>OX579676.1:54072249-54698818 GCA_951230905.1 Cheilosia variabilis
AAATTACCGTTGGACAAACGATTTTCTCTTTCCTCTTAGTCCTTTAATTCGGTTCATAAGGGTTCCCTTTGCTGTTTTGTACTTTTTAGCACACGCGTTAATGCTTGATATTCCATCTTTTATTTCTCGCAAAGCTAGTTTCATATCCCTAGGCGAAGTGCCTTTGTTACGTCGCTTTTTAGTTACTTTTGGCTTTCTGAATCAAAAATATTTGGAAAAGAAGTTGGTCAATGTTTTAAACCCCCTACAATGAGTTTGAGCCCTAACATTGACCGGGGGTCAAAAATCTAGCTGTCATTTTTAATTTTTATTTTTAAAACCAATTAACAGCTTATTTACACCAAATTCATATTTGATACGTTTTTTTCCTGCACAGATTATCTTAGCTATATTTTACAAATAAAAGTTTCACGACCTTTCGCCTTTTGAACCGCACATATTTTCAATTAACAGAAGTGAGATCTGTGTTTGGAAATCTGCTTACTGCTGTAAATGCCATCTGGAGAATAATAGGACAACCATTTTCTAAAGAGAACAGTGCATTTTTTCGCTTCATATTCCATATAGCGACTGGAGCGGATATAAAAAACTTTCCAGATTTCGGTCAATGTTACAGACACGGTTAGGGTATTTGACGGTACCTATGCGTTTTGTCTAGTCTTCCGTAAGTAATTACACTGAACGAACGACCAATGGTGAGTTTATTTCTTTAGTGTTAAAAAATAACCTACTTTAGGACAAAGTATTAATTTGTACTATGCACTCAAATTACTTACTACCGAGTACCAACTTTTATTTTTACTGTATATAGCGCCATCTGCATGGTCACAAAAGAATCACTCTTGTCCTTTCGCTCTTGCTCTGGAGTTGCAAATTTGGCGCTAGTGGCGGTATAAAGAAATATAAAAAAAATCTGACATTTGTTTTCCTGTTAGTTTTACTCTGACACTTCGTAGTGAGAAAAAATTTTACGGCTCTTGAATCTTTTGTAAAGTTTTCTATAAATAAACCCCAAAACTAGTCTAGGAAACTAGATAAATTCCACAAATAATGAAAATAGGATGAAGTCCAACATTAAAGATAATCATTTCTACTAAAAATTAGCAGTAAGTATTCTCTGTCATACCAGCGATGAGTACCTATAAGTTTTTTTTCCTAACTTGTCTGCCCATTTTCTTTTGTCCTGCAGAATTCTAAAAATATAAAAGAGTACGAAGGGGGCTCCGATCATTGGCGGCGCATAGTTTCAACGACGTGTACCCACCGTCGAAAGACAACAAACAACAGTAAACACAGAAAGGATGGCATCACTACAAGATCTGGACATCTTTGAGCTGAAACCTTTGATTACAAATTTGAACTGTAAGCTGTCGACGGTGTCCGACTATGATCAACACAAGCAGATACTTTGTTTGGTTTCCGAAGATAATGAAATTGTTCTCCGTTACATTGCTAATGGTGAACAAGAAGTATTAAAGCTCATTTCATGGTTTCGCCGTATGTCGAGAGTGATACATGATGTCAGTTTCGATCCCAGTGGAACTTGGCTTTTAGTGTTGTGTAAGTAAAATCTGTTAGCATTGTTATTTTGTAAACAATTGTGTAGTTGTGGTGAAATTAATGTCAGAGAAATCCATCACTTTTGTTTAAAGATTGTAGGAAACTATCAAATATACAGAAATGCAGTACATTTAGTTTGTGAAAGCAAAGGCCCTCTTTTGTTGTCCAAATTGTTGTGAGTAGAGTTTGCACTTGTTACATGAAGTCATACCTTATTTCGTTGAAAAAAAAATTCTAGTAGATCTGAATAATTTATAAAAAAACAAGTTTATGAGTAGGCTGATCTTAAATTGCAAATCTTGTCATCGTTGGACCAGTTATGTTCTTTGACAGAGGTAGTTACATCTAGTATCCTGAACATGATCAAGAAGTTTATGCCTGATGGTGTGGGCTTCTAAGGACAACTACAGTCCTTAGTTAGATAATTAAAGCATGCAGCAAAACAAGAGCAAAATGGTTCTGCAAGACCTAGAGCTCAACAAAATTCACAGCCAGTACTAAGAATATAAAGCCCGCTGTCAAGCCGGATGTAAAGTAAACTAGTTTAGATGTATTCTGAAATGGTATTCCGAAAAAGTTATCTATTTGTTTTCGCTTTATAAAGTTATCGCACTTGCGCATAACAAGCTATAGATTTATTCTAGGCAGTAACTTCTCGAAGTTCACAAAAATGCGTTGAATTTGGGTATAAACAGCAAGTTCTGTCATACCGCTAGTAAAAAAAGAAAAAAATATATTTCCATTTAATTATTGTTTGCAATTCTGCAGCTCGGGAGACCTACTCCCGACCGCCATGTCTTATATTTTTCTTGGCCTGCTGTTTACCTTGGATTATGCACCTTACTTCATCTTAGGTGACTTCATATAATCTTCTCATTGGAACTACCAACAATTTTCTCCAAATAGTTTGATTAATTGCATCAATTAATTGCATATTTTAGAACGATGAGATTTACTGTGAAGCTGATCAAAGTGTAGATACTGAAATTAAAAAAAAAAACGGTAGCAAAAGCAATAAAATCAATATCACAACAAATTGACAAGTGAGGTTCGATTTATTAAAACAAACGTGCTGTTTAAGTAAAACGACAAGAATTGGTTTTGTCAGATACCAATCAAAAGTCATAAGGCTCTTAAGCAAACAAATGATTTAATGAGGCAAGGTTTTGATTAATTAGTTTTATTTTTCATAATTTGGTCAGCTGCTACACACACCTGTACCATTTTTCTCAACAAATTAACTGTACACCCATTTAAAATATTTCCTTGTCAAAGATTTTGTTTTAATTTCGTCGACAACTACTTAACTTAAAGAAATCTAAATGGATTTTCTGCTTTACAGGCTTCGACAATACTCTCCACATAATACCAGCTCTGGCAGTGGTAGGCGGCAAAACGACTCAACTGACATATCAGACATTTAGCACAACACAAGTCACTTCGTACATTATCCCATTTGTAGGACCACATGAATGTCCAAACTCTAAAGCTTGTCCGAATCACGAAGCGGAACGAAACATTAAAGCGAACAGTTCAGCGCAAGCGACGCCAGAAGAAGGTGACGCCGCAGCTACAAGTGACGATTATTTGATTCAACTGATGGCAGCAGACCAGTGCTTAGATGCATGCAGTCATGATATACCACCAAATATGCAGGCATCATCAACTGCGCCACCCAATGTGCCTGAAGACAATACGGGTAACAGTCAAGTCATGTGTACGTCATTTATGTGTTCGTCGACATGTCCATACCCGCTATCCGTGGTTTGGTGGCAAACTGTAGGCTTAGGGCATCGGGCAATAATTGGCTATTCGGATGGTTCGATTTGCTTTGTCGGTCTAAGTCCGAATTGTCCATTTGTTGCTAGTACTGCAATAGAAAGTGGATCTGTGGTAAAATTGCTAATTTGTAAAGACAACAATTTTGACAGCGTAACGTTGCTTGTATGTTTTTATTACCACAAGGGATGCATAGACTTGCTAACCATATAATAAATTATTCCAGATAACATCTTCCTTAAAACAACAGTATAAACTGCTACTGGAACAGAGCGCCCTTAAGTACGTGTATCCGGGAGATATTTCGCCTACATCTTCAAAAACGAAAGATGACTGGCAAATTGTCATGCCTATTAAAACAAACAGTAACTGCTCAGACCCGGCATCGGATAATAGCCAACAAGAAGAGGAGGTGTTCTTTGAAAACAAGGAACCTGTGCCAGGAACGGCGTTGCCTTCTTCGTCTGGCACAACTGGATCTCAAATGTCAAGAAATAGCCAGGATATGGACGATGCGAACAACCGTAATGGGATTTTACCTGGAGCTCGTGCCCGTCTGGCATCGCTAAAGAGCCTTGGGTCCAAAAAGCTGAACGCCATTAAGATGAGGTTGTCGGATCACCGTCAGAAACTGGAAGAATGTGAGTATATGATGTTAGTTATGAAAAGTGAAACAACAATGCTGTGCTCCCGATGCTCAGTCTTATAGTTCTCGTAAGTTCAGTGATATTTATTTATTATTTTAATACAACAGTGAGACGCTTCAGAAGCAAATTGCATGTGAAATCAATCGCATGTGTACAAACCAACCCTAAAATCATAAGGTGGCTTTTAGAGCAATCTTCAACCTTAGGCCAACACTACAAAAGTTTAAATTACAATTCGGCTGTTTTAAATATATCGCTGGCAGTTTGCAAATTGAATGCGAATATATTTCATTAAGGTGATCTCTAAACATAGCTTATTCATTACAAAGTTCCGTATTGTGTTTAAATTCGTATAGAATGTGCTCCTCCGTTGGGCTGTTAAAAGTATCCCTGAAAGCAGAGCTTACAATTTTGCAGACATTTTCTGGTCCAACATGTCAGTTGCGAAATTCAGTTGTTCGAAGTCTGCATTGTTTCTTTGAAGAATTAACTTTAACTGAGCGAGGGTTCTCAGGTTCGAGAGTATAACTGCCTTGAGAAAGGTGTTCGTATTCGTCATAAAATTGTAGTTTATTTTCAATTTGTTCCAAAAAATAATCGCCCAAACGAATGGTAGTTAGAAGCTAGGCCTGTATGAACCTTTAGCACCATCTATTTATACACTGCTGTCCCAGTTGTTTGTTCAAAGGGCGGACACGCGACTTTTTGAATTAATATAATAATCGGCGAGCCAATGAATTGGACTAAACGCTACAGAGAGAAGATTTTTTATGCAAATAAGAATGGAATGACATACTTTCCACCAAACCCAATCTAACCTAAGATACAGTTGAAGTCTATTAATAAACTGAACCTCATCTTAACCTTCAATTATTTTGATTCTCGTTTGCTTTCATTTTTGATTTTGACCTGTTTCACTGGCATTGACGGTGTCAAGCTATTTTTCTTATCTCCAAAATCGTTTATACTAATGGTTTGTGTATCTATTGGTGGGAGCTCCTTTGTCATTTTCGAGTCTAACGACTGCGACTTAGTGTTTAGTATGGAAGAGCATTCCACCAGAACGGACACTTGCCTTTCTGGTTGTAACGATGAAAATATATAACATTCAGTAAGGCAGTTAATCGGCTTATTTAGCTTAAAAGTGTGTAAACAGAGGAGATGGGGTTTTGTGTCGTACACACCAACACAAGAGTTTTTGATTTTGAAATTCCACAATCAATTCTATGTGAGTTGCATAAGTTACTCGAAGTGCTTACACTGCATCACCGCATCGACACTCTGCGTCAACAGAGGTACCTGTGAGTTTGCTTATAGCAGCAGTTATATGAATCAACTACTTGTTGCATAATTGCAAAATTCGTGAAGGAATCGTGCACTTTAAATACTCTTGTTGGCAACTATTTGCGACACAGAACAATTGTGCCAGATAAAATAAGTCTTAAATCATATCTACCGCACCAAACCTTCTCTCGTAGTGGACGACAGGAAATGCCTACACATTTGATACAAGAAAAAAAAAACTTGGTAGCATAAAATAGCCTTTTGCATAATGACACTGCGCAGTTGCAGAAAATATTGTCTATCGCAGCACTCAATGTTAGTTAGAAATACAAAAACATCCTTTCTACTGTGTAATACATTTGATTTTTTTTTTCTTTCTTTTTGTTTGTTTACTTCCGCTTCTATAGTTTTTCAATTAGTTTTAGTTTTATTAGCGCGAGTCCGATTTGAACGTGGTGAGTTTTAGTTATACGAATTCAGAAGATCGCCTTGCTTTCATTGTGCTTTCGAGGATTACAATACGTTTATTTCGCCCATTTAATTTGATCTCACTGCATTCTTACATTATACGAGTATTGGCATTAGGCTATAGTTAGTGGCCTTTTTTATAAAAAATGTATAAAAAAAAACATCTTTCTCACCAAATGCACATTTATTCCAGATTCATCGGAGAATTCTATTACCGCCTTCGCAATAATGGACTCGCTTTCTTTAACTCCAGAAGCACTGTCGGGGACCGCGGGCTCCTTCTACACATTGCAGAATCTTCGAAACACATACTTACTCAGTGCCTTGCACACTCATTCGAATACTCTTTCTGTTCACAGCATGGACATTAGCTTGAAACCGGTCTTTCTGTACAGGATTCCTAACAACTGTCACGAGATTCTTATTAGCTCCAACATATTGTACTCCATTCAATATGTTGAAAAAGAAGGTGTTGCTCCCGTAAGCCCAAACAAAACACCAACACAAGATGAGTTTGAAATGACAACCGGCACGGAGCAAAATGAAAAACCTGTAGATGATAAAGCAGACAACAGTCACTTAATAAATGCTGTTGGAGTCATAAGCAGTGCGATGGCTTCAGTCCAAAATGGCGAAAGAGATGTAAGTACATATACCAGAATGACTATTCCATGAATAATCAAAATGCTTTCTTTCTGCAGACATTCAATAACACCTCGCTACTTGGTTTGTTTCGATTCGAAAACGAAACAGTTGTTAATATGTACCAACTAACAACGTATCCCAATAACGAGAACACTAATGACGCAGTAAAGGAGGAAAAAGCTGAGGTTTTGGTTCGCAGTCAAATCCGAACTCCGGTAGAGTACGTACATTTCTACAAGAGTGTGGATAGCAAGGACAGCTATTCTCTGCGTGAGATGGAAATTATGAGAAACGAATTTCCGAAAATTTGCTACGATCCTTGTTACGTGGTAACAAACAAGAATGTGTATTACATTCAACTGAAGAAAGAACCTTTTGCAATATTTTTGGATGCGGCGCTGGCTGGCAAATGGGGCCAATGTCACGAGTTTTGCAAAACGTTCGATTTGTCTTTTGAGGTTTGCATAGAATTCGCAGGCGATTATCTGTTGCGCAAAAAGAAAGTGGCTCAAGCCTTGATGACGTACAATGCGGCGCGTATTAAACCGATTCGAACGGCTCTCAAACTGGCCATGTTCGGCCAAACCTACGCTCTTATGCAGCTCTGCGCAATGGCTCTGAAGTCGATTTATATATTGCGAGGTCAATATTTTTGCAATGCAATCATCAAGACTATGATGGAAGATGTCACATACCGACATGCGGAAGACGTACATCCGATTCTACCAACGTTGCCGTCCAGTAGTGTTATTGAAAATGAAGGAGCTCCATGTAGCGACTACCATTATGGTATGGATGAGTCCATCAGCAGTCTGCAAATGTCGTCGTCCTCGCAGTTTCATTTGGCAAATTTACTCTTAATTACCTTAGCAGAGAAAGCGGTAAAGGATAAGAATTATATTCCATTGTGGTGAGTTAGCCTAAATAATAAAGTTTTTATATATTTAGTTTGCTGTACCCATCCGGCTTTGCCAGTGGTAAGGACCTTTGTTGCTTTAATATGTTCTTGTCCAAAGTCTCACATAAAAAGTGCTTTGTTTGGACAGTGCATTGCAGCTGCCATGAGTGTCGACAAATAGCATTTTCAATGTTCTTAAACTCGAGGTTACGTTGAAACAATGCACCGTACTTATAATAAATTTAAGTCTCGACTTTAAATTTACGGAAACTCACAATTGCGAATTTTGTATGGAAAATATAGCCATTTGGAAAAAATATATTTTGAAATTCTTCATACTAATAATGAAGCCCATAAAACCTACTCTATTTCTGCTTCTTATAATTTGTTTCCAATTTATTCCGCTCTGAACCAAGAGCACCGGCGCCAATATTGGAACCAACGCGAAGTTGGCTACTAGCAGTACATATATAATAAGTCTATGATGGCCAACAGCTTTGGAGAACGGACAAAACGCTAGTTATTACAGTTCTAAGATCGTTAATGTCAATTCCCTCGAAATTTCTTAAACGGTTTTGTGGGACATACCAAATCCTCAACTGTGCCGGTTCTGTGCACTCTACAGGGAAATACGTCGCTTTTTTTAAATGATGTTTACGACTGTTCAAAGAGTGTCAACTCAACAGATTATTTTGTTTATCTATCTCTTTTCAGGAATTTTCTGGTTGTAAATTCGAAATACCACGCAAACATGACAGGCATTGTCATGTGCCAGAGTGGACTCTACTCAGCGGCTTTAATTTTGGCCAAAGCAAAGGGCTCATGCAGTGACATATTCTCGGCGTTTAACAGTGTAGTTGGCCAGGAGTTTGGTAACACAATGTTCCATTGTGGTAAATATGTAAAAATAATAGAATCTCACTTAGGGTGGTATTCAGAGTTGAACGTGTGTCTATACAACATGAGTGAATCTATATTCTCGGAGAGCATCACGTATCTGTCTCATACATCGCTCGAGTACTTTGCCTTTCTCCAGGACAAACTCGAAAATATTCGTGAATGTGTGTTGCAGGTAATCAACAAATTTATACTCACGAACTGCCATAGGTGCTGACGCATGTTTTTAATTCCAGCGCCTAGAGAAGCAATTGAATCCATTCTCTGCTGTATTTCGACCAATTGTTTCGCATACTTCGTCCACCCGATCAAGCTACCAACACAAACAGGAATACAACGACAATAACTCATCGTATATTTTGGAATTTTGTAGGAGCTTAATTGAAACTTACTTGGCTGTTCTCATTCATGTGGAATCTCTGAAATCGAAGCAGGACAATATTTGCAATGCTCTGTCTTCATTTCGACTTACATACGAAGACAATCAGGTGTGTGATGAATTTGTATTCACTTAATTTATGTGTCAACTGAACTGAATGTATTTTAGTTTGCTATCGAAACTTCGAAGTTCTCACCGCTCTCAGCGGGCTATTCTCATTGCGCCTGTGTTGTAGATGGCGCGGCGTACTTTTGGGGATCGAGCGGAACGTATTGTAATTTTAGCGCTAGCAAATCTTCCGGTATATATTTAAAATCATGTATGAGAGTGTCTTTGCTTTTATTAAAGAAACTCATTTGCCAGACCAAGCGGAACCTTTTCATGCTGTGAAATGCCTGGACTCTATCGCACAACTCAATTTGGAAGTGCATACTGTTGTGTGTGGCAAACACCATTCACTAGTACTTACCAATAATGGCGTAAGTAAAAAAAAATCGTTTATCAATACCTGTAATAAGTTGCCCTATGATAGGTGTACGCATTTGGCAGTAATACCTACTGTCAATTAGGTATCGGTAAGCAATTGTTAATGGCATTGCAACCTATGCTGGTAAAATCACTCGATGGGAAAAATATCACAGTCCTCGAAGCAGGGCAGTATCACAACGCTGTTGTTGCTGATGGTTTCTTATACACTTGGGGGTAAGTTAGTTGTATGCACCTACCGAATGTTTCGACTATAAGATGTGCCCTTTGTTGCAGATGGGGCGTTTATGGACAGCTAGGTCACGGGAGTACTGAATCTGTACCTGAACCCAAATTGGTGTCATTTTTTCAGTACAAGGTAAGAGACGTAATGTTAAGATGTTTCACGATTGCGAATATTAATGCCCGAAATTGTCTTTTATTTTTGAAGATAATTGGACACTTTTATGGTGTCGATTTTATTTTTTGCTAAGCCTTTTCACTGGAATGCTAACTTGGTTGGTTCTTTGGTTTAAGTGACTTTTCTCCTTGTTACCTGTTTACAAGGGAAAACACAATTAGCGCTTGAGTGCCGTTTTTGATCCACAACTAACGGGAGCTGTAGTCCACAAAAAGGGAGAAGTGTGTTATAGATGTTCTTGGAATGGATACCTTGGATTGCCGAGAGGTCCTCGTTGAATAGCTTACCTAGTGCATAATGGGTTGTTTGGGGGATGCCAAGTTTTGACCCGCCCGGGCCGGTATCTCCCTGCAGTCCACAACAAGCTTGGACGAACACCTGGCTGAAGATACCTGTTTTCTTCTCCGTGTCGCTGCATTCATTCGCAGTTTACACGCCACCCTAATTACAGTTCTTCTGTTCGCTACGTAGGGAAGGCAATAAAACTTGGAAATGTCGAAATCCATGTCTGTTAAGATGGGTATGTCGAAATTGTTAGTTTTCGAGCGCACTCTCCTTCCATTCTGATCTTGAGTGGAATCTTACAGAGAAGTTTTTATGGAAGTTGAATTTGGGTACTGTGAAGTCAGTAGATATACGTCCTATCTCGGCGGGAAGGGAGAGTAGTAGAAAGGCCATAGGGCCTTTCGGCGCAGCATTCGGATTCTTTCTATCTAACTGCACGCATCACATGCAATTTCACACAGAAGCCATTGAGGAAAATTGTGATTATACTTATATAGTGCATGGTAGGACACGTAACTAACGAAATCATTCGGATCTGTTGATGAATTTGCTTAGATCTGATGGAGGTATCGTCGCTAGATCTTCCAAGCGTTCGAAGAACCGTGCTCCCAAACTAGCGTAGCGGCGTTTTTGTAGGGCTGGGCAGTGACACAGAAGTTCCGCAGAAGTCATTTGTAAAGATGGCCATGTCCATCATTTTAGCCATGTTTCAACGAGCGACGAGCATTCGTATTTGGTTTCTATGAAGAGATGTTAGGATCTTTGACCTTTAAGTGTCAATTGTGGGTCACAAACTACGAGTTATCAAGTGTTGTTCCCTTGTTTTTTGGCAAATTTAATGTGGCATTATCAATGCAACTCTTAGCTGCGTTGTCTGTCAGCTAATAGTATGCTCACATCCGGCCAGTTTATCCGCTGCCTCGTTTCCTTCCGCATCAACATGTCCACTAACCCAACGTAACAGTACTGAGTGATGGTTTATGGCTCCTAATGCTGAAAGGCACTGACTGAAAGATTTTGAACTCTGCTTAATTTAGTGATGATTTAGGCTTTACTTAAAGCGAACCCCGCCTTCCACCTATAATGATGATCACTTCTCTCCATCGACTGCACTCTTCTGTTAGCTTAAACATTTCTCAGAACCATAGAAAGCTGTAATTGGGAACATACATAGGTGATAGGTGCAGAAATACATTTAGGACTCCTTATTTTGTAACCGCACTTTACGGAGGCTTAACGTCTTCCTATGCAATAAATCTACTCAAGAATTGTTGAACTAGGAAGAAGTTTAGTTGTGTCTTCACAACTAAATAGAAGAACTTATATTTACTAGAACGAACAGTTAAGAAGTAAATAAGGTTACAGAAATAAAAATAATTTTCTAAGTAAATACATGAACTCCCAACAGGAATTCTAATAAGTGTGCTGTAAAATAAGTTTTAAGATCAAGTTCAAGAGCAAACTTATAATTCGACTAAATTTTATTGATGGTTGAAGTAGTCAGTGTATACTAAGAACCTGCAGCTTTAAAGAGGCAAAACTTATCTTATTGTGTTGTATTTTTTTTTACAGAAAGTGATACAAGTCTCACTGGGTCATGCGCACAGCCTTGTTTTATGCAAAAGCGCTTATGGAAGCACAGACATCTATGTATTCGGCTCAAATCATTTTGGGCAACTAGGAACAGGTCCGATGACATCGAGACATAGTACTAACTCGTATGTAGAACATCAGACAAAATCTCTACATCCGATTAAGATTGAAGTAAGCACTGCAAGAATAAGACTGATTCATACCAAATTCTTTTCTAATGTAAGTCACCCGGTAACCTCCAAGAAATCGATTATAATAATTTGATCAAAACTTTCAGTTAGTAGTTGATGAAAATAATCAGCTGTATACATGGGGTTTATCCCCGCAAGCGTTGCGCCTCGCTAATCAAATCAGACGTCGGGCGAACGCGAAACAAAAAATTGAAGAGTTTCAGCGGCGGGAAATTAGTAAGCGTTTCGAAGAGACTCTCTCGTCGGATGCAGACACTGTAAATATTAAAATCGAAGTGCCGGAGTTTCCTGTAACAGCAAACATAGATAGCAGAGAAGATAAACCAAATATACCTAGTGATACCAAAGATATAGAAATTGAAGTATTGAGCTCAGTTGCTGATCGAAAGGAGGATGGTGTTGAAAAAGGTAATTCTGCATCGAATTCTGGACGTAGTGATACGGTTTTGGTGGATGCATACAGTTCTGCAGAATGCGAGTCATACGATGAGCAGAAAGCAGAAGAAAAATCGTCAACTGTTGAAGTGGATACTACTAATGAACATATGACACCGCATTTGGTCGACACAACTGAAGTTGCGGGAGAAATACACCAGGTTGGTACATTATTTGTTTTCAAACTTATCACCTCAGGTAGTCTATTGTTTTTGAATGAAAAAAATGTGAGAACCGCAGTTATTTGCGCCGGTTACAAAACACATTGTTCTATGTTCAACACGATGTAGGTATTTTTCAGTTATAATTAATCTCGCACCCTAAGGTGAAATAATTAGAGCAAGAGATCCTCCGACAATAGTCTAGATCGGCTACTTGGTGCTGGCTCACTTATGTGGCGGCAGGTATTTGTCGTTTTTTGCGCTTTCTTGAAACAGCTATTTATGGAGACTCCAGGAACGAGACAATTTTTTCTTATAATTAAAGCTGATGTTAAACATTTATACGGCTTTTGGTTTTTTAGGCTTCCAGTGGACTATTTCATTTTGCAATGGTGACGTCTGCCGGCTTACTTTATACATGGGGCAAAAACTTGGAACACCAGTTGGGCACCGAAGACAAAGAACGTAAAGCCGTAAATAGACCATCCGCTCTGGAAAATATCGATAGTCCAATAAACGTACAATGCGGATCTGATTTCACGCTTGTAATGAGCCGCGATTATATTGTGAAGGCCTTTGGAGGCAATGCTCAGGGACAGGTTTGTGTGCTTCATTTTGTCCATTCGACTACTTAATTAATTTGTTTCTCTTTAGTGCGGCCGTGATCTGGGAGCTCTCTTTGACAAAATGAAGCGTGTCGTGTGCTTGCCCTCCACCAAGCGAATGATGCGTTACGAAAGTCAATGCGTCGAAATACCAACAGAAATTAACCTCCCACGACCAAGAATTCGCCTGGACTATGAGCCGGTGCGATATTTGAAAATCATTCCAGAGTATCAGCCGCATTTCGTCCAAGAAGCGGGCATATCCCTGGAACCACATGAATCAGCAATAAAGTCACCCATAACAACAAATCCGTGCCAGGAATCGGATGACATGATCTCAAGTATTGAAAATATCAGTCTCATGGATGCTGATTCAATGATTCTGTCTTGTAATGCATACCCGAACAATAGCTCAAACGACATTTCGGCCGATGAGCAAAGTTATTCACGTCTTCCGCCATCGGATGATTTCAGTTCTGATTGCAGTGAGAATAGCCGCGAACTTCGCAATTACATCCACTATTGTTTGTACGTATTTCATGGTCTTTACAATCCAGACAAGATAGAGAAGTTCTCAAAGAAACGCCTTGAATACCGTATACGCACATTAATGTTAAATTTTAAATTCGTCGACGCCTTTACCCTCTGCTTATCTGATTGCTCAACCGGGTCAAAAGCCCTTAAAATCTTTGAGTATTTCACGAAAGACACCAGCTTCGTACCAATGCGAAGGCAAGATCTCAAGTTTTTCATATATCGTTTGTTCGTGCACTTTATCGCAAAGAAATTCGATATCGGCGAATGCGAAGAGTTCTTCCTTTCTGATCTCGACTACTATCTGCTGGAGTTGTCCTACGTTCTCTACTTCAACAACAATAATTCCGAATTGGAACAGAATCTTAATCAGAAATTCAAAAACCTCATCATGCAGGACCCCAATCACAATGACGAGTACAGACTCGACGACACCGATGCCATCTTCGACAGTCTCAGTGTCAAGTTCAAAACCATTGTGTGCCAGAGTCTTTTGAAATACTGCGAGGGCTAGCATAGGAACCTTCTTCGGTATCGGCATAGGCAGAATATTTCAATGATCGATTTTTATAAAATTAAAACCATTTCATAAGCGCGAAATGTACATATTTTAAGAATTATACATATATTGTATCTGACAGGAACACTAAATACAGAAATTGACTGCAAATAAAAACTAAACAAGGATTTTGTCTGTGTAGGTTTTTAATATCGGGCTTGGGCTGTCCTTATTTTTATTAGCGACTAATGTTGGAGTTGAATACAAAAAATATTGTAGTGCCATTTCCTTTTTATTTTCCGAACGATTCTATTAATGATGTGTACTTTTACTGTTGCAGTTTAAAGTGTTTTTAAATGTTCTTAATGTAACACCATGTTTTAGTTGCAACGTTTTACCACAATTTTTGCCCTTAATGCGCTTTTTGTATATTTTCAGCTTGTGATCTAATTTAATCAAAGATATAAACAAAAATAAAATATTATGCATTCAAACACTAATATAGTAGACATATTATAAATATAAATTATGTAAATGTTTATTTCTGAAATAAAACAAAACTGTTCTTTCTAATATGTAATACTCGTTTTTAGCATTCAATATAGCTTATTCATGGTTTAGAATAACCAACAGGAACAAAAATGTCACTTACACATAAAAACGAACTTTAGATAACCATGAACGAGGCCAATAAGTTTCACACTTGATCCCGTGCCGAGCTAAATAGCTAGAAGGCAAATGATTGAAGCGATGGCGCCACTTTTAATAAGGACTGAACATGAACGTGCCTATATCCTACCAACTTGCCAGTAATGCGATTGACCAACTAGTCGACTCATTTGCCTCACTTGATGATATCCTCATATTCGGCGACCTTATTCTGTCTCAGCTGCACTGGACTCCATCATTTGTGATGAATTCTTTTTCACAGCTTCAAATGCCAACTCAACCCTCTTTAGATGGCCTGACAGACTCTAGTCTTAGCGGTGTCTCAAACTACATGATAACAATTAACAACACAGTCTCGCTTTGTCCCTTCTCTATCTAGTATTGATAACTTTCATCCCGCTTTTATTCTTTGATTTTTTTCACAACTCTCCACTCCAGTCCACTTCCTCCGCAGTCATTTTCTCTAGCGACTGTAACAAAGCTAACTTAAGTAGATGCTCTTTTGATTTTGCCAATCTATCAATAACTGATGCTCTTTCCATTTTGATATCCCTCTATTTCTCCCTATGCTCCTTTTTTTCGCCGTAAAACTTCATCCACATCCTCCAGTGGTATAATCGAAGACTTCGTTCCTTACGAAACAAAAGGACTGACTTTTCCCACTATCTCAGTATCGGTACTTATCTTCATTTTACCTAACTTTATAGCTCTCTCTACCAACAGCAACGCTATCTAAATGATACACGCGGCAATCTTTATAAACGACCGCAATTCTTTTTTCCATCCTATCAACTATAAAGAAAATCCGACGGCTACCCTCTATTACGAAAACGTATAATCCATCGACCCACATACACTTTTTTGCAACATTTTTTAAACAATCTTTTGCCGACAGCTCAACTGAGGAATGCACCGGCAAATATTCCAAAGAGTTTACTAATTTATTAAAACAAAGTATTTTAGTTTTTAGTTTTATTATTTTGGATTATATTTCTATATGTGCAATTAATGTAACAAAATTTATACAGTTTCGAGTTATTGAGCTTAATTCTAAGGCCCAAAGGCCCTAACCTAATGACTTAAAAATAAAACGGAATTTTCTGTTATTGGCATTTTATAAAACATTTTACATTCACTATACTTTGTTTACAATAAATTTAGAATTACAAACGATTTATTTTAAATTCACAATATTATACAAACATTTTATTAACAGCACTTATGTCAAAAGAGAGGCACGATCCAAACGATACATTATATCAAATGGGTGTTAGTAACTTGTATTGTGGCGCAAAATAAGATATTTTTTATTCTTAAATTACTCTCAGGTTCCTTGAAGGTCTATATAAATGTAAATAAAATTTTAAAAGCATTTTTCATTCAAGTTCATACGCATGCAATAAAAACGATAAAATCAAGAAAAATTCTTACAGCACATTTTTAGCAAGTTTCCATTTTACAATTTAGGCGCACTCTCTGTCTCGCTCTCTCTCTCTCTTTTTGATCGAACACATGATTTGATTTGAAATTTATAGCAAGTTTCAATAATATTACAAGTTACTAGGCGGTCCTCTGGATCGATGTCCATAAACACCGGAATGTCTAGAGCCGGGACGTGAATGAACAATTGCATAATGATCGGTATCAATTGGTAATGACCTTCAAGAACAGTGTTTTAATAGTTAAATATTGGATATCTTTCGGGTGGGGTTAATAGTTAATATAGGAATAATACAAAATGTAGTTGTATAGTACTAGGTACTTGTACAAGTGCAAGCTTTTTTTTTTTTTTTGCTTGCATCATGAAATATTGTATAGTTGTGTTAGGTTTTTTTCAGAATGTATTTTTAATTGAATATGAGTTAGGTAAACTGTGTCTATTTGGCAGGCTGCTACTGTACAGATTTTTAACGAGTTTATAGGAGCAATATAAAACAAAATGTAGGCAATGTGAAGTGTTGTTGAGAGAAGTAGAATAGTAGTTCATGCTTAGTATCTATCAGACCTATTCGATTGAATCGTTGAGCCACCACTCGTGTATCCTTTGTTGTGACCTTCACGGCCATGCAGGGAATAGCGCGATCCGTATTGGCTTCCATGCCAGCTGCGGTAGGGATCATATTCTTCTATGATTGAAGCTTCTTTTTCGATTATCTGAAATGATAGGGCGATTAAAATAATTGGGCATGTATTACGTGTTACTTAATAATGCAAGTTATGATCATAAGCATAAGAATGTCAAGTCTATAAATTCTTCATAACGTAAATAGTTTGAAAGTCATTTCTTCGATCACATTGTTTTGTTGGCACCTATTTTAAATCGAATGGATTCGATTTATTTAAGAAGATCGCGGGTAAGAGCTCTATAACTTTAACTCTGGGTAAAGATTTTGGGAAATCGACAAATACCTGTCATATGTTTATTTTATTTAACGTTTTATGCAGCCATGTCCAGTTATGGCGAACCTGCTAAACTGTCGGTAAAAGCACTACCTAATATTTTAATGCAAGATTACTACCTGTATACACAGACAGTAGACAGGGTAACACTTTCATCAACATCATTATACTTGAACAATTTGTACGAAACTTACAAGCCAAAAGAGCTACCATATTTTAGAAGTCTGTGCACTATTCCTCTTACGGTCTTACAAACGCCAATGACTTTTGCGAGTATTGGCGACCAAATTGCTCCAGCGGATATAAGCGCATAGTTTCCTTTTTATGACTGTTTTTAACATCAAAATAGTTATGAAATTTGTTTGTATTAATGAACTTTGGTTAAACATAAGCAACACACAGATGCATTTCTGAATTTAGCAATGTACCTAATGGAAATCTCCCTTTCGAACTTATATATTATGTAGATTAGCTTTTCCATAGCTTTTCATTAGCTCTACCACACAGCAGCTGAAAAGCCGCATCATGCTTTACTTTTTATTTTCTCAAACATTTACAGACGCCGAAGCGACCGAAATATTTTTGAATATTGCCTAATTCTTGATAGCAGAGAATATCGTATTGAAGGGTTTCATATTGATTCCAGTAGTTTGTAGATGGTTAAACTCACTTCGAACATATTGGAAATACATATAGTTCAACCGAAACCGTGTATATGGAGACATAGATTTCACCTCGAGTCGTTTGAATGTATGGACCAGTGCTCATATCTGTAGGATGAAACGCTAAATACCCCTACCACATATATGGTTATCAGGCCAAAGGGGCGTCCAACTCGAATTTGAATGGATTGCAGCATTATGTATGAACATGAAAATCAAGGCTGCTTACTTGGAAATACCTTAACTGGACGCCTCAGGACTAATAATGTTCTGTATAGATATATTTCTACTTGCTGTATTATTCGCCAAAGTTTCATAAGCTTACAACTTTTCAGACGCGATAGATCTTAAGCTATAAGTTTTTAAATACCCTTAAGGTTATATGGTTTTATGACAATACTCTCGGACTTAAGTAAACTAAAACATTTGCGAAGGAATCTAAATACCTATGTTTAAATAAAATAAAAGTAAAACTTACCTCAGTTCTTGCACAACTAAAGCTCATGGCCGTGCATAGGAAAATATTCATTAGCAACATGATGAGGAACAGAACGCCAAGTGTTATCGCAAGCCACAGAAGCCATGGTGGTCGTATGCCGCTATCTTCACAAACAGGCGAGACGACTGTCAAAAAAATTAAAAAAAAAATATTAAACAACAGATAACTCGTTAACTCTAGGTTGACATTTTCCTATTTCGTTCCTTATTTGGGTTTAATATTTTCTACAATATGATTCGTTTAGTCTTAAGTCAAAGCGTTTGAATTATAAAAACATGAAGGTAAACCGTTCTGAACAAAAGTAATGCCAAGCTATTTGTGAATGTACTGAACTCTTATAAGCAAAATTGACATAAAAAGAAATTAACTTAAAGTTCAAAATATGTTCGCTATAAACGTACGTGGTGCTTCTGCTGGATCGAGGACAAAAACAGTGGTTGCACCCAGTGTCATTCCCTCGTCAGTTTCACCCAATGTTCGTCCTCCCTTGATCGCGGTGCCACCTGCTCCGGCCAGTGCGATTTCTTCACAATCAATATCATCGACACATTTGCTAGAGCATTGATGTATATCGCATTGGAGATGCACTTCGGAACCTATAAAAACCACCAATCAGTATAAGTTATCTACTACCGTTTTTTTTTTTTTTTATATACACACCTTCGGGGAATTTGAACATAGATTTAAGTGTTGCACTAGCAGAGGTGCCATCAGCGTTCGATGTAAATTTTGACATTAAATCGGGATTAACAGGACAGCTAGAGTTTTAAACAAAATAATTAGATTGTAGGTCTGTACTTTTTTACTGTCCGATTTGAATGTTTTTTTTTTCCAGACTTACCCCCGTTCGTCGATCAGTGGAATACTGACGTTCTTTTTATCAAAAGCGAAACAGTTTGATACTCTGATGCCGTTTGTAGCTAGAATTGGAATGACTTGTTAAATATATTACTAAATATAGGACTAGGACCTGTATTCTCACCATTAGGCTTAGTCAATTCTGCTTTTATTGTGTATTGATGTCCATAAACTGTTTCGCGGACTCGGCGATCGTTTTCCAAAAACTTCAAGATGACATGCGCATTGTCGTCCCTAAAGAAGAAACAAGAATTTTTTAGTACGAGCAAATATCCGGCGGGCATTGCTAAGATTCGCAAGTAAAATTTGTGTTTTATATCTTAGTTGAATATAGGTGAACAACTTTTTTATAAACAATAAACATAAACATTTCTAGTTTCGACTCTAAATTTTATTAGTTCACAGTGGCTAAATTTTCCATACAAATTTCGCAGTTTTGAGCTTCCGTAAATTTAAAGTCGAGACTAAAATTTGTTATGAGGACGATGCAATATTTTTCGTGTAGTTCCCACTTTGTTCTGGATGCAAACCGTATGGTTTCTATTGATCATCTTTATTACATACTTTAAACACTCATCTTACAGAATCTTCTTGAATTATATTGTGCTTAGAGAACTCCAAAGCTTTCTGGTTCTGTTTAAGGTATTTAATCCCTTGGGCTATGTATGGAAGCGTCGTCATTTCAAAGAAACTGAGCTGAAAATTTCCGTCACTACAGAAAAATCTGACATCAATAAAAATCATTGTAAAAAAATTGCAGTCATTATTTTATTATTCCAGTCATCTACTATGACAAACCAAAACGACTTTCTAATTTATCAAATCGTGGAAATAGTTTACTATGGGCCTTACTCATAATCATGTTTAACCTTCTCACTAAATATTTTTCTATGTCACAATTATGCAATTTTGCATGAAAATGCCTTCGTAAGTTCAAAAAATTTGGCCTGGACACTAAAAATGAATATTAGAATCGCAGTATGTATTCACCTGACTGCGACCTTATGTTTTTGTGTATGGGTCGTATGCATAAAAACTAGCAAGTGCCTTGAGTAAAAGGTTATAGCAAAGTAAAATCCCTCAGCATTTGGTTCAAATAAAAATATTGGTACGAATAAAAATATACCTTGTTAAAGTAAGTTCGAAAACTCGAACATAGCATTTCCTGTCAAACCTGACCATTCATTTTGAATTATCCTTAAGATTCTAACGACTTTTGCGGAAGAGCGAACAAATGTAATGACATTGAAAAAAATAAAATCCAGCAATATGAGTGCAGACTTGGATTTTAAGAGCTACGTTTTATTCATACCGACCTGAGAAAAATGTAAATGGAGCCGCTTTTCGAACATGTCAAAGGTTGGTGTTTACTTAACAAAGCAATTGCTACATTTTATTCATATCACCCAATATCTCTATAGTTGAACTTATCTTCTCTACAGGTATACTGTCAAGTAATAAAATATTTTATAAATATTTTTCTCTTAATGTGGTTATAGTTTACATACATTATCTGCATTGCTTTGACACCTATATCCGCATTAAACCTATTTTTTGCAAGATACTTTCAAGAGCCAGCAACGATAAATTGTGGGCAAATGAGTCCTCCATGTGCGGTACTAATTTGGCAGCCAACATTTAAAACAAATCGTTGTCCAAGGGCAAACCCTGATTATCCCAGTTCTGATTTATGGCGCTTATGCTTGGACTATATTTAAAGCAGATTCAGATACCCTCGGAAGCTTCCGAACAAATATTATTCGTTAAATTTTCGGTCCTGTTTGCGTTAAGAGGGCTTAGAGTACCTAGGGGCTAGGGGAAAAGGCGGACTCCCTTGCAAAACAGGGGTTAACTGAAAAGTTGCTGGGACCAGAACCATTCTCTTCAATTGGCAGAGGAATGGTTGAACAGCTTGTCCACAAATGGATCACGGCAGAACACCTGAGAAGGTGGTCAACCGTGGAACAATGTAGACAAGCTAAAATGGCAATAAAGTGGCCGACCTGCTCCACTCAAAGAAGAGTTCTAAGCATGAGTCGAGGAACATTGAAATGGGTGGTGGCTTTGTCTACAGGACATGGTAATTTCAGGTATCACTTAAGGAAAATGGGCCTTATAGAGGATGATACTTGTAGACTATGCCTGGAGGAATCTGAGACAGCGGCACATATACTGTGTCAATGCCCGGCATTGGCTGGCAGAAGAATGAGGATCTTGGGACATCAATGGGTCGAGACCCAGTCGATGAAACGGATCTCCCATAAACAGATGCTACCGTTAACACTAGGAATTGAGCCCAGAGAAGAACTGTGGAGAAATCCAGAGAGTCTCTCTGAGTAAGATTTACAGTGGTAGAGAGACGAAAAGAGACCCGACAATGGTGGTCTGATTCGATTATCTCTCGAAATATATATATAGGGGCTAGGGGGTTCGTCGAAATATACTATAACTGCACAGCAACGTTGACATTGATCAAAAATTGCGCATAAGTCAATTCAGCGAATGCACGGAAATCCTACGGTCAGTAGAATGGAATGGGACCTCAACCCACATTGAGTGCCCTAAGACTAAGATAATTGGAGTGGAGGGTCGTATCGGTTGAGGTCTACCTCGGATCTGTTTATTTTTTGAAGAACACCTCCTTCTTATAGATCTTTTTAAAAAGTGGATGTGTCTAAGTACGGACAAAACATAAAGATGCCAAGAGGCTAAACCCCTAAGTGTCAATAATACGTGATCTCAAGTTTCATGAATACGAGTACTACAACTGCAAACTCAGAAACAACACATAATACCTTTAGTTTAATTCAATTTACAATTTCATTTGAACATTATATATAATATATCCGTTTGACTTGCATTACATTAGAACTGAAATAGAATAGTAGTCTTCACTCTTTAACGGTCTGCATACCAGGCTTTTCTATAAACTTCAGTATTGGCCCCTAAATTCCCCATATGCAAGAAGTAAAAGTTGTATTTTTCACACCTTAAAATTATTTTTTAAAACAAAAACTATTTACTGTAGTAATTTAAAAATAGATATATAGATCATACCTACTACTCTTATTTACTTACTTTGGAAAACCAGTCTTGCCACAGGTGATCACATAAAACTTATCATCAGCAAGTTCTAATGTCTTATGAACTCGCACTGCCAGTTGAATTGATCGCTCTTCCGTTTTCTAATATCGTAAGAAAGACTTAGTTAGTTGAGAGGAAAATAATGAAATCGAAAGGTGGTAATTAACTTCACTTTTCGTGGATTCTATTATTGTTAATTAGAACCAAATTAGAAATAATTATCACATAATATATCATAGTAAAAGCGGTAGTTATTTGGTCAGTAAATCAATGGGCAATGAATACAAACATTTTCGACCTTCAGTTAAAATTTATCGTAGGTCACAACAGCCAAATTTATATTGTAATTATCACCACTTTGTCCATATCATTAGGCGTTTTCATTTTGCCCACCATGATCTATATATAGATCACTGATTTTCATCGTTTACAACCAAAGTTGGATCTCGTATTAAACCATGAAATTCAATATATGTATAGATCATGTGGGCAAAATGAAAAACGCCTCTTATAACTGGACATTCAAACTGTAAAGTTACTACAAGCGGTTGTAATAACAAAATGTTAGTCCACAAGATAAATGTGACCAGCTCAAAGTATCAAAATTTGCCATAAAAAAATGGCTGTGACATACATATTTTTGAAGTAAAGAATAAAAATGATTGTAGGTGAAGCTCAAAGATTTCTGTTGGCTACATTTTTAATTGAAATGTTATAAGGAATAAAAATACTGCGGCGGAATGCGCTTTTATCACAGTCATAGTCAGTTTCTACTCCGTACCATATTTAAGTCACATTGAATGTCCTAAAAAGTTCTTAGTACTTTTATCGCTAAAACAGCTGTTAACATTTTATTAGGGTTGGTTAAATATTTAGTTTTGATTAGGCAATGTTACCTTTCAACGAGAAAAACTGGTGCTAATTTGGTTTAAAGTAGAGTATCGAATGAATGCATGCGGTCTTTCGTATTGAACTTTACAAGTCGTTTTTACTATATATTCCAATACTTCATGACTTGCTATAGGTACCATACACCACAATTTAACAATTTTATGAAGGCAGTGTCGCTTAATGCTAATATTCGAAATATTGTAACCACCAAATTTTGCTCCTATTTGAAGCAGAGCGTGTATATTTGGCAACCGAAAATGGGCGCAAAAGGTAGTATATGAAAAAAAAATTTCGTAAAACAGAGCTTGAAAAAATGTTTTCAATATGTTTTGTTTTAAGTTCGGAATTTCTAAAAAATCAGAAACTTCATATATACCAAAGCTACGATAATTTTGACTGTTAATGATGGAAATTTGCCAAGTATCGCTGTATGGCAATAAAAAAATATTTGCAATATATTGAAATATTAATGTGCTCTGCATTATTAGACTTACAACAATGACTTTCCAACACCAGTAATTTTAATGAGCTTATGGGTTTTGGGAAGCTTTTGACATTGCGTTGGTAGATTAGATACCATGTCTTTAAATTATTTTTTTAAGAACGGTCAATAACTGAATTATCCACAATTATATTCCATAACTCTGCTCTCCGAACTTCTTGAATTTTGACATCGTGTGCTTAAGTAGAAAAAAAAGGTGCTGATGCACACTGTCTTGAACCGTTGTGGGTTTTAATAACAAGGCAAAAGGGCGTGATGCAATGTATTTCACATACGTGTTGAATTTCCTCTTTATTTCTATATTTCATGTTGTTGGAGTAGCGAAAGCTTATATTTCAAAAATATTACAACTCAAATTTGAATTATTGCAGCAAGTAGGTTTATACATAGGCTAAGGTAGGCCCATTGATACAATACAATAGGATATTTTCTCCTTAATACGAGTTAAAACAGAGTCTCAATATAATAACAAGGTTTATCCAGATTGCTGAAGAAGTATTCCCTAAGATTTAGTATCCTACGGTTTGACAGAGCTTTTAGTGTATAGAAGGTAAAGAATTTGCTCCACTCCTTCCGTGTGTATTCAGAAATCGTGTACTGGGAGACCTAGCCCGGTGGCATGTCTCCCGATGATGCAGTGTCCGTAATGACACCTATACCTTAGCACTGATGAAGAATTTCTTTTTGCTGCTTAAGCCTCAGCATGGGTCAAAGCTGTGCATTTACATAAGCTGCTGTTAGTGGCATTTATCGCATTTTCTTTGATTATGACCTTGCAAGTAGCGATAAGTAAGCAGAGATTCCGCTTTTATCGTAGAATCGACAGAGTTGTGCAAATGTTCATATATTTTGAATTTTTGCGCCAACTCGTTAAAAAAAAGTGGTAATTTATTGGCTTTAAATGTGACAGATTCCATAGAGATTTAGTCGCGATTTTAGTCACTTCAGGTACTCCTTTATCGCTATGATTTCTGCCCGAAACACGCTCCGTTTATTAGAAATGTAAAAAGAGATCTTAAATTTTTGATTTTCAGAGAATGCACCTCCTCCATTCGTATTTTCGTTTTAGAACCATCTTTATGGAAGCACATGAATAGATAGATAAACATATGAATTAGGACGACTCAGTACAGCCAAAGCCAAGCAATTTCCATTGCTCTATCCATTAGGTATATAAAAGCGAATTCGCTTTGAATAATAATCCTTAACCAATGGCCACAACAACAACAAAACCCAAATACGTTCCTTCATCATCAATCAATTCATAACCTGCTGACACTATAGGGAGTGGATGAAAATCTGATGTCGGACCCACACCCATTCAGCACCAAGATCACGTAATACAAATTTATGAAACAACTTTCAGTGGAGCTAGCTCCCCAGTTTATTACAATTTTCTTCGAACGTGATAGATGCGAGTAGTGCTCCCTTCATACGGTCTTTAGGTCTTTATTTGAAACGAATCTACGATTGCACGAACATGTTGCAACAGATTGAATAAAAGAAAATAATTTACCGCTATAATACTCGGAATAGTAAATTTATTGATAAATTTGTTTTTTTTTGTATGTAAAGTTTAATTTGGTAGTAGATTAGTATTAAAAAACCATTAGCTTACTTCGGCACTCACGTTGCTAACCAAAATACCGCAATAGTCTGGCTGTCCCTGGGTTGCCAACAAATTCAGACTGAATGCAACTGCATCAGACCCATCGCCTAATGACATACAACTGGGAATGCGATAATCTCTGGCATGTACTGCTCCGGAATACGGGCCATTGAAATGTACCTTGATGTTCATTGTTCCAGCTTTGCACGTTGCCGTGACATGAGGAGCGAATTCTGTGGTTGATGACTCCTGACATGATATCTGAAAATATGAAAGATAAAGTAAAATAAGTTCTATTAGATATTTGATGATGGGAAATTCAATTGGTATGACAAATTTTTGTGTGATTCCTTATTATTTTCATTTAATAGGTGGTGACTGCGCGAGATCTTTCGCATAGTAAAATTTAACTTTGTTTAATTCAACTTCATATTCAAACATTTTAAAAGAGCATCTAATAATGTTACAAGAAAATCTCTTCGACTCATCTGTAGCCTTCTTCCCCGCTTCTAACTTTAGTGTACAAAAAAATGGCGTGACTTAGGTAATCCGTGTTAGGTACACTGCCAAAGTACTTCTGCAGGATCGTAGATAGACCCTCTTCATAGCATATCCAGTCTATTGATTAGCTGATTCTTATGGCACTTGCTGCTGCCAATGATTCCACAAAGATGTCTAGCGGGAGCAGACAAATTAGTAACAAATCTTGCAGTGTTTTGCTAGAAAAATACTATTGCCCAACTGTTTACCTAAATACTGAGTGTAAGGTATTGTTAAGTATGTAAGCATTGGTTTTTAATGTTTTATCCAAATCAAAAATAGGGTTTTCGAGATACGA
Organism: Cheilosia variabilis; assembly: GCA_951230905.1. Lineage (NCBI taxonomy): Eukaryota > Metazoa > Arthropoda > Insecta > Diptera > Syrphidae > Cheilosia > Cheilosia variabilis. Next base: position 54,098,008 of record OX579676.1, read on the forward strand.
GCAGTTTTTAAAAGCAGCGTTTTCGGTTAGTCGAATTGAAAATGTAGGACGCAATAATTTCGAAATCGTAAATTTTACTCCAAGTTTCGTCAAAATTGTTGTGTCCGTTTCATGTAAACTATAGAAAACAAAATTTTCAAAATAAATCTCGACTTCAGAATTGTGTACGAATACAATATCTTTTTCTTAATACGTATACAAGAAAGTTAAAAAATGTCGGTGACCGCAAGTCATTTCGTCGATATAGATGTGAGCTAACCGCTGAAATTGCATAGTCTCTACAAATCCACTAATGTTAGATAGTTAAGTCACACACAATTTGTGCCGCGATTTCAGTGTATTTCGAAATACATAGCTTAAATGTCAGCCCTAGCAATTTATCCGTCGAACGGAAAATTCTCGCAACGCAATGAACAGAGACATTTTTTTCTTTTTACTGTGCACAAATTCCAAAAATGTCACTCAAAAACGTACTAGATCAAATTGCTACGAAAAACGCTGGTTTACGTCAATGTAGAAAAAGTGCTCTGAGCAAGCATCGGAAAAAAATACCTTATAAAGGATATACCTACTCTCCGAATTCTTTTTGTTTCGACAAATACCTCGCTGGAGCAGAATATTAAAATTATACAATATTGAAGCGCTTTTTTTGATATGCAGTTTTTAGTTCAGTATCGTTTTTCCTAAGAAGTAACCCTTCTGAGTTCCGAAGTACTTTCATTCTTAATTTACATAAGTCTCCCTTACTCAAAATAAAATATTTTATTGACAGTATAATCATTTGCCATCAACCCAATTTCTGTGTGTTTTCAGGCCCGGTTAATCCAACAAGCTATACATTTTTTCTATGAAAGCATTTATATAGGGACGACATTCATAGAGTCGTACATTGTTTTGGCATTCATGCCGAAGGATCGGACCAATTGAGTAAGTAATAAGCCACTGTCAGAAGGAATAATCACTTAAAACTACTTTATTTACGAAAAGTTCAACACAAAAATGGTTTGTTTCGAACCAATCCTTCTGATACGGTGTTGGTTTCATCAAATCACGAGCGACTTCCTATTCAATTTGCGATTGACTTCGAATCGGCTCTAGAAAAACCATTTGATTTCCCAAAACGTATTGTGTCTGTGTGTCATATGTACGGTTCTGCTATTATTATTAATGTCCACTAGAAAAACAAACCGATTTAATAACATAACATATCAGTGAGACTACCCGCAATTAGGCTACGGTTCCGGTCCAAGCAAATTTCACGCGCGCGAACTTAGTGAATGTAACTCACTCCATTCGCGAGAATAGAATGGTTCCGGTGTAAGCAAGTTTTACTCAGGCGAAGTTAGCGAATTATTTATATAGCAGTCCTCATAGAAGTCGCGTTTTGAAGTACCGTGCTTTGGGAAATCTCATTATGTTACAGCTTCATCCACCAGTTTTACATTTTACATAAGTCCTTGTCCTTCCTGTTCATTACCCATAACGGTGCTCGATTTCTAAATTTATAGGTATATTAGCTTCTTCGAATCTATTTTGCACGAACTTCAGTACACAACTAAGCACAAATCCCTTAAAGCTAAAAAATAAAATAATTAAATTCGCTTAGTTCGCGCGATTAAAACCAAATAAAACCATCTGTTGTGAGAAAACAACAATATTATTATGAAAAAATTATCTTTCTCTCTACCTAGAATTATTGTTACACCTTACACACGCTGCATTCCTGCATTGTATAATATGGAATGCCTTGCTGCATTCGCGTTCTAAGGATAAGAATCACATTCTGACTACGCATGCAAAATTAACCGAATGGCAAATGTTTTTGTAAAATAAGCATTATTTTAGTATAGAAGTTAGTTCATAAAATAAGGACGATGAGTCATGAAAGCAACTTCATGAGAAATTGGTTTATTTGTGTTGACTTCCCCCCACCCGAGGTAAGGGGTCGACAAGAAATTAATTTACTCAAATTTACATCATCGGAAAATTAACTCGCTCATATTCGCTTTGTCTCGCTTAGTTCGAGCGAGTAAATTTGATGCACCCGAGCCACACATAATATAATGAAATGTATACTTATGAATGAGTTAAGCGAACTTTCCGAATTCGCGCGAGTGAAATTCGCTTGCACCAGAACCACAACCTTACTTGGGAAGATGCAAATCTGTACAATGAGGGAAATAATGTGCTTACCAGCAGAATAGCTGGTTTCTGAATCCACTATTCTAAATTTGAAAAATGTAGTAAGAAGATGTATTAAATAAATTTTTTGAATATGCCCGCTCCTCCGATGCGTACAAAAAAAATCGTTCTCAAACGAATGTTTGCAAGTGCATAGGGCTTAGGGCAGTTCCTGTTTGGGAATTTTCATGTTTTGTTTGCTAAAATCTGTGTTTTAAATGTTTATGGTTTCGGGTGTTCCATTGAGTCACATTCAAATAGACGCAATTTGTTGGTTATTACTGCTAGTAGCTAGTCTAGTCGTAGTTACGGTACAGTAGCCCCCGGACCAGTGGGTACACAATTCGAACAACAATTTGATGCGCAAATGCGAGAACCGTAACTTGGAAATGATTAGCAGATATAATAGAAGCTAGCTAATAGTCTGGCGAATATCTATTTACACATAAAAAAAACTATATCAAGGAAGCAAACTAGTATGCATATTATATCACAATAAGTATAAAAACGCCACTTATCTATCTATATATAGGCAGTAGATAGCTATCAAATGAGCGAAAAATAGGTAGCATTACTTTTTTAAGTATTCGCTCATCGCTGAATGAATCACATATAATTTATATATTCGCAATGTGAATTGGTGTGACATCGCATTGTCTTTGTACAATTCACTTTTTGAGTTTGTAAGTGCAAATGGATTAATAAAACATAAATTTAAGTTAAAAATTATTAGAGCATGCCTGCGTATAACAACAATCGAACATAATGCACTTAAACTACAAAGCATTGTGTAGAAGAACAATGAACCCCAGTTCTGTTGTGCCATCTGATTGCGGTTCCAACGTGACGGTGTTTATATATTTACACATTCGAGTTGTACGGAACTATGCACTTAGTGACTTAGTTGGTACTCTTCACCTAACTAATTCCAGCTGTTGGTAAACGCGGCAATGTTTATTTACGTCTATTTAAACTCCACTTTAGAAATCAGTATGGAAAGTGTCTTGAAGGCTTCGTTGGCATAGGTGCTTTGGTACACTTAAGGCAAACAATTCAAAGGCAATGCAAAATTCTACGTATTAATGGAAGCTAGAATCAATCAGTAAGTCTGAGAAAGGTTCCGCCAATTTAAATGCATTACGATTAAAATTGAAATAAGTAAACCACAAGTGGATGCGCCATCGTCGGTGGGTATGGTTGGTACTTACTTACTTATCTTACTTATGTAATCATGAGAGTGCAAGCACTTGCACATACTTAGTCACTACGGATGTATTGCTTTACATGTGTGTATTCCCCAAACGGCATAACAATGATGGCGAAGTGGCACACAACTGTAGGACTGGACACTACGCAAACGAGGTGTCCCGTCAGCGCATCCTTAATGGCAGCACGGCCGACATTGTTCGAGAAAATGGTTATATAAAGTATTAGATATAATTAATTAATAACAATATGTACTTATTCCGTGAAAATGAGCAGAGAAATAAAAAAGGAAACAGGACTTCACTTCCCAACTCTTAATCTCCACTGCGTACCAATTCGTTCCTTTATTCAACCTAAATATACTATAGTATTGCTGTGTCGCTTAGCATCTCCGTTACTGTTATAGTAGGTATGTGCTTTGAGTTTAAAATGTCCATTTGTAGTAAGCAATGCGATGACGATCAAGAAATCTATAGCGACTGGATCTCTTTTGCTCTTATTTAAAAAAAAATAGTTTACAAGGGACTGTATATGGAGCATGAGCTCAAAAAGGAGAAAGGAAAGAAGGAAACTAGCTTTGCTATTTAATGGAAATATTGGCGATGAAAATAGCGGGGTAAGCATCGTTTTTGCAGTGTACGAGCTTGTGGATTCACTCCGACATATTTACATCGCCTATGGGTTTTAATGCACGAATTTTTATCAAGTAGGCGCAGGGTAGTCTTAGGAACTCCTGACTCTATTTGTGCTAGGGCTCTTTAAAGCCTAGGAGGAGTAAAATATTTCTTGCAGAGAGTGAGAAAGGAGTGCCAGAAGGTTGACAGATGGAAACCGAACACAATTGTTTAGTAACCTACCGTTTCCGTTCGTCTTAAAGCAATATCAAAGTGGTGTAGTAAAGAAATTGCCCACGCCTACATTTATCCCAAGTTAACATTTGACAAGTTTATACTGAAGGATTTCTCTGACAGACTTAATATCAGTTTCTCGTTTCGTGTTCCATACCACTTTAGCGTGTTCCAGGCAAAACTAACGGCAATAAAATATGTCCTATCTTCTCTGAAGAAAAGCCTTATGTCCGGGACAGATATCCGCAGCTTTTCAGATAGCCCAGCAGCTATCGTTGGAATCCACCTCAAACAAATCGAAGGTATAGCTCTGGACTGCCGATCGTCTCCTTCAGTGATGGCGGAGTAGTTAAATATTTAGGTACTTCTATTGGGTGCCGGAGCTATTCCAGGGAATTGTATGGTTGGTGAACTCGCCAAACGTGGAACAACTACTGACGTAGGGGTTCACTAGATTAAATAGATATAAACATACCAACCGCTACGTGCAAACTTAAATTAACGCAAGATGCCTTCGAGAAAGCAAATATTAGGCGGGCAAGTGGTAAAACGTGCCTAGCAACAAAGTAGGTTTGACCAAAGCTGTACCTAAAACGCTCTTAAATTTTGGGGTACCTTCAAAAGATTTCTGTAGGAGCTGTAAATAAGAGGAGAAGGAGAATACTATCCTCCACCTTCTCTGTACCTGTTCTGCTCACTCTCAGAGAAGAAAACTTTCCAGGGGCTTTCTACTTTAATGATATTACTATATTACTGGTCTAAGTATGCTGGCGTCTAGCTGGTCGCTGATTTAACCTTATTTAACCTGGCCTACTGTCTCTTGGACGATGGAATATTTTTTCTCGTAAAATTTGGTTCATCGTATTAAGAAGTTACAGTAATTCTGGACTCTTCGAAATTGTATCTGGTTTTCTTTCTGTATTTCTTATACACAGGAGAGTGAGTGATATTTGTATTTATTTAGCTGGTAGTCAATAAAAAAAACTCCTAAAAAAAATATTAGGGTAGTCTCAATTGTGGTCGAAAATTCCACTCAATTATATTTATACCTAAACACTCTTATTCTTGTATTCGTTTATATACCTATTTATTGTATGAAGCCGTTTTAAATGTATTCAATCGTATGATGCAACTGCAACTCGGTATTTATTCGTATGTATATGAATATATTTGTAGCTTGGTCAACAAAAATAAAGTTAGACGACAGTTCTAAGTCTACCGATGAGTGCGCAACATAGTTTTAATCATAGACAAACCATACTGAGACCCCCAACTCACAATCCTCTTGCCGCTGGGCCCCTCAATTTTTTTTTTTCAAATTCGGCATTTTGTATTCCTATCGGTGTTATGTCAAAAAAGAATCAGTGTGACATGCAAAAACACACAAAAACTACAAAAATAAATGCTGCCAACCGCCGCAACCGTGGGGAATGTGAAAGAGTTCAGGAATTCCAAATTTTTATATTACTGAATGCCATTGGTTAGTTATTATAAATTGTTAAAAGGCGAATAATTTGATTTGGTTGGCTAGTAAAATTATGTAAAATATATGTTTTACATACTAAAAACATGGTTGTGTATTTACCTCTTTTCGATATCATTAAGATCGATTTATTGTGTGAATTTTTCTTTAATAACTGAAGAAAACTTGCTCAAAATGTTTTTATTTTCATGGAACCATTCTGCATTGACAATTTTTCATAAATATTTTAAGGAAATATACACTTATTCCTAAAAAAATACTATCCACAAGTATATAAATAATTTCAAATTTAACGGACAAAATTTTATGAACGCTGTCTGGAGCTTTGTCCACAGCGGAATTGGCATATGCAAGGTGCGAGCGTGTTGGTGAGCCGGAATTTTTGAAGTTACGTGACTTTTGTCAATACGAATTTCTATGTAACAATACTTACGCACTTAGCGTTTGCCACTCCATGAAAATATAGCTTGTTGGCAAGTAACGGGAAATCGGCGGAAGTTGGTGGTCTCAGTATTGTATCTGTTTTTAATCTCCTCTACTTAGCCTCTTCTACACAATTGCTGTGGGCTTGGTCAGAACATGTGAACTTAGCGACGTAATGGATTGAGCTACAGCGGCCGATATCCAAATTGGCACATTTGAAAGGTTTAAAAGCTTAGTTGGGTTTACAACCTCATCAAAAAGCCTATGATAATTAATAATTACGGTGTTGTCCGACCAGAATGGCGAGCCAATAAATATTGTATAGAGTCGCCCGCAAATACAGGGTGTCCGCCGGGACGGTATACTACTTTGTTTGTTTATAATTTTTGATTAAAGGAAAGAGAATGGATCTTATATTGATAAATGTTTTATTTAATGTCGGCAATTATGTATGGAATACAATATCAGGTAAATGTCCGCCTTTGTTAGTCTCACAAATGCAAGCCCGTTTCAGAACATTTTTCATTACATTCTCACACATTTCAGGCGGTATTTCATTAATTTCATCACGAATATTTTGTTTGAGTTGCTCAAGCGTTTCTGGTTTGTTTGCATAAACCTTGCTTTTCAGAAGTCCGGAGCAGTCAAATCAGGCGACCGTGGAGGCCAATCAACATCACCATTTCTTGAAATAACTTGTTGTGGAAAGAGGTCTCGCAGTAATTCCATTTTAATCCTGGCTGTATGCGATGTGGCACCGTCTTGTTGATACCACATGTTAATCAAGCCCAAAGCATGAAGTTGTGGCGTTAAAAAGTTTTCAATCATATCACGATATCGCTCCCCATTCACAGTTACCGTTACGCCGTTTTCATTTTCAAAGAAGTAAGGTCCAATGATTCCTCCTGACAAATTGCACGCCAGACTATAACTTTTAATGGATGCAAAGGTGACTGATGAATAATTTGAGGGTTTTCCATTGCCCAGAACCGACTATTCTGTTTATTCACATATCCATTCAAATGAAATTTCACGTAACTTTGTCATCGTCACAGTAATCGATGATTGATTTTGATAAAATGTTTTAAAGATTAAAACACGTTGGTTTATCGAATATTTTTCCATAATCCAGTGTCTACTTCACGACTGCCAAATATGAACTGTCAAGACTAATGTTTACCAAAATGGCGGCAAAACAAAGTAGTACCTATACCTTCCCGGCGGACACCCTGTAGTTCTCAAGATGAGCAGTAACTTCACGTAGCCCCTCAAAAAGCACAGCACTCCCTTTAACAACTTCACAATTAGTTAACAACATTATCCAACGTCACTATAAACTTCAGATAATATATGTAAACATATTTCAGCGTAAAAAAATTCGTAAACCTATACAAATATTCGCGAACATCAAAGCTTTCTGCATTATTATCGAACCCAAAGGTACCTTTGTGTAAGTATAGTTAAGTAGACGCTTGCCTATACTTCAGACACTCGCCCGATTAATTTTAACTGTCAGTTCGGTAAAGTGTTCTTCTTCTTCTCACTGTCATGTTGTTAATGGATATAATTTCTCTCTTTGTGGCAGCCTGATAAGTACTTTGCCACTAAATCAATTACCTCCTCCATGGATTGAAACCGGTCTTCACAACACGGACGGGTGTCCAATGAATTCGTATACTGTATCGTTCGTATGTGTAAACAGATTACTATCCCCTACGTAAAACTAAAAATAATCACGATCAGGAGAAGGAGTAGGTAAGAGTTAGAGTTCATCAACACCTAACATATTCACATGCCATTATCTAGCATGCCATTATGTAACTGTCCACATCCCGTAGTTATGGTTTTTTTTTCTAAATCTCCACCATTAAAACATCTTGAAAATACTAATTCTTTTCAAACTCCAATTCCAATTGTAAAATGATAGCTCGTTCAGTAATGCAGTAAGGCCTATTTTCCTCTAGTGCATTATTCTGCGGTTTTCTAAGGAAGGGGAAGAAGATTACCTTCTGTCAAAGACGACCTTGGTAAGTGTTTAATGTTTAGCATAATAATGGGAAAACTAACTGAGTTAGGCACACATTTTATTAATCACAGAAAAAAGAGTGCGATCTGTGGTCACATGCTTGCGGTAGGTATGGTATCATTGTTGTAGATACGAGTACTCGTATTCAACACTCATTATAATAATAATAAACCATGGTTATACTTCTATACAAATATAGTTTTGTTATGTAACCAGAGAATGCGCTGTAACTTCTCGGTCTCATCGCTGGTGTAGACAATACGCAGTTACCATTGCGCCGTATTAAATTTCACAGGCATTTTTGTTGTTTGTAATCATTGTTCAAACGTGTAGTTATGAATTCGAATTCATTTTGAATGTTAAACACATTTCAGATAATTGGGACTGGAACAAAAGTGCGAAAAGAAGTAAGCACCTTGCGTTAAAGTTGTTTTAACTCGAGCCAGATCCCATTTATTTGTGTTTTAAATGTCAACGAGCAAAACTAAAACCAGTTAAATTGGACCTGCTCACTTTTAAAGCGAATTTAAGTATAAATTTCCGGTTAGGCGACTCAACGAATACCTTGGGAATATAGAACAGCTGTATAACGAACCAAACGCAAAAAAAAAATCTGATTGACACTTGACAGCGATGACATGTTGAGTTCGAGGTTGAACGTTGAACATCAATTAGCGAAACGTTTTAAATAAAAGAATTAAGTTGCTGCGCGAGCGCAATTGCGCAGCTTGTGTGAATTGGGTTAAAATAAAACTGCGGATACACCAGGGACCAGCGATTAGTTGCAATGATGTTCTAGGAGGAACCGCACTTTAATTAACTAAGTTTCAACCGACCATTACTCAGAAGTTTGCATATTGTTTTTTTTTAGACAGTTTTGCGCATAATTTGTACAAGTTTGTTATATACCTACTTTAGTAATTGCAGGTGTGTTTTATTGAATATCTATTTCAGCAAAGCAAAGCAGACGAATACGCAATAAAACAAATTTCAGTCACCTTTCTGAAGAAGTGGTTTAAACCGGTAGGTATATTTTGTTGTGTATACTTTAAGTAAGATTTAACGTTCTTTCTAAAAGTGTAGATATGAGATATGACGCTAAAACTAGTTTAGGCATGAACTGCTGCTGTCAAGTCACTTCTACTTGGGATAAATAACAGGTGGTCCTAGTGTGAATCGTAGAAGTTTGTGTCATTTGCGTGAGGAAGATTCTACTTTGCCTTGCTTTGCTGATATAGATGTTTTTAAAACACACCTTGTATTTCCACGTAAGGACAAACCACAAACTAAAGAAGTTCATCCTACCAAGCTGAAATCGAAAGGGGCTTGCTGAACGCAACGACTGGCAGTGACCTAAGAAGCGTAGCATCACCGAATTCATTTTAGTTTACTTAACGCAGAGACAGAGCTTCAATGGACAAAAATGTTGTAGTTCAGAAATCGTAACCATTAAGATTGCACTACATTGGGTCACACGAAACTTTTTGTTTCACCGAGGGTTTTTTTCCAAAAATTTACTTTTATGAATATCATTACGGGCTATTTGTGGCATTTTATTTTAATCAGAATAATATTCCAGTGCGATTTTGGAGTTCGCTCTTGGGGATCTCGTATAGATAGTATTTAGCGTGTTTTATTTTTGATTTTTTTAGTTTATAGATTCATGTGATTTACACTCGCTCAAGACGTAAATTGTTTCTTATATCCGAGGTTTTATTATACCTATGCGAAAACAAAATAAAAAAAACATACGGTTTTTCTACGTCCGTTTCTTATAAGCGATAGTGATTTGTTCTTATTTCAGTGCTCGAAGGACCACTTGCCTTTTATTATCAAGGCAAATCTGACACTGCGACAGCTATGGCTCCAAAAGATGGATTGGGAAAACCAAATCTTCAACGAGATGGAGGATTTTTGCCTTTGAGGGCATTCAAATACCCCGATTGATCCAATATTCGTGATTAGTTCAACACTCAGCGAATCTTGACAAATAATGTGTCTAACGAAGGAAATTTTACTGATGCGTATAATAGCATTTTTATATTAAATATTTTAGATTTATGCGTTTTCGCAGAGACACCCTAGTTTTCGAAAAATGAATGTTCATTTAAATGACAAATGTTAGGTTTACATGGAAAAGTCTAATATCTGTAAATGTAACAAGGTACCGTAACACGCAAACTGTTATGGAAACTTCTATAACATAGGGGGACTTACTAATAATCAATTTTAACCTTTCCCCAAAATATTTTGTAGATCGCAATGAACAATTCTATATTGAAAATTTCTCAATTGTAAGCTTCGTGCAAAATCTATTTAGATAGTTATGAAAATAATAATTGATTTTGAACCCTGTTCAATTTCTACGTCTCAAATTGGATTCAGAATGCGGTTTTTTGTGACTTTTCAGGATTCTTCAACAATGGTCCATATCATTGTTTTGATGGTTAGGACATAGGTCACAGTATTTACAATGAGTTGAGATATGAAGTTTAAAGTTTTAAGATTTCCAAATCTTTGATTTTGTAATTTGTTAAGAAAAAAAAAACAGTTTATCAATAAGACATCACATTAAGTATTTTTAAAAGATTGTCAAGACTTAAACAAAAATGAAGATCTGGCCTGATAGGCCGGTATCTACTATTTGACTGCATTACATCTGAGGTGCTTACTTCAGTATCGAGGCTGTGTGCCATCGTTAACCACACTCGCTCCATACCAAGGCGGCAACTCTGATTGGTGCTCGTTGAAATCAGTGGTATTTTATAATTACTCGTACCTACACTCAGATATTAGTTGTAGAATCTATGCCCAAATATTACGGCCGATGTTTTTTAACCAGCCAATTTGAAAATGGAGCTTTATCTTTAATTTGTTGTCCTAAAAGCATAGTCTTCGCAAACGAAACTGTAAATTGGTAGTAAAACTACAAATATATTATAGTACATAAATTGACATCGCAGTGATATTCGAAGCCTGCATAAGACCTCTCTAGGGCTGGATATTGCAAAAAAAAAAAGAACCAAGTGTAACCGTCTGAAGGTTAGCCCTATTTTCAGTAAAAATAATCACAAATTGAGCAACCCTGCAGCTAAATTGGTACGAGTAGTGTGCTATACATATAAAAATTAAAAATATTATATTGATGATGAAATCTGCGATACTGGGAAGTTTCACATAACCCCACTTTAAATACTGATACTTTGATTTCCGTAGCTATACCTACAGTTTTACATGACTCCACAGAATACACGTATGTCCATACTTAACTCTTCCAGTACGATGCAAGATTGTCACATCACCTAAGCACAGTGATTAAGTTCATTGAAGTGAAAAAAAGAATCGTACAATTCAATAGAACATCAGTCTTAAATAGTTTCGACGCACGCTTGTCAACAATATTATTATTTTTATCATTTGAACGAGACGATAGCTGGAGTGGCACGCCATAAGACAGCTGTGCTCTGAGTTACCTTTATGAACACGATCAGTTGATATCAGGTGACACCGATAGTTTAATCTGTGTACTATATGCAAAGACACAAAAGGAAAGATACTTTTCGTACTCCCTTTTTGCCGCGGATGTATTTTTATATCAGAGCTAGACCTAGGCTCTAGACACATATTAGTAACGTTCTCTTCTGGTTTTATATTGTGGTCAGTCTCGTCGTTAAGGGGCGCAGTCATGAACCCAACCAACACAAGGAATGCAAATTGGGGGCAATGTGTCCGAATAGATAAGATTGCAAATCCAAATGACTTGGAATTGGAACTCGACCAATGAAAATGTCCATTGTACACGTATGGCGTACCACGACAAATGTTTGTTTGCAGCATTATATGGTTTAGGTAAAGTACTCAAAATAAGGCCCAAACATGGGGACCTTAACAGTCACATTAGAAGGTATGATTAAGCGCTTACAAGAAAATACGTTCCAGTTATTTGTACTGATTTTCTAACCAACGTAACTTTCGTTCGTCTTACAACTACTGAATGCAACATTCAATATAGTAAATGTGGAATATGAGTATCTACCTACAGTTTTTCTACACCTTATCTCAATTATTTCTCTTCAAATTGTTAAATATGCTTAAATGGTGCTTAGTTCATCCACACAGGTACAGTCAAGCACTTGCAAAAAATTATACAATTACTCACATCAAAAAAAAACCTTCAGTGGAGTTTAAATGTCAATTTTTAAGGAAAGGATAAAAGCCGTTGGGCATAAAGCCCAATGTATTTTACGGAGTACCTAAATATATACACCCGCATGTAAGGTTCCTTTAGATGCCTGTATTAATTAGTTCCTAAAAAAGTTCAACATTTTAAGTCAGAAGCCTATAATCTTCTGGAACCGCTCTATTTTTTTAAAGCCCACTACTTTGACTTCTCCTTAGGTTTTTGCAAATCCCTTTTGCCCTTAATCCTTCTCTACCTGCTCTTCTGCATAATTATATTTCGGCCATCTTACGTCTGGATTTTGTGGGTTTCATTATTTCGATGGAACGGATTTGGACATAGGCTTCAAGGAGTGATGCCAATTCAAAAACTCGATTTAGAGCTAAACAAAATTATTTTAGGGCTAGGTTAGACTAGATAAAATTCCCAACCATAATAATTGCTCAAATTCAAATCTTTAAGCTGCTTTTCGGTTATAGTGGCTAATGTGCATATAAATGAAAGCGTTCATAAAAGCTGTTTGATTAAGTGACGTTAACATAGTAGCTAGCTTAAAGTTAATCATTGTTAACGATAGCGGAAATTTGCTTAAAAGGGTACACAGCTCTCGAACCAAATTTCAAAAGTCATGCATACTTATGTGAAAACCAAAACATCTAGCAACGAAAACGTGCTACTACAGCACGGTAGCCAGCGAACAAGAAATACTCTTCATAAGTTTTGTTACTTGAATATAAAAAGAGGACCTGGATCAGATACTGTACGACCGATTGATCTAAAAAAAACTGCCCGTTTCTCGCATCAAGTGCTATACCCCAATCAGTATGGATTTACAAAAAAAGTTCCCGGAAATTATTGGGAGAGTTGACGAATACGATCAACTGGGGCTAAATAAAAACCATCATGTTCTTGTTCTGTTTATTGATTTTGGCAAAGCCATTGACACGTAAACTCCTGACAAGATTATAAATAGCAAGCTTAAACAGATTGGGCGTAAGAGGACTATTGTCAAACTTGCTTCAAATTTATTACTGATAGCAAGAGTTCGAAACCAATTTTGTTCGTCTTATAAAAAATAAATTCTTATTATTTTTTAACAATTGTAGATACTACCTATGCGGCTCTCGTAAAGCGTAATAAATTTAAGTACGGCTGGAAACAAACAGGAATTTATCACTGCCTCCAACACTGATGGTAATTAATGCGGCGAAAATAAAGGTAATGCATAATATACGAACCCCATATCCAAGCAATTAGAAAGATTTTGCATACATCACCGAAACTGGTGCTGCCCACTGTAGGCCAAGAATAAATCTATGGAAGTAGTTAAAAGATATACATAATGTATCTCGGTTACTCGACGAATATTTTCTTTGGCATGAGCACATAAATGTTCTGCGTCTTTAAGTCAAGCGCATCTTAAGATATTAAAATATGCTCCAACACGAAATTCAGAGTCTATTATTCGCTAGCTGAATCGCACATCAGATATGTGATTCCTGCATGGCGAAAAGACATCTGGATAAGATATCAAGCCTTCCGAGGCGCTAAAATAAAACTATTGCTTTTAACTCATCTATTTAATATTTGTATGTGCTCTCAATTTTTCAGATGTGATTACACTAACTCAATATATGAATAACAAGAGCTTTCTGTTGTCTATACGCCATAACAAAAATACGAGGACAGGGGATACCAGAGGCTTGAGGAACTTTTAACTCATATGTAAAACGAGAACTAGGACTTGCTACATGTTATTTCGAAAACAATAAATAAAATTTCTCAAGACGTGAAACGCCTTCAAAATGTTTAAAAAGATAAAATAAATAAAGAAATAAAAAACTGGTACTTATTTAATTAACAAAATATTTACTTAAGAAATTCATTTAATTTTTAGTTAAGCTATTATTATTTTCAAATCGTAAACTATATTATTTTAAAAACATATTCTAAAAATGCATCCATTAGGAAATTGAATAACAGTTTAGAATATTCCAAAAGATATTAACTTCAAACCTCTTTAGAAGGCTTGAAATTAAATAAACTAAACTAAATATAACTGAATTATTAATTGCTCAAACATCAGTCTGGTGAAATATAAGCCCATTTCCGGGATAGCTCCCATAGCGAAGCAACCCATCACATTTTAATGCCATACTGATGCAATATTTTGACCAGCTCCAAATAGTTTCTGTCGGATATGTTCATATTAGGTAGGTATGTATTTCCAAGCTAACTACTATTCAATATACAGACCTTTCAAACCGATTGACGTACCCACTGATGCAATTTTTTTTATAATAAATAGAATCTCAGAAAATATAATGTAATCGGTTCTGGGATGGCTGATGGAAACTCTAGTTTACAACCATGCGCTCTTGGCATGCACTTGCCAAAGAAAGCAATTGCGCAGGCCATTGGTACAGACTCATTGCATACCCATTAACGGACCGTACGTCCAGTGTGCGCTTGCACTCCCTTTTTCGAATGCCGAATAAAATAACGAGATCGTGCGTTTGGAATAAAGAATAAATCTCCATTTGGGAGAAATTGTGAACTCAATCAAATCTACTTACTATGATTTGTCTTAATATTCAAGGCACTTATCGTACGGTAATATAGGTCAGGGAGTTATTTAGAATGCAACTGCTCTTTTCAATTTGAATTAAATCTGGTTCAGCAAGTGAAAGCATCAATAGGAGCAGACTTTGCAATACCAATTTGATATTATTTATGCACAAACGTCATGTCAAAAAATAGATATGAAGATTTTTGTTTTGATTGCATAACTCCAACACAAAAGAGAATGAAATTTAAATTTTGCGATAATGAGGTACCCGAAGTTTATTTTGGTCAACAAACTATTCGGCACATCAGCAGTCAATGTCAAATTTTGGCACATCCTTATAAAGCGCATGATTCGTCCGAATTTGGAAACACTTTAAGTTAAGGCACCGTAATCATTTTCTTGACATTCAATGTTTGTCTGAAATTGGGTATGTGTAGCTTTGTTCTGTCTTTGGGGGTCTCGATTGCGTGTAATGGCCATCGATTTTTGGTGCCAATACAAATACAAAATGCTTAAGTGCGTGTTTGATTATAGGTTATGTTTACACAAGGGTTACGCTCAGAATTTATAATGCGTGATTAAAAATCAACGATTCACCATGAATACCAAATACATGAAGGTTAGCCTCCATTCGATTAGAAGAACACAGAACATACTAAAATTGCCCCTCTCGTTGGAATTTTCAGCGTAACCGTTAACAAAACCATGATATTCTGTAAAGCTTAAGTGAATTTTAATTTGTTAATTCCAATCGCTTGTGCGGATTCTATAGGGTGCAGTGGTAGACTGATAAAAAATTCCGAAACTGTATCTACGTGAAATGAAATTACTAAATATGTTAATGATCGTAACGTGTTGGCTACCTACAGATAGATGTTAGATGGGTGATCATCAATAATCTAATTAGGCGAACAATATCATTAGTTATTGATTGAGGAATAGGTATGAGAATGGGAATAGGAAAATGTGATGATTCAATTGATGGCTGAATCTTATAAGATGTAGTACGTTTTCAAAACAGTGATTGGCTTATTTGTTTTATAAGTATGGACTTTATCTTCGCGGAGGACATCTCCCACATGTCAAGGAATTGCTCGGATTAGAAGACAGCATCTCGGAAGGTACTGCTTTTATAACTTAGAGGAGGTTGGCTTTTTAAACAAAAAAAAATAAGACCATATTTAATTGTATGCAAATTGAGTGTTTTGACGAATTTGCTTATGTTCTAACGTTGGCCAGTTTTACTCTTTGCGCCGTACTAATAATAAATTTAAGTTTCGACTTTAAAGCTCACTATTGCGAAATTTGTATGGAAAATCTAGCCATTGTGAACTAATAAAATTTAAAGTCGAAACTAAAAATATTTATTGGTAAGGCTCAATATCACCGATTGATTTAATTCGAAAAAAAAAATTGGCGCAAAGAAAGGGCATTGAAAAATATGCATTTTTTCTGGGATTGAGTCTGCGTCCTCATTCTCAGTACCTAGTCCAACACTCTAAATACTGGTGCATAAATCATATATCCGTGGCAAATATGTAATACTCAAGGATTGCTTGAATTTTTGGAATTAACCCTCAGCAGTAATAATTTCTTCTCCTGTACCAGTAGTTGTCAGTGCACAATTCGAGAACAAAATTGTTCATTCCTATACGCACCCAGCGCCGTAATTAGTTGTTTTATACCTAACTAATTGACAATCGGAGACTATATACCTACACAGTCTAAGAAATATATGTATGAGTATTGAGTACCCGCCAAATAGGTAGTTATAGGCACTTAAATGCGTCTTGTTCATATATTTATAATTCTTTTTTTTTACAGTGAGTCGGGTTTTTCGGTTTTTTAAATTAACTTTTTTTATTTTTACTTACCTTGGAACACCAGGCGACCACCCGAATCGCCCCACATTAGAGCCGCAACTCTACACAACCTTCCATTTATTTGAAAGATTAAGCCTACTATTGTATTGTAGCAAACATGGTTCTAGTCGTTACCCACCTCAGTGCGCCACACTAGGCGAACTCTATGTGCGGGTGCGATTGTCGAAGTCCACTTGCTTTGTATATGTTCCAAATATTTTAAATGTAAGCTACCAGGACTGGGGCGATGTCGGTAAAACAGCTTGCATATTCAAAACAATTCAACTCAAATGTGAGCGAATATTTTACGAGAAACTTGCCTCTTAAAAAGACTAGGGAAATGCAGCTTCTTCTGCTTTATAAGATGTATATCTAGTCCATCTTTAAGATCCATAAAGCAGGACTGGCATTGTTAAGGTTATATACAGAGGCAAAGGTTATTGGTTGGTCGGGAGTAGGCGTTGCTACTCAATCGCCTTCTCAGACCAGGTAGGAGCGATTTGCGACTGGTATTTCTCGATTGCTTTCTGATAAGACTGCGTTTTTAGATGTGATAGCTATAAAAAGTTGTAGGTGGACATTATATATTATTGACAGCATAGGTAAAATTTAAGTGGCACTCTCAGATAACTTCTTTTTGGTGTAGGTCACTTGTTTCCGATTTCAGAGTACTTTTGCGAATCTGGATTTTTCATCAGAGTTGCCTTAGAACTACCAATACAAGTGCATTTGAGATTGACAACTAGTAGAGTTTGTTTACGTTTTCGTAAAATTTTCAAACTTCAAAGATACGCATTGCACCGGTTGGAACAAATGTTTTAAAATTAATCTGGGCGCAAATGTCAATTAATATGAAATTTAACCAGTGAATCGAAAACGCTTAGAAAAGTGTCGAAGGCTACACATATTCCAAACGCACTCAAAGTGACGTTTTTTTTGAAGAGTGACACATTAATGTGACCTCCTAAGAAAAATTTCAGTTAAGTTTCACCGTGTATTCACAAAAGCATCAATGATCGCTCGATTTGTTATCCTCGGGATAAGCAAGAAATTGAACTAGTTTAGTAGCTTATATATGTTTCGCATACTCATTTCAGGAATAAATTAATATGTCACACGAGAAGGTATATAGCTTTATATAAAACTTTTTTGACATTCTAGCTATCGAAAAAGTAGTTACTGAGCTTGATACAGAAGGAATTTAGCTTCTTAACTACTTGGAAAATTGTTAACGTTCGTGGATCATCTTTGAATTTCTTCAATAACACTTTGCGCTTTTCGTGATCTTTCCATCCTCGTTTAGCTTTGACCCTTTTCGCTGGTAGCGTGTATTTCAAGATGAATAGTCGTAGAAGACCAGAAGTAACCGCAGGCTACTATTTTTAACTTTCAGCTAATAGCCAAAGAGAGGCATTGCCACAAGATGGCTGTTTAGTTAATCTACACTCATGCAGTATCATCACGTTATCGCAGATAGAATAATTGAGAGTTTGCGAAAAATGATTTTATTGCAAAATTTTCCACTGAGATCGAAAAAGTAGCACCACCCACAACCAATCACTGTTAAAACCGCAACTAATGTATTAGTTCCGCCACAAGGAAGTCCACGACCAATGCATTTTTTTTTTGGCTTATTTGGGAACCGTAACACTACACCATTTTTGCTTACCAAAATTACCTATCAGCCACAGAAGCATTACCTAAACCTTCATATCAACAAGAACTTGAATTAAAGCAAACCTTATTAAAAAATTTGTCAATTCTTTAGATGCGATTTTTTGCATAAATTTTGCAAAAAATATAGCAACCACTCCCAGTAATCCAACAAGTAACCATACAACACCATGTGCAGTTTCATTTCAAGCTCCCGAAATAATAAAACTCCTTTCTGAGCAGTTATCTTTTTGGTTTCTCTCCAATAAATCTGAATGTAATCACCCATGCACGACAGCATGACGTAAGCGTTATTGAAATGTGTATACGTTGCTGGGTCCCGTATATATCTGCTTGAAAATCTACAGCTACCACAGCACACTGGAGCAACAACCAGCAACAGCTCACAAAGTCACAAATCCTTTCTAGGTAAGAAAGGCCTTTGGTGCGTCACAAACCAGAAAACTGGTTTCGTATTTCGATTTCGCAGTCATTCAAACGGGCGACCGACGTAAAATTCTTGAGCGATTTAGCGAAACCAGTTCCAAAAGAACTACCGCGCACGAATTCTACAGCGTTTGGTATTTTTATGGTCTAAACTCAGATAATGCGCCAAAACAAGTTCTCTCACTCAAGGACCTCAACGCGCCGCAGAAAAATTGCATTTTACAAGTTTATCACACAGAGGGTCACCATAGAAGGTGTGGCCACTACATAACCACAGCCAGACTATTCTTTGGGCCAGATTTCAATCATCGACCAGCTGGATATGTACAAAATCAAAGCAATTAACACCTAACATTCCAGCTGTATAAAGCCACTCAAGGAAAACGTTTTACGACGCCCATGCGTCCAAACAATGAACATTTGTATGCCCCACTCGCCCACATGTGCGCGTGAAACAATATAAAATATTTTGATTAGCGCAAAGGTATTAACGGCATGATAAGCATAACTTTGGTGAATATACGGCTTCCTGAAGCGACTGTGACCCTACTAAGCACTTCAAGCCTAGGGTTCTGGGTGCCGCGGGTCAAATACGATCTTTAACGAATGTGAGGTAATGGAAAATTGTGTAGAATGACTTGCTAAGTGAACTCGCAAGGGGTCAAATACGTGAATCAAATAAATTATGCAGAGGTGCAACTTGGGTCTCGCCTAACACACTCCTGCATTCCACCACACTATCACACTTTCATGTGAATCTTAAAAAAAAAAACACTTCAATCGAAAAGTGCTTACATTGTGCATTTTTCTTTTATATGTTTAAGAAGAAAAAGTTATAATTTATGGTTTCTTTTAATTAGATATAAGCTGTATTCTTGAAATTTTATTGAAGCTCTTCCGATGAAGCCGCGCTGCAGACAGAGAGATGAAATACACAGTTCGTCACTCAACTCTTTTGTTTGTGAGCAGCGTATTAATGGTGTATTGTATGGGCTTGACGAATAAACCACGCACCCGTAGGCTAGTGGGTTACTGTGATCATGCTCAGGGCCATACTGGTCGACGGCGGAGTCAATGCACTTAACTATGTAGGCGAGCTGGGGCCACGGTGCACGGAGGAAGGCGATCTCGTGTCAGACTTCGAATGGTAAATTGTGCGCGGAAGTGTATTTGTCAATATTCGCCAACGAAATTTATAGCAAACAAAAACTAGGAAATGATATACAGATCAAAGTGAGAAAGTACGAGTAGTTGATGTTGGTGAAAGTTGCATTGGTTGTGTTGCACGCTCGAGTAGAAAAAAGTGTGTTATGTCATACAAAACAAACTTGTTGTGTGGTCTGTATAGAGCAGCAGTTATTTGTGTTAAGTTTTTTCTGCACATCTCTCGTGGGACTTTATTAAGTAGTGTACAACCTGTGGATGAGTTGAGGAAGAATGTAGTTTGTGCCTGCGATAGTTTTGTGTATGTAATGTTAACGAGTGCAGTTATTTTCAAAAGGGAATGAAAATATTTATTTATTCTACAAAAGGTTTTCCTCACGTATCGTAAACCTTAAAGTGGATATAAGAAATCACAAGAAGGTACGCCATCTGATACATGTCTTATTGGCACGGACAACAGACATCACCTAGCGCTAGATATGTGACACAAACACAGTTTTTTATCTCGTTGGTATTAAATGGATCGCATTAAGCTGAGCTGCCGAAACATCGAATTTCAAAAATAAATTTTGGTCAAAATAATGCACCAACTGGGCCTTCTGTACGCCAGTTCGTAAACTGGCATGCTATGTAATTTACAACCTCTGCATGTGCTTTTCCGACAGATGTCATTATTGGCTTATTTTTAAATTTGATACGCACAGTCTAAAATGAAAACAACGTTAAAGGAGAACTTTAAAAAGACACGATCGACATTATTGCCCTTAGTGCAATTCGACCTCCTTGAACTTTGTTTTGTAGGGTATAGTTAAAGACCAGTGGTATGGCGACATTGAAGCAGCGATTTAGCACATAATTGGCCAACCTATGTATACAAAAAAGCTCCAAGCCATTGAAAATGTTATCAAAATTGGATTGACAGAATGGGCAGCTGCCAAGCCAGCGAAGACATTCATGTGAATGAAATTATATTCTTATAGCAGCACACTTTAGGAAATATTGAACGACGCTTCCTTCTTAGCAAATTGAAAAAGAAAAGAGTTATAGCTTTAGGCAATACATTCCAGCATGCATGTATGAATTCGTCCATTAAAACACAAAGGGACGTAAGTAGTAAAAACCCCATTTTGAGAATGTTACATAAAACAACTTGTTAAAGCAAATTCTTTGGCATCACAAAAGGTCGTAAGTGAATTTGAACCCATTGTCGAGATTTCGCTTTTTTGTATTGGGTCGTAAGTTATATTTTTTAATTGTTTCGGAGCACAAATAGCAAGAATAACTCAGAAAACGAGGCAAAGTACCAGTTCTGAACAATTTTTAAAACAATACAAATATTTGGTCAGTAAGAACACCGAAAAATGTTAAAAAACTTCAACGAAGGGAAATCCCTTTTTTTTTCATTTGTCCTCTCCTGTAAAATTGGTAAATGTCATTTACGCCCCTTTGTGTTTCAATGGACGAATTTTCTAAACAAAGAAAACGTTAACTTTCTGAACATAATGTTCAAACTAACAAAAATTGGCAAATAATCCAAATTGCGTATAAAACTCAAAAGTAGACGGGTAGAATGAAGGATCTGAATTACGGAACAGCGCCATGCATATGTTTTCTTTTTTGACTATGTGGTTGGTATAGGTAAAAGGAAAAGGAATCAAACCCAATGTCGACATGTAATCTTGTATTATTTGTATCCATTTATGGGATCACACAAAATTTGTTAAGAAAAGTCCTTGGGAGGAATAAAGGCAAACTGATGGGGCTGATGGGACCTCGGTTTGCAGATTCGTGAGCTACTGCCTTTTTTGTAGATTGGTCTATGGTCAACAGGAACATAAAACTAGTGCAAATTTATTTGTTACTCGTAAGTTTTAAATTAATTACCTACCACAAAAAAATTCTTAAAATTTACAAGTTACCAGTAAAATCATAAATATTATTTTATGTATGTAACTACCCTTAGGTTGTTAAGTGAAGGTGATAATTATGTACTGCACTTGAAAACGCCATTCACTGAAACTCCTTATGCAAACTTTAAAGAGCTGCCAGAACACATCAATCGCTTACCACTGAATACATAGTTGGAAGTCGTTTTCACACTAATACTTCATCTGAATGATCAGATGTCAGAAAGCATCAGTAGAGTTTTTCAGGTTAGCCCAGTATCCTTCACGGATAATGATTTTAACTGAAAAGCGCGCTGTTAAAAAAAACCCTGAAGTCAGGGAACTTTTAAGGAAATGCCGCTCATCTTTTGTACCTGAGCCCCAGTTCATAAATATTGACAAATTG
The DNA here is from genome assembly GCA_951230905.1 of Cheilosia variabilis. NCBI lineage: Eukaryota > Metazoa > Arthropoda > Insecta > Diptera > Syrphidae > Cheilosia > Cheilosia variabilis. The sequence goes on from OX579676.1 coordinate 54,120,342, forward strand.
GAGAAGTGATCATTTTTAAACTGACAACTAGATAACTGTCAAATTTCTATTTTACAAATAATTGAATAATTTTGTTGAGTTCACGGAAAAGAACCGACAATTGTCCAATCTAGTTTTTGCGTTCAGGTTACATCTCATCCAGACCAATCTAGTCGACTTAAGATAACTAGATTCTTGAATGTGGTCAATGTCTTAGCAACGAAATGTCAGCAATTTACTGTGACTATTTTTTATGGGACAGAAATGTAGATACCTTTGACAATAATTTTGGTATGCTATTGACAATTATGTCAGTTTCAGTCAAGTACCTATTGTATTGATTGATAGCCAAATGTTAGGACTTCAATTTTAAATTGATGAAGTGTCTCAAATGCAATTTAGTTTAGAACGCAGCTGACTTTTTAAAGAAATAATAATTAATAATTTGATTGCATTGAGTGATTTTCAATTAAAGGAGAAATTTCGTGTGAAAAAAATAACAGCGGAAAAAATTTGTGAAAATCTATCGCTTTCTTAATGCTTGAAACCAATTTCATTTAGTTGGCGATGGGCAGAATGTCTTAAAATTTTGATTTATAGTAACATCATTATAATGATAAATTACTTTAAATGCTGTGTATGTCCAAGCATTACAATGACGAAAAAAGTAAAAGATCGGGCGGTTTGTAGTTAAACGTACACAATTTTCATTTGTGTATCTCATATACAAAACTTGTACCCAAATGCTATTTGTTTAATCTACAAATATTTGTGGTTCAGACGTTTTGTGTATTTTTATGACAATTATACACAAATATTTGTAAATTCCAGGGAAATACGAACAAACTCAAATTCTATATTTCTTAACAAATCTAGCCATATTTAAATCCAATAAGGAGATGAATGTGTTTACTTCCGTTCAATAGATCTTACATCAGCACAGGATTGGTGTTATTACTGGGTCCTGCCTCTTGCGCCGATCCACCTCCGATGAAAACGATAAAGTCATCTATCCTATTTATCTATAAGACAGCGAGTACAGTTTCTTTGTAGATTTGACGGTGCCGTGACATAAGGCCAAGCGTCATAAGACCAAATCTCGAAATTTGGCATTATGTCGCTTTGTGAAAGTGACACAAAGCCAAATTCTAGCATTTGGTATTATGACACTTTGAGAAATCGTTATAAAGCCAAATCCGGAAAGCCACATAAAGCCAAATTTTCGAATCAAGTCGATATTTTAATTTATCCGTTTTAGATTTAAAATTGGTAGTGACATGGACAAATTTGGTATGTCCAGATACCAAAATATAGATCCTTTTTGTAGGAGTACAGTACTGGAGGTAAACTTAAGTTACTCCATATTCTTGTCCCAGCTATTGCGACCGCAGTCCAAAATCTACCCGATACATCTCAACGAAACTATCTTTTGGGTGGTACTTTCAATGTGGTGCCTTCTTAAGGTTATAAGCAATAATTATTAATTGTACACTTTTCTCACAATGACCATGTATAAGTAAAAAAAACCTAATTATGTGTCGTGAAAGTTTCTTATCAGTTTCCCATACCTTTTTCAGGCTCTGTTTCGCTCTTTCGCGCGAATTTATTTTCTCAAATATTTTGACTTTTTTTTGAGAAAATAACATTTTATTACAGAACAAAATGCCCTAACAATCGATTTCGAAAAACAATATATATATAATAGTTTATCCAACGGCAAAGTGTACCCATGTTGTTTTCATTATTGCCAAGCTTTAAGGAGAAAAGCTTGAAAAAATATTATCTTTTGTCAGCTTCCTCCACAAAAGCAAGGAAGCGAATTGACAAAGCTTTTTAATAATTTTAAACTCTCAGAATGTTTACTGAGCCGTATACACGTCTCAGGTAAGCAAAATCGAATATACAATCGAAAGTGTCATAAAGATAAATTGGCCTTATGACGCTTTCTCAAAGTGGCATAATACCAAATGCTAGAATGTGGCTTTATGTAACTTTCACAAAGCGACATAAGGCCAAATTTCGAGATTTGGCCTTATGACGCTTTGCCTTATGTCACGGCACCCAGTTTCTTTGGAGATTTGACGCCCAGTTTGCAACTTTAATAGTATTTAAATCACCAAATATTTTAGTTAGTTAATCTACTTCTTTATATAATACAAACAGGAAATGAAATTAAGAGAGATGACTAACAATCAGCAATGCCATCTTCGATTTTTTTTTTCAGATGATGCATTTGGACATCGATACCCACTCCCAGTTGGCATCCAGCAACTGCTTATGCGGTTAAAAAAAAAAGAACATTTCTAATCAAGACATATTGTACCTACCTGCTGGCTTCTCCACTTAACTTCAATTTCAAATCGCAAGAAGAATCCATCCAACAAGTGGTAATCGGCAATTTCACAACAAACTGTGAACTTTGGGTTCATATATATTTTATATCCCAAAAGTAATTGAGAAAGTCAAACTCAACGAGTATTCGAATGAAAAAATAGTGTCTTTGAGAGGCTAGCTACGTGAGGTGGCTGTATTGGCTTAGTCAAGACGGACATAACTTAGAGACTGCGCCAACAAGATTATTCCGGATATAAAGCTAGAAGCCATACTCACTTCATTTAAAAAGCGAATGAATAATGTCTACAATGGGTTCGTGTAGGTACAGCAATTATAGGTTGGCCGTAGCGATGTGCTCCTATTTATAGTAGATCTCGATAGTATTACATGCGTTCATACTGAATTTAGATGGTTCCGTGACAAGTTACTCAGGCCTTCGAAGAATCCCACTTAAAGCAACAACTCTTTAATCTTGCTGTTATTTTTTCCACACTGCGTGGGTACACATATATCATACTCAAATGTATAAGTAAATTCCAAAAGCAGATTTGTTCATTGTTGCGCTCGAGACGTGCTACGCAACCGCCGTTAAAGAATGATTAATGCATTGCAGTTTGTTTCGAAATTGTTTCTAGCGACAACCGACCGACAACGGATAATAATCTCGGCTAGGCATTGGCCAGTATTTCGCAAGATCCGACTGGGTAGTTATTCCGAAATTGTCTCAGTTTCGGGGAATTTTTTTCACTTTACACAAATTTTAATGTTGCTATTCAATATGACAAGTATTATCTACTTATCTGCCGGTTGTCTTCTCCGCATGCAAATTTGAGCTGGCAGCCTTCCTTGAGTATTAATAATGTCTTGTGGGTAGCTTGCTCATAAAATTAACTCATGTGAAGTAAGAATACCTACATTTGGTCTTCCTCATCCATCGATAAGGAAACGGAAATGGAAATAATTCACACTCATGCAACATCGGCAGTCATTGTTGCATAGCAAAACAAAATTAAACTCTATAATTGCATACCTATTTGCCATAGAGTACAAATTAATGTTTAGCTATTTACATTGTACAATCCAAATGAAATTTCATTATTTACAATAATGGAAAAAGGAAATTCTTCTCCCAACGAAATGTTCGCCTAAGCTAATCGCACTGCAAACTACCATGAAATTCAGTTTCTACGCATGGATAAGCTTCACTCATTTCGCAGCACACACAAAAAATAAAACAGCCAAATCTTGTATTAATAACCGTCAATAATACGAGTGTGATATGACGTAACACTCGAACATATGGCCGGGCGAATAAATTAAACTAAAGCCAAAAGGCAAATGAGTGTGTGGGGAGCTTACACTGTGAAAAAAAACCTGAAAACCTTGAGCCGCTAAACACAACACGACAGACGACACAGGCATCGAGCTTTGTTCAGTATAGATTATATCTGGCAGCACTTATAAACACATACACTCACAGTTTATCAGAGTTGGTTTCACCAGTGTTTATTTTTTTATTAGCGGTAGGTAGATCATAAGAGAATTTGGCACATTAGATTTTTTTCCTGGTTGTTAGGTACTTGTTTGTCACATTTCAACGCTAGCCAGGCCTTGAAATTGTTATTTTTATAAACAGGGCTGGTCTATGGGATTTTTAAGAGGCATTAACACAGTTCTAGCCACAATCGATGAATACCCTCTTTACCTACACCTGACAACTTTGTATTATATTAAGATAGTTTTTCTTTTTTGGGGTCAGCGTTAAATCTCACCTGACATTGTCACTGTTTCTCAGATTAACAAAATTTGGTCAGTGGAACTCTATATCACAATCATAGTTGCTGCCTAGCCTAGTGCCCAGCCTATAGCTATTGCATGGAACGTTAATTGCGGCTTTTATATTACATTTCTTCTCACTCTCATTCGTTTGATGCGATTGTCGATTAAATAATTTTGTTCTTGGGAGGAAACCGGAGAGTGTGGAACTATGAAATCGGAGGAGAGCACTCATGGCAATAGATACATTCAAGAAAATTGAATTTGAGACTATGCTACGCAATGGCTAATTATTGTTGTTCCGATTCTTTTGAGATCATCTCCATCTAGAAAGTAAAAGATGCTATGTAGAGTTCTGGTAGGTACATACATTCAATTTTTTGTTAGAAAGTTTCGGGTAGTAATAAAATGTAAGTGAGCCAGGTTCTATAAAACCGTTGTACGTGCGTTGGTTAGTCAGGGACGAAATGTGCTATGATTTCCAATGGAGTGGTTTGAAAGCTACTCTTAAAGGCGCCGACTCACAACAGAAACTGGGTACTTAAATAGCATAGACATTATTATTGCGGACAGCTTGTTGGTGCGAATCTTTTTTTACAAGGAATTTATCTTTGTAGTGATCATTTAACGTGAAACGAATACAGATTTTTTTTAAATTATGTAGTGATGACTGTTTTGAAAAGAGTAAACGTTTTGTTACGCACGGAAGAAAGACTTGGAAGCTAGGAAGGTATTTGTTATACTACTGTTGAATTAACAAATAGTTACTTTTAATGTTTTGTGGGCACAGTTGATGTTGGCGTTCTGAATTACTTAGCGATGGCTCTAAGGTTCTACCGCCTAAAAAACACAAATAAAAACTTAAGGAATTTTTTCAACAGCGCCACCTCTCGCCAAAGTCTGGCGATCATCCACGAGTAAATATGATGTAAATATGTCTGGGCAAAATCTTCTCAAGTCAGTCTTTCGGACATGGCAGAAAATTATAGGCTATATTTGTTATAGTTGTCGAACGACTGGTTGTGAGAAGTTAGGCCTACGGACGGTCCTATACAGGCCTGTTGTACCAATTATTTTTGAAAATTTAGAGAATTTAATTTTAGTCAAAACCCGATATTAATTAATATGGAGTGGCCGTGAGTCCTATAGAAATAGGTACAGCCTTGAATAACTACTACTTTAGTACTATTGAGGGAATATATATATTTGGGCATATTAGTCTTACTGGTGTATATCCGGAAAAGTCCGTATCATCGACGGCTCTAAAGTCCGCTCTAAATTTCGGGAGCTTGCGAAAAGTCTGATTTTCACCGGTTCATTTTGCGGTTTTTTATCATAGACCGATGACTTTATATTATAATAGTAGTTGCTATTCACTATTACGGGAGCTTCGACATCAGTTTCGACAAAAGATGAAACCAGCAGGAAGGCCACCGAAAAGTGTGGTCTTTCCTTCACACACAGACAGCAACCTCAGCTTATCATACTTATTCCAGGAATAACGTCTCTGCTCTTGGACAGTAAAACTGGGGTGCAAACTTATATGTTAAGCTTATTTAATTTCGACCTAGACATCTTTGTAAAATGAGGTATTCCCTTAGAGATTTGCATCAAATGGCTTACGAATTTGTGCAACTAAAAGATTTTCCGTTTTCGAAAATCGGTGGCAGTATGGGTGTGTCCGCATCACTAATGGTCATTTCTGACTCCATTCTTGCCAAACCATTTGCCTTTTCTTAATCTGAAGTCAATAGAGTGATCAGTCGTCTATACCTATACTACTAGACTGCACGCTTTTGGAATAGGATTGAGATGTGTAGTCGATATAGTTGTGGAGCTTTTGGAGTTATGTTTTCCAACCATTTCATTGTTTTTAATGAGATGGCCTACTCCGAAAAATTGAGCGAAACTCTCTCAGAAATATACTCGAAAGTACGGGGATACACTTCGAGCTACTTTGAGCCACTTACGTCTTTGAAATCTAATCCGTATCACGAATATTGCCACTGTCAAGATGACAGCCAACAAAGTCTGCCTGAAACATATGAAAACCGCCATTATGAGACGATGCACCAATTTAGTACTAAACATTAATATTTTTTTATTTAAAATTTAGCTTTTCAATCAATAGTATGAGCAACCTAAATCGGATACTGTTCTCCGAGTTTGATAAAATGGTTACTTAACGATTTCCCAAAATACAGCGTACAACTTTCCGAGCTTATTTCTTTCATTCGGAGCATGAACATCACTAGCTAATTGTAGACAAATAACCAACGACACCAACATAAAAATGATGAACAGAAGTGAGTTGTCGCCACGTGGTGTATGCAGCATTGCCATAAGTGCGGATTTTTCTGCATTTTGCAGAATTTTAACCTAGCTGCAGATTTTTAACAACCAGAAATCTCCAGAAATATGCGCTTAAGATTTTGTCTGCATTCGCAATAATATATTTTGATTTAAAAAAAAAAAGTTTCAACATTTGTTGCACACTTACTTCCGTTGTATGGTCATTTTCGTATTAAAAAAAAAAATTGTGAAGTAAAATTTGTCTGTCCAAATATTTTTACAGCAAAACTGGTTGTATAGAGGTAGAGATAGCTTAATCAAATACGTAATGATCTACCATTTTTACATAATTTTTACTCATATAGATGCCACAATCTTTCGACCTACAACTAGTTACTATTAATTTTTAATTTGCCTCTAACTGCAATATTGTGTACAAACTCGTGCTCGGTTGTATTATACTGTTAAGGCAAACGAGTAGCAATGTCAAACACTACTATAGCTATCGATATACGTTTACACAAACAAATGTATATATGCTGCTGATTCTCCCTTTTTAACAGATGTTGCCTATTACTACGTCATTGTTGTTTTCCAAAGTACATCACATTTTGTAGTTGCGTAGATTGCCCAAAATTAAAAAAACAGTTTTAAGCAGACAAAGCAAACCGTAAATCTATCCTTTCCGAGCTGTGTATCGACTATTATTATTTTTTTTGTTTTTCAAGTTTTTTTTCCATAAGTTGGAAAGAACGTAGGTACTTAAGAAATGTCACACTTATGAAAATATGAAAAATAAAATCCAAAAATTACTTACATTTGCAAAGAATCCAAAACAGAAGAGAAGTAATCCGAAATACGTTCGCATTGTGTCACTTATACGAGTACTACGCAATTTCACCATAGTTCGCAGTTGAACTCTTTTGTTTTTATTTAATATATTTCCGCGATCAATAACAAATGAGTTTGCTGTTTAAAATTCCAAGAAAAAATAAAACATAATATCTTTAATATTTAAACTGTGAATGCATGAGTTGTTGTATTGATGAGCAATTTGCGGTGAGAGGAATGTCTAAAAATTCCGAGCTGATGACGTATAGCTTTTGATCTTGAGAATACAAATCATGTGTTGGCGCGGCTGTGAATCATTTGCCAGCAATTTCAATTGTTTTTCTGTGTTGGTAATGTGCTAAACTGATTTTTTTTTATTGCACTTTTCTTGGTAAAGGGCGTTGGCGATAGGTATAGATATATAGAGGAAGGATGGTGGATGTTTATTTCAGCAAAAACATGAACTGAGGTTAAAAGCTATATTTTTTAAAACTTTAAATGCGTGCTCCTTTTGAGGGATAAGACATAAGAGGGACTCATATGAACTTGGCTTAAAGTACTTGGAATGGTATTCAGGTATACATCTAAAGAAACAAAGGAGCTGGAATAGATCGCATTGGTCAAGGAAAATGTTAACAGGATTTCGACGTAGGGCTTATCATAAGTTTGGTTTATCTTAAGTTATTTTAGCGAGACATAGTGAAATTATTGTAAAATATCTTTTAAATTATCAGCAGGGAATTGACTGAATGTGCGGCCATTTTGCGGAAAAACATATATATTAGTAAACAGAATAGCTACAGTGACTCTGTGGTTAGTACGCTGAGCGGGAAGTTCGAGGTTATGTTATAAAAGTTCACAATTACTCTTTTCGATGAAATTTGTTTAGGTTCTTTACATTTAAGGACGCACGGCAGACATTTTCTTGGCTTTATGTTCTATAGTTCGTATTAATCACATTGGGAAACATTATTTTCGAACTGTTGGCTCTTACACTAGGGTTAGGCTAGGTTTACGGGCAAGTAAAGCAGATTAAATCATACTACCTAAGGCTTACGATATATAGGTGATATTAAAACAATATAAATCTAACCAACTTTCAAGAGTGCCGGCTGCGTTTTGAAGAAGGTAAACCTGCAAACACACAAAATATGTGAATGTCAAGCCCTTTGTGAAATAATTTTGGAGGATCTTCTGCATAGAATAACTAGGCCCCGAAAAATTGAAGAAATCCAGTAGCATTTTCAACTTTATTACGAACGTAGAAAGCCTACTTGCTTATAAATATTTTGCTGGCCTAATGGTACAATAGATCTTTTTAAATAGACCCTCCTTCCCATAACCATGGCCAGTAAATTTCTCTTACTTGAATTTGCCTCGTAACCATATTCATGGATATCCGACGACCTGCTGATATCCTCAAAAATCTTTAAATCTTTAATTAAAAATGTGACGCGTTAGAAAGCTCTTTTATGTCATGGATAGTTTCTAAAAGTGTTCTTGTTACTCAAGTGACTAAAACTCGGTCAAAATGTAATTCCCGTCAAAGCCTTTCTCAATTTAGACTGCGTTGATCTGTCAAAGAAATTTGCGGCTTTAGTCGCATTTTGGCATTCTTCCACCAGTTGCTGACTTTCTTACTAATCTTGTTCTCTACTCGTGCTCTGAGATTACCGAGAGGTGGGCTTGATCAACTGAAGTGTAAATAACCACGATCCATTGCAGATCAGTGACCAGTTCGTCAGTAGAATTTCCAGCTTTGTCCCTATATCCAAGCAACTAGCATAGATTCGTGCTATACTGCGTACAAAGAACTTTGAGATCTTCCCGTCAACGGCGACGTGGCTTTGATTGTATTTTATTAGCAGAAACTGCTTTTATGGTGCAGAGCTTTTAATAAATATGGTAATATACAATTGTCTTCATTGAGGCCTAATGGACTGCTTCCGAAATTGCCAAAACCTCGGCATAAAAGTCGATGCTGTGAAAGCAGACCCGCTTGATCAGTGAATGTTTCTTTCTTTCGAAAATAAATCTGCGCCGGTGTGTGCACTTTCCGTACGTATTTCCTTAAAATCTTTGCATGCATGTAAAGTTATAGTGGTAGCAAGTTGAGAATCACGTTAGGTCTATTTTCATCGAGGACAATCCCTTTCCTATACACATGGAAGCTTGAACTTTTATACAACGAGCGTTCTTTTGTTTGGAAACAGCACAAGTTCGGTCTTCAGGGGACTGACCCAGGGCTGCATTGTTTTGAACAACTAGGTGCTCATATGGTAAGTTTCATAACAGTTTGCTTATGGTCGACAAGAATTTGGAGTCAATTTCACACTTGCCGAGTATACTTTGGTAGCTTCAAGGCATTTCAATATTTGAAAGTGCACAAACATAGATCAACAAAAATGTGAGATAGAGTGGACACCTGCGTTCTTAAAATAACTTTTTCACAAGATGTGAATTAAAATTATGTTAAATTTCGTGATGCTAAACATTTGTTAATGCCACAGAGAAAGAGAAATCAGTTGCCTTCTCTAAAGCATTGATCATTAGATTACCGAACCAAGTTGCCTCTTTCATATCACCACCAAAAAACGAAATGACTGCACTGTTTTAAAATAAATTCACTAAGCACTCATCAGGTTTATCTACGCACATGCTCATAAAACGGATGCTCCTACTAGGTGAATTCTAAGCATGTTGTCAGGGTCATATAATTGCTCATAATTGTAGGTGTAAATATCTATTGTCTCTGCCAATTTTACTAGCCCCCATATACAATGTACATACATAAATTTACATACATAGGTATTTACATTTAACTCTATCAGATCTTGCAAGAGTGGGCTTGTTATAAAAAAGCGACACTGAGAGGTACACCTCTCGTCTCCTACACACAAAATGTCATTCTTCTGTCATCGTTAAGATTGCAAGCCCATTTGCGTGCCTTGCAAGAGAGCATACAACTTTAATCCGTTCGCAGATATCCACCCACCGGTTTTCTTAATATAGCTTGCGACTACGATTTTTTTTTTCAAGCTATTTTTTTATATAACATTTTTGGTGAGAGGAAAATATTGAAACGATCGCTTGAATTCAACAGAAAAGGTATTGAGCTTAATGTATGCAATAATAAATTCATTCACAACCGCAAACACAATCTCAATGTCGTCATGCAATATTTATGAAATGTAATATATAAGTATTCGTTGTTGAGTAGAGTCGAATAATATTTATATTATATTGTTTCACTTGATATCAACAGTATTTAATAATATTCCCGGTTGTAATTCACATGCAAAATATATATTTTTCACTCTTTGTTATTTAATATTTTCATGCGAATATGCAATTATGAAAATGTATTTTTAGCAATTTTATTGTCGAACACACGAACCACTTGTAACTACTATTTCTTGGGGGAAAAACAACCAAAACTATAACGAACTCTAATCCGCGCTTGACGTTCAAGTCGACGATCTCGTGGTAACTGACAAACTGAGTAAAGCATCGAGTTTGAGTTAAGAGAAACAGTTCCCTGTGTCTACCTAGTATACCAAACCAACCATCTACCTGTATAAATTGACTTACCTTTATTTGTATTTGGAATTTTTACTGAGTCAGTCAGTCAGTCTGCAAAGAGTTACTGGCCGCAGCCGCAGCAAGTCACAAGCGAAGTAAAACATCATAGCTACATATAGGTAGATATCTAACAAGTCTGCTGTGTTATTTCGCTTTGTCGTTAAAATGAGTGGTAAGTACACGTATATGTATGGATGGGATGGCATCAGTGACGTAGAGTAATATTTTTCAAGTCTTTTTTAAAAATGGTTGGCGCAACAGGTCTGAATACTCCAAACTATTCAACCATTCGTTAGTTTGAATTTTTTAACTTTATATATGAAAAAAGTGACCTAATATTGCTACTTAAAAGCATGTTTGTTATGCTTTTTAAGTAGGTGATACCCGACAGTCTTCCGGTGCCAAGAAATTAGAGGAATGAAATCAAAACATAAACTTTAATTCGACATAAAAATATAAAAGGAAGTCATGTGATTTAGAAATTAAAAGTGTCTAATAAACAGTGCAACGATTTGGAATTGCAATGGCTACGCGTTTTACGCAATAATTTGAAATTAGAATTCATTACCACGCGCTCAAAAAGCCGAGAAAACTCGGAGTGTTGAAGTTGGCTGGGTTATTTTTAATCCACTAACTCTGTAGGAGCCACAAATAGTATTACTTAGTAGTTTTTAACCGAAAGTTGGTTAATTTAAAATAAGTGATTTTTCTGCTTGGAGGTATTGTAGCTTGACTGGAATGCAGAAGACCCTTTACAAGTTCATAGGCAAATATAAAGGCTGTAAAAACGCGGGAACTCAAAATTCACACACAATTGGACCTGTTTTTCAATAAATATTCGGTATCCGTATCATCCAACTATTAATTCGTTTACTTTCGACCTTTTCGATTTCAGCCTTCTGTGGCTTGTGGCTTTCGAAGAATTGTCTTTTGTGACACTGTATTCAAATTGTATGGTAAAACGTACTGTTGCCTTGTACCCAATAAATTAAACTCTAATATTACTGATTTCATGGCTTTACTTTTTATATTAAGCGTCATCGTTTCACTGGTAAGCTCGCCAGATCGTCGGTGGATGTAGTATATTAAATTTGCGAAGCCCAGTTCGCAACTTGATTCTTGTGGTTTTTTTTTCAATAGACACCTGTCCTGTCTTGTTTACAAAAAAAATGGATGAAATAAAAATTCTAATTTGATTGATAATAATAGATAATAAATTTTTCTTAAAGGAACTATTTCTTTTTTTAAAAGAGCAATAACATTATTTTTGGTATCTTATTTTCAAATGGCCTTACCAATAAACATTTTTAGTTTCGACTCTAAATTTTAGTAGTACACAGTGGCTATATTTTCCATACAAATTTAGCAATTGTGAGCTACCGTAAATTTAAAGTCGAGACTAAAATTGGTTATTAGTACGGGGCAAATACTTGGCACTGATGCCTAACAGCGGTACATTCGGTTTATGTTGAAACCAATGTGAACTTGGCAACAAGCGGTTCATATATAAATAATTTGTCTCTTAGGAGTAAAAAAAAGCTCTCGTTTTGAGTACTCGTGAACCATTTCACTGTGCGTTAGTTATTAAATTTGAATATTTGAATTTCGCTTACAAATCTACCGAATTTTGAGGAAAAGGGAACGAAACAAGAAATAAAAGAAAGACGCAACCAGCAGAGCACATTTCTAGTGCTGACATAAACCTTTCTCTTCTGCTACCATCTACCTACAGATAGTGTAAGGTTCGTCGAAACCCTATTGGTTCTGAAACATAATAGACATATGTACCCGTTTATACATTGGCCGATATAAATAATTTTTCAGTTTCAGTGAAAACTCGAATCTTGGTGTTAAATAGTCAATAGATGATGCTGCTGTCGATTAGTGTCTGGTTGAATTTTCGCAACAAAATATGTAATATCAAAGTAGGAATTTACGAGGAAATTCCACCCAGAATCACGCTCCAAGGACACGATTCACGAGATATCAAACAAAACAGAGACAAAAAAGCAAAACCGGAATAACAAACAAACAATTAATCAAACGCTTGGAGACTGATTCGGAGAAAGTTAAATTGTTGTACTTTGCTTTGGTTGAATATAATGTTTGTTATAAGCCGTTCAACCAAAACAAGCAAAAATGAACCAATCTCTAAAATTTGTCATTTTTAGGGTTTGGTTTCGAAACTCAAATAAAAAAGGGCGGAATAAAAACTTAAAACCATATTCTTTTTTCCGTGCTGAATCGCGACTTATGGGTCTTTTTGCTTCGTACTGTACGCGCAAAATGTAGTAAAAATATAAACCTAGTAAAGACCGAAACCTTTTATTGCAGTTTTCTTTATGTCTAGGTACATACTTGGTATATATTTGTACAACAACCATATGGTTCTGACCCACGATTAGAGCGAAAAATTTATAACTTTTATCGATTTTTAGGTTACAGCTTTGCGGAAGCCCCCATCCGCCCCAAACCAAATTTCACTGTCACATCAGTTCACTCAAAAAAGCGAAAAAATCCCATTTTAATCAATACCCTAGAAGGATATAGCATGCGCGAGTTCACCATCGAAGAAAATACCTATTTGCCCAGTACTACAAATTACTTTTTCAGTGAAAAATTCCTCTCGGTTGTATTCGGTTGAAAACGGAAAACCTCTTCCTTAATAAACAAAATTTAGCTAATACGGGTACCGAAATTCAGCAAAAAAATTCTAAGGAAAATTTCAATTCACTAATCGGTTACACAACTCTAAAGGTATTTGTTTGCCCAGTAAACACCATCGATTTGGCCATTCCTAAGAATACCTAAAAATAAAAAGTAAGCCGATACCAGTAGTGTCTTCAAAAAAGGGCTACAAATTCCAAATCGAATTCGAACAGTGAAAATAACAGAGTAATTTAAATAAACGCATAAACAGCAGACATTTTCACAAGCAAAACCGCTCAACGAGAATCAACTCAACAAAAGGTAAGTGTGGGCCAGCCTATATAAACCGATTAGAATATTAGCGTGTTTTTCAAGCCTCCGAAGCTCGATAAGAGCAACATTTTCATTTGTGGTAGACACACTGGCACATTCAGTCATTGTAGTGGCACAGTAGGTCAAGTGAGATGATGAGAACAAAATTATATGCAGAATGAAAGAGATGTAAAGAGTGTAGAGGTCGAAGACATCTTTCCATCGCTCGCCATGCCACCCCCAACCTGAGAGGTAGCGATGCTTGAAAGGATTATGTAAAGTGTGTTGTACCACTTAATTTTATGTGTTGGGCCTTATACCGGTAAGAGCCCTTTTCGCAAGAAAAATGGGAAAGAATTCAGAAAAATTGTCGCTCACTCTCGAGTGGATCTATAGGGTAGTATCTATACAGTATCATCTCAGTGGTTCGCATTCTTCGGTTTCGGTCGGTTTTCCTTTTGTAATTCTTCTGTGCATTCCTTCATTCCACACATAATATACCTTATCTATCCTAGTGCTGTACGGTTTGTTGAATTGGACTATTCGGTTCCCTCTGCAACTGCGCCATCATTGACTTGCTCCCCTATTTCTATATATCGCCACCACGACCACCCTCTATTACTCTACCTTTGAAGCTCGATTCATCCCCCAGTATTTTCTGTATTTTGGGGATACGCAGCTCTCTGCTGTGAGCGACATTTGTGTGTGGGAAAAAATCAATGATATCACAAAAGTGGTGGAAATCCTCTAATAAAAGTCCCTTTTCGGCATTTCGACTGTAGGTACATTCTAGCACTCTAGTTAGCACTTGAGGCAGTCGCTAATGTCGTTCCAGTTTGAATTTCGCTTTGCACACTCGTCTTCCATGTCCGGAGAAATTTGGTGGGGCTTGATGACTTTTCATAAAATTTTTCCAACTCCTTCCTCTGATTGTCCATCCGGCGGAAAACAGCTAGGAGTGCTTCATTCATAAATCTGTTCGTGTGGTAGATCTGTGTACGTACTTACCTATAGTTTTGCTGGATAAAGTACCACAGGGATGGTGAATAATCAGCTTTTCTAGAGCGGTTACGTAATATCCTTAAGTTGCAAGCATTAAAATGCTTAAGGGGTACGCGTTTCTTTGGGTCTAGCGGGAATTTCCTCTTTGCATCACTGACTGGCGGTTGCACTTGCATTCAACTGGTGAGGCAGTTCAGGTGGTTGAAAAATCGACACGACGGGTTACAGAGCCGTTCACATCACACCTGCCGTTAAGTGTTTTTCTGTTTTTTTTTTTTTTTTCATTTGGAAAAAATATGTGGTAGTACAGAGCACAAGTGCCTGATGAGAAGGTGTTTAGGCAAATGTTTTGCTATGGCGAAGGCGCAAAAGCAACAAAATTGTTAGAGAAGCTATTTGATCAGATTTCTGAGTTAAACAAAAAGAAAATATAACTTACCCAGACTCTGTAATTAAAGTAAATTTACAATCACCACAGTTGGATTTTATTATACTACGTACGAACCCTGCGTCATAATTTCGGACGAACCTCAAGTGGCTCTAGTTCTGGTAACTGTATTTGAATTGCGCACTTCATTGCGACTTCATTGCGAGCTCTTATGGGAATGCATCTTCTTTTGCGTTGCATTTTTTGGCTTTAATTTGAGATTTTAGGGCGGACGTGTACAACTTTTGTTAATCAATGTCAAAGTCGCTGTAAAGGTCGTAGGGAGGTATCGTTCCTCATTGAATCACCCCCTTTTAAATTGACTACACTGGCTCCATTCTGTTGTGTTGTGCGACTCACGACTCACACGTGACGGCGATTCTTTCGCGTTTTTATAGAGTTAACTTAGACCAATCAATTCAAATAAATATAAGTGATATTTGGACAATAGTTACAGTTTAAAATAACCAGAAAGTGTGAAATAAAATATAAAAATTGAATATGTCGGCCTCAGCCTGTGCAAGAGCCAGCCGAATATTAATCGAAATAAGTTATATTTAATACGTTTTCAGTGTCAGTATTTTATTAAAATACTTCGAACGTAGTCAATTTTGTTTTCATTTCAATCTTAAACACAAAAAGCGACTTCCTGGTACAGACCTTTCACTTTAAAAGCCCCACCTAATAGAGGAGTTTTTATAGCTTTGATTTATCAGCATAGATGTATAATATATGCTGCCCATGTTTTATCGGTTTCGAATGGACACACCGCTCTGGCGTATTTGTTGAAAAAAAAGACTAGAGATGTTCAACATCTCAGACGCACTGTCACCGAAATCGGAATGGCCATCCATCATTCAATAATATTGGGAATGTAACTATGCAATAATTGAAATAAGGCTTTGAGTTGGTAAGGGATGCACCCACAAGTGAACAGTCCCACGTGAATGAGTTCAAATTTATGTGCTCGGTTATCTACTGAAAATGTCAAGCCCTCGGATATTACTCTTGTGCAACAACAGGTTCAATGAATTGAAAAATATTTTGTGGGTAAAAATTGCAAATCATAAAAATCAATGCACCTGATTGGATTTTGTTAGATCGATCGGAGAGTTGAAAGCATATCCCTCTGTCACTGCTGCCACAGATGGGCCATTATATTCAATTATAGTTCGCTCATGAAACGGTGATGAACTTAAGTAAATCCTTAAATGAGTTTGCAAATAAGTTCAAGGTAAAATTTCGCGTATTCTGATTTAACAGGTAGAGCCAAGCAAAATGGGTTTTTGTGATTCTTCGCCGGAGCTGGCTTAGTCGCCAGAACGATTAAGTTTCATGGGCTCACTCTTTCCAATCTGTACTGCTCTCAGGCGGTGCCGTGACATAAGGCCAAATCTAAAAAATCTAGCGTTTGCTCTTATGACACTAGGACAATTAGACTTTATGTCGTTTTCTGCTGTGTAGGAAAATAATTTCATTTTTTTTTATTTATGAATAACTAAAGAGTAAATTCGCGCGATATGTCGAATATATATGGGCATGCTGCCCCCTGATTTCCGCTTTCCCAAAGAGTCATAAGGTTCAATTTTCAAATTTGGTCTTACGGCACCCACTATTCTTTTTAAAGACGAATAATCCATCGCGGGTGGATTATTCGTCTTTAGGAATTAAGTCTACTTAGTTTATCGTCAGGCACTTGGCGAGTGGGGGTGTTAGAAACGATGCTTTAAAGTAAAAATTCGCAGAGCTTCCCACCGTTGTCCAGTCCTTCTCTCTTTCGAAAAATCATGGTGTCCTTAAAGACAAATTCACATCTTTTCGTCAAAGTGGAAAATGCTGTTTACCTTTGTACATCGAAAGCTAGACTGCATCTCTCAACTAAATGAAATAAATCTTACACAAATTACCCTGGAAGCACTACGCTCTATATAGACCCGTATCACCATAATAACTTATTAAATTGTTATCATGTCTTGACGAAATTGTTGGTAGATTAGCCTCCCCTAGTTAGAGCTTATAACTAGAAATTTAGAGGCTCATCTATTGGTAAACCATTTCCTTTTTGCCTCAAGTGAGGCAAACTATTAGGCATCAACCACGACCGAACAGGTACTTCCAGAAAAGTATTAATTCTGTGTTTAAATTGTTTTCAGATGATTTCTCTGAAAATGTGTCTCGAAGCATTAATTTAAAAAACAAACACAAACAAAGTTTGGTGGTACTTTAGCCAAAAAGTGATGGCCTAACGGCTGTTAAGTATTATATTAGGCATTGCTTGAATGCCTTGTAGGATTAGCGACCATTCTTCAGTTCACCAGTGGATTTATTTATAACATTTCATCAAATTGATTTCAATGTCATTTGTCACTTCTAATCGATAGTTGATTTCTTTGCATTTTCATTTGCCTTGTTAACTGTTTTTGCCTACTACATCTGTATACCAAGGAATGTGATTAATTTACTTCCATTGGGAAATTAACCACAGGCACTGATATGACTTGTATGGCTTCCCCGTTATACATTATGCAGAGTGTCACTAATAAATACGTAAAAGATATTTCAAATGAAGTCTTATATAAAACAAAACTTCCTAAGAATCGATAAAGATTATTTGGCATAAAGCAATTTCTTTTTCTAAAGGCAAATGTGAAAAAAAACTGCGACATAACTTTGATTGTTGTATTATAATTGCATAGTTCGAATATGCTTCAACTTATATCAGAATGAACTTTCTTTACAAAGTGAGGACGAGGAGATACCCAACTAGAAAGCCACTTGCTATTGTATTGTAGCAATAATTCTGAAAGGGCGCAAAAAATTACTAACGACAAAAAATAGTGATAATGGATGATGATGTTCGTTCTGAATCTAGGCAAAAAAAAAACTACTTTCACGATAAAAACATAAAAACATAAGAGCGAGGTATTTTCTATAATATATACTGCGGTAGCGGGCAGGGATAATAGTGTTAAATTATGTTTCTTGTCATAGCAATTTGACAACTATTTGCAACCTACAAAATACTAAGTACTGAAGTACTAAATTTTTGGTCAGATGTGTAGTCCTATGAGAAACAAGGAACGACGTCTTTAGATTAAATTTTTGTCAAAAGGGTAATTAATTTCACTCCGGATATACAAAATTGGCCTCTTATAAAGGGTGTTTTTTTAAGAGGTACAGAACTTCGAATTGAAATAAAACACAAAAAAATCGTTTTAATGTCCATCAATTTGGCTTCATTGGAAGGATAATTTTATGCCATTAATGTTTAAATATGATTTCGGGCATGTGGCCGCCACAGCTGCTTCGAATAAAGCCAAGTCTAGAGATCCAATTTTCAACCACTTTTTCGAGCATTTGGGGCTGTATGTCGGCAATATCGCCACGAATGTTAGCTTCCAAGTCCCCTAACGTTTCTGGTTTGTTGGCGTAGGCGAGCGACTTCACATATCCCCAAAGAAAATAATCCAATGGTGTCAAATCACACGATCTTGGTGGCCAATTGACAGGTCCATTCCGCGAAATTATGCGCTCATCGAATGTTTCCTTTAATAAATCGATTGTGACGTGCGCTGTGTGGCATGTAGCGCCGTCTTGTTGGAACCACATCTCATCCACATTCATGCCATCCAATTCGGGAATAAAATAGTCGGTTATCATGGATCTATACCGGTCTCCATTAACGGTAACTGACTCTCCAGCATCATTTCGGAAGAAGTATGGCCCAATGACACTACCAGCATCTAGAGCACACCAAACAGTCAGTTTTTGTGGATGTAATGGCGTCTCAAGGGTCTCATGTGGATTCTCTTCACTCCAAATGCGGCAATTTTGCTTGTTGACGTAGCCATTCAACCAAAAATGAACCTCATCACTGAACAAAATTTTGCGATGAAAATCAGCATCGATATCAATCTCATTTTCGGCCCATACACCAAAATCACGACGCATTGCATGGTCTCGCGGCTTTAATTCTTGCACAAGCTGGATCTTGTTAGGTCGTAAGCTAAGATCTTTACGCAAAATCTTCCACAAAGTTGATGGGCAAAGCTCCAATTGCTGTGCACGGTGGCGAATCGATTCATCCGGGTCCTCTTCAACACTTTGCTCTACAGCGGCAATTGTTTCTTCGGTGGGCACTGTTCGACGGATGCGTATTATCACATAGAGTAAACGTAGTGCGAAAACGATCCATGGTTAACCGAATTAATTGCCCTGATGGACGATTATGTCGACCATAAAATAAACGGAGCAGTAAACTTCGCGAACTGAACCATTATTTTCGAAATAAATTTGCACGATTTGCAAGCGTTGTTCATGATGAAATGGCAAACCAAACTAAAAATAAATCACTTGACAGCTGACAAAATGGCCGGCAGTTAAAATAGTGTTGCCAACTTAAAGTTCTATACCTCTAAAAAAACACCCTGTATTACCGAATCAACTTTACTTGTGTTTATCAGAATAAAAAACGACGGATTCCACTTTTACTAGTATTGAGATAATCAAAAAAAAATTCTTAAGTCGTTGCCATCGAATTATTATAAACTGTTTTATTTCCATGTATCTATATAGATAACATAGATTTGTAAACTTTTTAAAAAGCTATTTATTGTGGAATCGCAAGTCATCTTGGGAGTACACTTAATTCTGTTTTTACATGATTTTTTTCTACACGAATTTCATTTAACACGAATCGAGGAAAAAATTTGATTCTCTTTTAACACGATTTGATTTGAAATAACACGAAAGTAACGGTCATAATTTTCATATGTCGGGGATTCCCATAATACATACATACATATTTACGTACAAGCCCTAATACAAAATGTTGATGTTATCATCCCCATACCGTATCTATTTTTACACGAATTATTTTTACACGAATTATTTGGGAACGTATCTATCGTGTAAAAACAGAATTAAGTGTAAGGTAGGTGACCCAAATAAGGCCCACCTTATAGTTTTTCGTTAATAACTTGCAAACGCCTAAAAGAAAATTACTAAACTGACATTAGCATAAGCCTTAGTTCAGTTATCTATATAAAAACACAACGTTTATTTGTTAAAACCCAATTTGAAATGTATTTTCATAACATTTGTAAGAACCTTACGTTGGGCCTTATTACGAACACCTGTTCCGAATAAGGCCCATACATAATTTTGTTCAGTTACTTTGGTTATCCTGCTAAAATAAAAAGTATTTTGTCATGAAACAAATAAAAGAACCTAGTTTATTATTTATATATATATATTATAATATTATTTATTAACACAAAACAAAAAATAAACACAGCCTTCTTGACTAGAAAGAAAAATTTAAAAAAAAAAAAATAAATTTGACTTTAATAAATTAATTTTAAATAAGGAGATTTTTACTAAGAATTACATTTAATGTTAGGTTAAAATTCCGCTTTCTGTTCCCTAATTTGCTCGCCTTTGACATTTTATCTAAAACAGCCAAAAAAAACGAATTTAATCTTTCATATTCCTAATAAGGCCTGTTAATATTTTCGGTGGGCCTTTTTAGGAACATGAAAAACTTTTCTTTACAAAAACTTTAACGAAAATCTACTCAAAGAATTAAAATAATACTTAAACCATACTAAACCTTAGTTTTATATGTGGTATATTTAGTGTAAAAACTAGACTTACCCGAATTATTATTTGCAATAAAATCAATTACAAAAACCAAGTTCTTATAAAAAGCGTGTGAGTGCGCACATTACTAACTTGTATCGACTGTAAGAAAAAACACGAATGCGTCAGACGGAAGATTCCATCGATTTTAGTGTAGACATAGGTGGCCAAAAGCACATTTAAAATATAATTCAGGTTGATTGACGGTTATGCCAATTTTTGGGCACTGGGCCTTATTAGGTTATGGGCCTTATTTGGACCACCTACCTTATTTGCAAATGTATTTTGGAATAGATGCGTTTTGAAAAAATCATGTCTTAAAATAAATGTATCCTGGTCAAGTTTCAAAGGTATTATCTAAAAGGAATTTGAAAAAAATAAACAAAATTATCAGATATTTGAATACATAAGCCGAAATATTAAACTTGATATATTAACTAGTTAGTTGTCTTTTGAAACTACACTCAAAATAAAATACCAGGTTATATTGACAAAATTCGATGGTAAAATTTCAACAAAACTAGTTTTGTTGAACTGAAAACAAATTGTTGTGATGATAAATTAATTTTATCAAAACAACAACAAATGGATAAATCATAATTATACTACAAAACTACTATTTCATTTTAATAAATCGATATTGAGAATTGAGCAATTTTATTGTTGAATTAACAAAGTTTTTGTTATATCCATAAAACCAGAAACAAAAATCACTTTTGTAAATGTTTGCGAAATTGACAAAACTTATGCAAAATGTTTGTTTGAGAAACAAAATATAGATTTTCAATATTCATTTGAACAAAATGTTTGTAGATATGACATACATTTTGTAGAATTAATAACACACGTGTTGAATCAATAAAAATGCATTTTAAATATTGTTATCCTTTGAATGAAATGCTATTAATGGCGTCATTTGAAGACTAAGAAATTTAGTAAGGACATAATTAATAAACTAAACCGTTCTTCAATCAAAGAAAGCCGCATATGGAAATACTGGTATAAAACAGCTGAACTAAATCAGCATTTAAAATATCTCATGAAATATAATTAAACTCGTGTTTTTTTTTTAAGTGGAATATCTACTTGTACATACATTTGATTCCCATAAACAAACCTGATGTGTTTAAAACAATGTATTTAAAGTACTAAGCAAGTAAATAAGTATTTGGTGCAACAACTGCCGATTAAAGATGCTCATACTGATGAACTATACACAACATCTTTTCATTAATATTTCATGTGAATGAACAATATATTCGCTATATCTATACTTATTTTACATAATTGAGACCAGAGACAATACTGAGACCACCAACTCCGGCCGATTTCCCGTTACTTAGCCTACAAGCTATATTTTTATGGAGTGTTCACGTTTGGTGCGCTAGTATTCTTACAAAGAAAATCGTATTGACAAATGTAACGAAACTTCAAAAATTCTGCTCACATTCAGCACACTACCAGGAGATATGAGACACTTCCGCTGTGGGCAAAGTTGCTGGCAGAGTTCATAGAATTTTACCCGTTTAATTTGAAATTGTTCGTTATCGTGTGAATAATATTTTTTTTAGGAATAGGTGCACATTTGCTTAAAATATTAATGAAAAATTAACAATGTAGATTGGTTGAGGGAAAATGAAAACATTTTGAGCAAATTTTCTTCATTATTTAAAAAAAATTTACACACGAAATCGAAGTTAATGATATCCAAAAGCGGAAAATACACAACCATGTTTGTCCTAATATGTTTCTAGTATATAGAACATCAACTTTAGATAATTTTACTAACCAACCAAATCAAATTATTTGCCTTTTAACAATTTATAATAACTAACCAATGGCATTCAGTAATATAAAAATGTGGAATTCCCGAACTCTTTCACATTTCCCCACGGTTGCCGGGGTTGGCAGCATTTATTTTTTCATTTTTTGACGTAACACCAATAGGAAAACAAAATGGCGAATTTGAAAAAAAAACTGAGGGGGCCACCGGCAAGAGGATTGTGAGTTGGGGGTCTCAGTATGGTTTGTCTATGATTGAGACATCAATAACTTAAAAAATAACTTAAGCTTATGTTAACATTTAGCATAACGCGGTAGAATAAACGATATAATTTGGTTTTCTGATTTAGTGTATAAATTGACACATTTCTTGGAGTTTCTACTCTGGAGAAAAAGGCAGGTATATAGTTGGGCATGCGAAAAATATGGCGATTGTACTTCTTGAGCACTGTTGAAAGTGAATGGCAAATTGCAAAATCAGATTATCATCTCTTTTACATTTTCTACTTATTATAATTTTGTTGGTGCTTTATGTACCCACATTCGGCGTCAGTTTTTTCGCGAGTCTAATCCGTTTCTGTGACTATGTCAATGGAATTGTATTTTACAACTAACCGCAACAGGATCTTTCATTTGAATCTTATTACTGATAAGATTATCATTAAAGAAGTTTATATGAAGGCTGGAGTGCCACCTCTTGGCATGTTACAACAAAATAAATAGCACAAGAACGTTTCCAATGAAGAGATACATGGTATATATTATTTAAATTTTAAATGTTCAGAGTGAACGGTCAAACGTGGGTTCCCAGAAAACTGCTGCGAAACTTGACCAACTCTATATTAAATTAGAAGGAAGTTTTTCTTTAGGGCAATCTTAAGTTCAGTTCATCCTCCGATGAAAACATTATCAGATAGTGCCAAACATGCAACTATAGCGCTAATTGACCTATTACTTACTTCATATTATATCATAATTGTTACACATATTGAATAGATTATCGACCTCAATAGTTGGTCTTGGGCTACTTATTAGTGTTTACGATAATTTATTGTTGAATTGCGTAAATTAGGTACCTGCCACCTACATCCGTTCCAATCGAATGAGTGAGTAAAACTCAGTAAAACAAAACATTTATGACTTCTTCTATATATCGAACGGCTAAAATCTGCCTTACCGCTGACCACAATATTGAGTTAAATTTTCAATGTTGTCTAAATTGGTTTTTGTTCATGGTAGGGGTAGCTGCAATTCTGCCGGAGAACATGACTTGCACTTTGATATTCGGAGTCATTTTGTTTAGTCACAAAATGTTAAGGGGAATTGTAAACGAATTCGCAATCAAAATAATCACTTTAACTTCCAATAAACACAGTTAGCTACTTAATGTTAGTAGCGTTATCTCTCTTCCATTTCTCAGTAATCATCAGAATTTTAAAATTTTGTGAGTTCACAATCTGACAAGGGTTCGGTTATAGGCATAAATCAAAGAAGATAGAACAATATGTACCAATGCGTTGTCATAATATGTGATTGGTACTTATTTGTTGCAGTTAATTTCGTGACTAAACTTTTAGTCGATTTGTGATATAATAAGAAAAGCAAGAACAAATTCTTCTTGCTTGAGTATTTTCTATTTGTTAGTTTCCAAAAATGCCTATGGAAATTAAACTGAAATTTTAACAAAATTCCAAGTGATATAATATCAAATAAATATTCAACTCTGACTGAAATATTAACTACAGTGGACGTCCATTATAACGAATATCCGATATAGCGAATTTTCGATAGCTTTTTAGATTTACATTAGTATCTCTATATAACGAATGGTGCCCACGATTTGCTATCCGATATAACGAACGTAGAAATAAAATGGATTAAAAACCATGGAAGTATTTAAATGGCAGGACCATCATCTATTCAATTTAACGTTAAACAAAAACGATTAAATAACACATTTTTAATGAATTCTTTAAAAAAAAAATGTATAAAAAATTCGATCGATATAACGAACGCGCTCGATATAATGAATGACTTCAAACATTATATCATTCGTTATACTGGACGTCCACTGTATGTATTTATATATAAATGACTCTATAACGATTGGACGAATATTCATTTAAAATTTAAGGAACTCGTCAGGCAAAACACACTGCCAACCATAGACAAGCCATACTGAGAACACCAATTTCGGCCGATTTTCCGTTACTTGTCTACAAGCATTATTTTTATAGAGTGGCACATAGGTGCGCTAGGATTGTTTTGTTAATTTAACTACTATGGAATTGGCATTACTCTTTTCGTTTTTGAACTGCCACATTCACATTTCCCCAAATATAAGAAACTCACACAAAACGAATGGTTGTGAGAAGCTGGACCTAAGGTCCCTGTAGACCTGTTGCGCCAACTATTTATTTATTTAGTTTAAATTGCTACCGGAATATGCATTGCGCTTGCCTTTATTCCTATTACACAGAGAGCGGCTGAGGCTATTTATAAATCTCACTAAGTTAAATCGAAAAAAAGGAAAACGCATGTAAAAAGTGTCCTTAATGTTTAGAATTTATATAAAAACAACAAGAGTCTATATGATGGTAATCGGAAAGTGATACGAGGAATTACCAGCTCAGTAACCAGCCCATAATAGACTGAACTATTGCCCACTGTCAGCGGATCTTAAGACTCGACTGGACATTTTATCCGCGACTGAATACCCATTAAGATCGAACGCAACCTTCTCGAGTTAGGTGCTTTTGGTAGAACCTGCCTCAAAAATACAGTTTGTCAGTTAGAAACAATATTGATACCAACAGTATTTGCTGACCTTCGTTCTCACCAAAGTTTCCACAATATTAGTCACAACGACACCCTTTGACCATCTACATTCGAGACTGTTATAAATAGTCTATTTTTAGTGTTTTTCCCTTTTTTCAACATTACCCAACTATAGAGAAACTTCAATTCTGTTCGCAAACCGCTACATATATGATTAAACGAATTCAGTTTTACAACATCCATGATTAGGTACATATATTATTTTTTGTATAAATGTTTCGCTTTAACATCTCTTACATCAACGCTGACCATATTTTCCGAATGGGTAATGAACAATAAACAACAATTTTCAATTATTCAATTCTTCATTTATTAAATAGGTATACTTTATAAAAACTACACTTAAGTAGAATAGTATAGATTACTTGTTTGCTCGGTCAGCAAGTTAGGGCACGTTAGCATTTGAAACTTTGTTGATTGAATTTTGGTTTTCTTAATGTTAATGTTATTGCGCCGAACTAAAAACAAATTTTATTTTCGACTTCGAATTTACGGAAGCTCACAATTGCAACTGTGAACTACAATAATTTAAATTCGAAACTGAAAATGTTTATTGGTAAGGCCCATTGTTTTCAAGAATTTGAATGAAATAGGTACAGAACAACTTCTTAAATGCAGAACTTTTTTCATATGTTTTTGTATACAAAATAATTCATAATGAACATCGTCTTCAAACACAGAACTGTTCTTTGTTGTAATGAATGTTTGGTCCCCGTAAATATAGGTCTAGGAAGCTGAAATTTAAGATATTAGTGGAAATTACGGAAAATAAATACAAGAATTAAATGTTGACTTTCAACAGCTTTTTCTTATCTGAATCGGTAAAATTATTTGTTTTGATGTATTCAAAATAAATGTGTTGGACATTTGTGTCAAATGCTGTGCAGTGGTGGAAAAGGAAAAAGTTTCAGTCGAGCTGAGCGATTAGACACAATGAAAATAGAACTATCGTTGTGGCCGTTCGGACTTCTTGTTAAGTAAGTCTGATTGCCTTGATGTATTCCAGTTTATTGGCCTGTATTGGTCACTTGTAAATTTTTTTTCCATTTATGAAAGGGTAGCCGACATATTTACTCAAGAAAATCCTGACCCCATACTCAGTTCACATTTCAAAGTGTCAAAATTCAAAATAAGCCGCGAGAACACAACATAAATTCAACGCGTTTGTATACCTACTGCAGACAAAAAATCTAGTTGACGTTTAACATAAACTAGGTATTCGAACGTAACCATTCTGTTCTCAGCGAATAGGTACTCGATTAGCATAATTTTTCGTCATAAACATAATAGGTACCATCAGTTTCTTGAAAAAAAAAACAATTTTTTAGATTAATAACATCACCCTTTTATAACTTTACAGCACCCGACTAGAGAATCTGCAATATTTAAAGCATTCAAAGCCTCACAGGACCAGCCGTAATACTTCTTTGAGACCACACAACACAGCAGAGGCAGAGCGTCCTGAACTCAACAGCGCACCACTGTTCGGTCGGCCGCTTTAAGTCAATATTAGCGCAATAGCTACTGCTGGGTGTGGGCGAATCTGCGCCCCGCCACCGGTAAGTACATAATTTGACACAAAATCATAACTAAAAACTACAACTGTTGCCAGTACACCTCATGCGTAGTGGTCAGCAATAATAATTATTCGTTTTGTGTGCATACACGTGCTGTTGCTCTGTAAATTGTAGTAAATTGTGTAGCTTTCTTTGGTTATGATGAATCGATCCGTTTTGTAATAAAACAAAAACTTATTGCTCGTCCCATCCCAATATTTATCAAATGTATGGCTTTTTAAATTATGCAGTTGGACATTGTAGTATATATCTTCCTGTGGGCATTTCTGTAGAAACGGTAGACTTCCAATTCAACAAAACCCAACCCCAACACATTGTATGGCGTAAAAAAAAGTGCAAGGCAACATTAAATGCGCACTCTACAGGTTATAGCAGAGTCCATTTAAAATTCCGTGTGTAAGCATTTCTAAACAAACTTTTAGGCAATACTCACACAAGGCAGGGGTGAATAAATGCTGTTTCATACTTTTTATTTGTTTATAATTTGTTTCACACTTCATTATTCATTTCCCAGAATTGGGAGGCCCACAATTATGACGGGAAGCACCTGACCGAGCAGTTATCGCGTAAAAGTCAACAATAGCTTAGGTCACTTAAAGAAAATGTGCACATCTCATCTTTATTTTCCCTAAAGTTTTATAAAGCCAATAGGCCTGTTTTTTTGAGCTTTGATCTCAGCAAAGCAAATCAAAGTAAGAAAATGTACACATAAACGATTTTCAGTAGCTTTCTGAACAGTATGTTTTATCGATGAAATATTGGCATTTGCGGCTGACTGGCAGTGTGGGCTTGTTCGGTGAGTTGCATGATACAACAAAAACTATTGTATCATGGGTAGGTATGCAGCAATTGATTGCGCACATCAAAGAAGTATCTTTTTTAGCCGAAGATATACACTTTTTTCATAAAAAAGTCGAAGCGATATTCATCCTTCCTCATATTCTTGGGCTTAAAAACAATGGAGAATATAAATTCTGAGGACACTCTGGTGCAAGAAATGGATCTCAAAGATAAACACACTAATATTTTATGATTTCAAGTATGTACTAATAAGGTAAATTTGTCTTAAACAACATTTGCAGCTTAAATAAAAAATAATTTATGTATTTTTTATAACTATCCCTAACATTCAGTTGTTATTTTGAAATTTTCTTTACTTATGCACTTCTTTATGCATTTCCGCCAATCACAACCAACGCCTTGTATGTACTGTAAATAGAGATACCCTGCGAACAGATCCATCTTATACAAGGGTGGCAACAAAAAATGTTCTCCCTCTGGTGTTCAGAAGTGATCATTTACTCCCAAGTGGCTCTTGCTGGTAATGAATACCTAGTGTGAGTTTTCGAAGTGTCAAGTAAAGCGTAGTTGTTGTAATTGCGTGCTGAAAATCCTACTTTGCTTTGCTTTGCTGAGTTCGAAGCTCAAAAAAACAGGGCTAATGACGATCTACGCGGAAATTAAAAACAAATTTGGTGTCGACATTTCGCTCGGATGTTACTGGGTGTAGTGATACCATCCATGACCCTTAATTTAATTGCGCGTATGAATTGAACCGTTTTCAGATATCGGATTATTTTGATTTTTGACATTTGGATTATGCACTTTAAAGCACTTAAAATAACTACACTTTTTTATGACTGTTTGAGAAGACCTCGATATTCGTCAGCTACCTATAACGACTGCGAGAATTTGAACGAAGAGGTTTGTTAATTGTCAAAGCGGAGTCCGGGGAATGAGAACATCTTCGCCTTTGAATTGTCCCCTCAGAAACGTCGCTTGAATGACATTTGATTTTAGATTCTTCACAATCAAATGCTTTCCTTTATAAAGTTTCGATGGATTGAGGTTGCGCAACAAAATTTTAAAGGAGTCGACTTTCAGTTTCAAATTGTGTGGCAAATTATCCATATTAAATTGTACCGAAACGAAATCAAATGCAGTTGGTTAACCTCACTCTTCACAGTGCAATTTTTCGGTAGATATCCGAACACACACAATAGCAAGTCCGTCCAATTCAATTGGAATGACGAAACGAACACCACACCTGTCATATTGCACAGTGCAAGTGGATCAACCACGCCACCTTGCGGTTTCGAATTACCAAAAATATCAAAGGCGACGTGCAGTGTCATCTGTTTTTGAACAACAAATGTAGATATTAAAAATAGCAAGTGCTCTTCTGCTGATTAAGATTACGTTGTTGTCTATCTCGGTCTCCAGTATGGATGACCGCACGTTGTTATTGTGATAATCTTTCTCAAAATTGCGACATGTTCGCTCGATTGCTTTCGTCCAGATTATGGTTTTGATCTTCTCACTGGCGGCACAATCAATAAATAATATAATTGTTAAAATTTGAAATATTTATTTTTGTGACACTTCCCGTTTCTCTATCCAGTTTATTTATTTTATTTTTTTAACCCTTTGTTGACCGACGGTACTTGTAAGTACCAGTAGCTAAATCACTGAATATATTCAACATAGAATCAGTTTTTGCACTGCAAACTCAACGAGACTTTAAGGTACCATTAAAAGAAATCGAGTGTGCATTGACTTTTACTTCGCATTCGGTTTTGGGGTTAAAGTAACGGTTTTCGTGTTTGTTGTACTGGTTATTGCTGGAGTAGGTTATCGCATTTTTATTGAGTTGCACAAAGGGTGTGTTTTTAACTCAATCCTTATTTTACTTTTAATTAACATTAATTTGGTGTATGAAGAGTAGTTTTCTTTTATAATTATTAAAACATAAGCATTTTAAAGTTTATTTTCGATCGAAAAAGGAAATTGGACTTGTAAGTACCATTGGGCTGGGTGCTCAATTTGTGAACAGCTTATTTTTTTATTTCTTTATGTTTTCAATGGCTTTCTTTCTACGTTATTATTTTTTACTTATGAAGTAAAAAATGGCAGGTATTAGGAGCGCACACATTTCGGAGGGTGACATTTTAGCTATTTTGGAGGAATTGCCACTGGACAATAATGAGGATACTGATGTCGAGTCAGATGATGATTTGGACTTCGTTCCTATTATTGGAAATAATTTTGCAGATGAGTTGGAAAACCAACTAATTCAGGAGGAAGTGTGCAAAGAACCCAATGATGGAGATCTCCAGGAAGAGCTAAATGAACTCCTAGATGATTCAGAAAATTTGGAAATAAATCCAAGTAATCCCGGAAGTAGCTCTAGTTATAGGAAGGTAAAAAGTGCGGCTAAATGCGGACCGATGGAACCTAACCGACACTGGAAAAATGGAAAACGTGAAACGGAAATGCCAGAATATTTATTTCCTGAAGGTCCTGTTCAAGGTATTTTTGAAAATTACACGAAAGCCACCGACTTTTTCCTTAATTTTATGGAAAATTCCATTGAAAATATTGTTTACCAAACAAATCTTTACGCCGTGCAAAAAAATAAGATCCTTGATTTGCGGAAAGGCGAACTCATGGCTTTTATAGGAATAAATTTTCTTATGGGGTACCATAAACTTCCCAGCTGGAGGCATTATTGGAGTCAAAGTGAAGATTTGGGAGTATCTCTCGTAAGCAAAACTATGAGCCGGAACAGATTTGATGCTATTTTGAGTAACCTTCACATAAACGACAACAGCTTGATACCCAAAGATAATAGAGATCGTCTGTTCAAGTTGCGCCCACTGATCGATTCAATAAATGAAAAGTTCGGTTCTGCTTACCATGGCACAAGACAACTTTCAGTCGATGAATCGATGATCCTTTTCAAGGGGAGGAACACGATGAAACAGTACAATCCTATGAAGCCGATAAAAAGAGGGTACAAGCTGTGGTGCTTAGCGGACCAAAATGGTTACGTGAAGAGATTTTCTATTTACCAAGGAAAAGACGAAGAATTGGAGGCGAAATACAAATGCTACGGACTTGGTGAGAGAGTTGTTTTATCCATAACTGAGAAGGAATGGGGTAAATACAAAATAATATTCTTCGATAACTATTTTACCTCTGTAAGGTTGTTAGAAAAGCTGAAATGTGAAAAAACATTAGCATGCGGCACGATTCGTGGGAACAGAAAAGGTAATCCAAAAAACATGAAGGACGAACGAAAAATGAAAAGAGGAGATGTAGATTTCCGTGAGTCCAAAGGCGGAATAAGTTTTTTCAAATGGCAAGATAACAGGTCGGTAAATTTTGCTTCAAATTATCATGGAAATGAACCTACAACTGTCGCCAGAAGGGACCAAAAAGGCGAACTGCACGACATTAGCTGTCCGACAGTGGTAAAGGACTACAATGCCTTTATGGGTGGAGTGGATCATGCTGATCAGCTTCGGTCTGCTTATGGCCTTAATCGTAGGTCAAAGAAATGGTGGCATCGGATTTTTTGGGGTGTTCTAGAGATAGCATTTGTCAACTCATACGTTATATATTGCCAAATTGAAACAAAAGTTTCACTTCTGGAATATAAGAGGTATGTAACTACAGGACTTTTGTCGCTGAAAGATCTCACAGTCGATAAAAGGAGCATAAAGAGGAAATCAGTAGAAAATTCGACCCAGTGTACAAAAAAACGAAGAGGTAAAAAGGAATCGGTTTCTAAGGATGTCAGATTAGGAAATCTTGGAATTCACTGGCCGAAGTTTGTTGCAGCAAGGGGAAGATGCGAGATGTGTAGCATTAACAAATTGCAATCAAAGCCTTATTCTAAGTGTAGTCATTGCAATATATATTTATGTTGTAATGATAAAAAGAATTGTTTTGCCAAATACCACGGAGTAATGTGAATTAAAAAAAGTTTCCTTACATGTAAACGAAACTATTTTGAAAAAATCTTAGCAATCTTTTCGTATATTTTTTTTATAAACAATCAACCATACCTATTATTAATTATTAATATATGTTTATATAATTATATATATATAATATATAAATATATAATAAAAATGAATTTTAAAATACTTTATTTAATCACATAATGTCTTTTTTTTTTTTTTTTTATTAACAAAAAAAAGTGTTTCTTGAAACCCAACGGTACTTTATAGTACCACATTCCTATTTACTCCTAGATCGTCCTTGAAAAATAAAAAAAAATTTTTTTTTGCTTAAAATGTTCAGACTATTCCTAAAACTAACATTAACTAAATTTGTTCATACGTTTTATAGGCTTGGTCAACAAAGGGTTAAAGTGTATTTTATCCCCATACAAACTTCCATTTCCTATTTAATTTTCTTATGTAGCCTACGTCCTTCCTTTGGCCAATACGAATTCATCAAGTCTAAAATCTTGAAAATCGAATGATCCGTTCTCGAGTTATGATGCAGAAGCATTTAAAAATTATAAGTATGTGGGGATTGCAGCTACATTTTCAGACAGTCTTAATTAAGTATCGGTAAAAAAAATATATGTAAAGCAATGTGCAAACTGCCCGTAACATTTTTTTTTTAAATAAAAAGTACAAATTTATTTACTAAAGTATTCGTAAATCTTAATTTGATTTTATTTACTTCTGGAATCTGAAATGTAAGGAAACTATTGCAAGTTGCTGCCCGAAAAGGCAAATAGGTCTGTTAAGTGACTCTGAGTTGCACAGAAATAAATCGAAAAACACAATCAATTGTAAAACTTATTTATTTTGATTATTAACTGTACTCAACAAAATTAATACGAGCTACGAATATAACATGAATTTAGAAGTGCAAACAGCAAACACAACCAGAACGATGTTATTAAGGAGGTCGATTCTCATTCAGCGTTGCCACTAAAATCTAAAGCACATTTAGTTTGTTAGCCACAAAATTGTGGTATTTTGAAACCTTACATACGTTTCTATTTTGTACATAAGCAATATTTCTACTGGGTCAAAAATTAAGCTATCTTTTATTAGCTCTTTAGCTAGTAAAATATTTTTAACTCTTTCCGACCTAATTTATTTCTCTTTTGCTCTTTTAAAATACTGACACTGAGCTGAGGAACTTTCGCTCAGCAGAAGCACGACTATGTGGAAGACAGGATGTATCTAGCATGTCGGCTGTTAGCTCTTTCTTAAACATGAGAATTATTTGCTTAATTATTTAATTTCTACCATGCCATAATGGTGCAATGTCTTTATTTTGAGGTTTGCTTATATTTAGATATCAGAATTGAAGTCCAATTAGTAAGCGCCACTGCTCATTTAAGAAATACGAATTAGCAAACTTACTACACAATTATGATACAACTAAAAGACGTATCTTAAAAAAAATTGTTTTAATCGTATAAAAAGTTAAACAAACAATCGAATATTTTGTGAGGCCCTGCAACATTTTTACTACCCCATCTCGTGCCCATTTCAAATAAAATACCTACAAATTTTAAACTACTTGTATCTACCTGAATCATTCAAATGTCAAGATTTTTGTTTATTGTTATGTTGCTTGTCATTTTTTGAAAACTTGAAATGCTATGAAAAATCTTGTGCTTTTTGAATGAATGATGTCCTGATTTTTCTTGTGAGCAAGGTTAGAGCCGAATGCTATAAGTAATTTTGTGGTCTATTTAGAAGATTTGTCTTAAAGATAGTTAATTAAATTCATTACGTACGTCTTTGAAGGCATTGCAAGCTAATGCAATGTGACTATCCAATATTTGGTAATGTTTAGTCCTTTTTGGTACTATTTGCATAAAACTTGGCTTATCATCACTTCATGCCTTGCCTCTGTCCCCATGTTTGTAGAGAGTTTCTTATAAGTGTACACGTGCATTTATATACATTTGTAAAATACCTACTTACCGTTTGGCTCATGATGATCATAATAAAGTAACTATAGAACATCATGAGGGCATTTTGGGGAGCTATGGTACAAGTAGCATAGTAAGTATACCCAAATGTATTACATGTAGTAAATGCGTAAACTTCATATCCCATAGTAGTATGTCTAAATATACAAGTTACAAAAATATGATAATATGTTTGCTTTTACGTTAGGCAAAGGAGCATCAATGTTTGTAATGTGATAAATGTTCCCTTAACGTACATAAAATACGAGTAGGTTGCAAAGTACTCGCACTGGATGACTGTGTGTTGTTTAGCACGCTTCACAAGCTTCTTGCATTAATAGCAAATAAAAATGGAAAGTTCAGATTCAGAATCCGAATCGGAAGATGTAAGTTTTTCGTTCATATACATATAAATCTTTTATTATATAAATCAAATATGTTTTATGGCAGTTGCAACTTCACTTTCTGCGAACAGTGTTTTTTGTATTGCTAGATATATGGCTTGTTTCAACAGTATACTCACTTTTTATGTTCCTTAAGGATAAGCAGCCATTACCCTGGTATAAATATAGATATCAATTACATCCATAAAGTGTGAAATATTGTGACAGTTTGGCGATGGTAAAAAAGTGACGGAAACAGTAATTGCGAGGGGAATTGCGTCCACTAAAATGCAACCCATATATTGGCCTAAATTCCACGACAAACAATCAAAACACAATATTTTTGTATTTATGACAACTTTGCAACTCATTTGTTTATTGGCTTGTTTGGAGGCAACAAGTGATGCAAACCGCATTGTGGGAGTGAAATATCACCCTACAGGAAATTGCTTTCGCTGGCGCACGATGGCTAATCATAGTATGTAGTATGTGTATTTCACCCATAAATGTTGGGGTTCGTAGAATTGATTAACAACAAGGTCATATCTATCGTCGATGCTATACCTACATAATGCCTATACCATTTGCGGTGACCACGTTAAACAAGGACTTACAACTGAGTACTTAGACATACAACATCACAGATTGATAAGCTATGATGTTTGGCGAAAGAGTATGTATACAGCGCGCGATACTAATAATCATTTAGTGTTCAGCGTAGATTTTACGAACTCACAATGGCAAAATTTTCCATATAAAATTTCCTTAACTTCTCGTCGAATATCAACATCAGTATCATCAAAAGTAGCGAAATGCTACCATTGGAAAAGACTACCAAAATCTTTTCAACATCGTAATATAATTACAGACCACGTCGGATATATTATAAACGAATGCTTAAGCACTGTATCACATTGTTTCTTATAAACATTTTCGCATATATGAACAACTCGGATATAGGAAAACAATTTTTGGGGGTTTTAGAGGTTTCTTATATCCGTCGTGGACCGTATCAGCAACTAAGCTAATATAAAATATAGACAACCATACTATTGATTTCTTTAAAATGTCTTAGGCAGGAGTGTCATTAATGTTGTCACGGCAAGCTATTCAAATATAATCGCACATCGGCTTAAGCTAATCTTCCTTGTGTATTATAATTACGGATCTCCTGGTGGCCAGAAAGGTCGTTGGCTCTCCGATGCGATGTTCGGAAAGTCTGTTCAATGATAGACGCAATAAAGCAATAACCCCACTTGATGTTATATGGAAAAAAGATGAAGAAGAGGATTCTACTTACCAAAAATAAAATTCGGACAAAATTCCTGTTAAGTTGAAACTAAACTTTCCTTGCCAACAAAATTAAATTCATTGGTATACGAGTAACTCTGGCTTTGAAATTGCACGATCTATTCACTGTGGTAAGCCTGATCAGATTGGAAATTCTTTGAAACCATAGTCATACTAAATATGGACTGCTAATGAAATGTTATTATGTTATGTCATACACTTCTGTGAGAAAATATGTTCCAAAGCAGCACAGGCGCTACTGTTTTACAGCGGATAAGCAAAGAAACACATGCCGCCGTCAAGTTTAAATTTTCAAAGTAACGTCATAACGTCAAAAAAAAGGTAGTTTCCATGTAAACAAAAGAGCGACATTTTGTCCGTAGCGATTCATTTCCATAGTAACGTGTAAACAAAAGAGCGTCATCTAACAAAGATTCAAAAAGAAAATGCTCCAAATTTACCATTGTTTAAATTTGCGGAAGGTCGAAATTGCAAAATTTGTATGAGAAATTAAGTTATTGCGCAGAACTAATAATCATATTTTGTGTTCAGGGTATATTTCACGAAATTTTCGTACTGTAGCCCGCATTTATTTTATGCAAATCTTCCCGCGGTAGGTACTAATAATCATGTTTGCTGTCCAAGGTAAATTTTTCGAACTCACAATGGCATAATTTTCCATACAAAATTGCATATTCTGACCGAGAAAATATTTAGTGTGAAGGTTAAAAATGATTATTAGAAAGGCCCTTCGTATATATGAAACAGGATTAGATTCATCAACTGGTTATTTGTCAAAAATTTATTTCATTTATCACCTAGGTAATGTATATAGGTAACTCTTGGTGGATAAGATCTCGAGGTATTCTTCTCCTTACCTCATTAGCTTAGGGCCTCTCTATAACCATTTTACGCTTCTACCTAAATAAATTAAAAAAATTTGGAGCTAAGGTTCGTGCAATTTACCCTGCACACTAAAAATAGTTATTAGGAGATACCGCGCTCAAATTTTAAATAACTAGGCTGTTATGCCTCGTAAACTCCATTGCAATGTCCGTAACAAATAATTCGTATACATGATATTTAATATTTCTAACATACAACTGCCTTCACTCATTTTAGGAAACTAAAACCGGCACCCTGAATTTCTCATCGTTCAAGACCAGTTTTACTTCCAATGTTAATTTCCTGAAACGACGGTATGTACTATATTAAAACATATGCCAAAGCATTCACAATCCACATAATAGGTTCAGCTCGGGGGATCTGTCTTCCGAGTGTGATGATGTTGATCCAAATGAATTGCCACCAGCGGCAAGGCCGACACAAGAGCAAGCACCGCCACTACAGCAACAACCGAAGCCACAAAATGCCGGGCCCCCAAATATGCCACCACCGCCTGCACCTACTGGGCCGGTTCCACCACAACCAACCACAGCCGCTCCTGAACTTGCATTAAGTTTTGGGAAGGGTCCAGCTCGTGGTACAAGTGCTCCAACAAGTCCAGCGAAGTCCAGAGAGAGTTTGCTACAAAGGGTTCAGAGTTTAACCGGTGCGGCGCGCGATCAAGGCGCTTCAATTATTGGTAAGTTACTATTTATACGGCTGCTATTAAATTTAAAGTTAAAATGTCTAACTTTGAATATGCGTGTGTATTTTAGGTGCAGCTGTGCAGAGCGCAACACGTCCCACATTCAATAAAGATAAATATTTCACTCTATTGGTACTGGATGACCAAAATACCGATTGGTCGAAATATTTTCGAGGAAAAAGGTTGCACGGTGATTTCGACATTCGGGTGGAACAGGCTGAGTTTAGAGTAAGAACTGGATATAATCTTTATTTAAAATGTTAAAGTTCATGCCCGATTTCAACTTCGAAGTAAAAACGTTTAGCTTATATAAATGTTGCGTCAGTTTCAACATCAAGTTTCAACTGCCAAAGAACCATGTCAAAAAAACAAGATTCCGGCGAGGTCCGACATCTTTTCGTGTTCTTCGGAGTTCAATCATGACATCATTCGTAATCCCATAATTATGCGATTTATCTATTTTTATGTGAACAATATTGTGATCACTGGACGTTCTCTAAAGAATTTATATTGCAGAATTCGTTAAGCCTTGTTTTTTAATAACTTAGAAGTTATTTATCCTAAAGTTGAAGAAGGAGAAGAGTTTATTAAAGTAAAATGCATATATTCATAATTTGACACATATTTTGTCAGTAATACAAATTTCCGATGCAACACCTTGGCTATAGGGATATTTTTTTAAATGTTTTTTTTTTTTCAAATTGGGACACTAGCTATCTATTTAAAGAAATTGAATTCTATTTCGAATCTGAATTCTTGTCTATCTCTATCGAATTCCTAGACCTACCCTAAAAGATGGAAGAGGAAACCATTCTCCCAAAAAAATATAATTTTAATTAATTAAACACGGGGCTCGCAGCAAAAAGAGGAAGAAAATTAATGTAACTTTTGTTCAAATGATTTTGATTTCGAATGAGAATCGAAAAATATAAAATAAAGCAACTAATAGATATAGCTGGAATGACAAACCAAGTGCGAATCTAAACTTCTCCCCTCCCTTATGGTGGTTGCCGCTAACGATTAAGAGTCGGTGTAGGAAGACTAAGTGTTATAGGAGTGGAAAACGGGACATCCGAAATAAAATAGGATATTTAATAAAAACTGAAAAAAAAAATCGTTATGTTACCTTTGAAAACAAAAAAAAAAAAAATTCTGCGACTTAAACTGTACAGTAGACTGTAAGTGCGCATTATGTACCGTAAGTAGATTGTTAACCTTCGAACCCTGCCTCTAGCAAGAAGGGTTTGCCAATTGAACGCTTCAAGCAGTATTGGTGCTGGATAAGTATACATATTTTAAATTGCGTTATTAAGGAGACCATCACTTGAATGTTATCGGGCATGACTCCGAATTTACTTTATTCTATACATATTCTATAAACTAAAATGTTGTCTCTAATCTTTATAACTATTTTTTCCTAAGGAAATTTCATTGACAGCTAACGCGGACAGTGGACCAGTTGTATCTATGGCAGTTTAT
This sequence comes from Cheilosia variabilis, assembly GCA_951230905.1. Lineage (NCBI taxonomy): Eukaryota > Metazoa > Arthropoda > Insecta > Diptera > Syrphidae > Cheilosia > Cheilosia variabilis. The sequence continues at coordinate 54,158,836 of OX579676.1, forward strand.
CGAGGAGGAACCAGGGTAAGACCTAAGATGACACATACAAAATAATTTAGTAGTGTATGATTATAATAATCTAAGCATCAGTTAATACAACTACCCGTAATAATATGTATATCGTACATAAAACAATATTCCAATTGGCCAATCGAATCTGCTAATTTTTGTTTCATCAAAATAATATTTACTTTACTCGGTCGGTTAATATTGATTGCTTACAAATATTTAGTTATTTATATTGCTTAGGCGACATTAACATTTAAGCAAACCTATTGGGTCATCCAAACAAAAATGCAGTTGTTGTTTCTTGAACGGTTTCCTCAACGGACTCTTTCTTTATTAGATTGTATGAAAGTGCTCTGACTCCGAATACTTCGAAGCGATGTATCTCCGAAGCTAGCAACTAAGTGCAAAAATTAAATGTTTAAGAATTTAATCCAGTTCAAATGTAATGAAAACTGACGATAGTCAACTAAACTTGGGCAGGATACAACTCATTATGGTTAAATTTCAAAAATGGGTGTTCCAAAAGAAATTTCAATCCATCTATCCATTCGCCATACATAGTATTTATAAAAGGAAAGTGCCAAAAACAGAAGTTGGCGCTAATCTAAAGAACCAATGAGCTGAGGAGTGAACTGGTGAAGGTATAACGAAAATTATTTTGGCTATTTTACAATCTCTTCGTCAGTTGAGAAGGTTGCGTGCAAAGATAATCCTCCTTTGGTGAGAGGGAGAATTAATGATGATACTTGACGAACTCTGTTTACGAATTAATTTATTTCCCCTATATTTTTCGCTTAGATACTATCTTATTGCTAACTAATCACAATGGTGCCCTACTGACACCTCGTTCGTGGTGAATATTGGCGATTTTGAAATATTAACCTAGGAGATACATAATTTATCGTATTAAGAAAACCACTATTCATTCATTCAAAAGCTGTGCTCCCGCCATTTAATTAAAACAATAATTGAGGTCGTAAGATGATCTCACCTAGGTACGTCTTTGAAAATTTAGATTGTTTTTGGTTTTGTATGAAAATTAGGTGTATCGTCGAATTGGTTTAACATTCCACAACCTAAGCTACCCGCTAACCTAACCTACACTTTCCACGTTTTCATCAGTTCGTGATGATCTTGCTCGCCCCCCTACTAAGGTTTATCAAAATTCTGTAAGCTGCGGAAATTTCTTCATGTTGGTGAATGACAGTTAACGCTTCAAAGCGATTTTTAAAAAGCCGGGCTATCGCTTGTCCCGCTCAGATGTATTGCGTTGCATTGAGCATACGAAAATAAATTTTCTTCTGGGACACCGTTCCCTTTCATAGCTGCCACTTGTCCAAACAACCAAAAAATAGTTCTGACTGGCACAGATACAAATTTATAAACTTGCCATGACTTACACTTTCTTACAAGTTTCGCGATTATACACTATTTGTTGCATGCCGAACATTAGGCTTTTAGTTCTGGCGATTTTCGTTCAATTGCTTTCATTTTTTTCTTGACTAGCTCCGACCATCGCATCGCTTCGAAGTGATTGCTCAAATGCGTATTTGATCAACTGTGAGCAAACACTTATTTTACCGATAGGTTTATTATATTTTCTGTGCATTGAAGGATAAGGATATTGGTAGGTTGAATTGTGCTATGGTGCTAGTTACTACTAATAAAACAACTTCACTTGACAGTCATCCACTTCATTTTACTGAGAGTTTCTTCATATTTGATTGTCAGTTTGGTCTTCACTTCACTTCTTCACTTCAGCGTTTGCATCAGTCGGAATTGCCGTTTGGTTTAGTTTGGTTTTCGCGAGCTCGACGAAACGACTTCTATTCCATGCTCCAGATCAGAGTTCACGCAATCATTTTGAAGGTTTTCCTTGGTTTCCTTCCCGCAAGCTACTTTATGAGAACCCACATGAAATATACATGTTTCCTTTCAAGAAAGTTAGTGGCTTTGTAGAATGTCCTAATGAAAAAGATGGATTTATAACATTTTATGGAAGTATAAATCCAGCCTTGCAGATGTTTGCGATTTAAGCGTCATCTCTCATCAAAAACCGTACACATCCGAAGTTGATGTTTTCATGGTTTAAATATTTTATTATGTCAATTTTTAGATAACAAAAGTAATTTATTTAAATAAAAGATTATATCGAATTAGGTATATTATTACGAATAAGTATGCTTCGATTGTTTCTTAATTATGTCTAACTCTATCTACCCTAAATAATAACAAAAGAAAGAAAAAAATCCTCTCATATATATGTATATTTTTTAATCACAATGTCTATACTGTGTCTGTGGGGGTTAACTTTTATATTTTTTACCTCTTAGGTTGCTCGTTCATTTCGACCTGATTTTGTACTGATTCGACAACCACCGCGTGATGGAGCAAGTGATTTTCGCTCAACTATACTTGGACTAAAGTACGGAGGTGTTCCCAGCATCAACTCACTGCATTCAGTGTATCAATTTCAGGTAAAGGATGCGCCGTTTTGTTAAAAATAAAAATTATGATCGCTTCTCTTAAAATTACTTCTCAGGATAAACCATGGGTCTTCGCTCATCTATTGCAATTGCAAAGGCGTCTAGGAAAGGACATGTTCCCGTTGGTTGAGCAGACATTTTTTCCCAATCCTCGAGATTTGGTAAGTGATAATTATAAAATTTCCATTTGAAAACTTATTATTTACAAAAATAGAAAAAAGGTCCGGATTAAAAGTAATAAAAAATAAATAATTATAAATATCATATATTAAAGCTTCTGTTATTCTCGATAGACGGAGATAAGTAAAACGAATAGATCTTATGGATCTGCTAAACACGCCTTGTACGGAGGTGTTCTCTTCCAGGAGCACTTTGAAATTGGACCCTCTGGTGTCCTGTATACTGTGGGAGCACACGAGCTGTAATCTGTTTCACACTTTTTGAAAGGTGACCAGTTACAGGAATTTTCGTCATGGGTTGAGCATCCCCACATGCAGGAATTGATCTAAAAAGTTTAAATTTAGTAACAAAATGGATTTTTGACAAATTTTAAATTGACTGTTACTTTGCAGTTGCATCCCTTGCGGTATCCTCCAGCGAATCCTCTCCTTTCGATGATAGTCATTTGTTGATATTCTTTTATGTAGTTGCACAAGGTCAACTTAGTGCCACGACTTGCGACAACATACAGTTTGCCAACTTCCAAAGTGACTCCACACATACTCTCTGAACGGGCAGTTGTTATGCGTCCGTGCTTCAGGACATTTTGGGCTTGTTCAGTCATCTTTAAATAGAGCATCATAAAAATCATTAGCAAATTCTTAAAATGGTGAAATTTGTTTTGTTTGAAAATGAGCCATAAAATAGCATGCAAATATCCATCTATCGAATTTTTAAAGTCTAATCTTCCTCATTGTTACGAAATATGTATTTCAAAATTGGATTGAAAGGATGAGACATATGCAGACCGTGGTCAAAACACCTTATTCCTACGAAACAAATAAGTTTTTAAGTGGGTGGTGGCGGTGGCCAACTGTTTTGGTCTGTAAAATATGGAACGGAATATGTAACTAATGTACTTCGATTTGTATGGTTCATTTTTAATACAAAATATTAAAATATTTTGTACCTATTCCAGCATCTGCTCTGTAGTCATACTGTATTTTTTTTACAGCCGGATTGACAGATACGAATAATAGCTAAACATTACAACTATTCGGGTAGATAGTCTTCCGAGCCTTGCAAAATATTTATAGATGGGCTGGTGCAAGCCAAAATGAAGTTTGCAGAGTTGTGTTACGTTGTTAAAAATGAATATACTTACAGAACCTGTTAAAAGTTAAATAACTTTCCCGAATAAGATAACGTATGGGCAATCGCGAAACTGCCAATTCTCTCAAAATAAAATACTCTGAGAATTTTTTTTTATCTACAGATCAATCTTTGCAGATCTGAATTTATTTTAAGAATAAGGGTTTCCAGTTTTTTATAAAATTTTCGGATTAATTCGGGAAGGCTAATCGTGCACTTCAGCTGGCTTCGTATTAGATTCTGAATCTAGCCTTATCTAAATTATTCTGTTAAGTAGTTGTTCATTTTCACCGAGCTTCTAAATAACGTTCTTCTATTACGAGGTCTGTTCCCGTATTTCTTGGGCCAATATTTGCTAAATGTCATATGTCTCTTATTGCGACGGAATCCTCTCATATCACTGAATAACCAAAAATTGTATCTTATATAAGTAGGCGAAGGCAAATAGGTAAGAACCACTTTCACTGCCTTAAATACAACATATTCGCTTGACTTTTTTTGTTGGAAAGATTGTGTAGAGATGCAATGCTGTGTGTAATTTGTTTTCCAATATGTTGTGTATAAGCAGGGTCGCTATGATGGTAGAATTTCTACCACCGGACGAACTCGAGTAATGGAAAACCGTTCAACCACATCACATACCAATTTTTGAAGATGACATGGCCCGCTGTTTTCGAAAATAAGACTTCCAGTTTGCACTTTTTCACCAGTCAGTTACGAATTACCATTTGGAAAATTTGACCACCAGCATTTATCTCACCAACTTTTTTAAGGCTTTATATACTTTTAATAATGGGATCTGCACTTATGAAATTTTATGCCCCAGTACAAATAATTATCATTCAATAATAGCCTACACAAATCTTAAAAATTACCCTCAAAATTAATAAAATATGGACAGCAATTATTAAGGTGTTTTCAGCTCACAACAAATGGTTACATTTTCTTACCTTATAGGATTTTTTTATTTCAATTTTATATGCCGTATGATGCTTCACTAATCGGTGCGACTTCCTGAGAACTCGCATAATTATAACTGAAAGCAAATAAAATAGGTGAGAACATGTGATTCATTTACTTGGGTGGTATCAACAACTTAATTGGGTCACACAATGTCTTAAAACGAAATTGTGGAAAAATAAATAAAACATTTTCAAATATTTATTGCACAACTTACCGTAGTCGGCTGTACAGAAATGTGTTTGTGGGTGGCTCGGCATACATGAGCAGGCATTTACGGTTGGTGCCAACAGAGCTAAGAGCGACAGAATTGCTACTATCCCAGCGCCAAAACATCTTATAAAATTCATTCTGCCTTATATAAACGATTCTGTAAGATAAATCAAAAAAATAATAAATGTCTGGCTGTATAACAGGAGATTTTAACGTAAAAAAAAAAAAAAAACGTCTTAAATGCAATTGTCAGGGTGGTTTTCACTAAAAAATGTTGTCTGTTGTTATTTAATTACATAAAAGTATACGTTAACGAAGTCCCACACCCACAGTTCGACTTACTCAATCAAGTAAATAAAAAATCCTAAATTTCCTCTTCAATCGCTTACCGTTCGTCTTGAACGAACTTTAACGGTAAATGGCTCCTGTTCGAAAACCGCTGGTCCCAGTATGCAAACGCTGATTCGAAATATGTCAATGCCAATGGATACGCATCCGGTGGCAACGGCATGCAACGGGACTGTGAGAATAGGTACAGACACGAAATTGATGACACACTCTTGGCCTTGGACGACGGTATTAACTTTAACTTCCCAAATGTGTACCAATATTTTTCGAAAATATTAGATGCATTACATGACGTGAGATACATTGGAATCGAGCTCGGGCGCCAGTGCGGCAATTAAGTCAATCAAGTTACTGCAATGCATTAAAATACGGATTCATTTACTGCTTCAAAATTGTATGTTATGAAGTATGATACCCACGAGTTCGCAAATGTTGCCATTGGTATGACGAACTTCCCATCTTTACCCGCTAGGTCAATTTTGAAATATGAATAATGTAAATTAAAGCAACAAAAAAATAGCTACGACTGAAGGAGACCGAAAGGAGAATTTCGATGCAGGGAAAAGATACTGCCATTCGGATTCATATTGCAAAATTTTGCCCCATCGCATCGAGATTTATGACCGTTAAAATAATGGGCATTTATGCAAATTTTATAAGGAACTGTTTTTCAGTTTAATTTAATGCCACAGTTTTAAAGATAAACACGATTGTTTCTTTCTTTTTTTGTATTTTACGACGGATTTAGTTTAGAATCCAACAATATGTTGCTTCTTAGTTTAACAACTTATTCTTGTGGCGTAAAACCCAGTTTACACGACAATAGACGGGTTGCGGCTTCTCTTATGACGTGTCGGAAATAATAAATAATAATATATGCTCAAAACTATACACTTTGTCAATTTTCGTCGCTCGTATATGAAAGTTATTATGGTCTTCTAAATTTGAACAGAAAATCATAAAGGAAATCATATTTTTATGACACTTAATTCGAAAAACTGACACTGAAACAGCAACCAACTTACATTGGTTTGGATTTTGTAATTTGCCTTAAATACGCACAGATCACAAAAAGATCAACTTTCAACATGCAAGCTTGTACAACAAGACTAAGAAAAAAAAATGTCCACCTGTACTGCCAATATTGTTGGACAAAGTATATTGTAAACTAAACATTGGAATGGCGTCGTGTCAAAAGTACCTACGTCCCTTTTGGAAAAGTTGGACAGTCTATAAAATAAACTCTTGTTAACATACATGCCAAATGGGGAAAAATTTAGATTGCCTTGAAAATAACTTCATTTCGATAATTATTATTCTACTCCTATTTTGTTAATAAATATTTTTGTTACCCGGCCACTTTTTAAAATAAATTTATATCAATTTTAACTGTATTTCTTATCTAAAAAGGACAACATTCCTACTCAAGCCACCTGCATACTCCTTCGAAAGAATGGTACTAGCACTAGCTTTGAAAAACATCATGGCCATAAATATCCGACTTAAGTCGCTGCTCAGTAAGCAAGCAAGGCAGCCGTTTCGACGTCATTTCTTTAAAAGCCTTCAGCCAGTGTCTCCGATTTGGTCTCCAGGGCGAGAGTTATATAATATGAAGCTTATAAAGAAGAACTACGAGGTGATACCTCTTTTTGTCAGTGTATTGGGAGGACTTTCTTTCGCGTCTTGGCTTGTTTGTCATAATGCCATTTCAAAAGATGATGTCCGCTATTGTCCAAATGGCAAATTTGGCTATGAAAAAGAAGAAAACTTTGACAAGATTAGAAAATTTCTAACCTACAATCAAAAATACAAATGCCCGGATGGACTTCGAGAACTATATCAAGAAATTAAAGAACTATAAATGTACGCATATATTATCAAAGGATTTCGGAAGAAGAGCCTCAAGTCACTGTAAGCACGATTTCCTTGTAATATTTTTAGTTGCGAGCACGTACCTACTCATATCATAAAATATATTTCTTGAGACTCAAATTGAGTGTGCAGTGTCGCATCACTTTCCAACTTCTTTATTTGTTATTCTCCCTAAGAACATTTTAGAAATTGTAGAACACAACTTTTTAATGGAAACTAGTGCATTTATGGAATATGATTTCTATTTACGAAATCTGAATTTATTCAGATTGAAAGGACGCAAAATTTGAAAATGCAAAGAAAAATTGTTATTTTATTTAGTTTTTCGAATGGATCAGAGACCCACCCTCTAGTATCTGAAAATAATTCAGTATAGGTAGAAAATGTGTCATTGTAAAATCAAATTTTATAATATTCTAAACCTGATACCTATTTTTGTTTTAATTAAAAGGGAAAGAAAACTTAAGTAAACAGATTTCACGAATCTACATCGAGAACATATTTTAACTTCAATTAAACCTAATTTGAGTTAAAAGCTTAATTTTAAAAGCTTTCAGAGAAACTTTCCATTCCACTTCTTATCTCTCTCAAATAAAAAAGACATGGTTTGAAGCACAAAGTTAATTTAAAAAACAAAAAACCCGACTGACTGCAAAAAAAAAAGAACTAAAAATATATGAACAAGACGCATTTAAGTACCTATACCTAACTATAAATGACAATCGGAGACTATATACCTACACAGTCTAACAAATATTTATGTATGAGTGTTGAGTACCGTCCGACTGCCAAATTGGTAGTTATAGGTACTTAAGGTACTTAATTGCGTCTTGTTCATATATTTTTAGTTCTTTTTTTTACAGTCAGTTCGGTTTTTTTGTTTTTTTAAATTAACTTTTTTTATTTCTATCTTTCAAGCCGTTTAGGCTACAGGGCGTCCCGTAGGAACGTACATAGGATACGCGCGAAACACATAACCCTCCCTGTGTCCAGTCGAGTAAAAATAATAGAATGATACATACGAATTATTCTACGAGTCTGCTTTAGTGCAGCATAAATATATCTAAAGAGAGTAGTTTACTGCATTTTATTTATCGCCAGGATTCGTTTCATGTTTCACAAATTCCCGATGAAAATGAAACTCGGTTTAAATTAACACAAATAAATTCACCTTTTGACAATTTGTCTTGAATTTTAAGTTTAATGTGTGTTTTGGTATACAAATTTATTTACTCCAGCCACACAGTTGTGGACTGTATTGTAAGATTTCCTGGCGTGGAATCCCCTGAGGTGATAGTTGATACTTGATAGTCACTTTTGTGATAGCCAAATGCGACCGTGAAATCGTTCTTCTTGCACGAAAGTAATCGCAAATAAGTGTATAAAAATTTGGCATCACTTTCTCATTTTAAACATAATTATGTTGTCAGTTGTACTTAACACTGACGTTAAAAATTACCTTGATATTGATATATTACGATGCTTTGATGCATGCACGAAAAAAACCATAAAAAATTCTTTGGTGAATTCCAATTTTAAAAATTGTCCGACAACTTGACATAGTTTTGACTGCATTTTTCTTTCGTTTTCCTTCGGGATTCTTAGATAGCGCACAACTTGTCTGTTGTAATTTACACCTCCGAGAAGGTTTGAGGTTATAAAGTGGTGGATGGGTTGCCATGGCTGTCTAAGCTAAATCCCGGACTTTGGAGGACATATTCTACCTTAAAAAAGAGGACAAAATGAAAAAAAAAATTATTTCAACGCCAGATAAATTGTTTACTTATTTTCTTGGTGGTAGAACCGTAGAACAGAAAAAAAATTGCAGTAGGTCGTAGGTGTCTAACTTCGATGTAAGTGTACAAGTATTTTTTTTCTTATTAAATCTTGTTACATGTAAGAACGTAAGAACGAGCTAACGTTTTGCTTATTAATTTTAAAAACAAACTGATTTTAAATTCAATGAAATAGTTAGGAGCATTCAATTGTCAAGAGACAAAAGGTAAATGGGCCCTTAGATTTAAAATTATGTCAAATTTATTTATCGCACGACCTTATTCCTGGTGATCCTATACGTAGATTTGTCATAGAGAAAACTTCCAACCTACTCTAGCACAAATTGTATTCCCATTATGAACTATCTAGTATGCATGATAATAATTTAAGCTAAACTACACAGGCGTATTTATTTTTAATTGGTACGCATAGTTACAATATTACTTCTGTGATTTGTTTTCTTTATACACTAAATCTGCAAATACACCAGGAATGTAGGTTCCAAAACCAACATGCAACTAGCAAACGTTTGTGAAATTTTGAAAACAAAATTGCCGTCGCAAATGTCATTGTAACCAATTAGTTGAGCTACGAAACACTTTTGCTGCTCTTTTGTAGTACATTCGTAGTTTGCTGTCGCTGAAGTGTCAATTAAAAACAATGAATAGACACCTTATTACGCGACTAACAGTGCTAGATCGCGCACACTCTGTGGGTCATTAGGCCCCTCGTTTCGACTACCATGCCGCCATGCCGGCATCGTTCGTCACTATGAGATTTCATTCATTTTCTTTTCCAACCGCCAAATGTCGCCTCTATTTCATGCCCCGCCACAAGACAAACTGTTTATTCTCACTCTTACGACTGTGACATCTGTGGGTGGTCAACATCGAAATTCGATCCAAGGAAATCAAAAAGAGTCAGCAATTAAGGGTGATTTAAGCGTTTATTGTCAATCTGCAATGGGGTCTCCATGGCGCGGTTCAACGTGACAATAAACTTGGAAATAAACAAAATATTTGCTGATTGCACAAAAATTTAATAAGCTTCAAATTGTCATTCCTTGGTTTGTGCGATTGTGGTTCTTCGGCATTTAGTTGGAGCAGTGCTGAATACATTTTATTGTTTCTGGCGTTTGTTGTTTGTTTATGTTTGTGCTTAAGCTGCGTTTGTTTTACGAAGGTGCTTAAAGAGATTATGTGGATTAAAGTCAATGTTGCAACATACTTTGAATCAAAGAGGAGAGCAAGAGACTGCGGCTGGTATATGTAAATGTAAATTAAATGAGCGATACAAAGCCAAAGTAGGTAGCAGTGCACATTATTATGTGTTAATACGTTTGCTGACTTGGCAGCGACATTGGTCGTACTTATCTTGTTTGCACTTTCGGTTTGGTTTTATGCCGTAATTTCGTCTGCATAACCTATATCTATTATTATTTTTATTCTGAAAATTGAAAGTAAGCTAATGGGTTGATAGCTGCATTTATCAGTTGACTCAACAGCTTGGAGTTTCCAGTGAAGGAAGTGCAAAATATATATCGCATGACACATTGCGAAACACTTCCCCTATTATGATGATGTACCTAAAAATGTCTCATCCCACGCATACACTACCAAATAGAATTCATAACTTGTAACTAATAAGTTCATGCGAAATTTTTTTTGGTCTCGCATTAATTACATTACCAAAGTATCGCAATATGTAAATGATTTCAATTTGAAATCACTTTGAGTAAAATATTCTTCTACTAGTATCTACCTGTCCCTTCCCTCCATGCCCTTATAAAATACTATGGAATGCCAAGTTATTGAAATGCTAATAAATTCAATACCTGCCTTTATGGCTGGATGTTCGATTTAGTACCACCGCACTTCAATTACACTCAACAGAGACATCAGTTATGCAAGCAGATTGTGTTGCCTAGCCTACCTCCCATATGACCAATGCATGTGCAATTTTAGCTTCTTTGCAATTTGAAAGCAACCTTCGATTGTAAAACCGTGACACCCGGCTGGCGTTTAATTAGGAAGTGTTTAGTGGCTTTCGCTAGAGAAAAATATATGTTGGAGACTTTTTATTTGACGATGTTAATAGGTAGGGGTGAGAAGGGCGTTCATTATTTACATCTAACCGACTATTTATTTATTAGTATACTTTTTGGAAAATACAAAGAAATATGTAACCGTAGGGGGTTTTATGTATGTTACCTTATGACTCTACAGATTTCCATGAAATGTCTCTTAGATGTCTAAGAACACTATATACCTACGATATTGTTCATGGCCACGCCCACATTTTGCGTAGGACTTTTTCACCGAATAGATGTGCACTTTTTTTTTTTTGTGAGCTGACCCAACAAGTTCTTTATCTGTGCAAACAAAAAATTAAAAAGACTTAGGTCCGTTTTATTCACTATTGTTCAACTTTCCGATAACTCCGAGGTTGACCAACTTCGGAGTTGATTTGAAACGGAGAGTTGAGCAGCAAGTTGTAAACTGCTTTTATTTACTACTTTAATTCTCAACTCCTCGTCCTCAGTTAAAATTCAAAAGTTGGCTGGCTTGCTGTTTCAGAAATATCCTTGGGATATTTGTGGCAGATGACACAAAATATGTCAGTTTCAACTTTGGATTTGGATTTCGCCCGTCATTTTCGTTACGGGCAAAGCATACATTGATTATATTTTATTCTTTGTCTATGGTTTTTGCTTTAAAGAGTAGATATCCATATAAAAATTAAATTGGTTCGAAAAAGTTATGTGCTGCTTGCAGCAGTTCCCAGCGCAGCTTTGTTACTGGTTACTATTTAATTTAGATCCTGTAGATCTATCGAACAAGAATTACAAACTTAATAAAATATACAATAAATTCCAACTCTTTCGCGATGCACAATACCTTCTCCAGATGCACGGCAACGAATTCATTATAAGATGGATGGTGTCATTGTCATCCGCTTTGAGAGACGGAAACAGATAAAGTCATGGTCGTCCCATTTTTCAAGTCCGTCACCGTGGTATTATCTTGTATTGCCGTCTCTCACAGACCAAATTATCCTCCTCTCCATCCTCTCTTGATAAGATCATATTAAATTCTTTTTTTTAATGTTTGGAAGAGCAGGTACCCAGCAAGCATTGAATAATAGGATGTTCATGTGAATGTAATCAACAGTGATAGTATTTTTCGGAGAAAATTCGCAGAAGCCTAATGATGATAAAACACATGAACGTTTTGTGGTGTGAAATAGCATTGAACGCAAGTGTTTTACCAAGTTTTTAAAAGAAACGCTGTCTTCCTATGATTGAACTAAAACCTGTTACTCATTTAGCTCCTCACTTATTCTGGCCCAACTTACGAAAGAAGGCACTGGGGCCTAGAGGGACAGGCCATGGCTACATTGCGTATCACGTGTTAGGCACAAGGCTCTTCTTTCAGAAAACTATTTAAAATACTGACCTTAAGCAGTTTTTCAAAACTGGTGATGAGTAAACGCTCTATAATTTTTCAGTAGCGTTTATTCACAAGTACGTGTCTGGACGTCTACTGGTATATTGCAGTCCTCTTCGCAAACTGAACGTAACTATATCAATTTTGTACGCGGGTATTCCCAGCACCACTTAAACACACAATTCCATCGCGTACAAACGCAACAATCCAGTTCAGTCAAGAATATTGCATTACAAGATCTCAATCAGCGTAAAGCTAAAATATATCATCTCTAACTTCAGCACGTCGAATTCGTCTAAATCTAAATGATACCATATAACTTTGATCAAAGGGGAGTGGGAAAAATTAGTCAATAGAATCCGGATAATTCAGACGAATGTATTTTAAAGTGCTCATCCATTTGATGGTACACTTCATTCAGTTACTTCATAGTGGACGTATACTTAAGACTAATGTACTGTAGCGGACACCTGTTATACGGGTATTCATAGGCAAAGACTTCTGGCAGCCAGTAATGGGAGTTTCTGAATAAAGCGCACTCAACATCAGAGAAAATTACCAGTGTGTACACAACCAGGAACACTCTAGAATGAATCAGTAACGAGAAGATTAAAAACAGACGCATATCTGGGATTCTAAAATGTGTTTTGCATCTTTGTATAATGGGGCTAATTGAGGGGCGACGCGACGTGCATGTGCATGACGAGTTATACACTTAAGTAGTACACTAGATACAACATTACGTAATAATGCGCATAAGAATGTTATGGAAATGCAATTCATTTATGCACAACTTGAATGAAACACGAAACTCCAATCCTGTCGATTGCCCACCTAATTGCAGACATTTCAATTATAACTACGCTGACTTCTCGCGACTGAGTTAGTGTTGTTATTGTGACCGCAAAATTTGATTAATCATTATATTTGTATTGAATGAAACCCAATATTGAATGCGAATTTGATACACAAAAGTGTAAACTGTGTTTAATCAGCACCTTAGAAGATGCACATGCACACACGATTGTGTGCCCGATGCAATCCAACCATGTGGATGCAATCTGCCCCACATTGAAGCGAATTTGATTTTACCCCTTGGACGCTTGACTCCAATAAATCAATTGCAATGCGGTGTCTGAGAAGTCCATAAGAAGCCGACCGAACTGACTCAGCCCACAAAGAAAATATTCCCTCCTGCTCCGGATGCAGATTCAGACCGAATGTGGCATGGTTGTTTGTTTGTGTCGTATTTTCCTTGCTTGGAACTTGGAACTCACAATAAATAGCTTTTGACTATGAGAGTGTATCTTTTATTTTCTTCATCGACCTGAGATAATTTCTAATTTTAGGCCTTCAGTAAATTTTTTGTATCTGTAAGGAGCTATCGGCACGCGTCCATTGAACGCATATACGAGCAACTGTTAATGTCAGAGACGGGGGATGTAATTTTAAGGATAGTTTAGCACAAAAGTGGCCAGATTACGTATTTGTATTAAAGGCTTTTGCTGGCATGTCTACGTAGCTTAGGGGCTTACAAACTAAATTTGATTTACTATAGCTTGTGCGATAACACAACCGTTGGCCAATTTTTTCACTGCGTGTAAAATATGATGGTAGTCATGAACGGCATTGGAGCGATTTTCGTATTTATAAATATTGCTAAATTGTATGTGTCTTGCATGCCAATCGGAGACTAGGTTCGAAAAATAATTATTTTTTCGATTGTACTGAAACAACGTCTTCATGGTGATTCATCACATTTGGACTTATATTTTATTTAATGTTTGCACTTTTTGTGCATTTTAAAAGAGTCGCCTGGAATTTTTATACAACCACCATCAGTAGTATATCTTGTATAAACTCCCAGCCAAATTTTGGCATTCTGACGTTTAACATAAAATATGAAAATATCAACAGCGTTTCACCTACTTTCAATTCCGCGAAATTGATGAATTTAAAACGAAAACTGCATTACGTACCTAGACATTATTTTAAATTTCATGGAATTAGTATAAAAAGTCGTTGGTGCAATACCGTAGGATATTTCTGGATTTTGTTTACTACCTAGAATAAGAGCATTTCAAAAAATGTTCAAAAGCGGAATTTGATTATGTTCCACTTAATATCTGTACTTGGCAATTGTAGACTTTAGCTTTAACTGTAACCCTTGTGGTTAGTGTTGACATTGCGCGATACTATAGATAATAATCATACTTAGTGTCCATCAGGCGAACTCACTATGGCGAAATTTTACATATAAAATTACCCATTGTGACTACAAAATATTTAATGTAAAGATTAAAAATGAAATAAAATTTCTCATAATTGCAAAATAAAAAATTGCGAAAATCAACGCAAAATTTTTTTAACCCTAAAGTAGTTTCAGTTGGGCGAACTTTTTAAATATTTCTTTAAAATGTAGAGGCGAACAATAGTGCCTCTTATTTTTCTTTAAATATCCAATTAAGTGCAATGTTTTTCTTCCAGCCGAAATTTTTGTATTCGTCAGTAATAAGTAATAAGTACATTTAATAATTATTGTTGACCACTGTGTTCTAATTTAGCTACTGCTAAAGCCATAGTTGAAAAATTTGGTACTCTGATTTATTTTCGCCGTGCGAAGCACTTTGCAAAAGAGCGCTGCACCTACCATATAAAGAAAAAATTTAAAACGTTAGAACACTAATGGAATGGGAGTCAAAGTGCAGATGCATCTAATTTTCGACGAAAAAGTTATACGGAGTGTTTTCAACGAAAAGTTATAAGCAAAACCAGTCACTTAACCTTGTCTTTGTAATGGAGCTAGACTTCCAGTACAAAAAATGCTTCCCAGAACTATTGACACAGTCTGCCATTCAATATGAGGCGTTTACAATTTATGATACGCTACCTTTACGTATCGGAGAGATATGTTTTCGAGATGCTGTGATTTCATTCATTTGCTGCAAATAAATAAATTATAAAGTTCGCTTAATATTGCCGCAAATTGTAACTACACAATTTCGTCATAAAATACAATTTCCTTCAACGAAACAAAAAAAAAAAACATTGACAAACCGGAAAACGGTGATTGTATAACACATAGACAAACGATAATGTGACCACTAACTTCGGCCGATTTGCCGTAACATGGCAAATGCTATGTAGCTGCGCTAGTATTACATAGAAATTTGTATTGACAAATTTCACGCAACTTCGAAAATTCCGTCTCATCAACACACTCGCACCTAGCATATGCAACTTCCGCTGTGGGCAAAGTCGTCGCCAGCGTTCATAGAATTTTATCCATTAGATTTGAAATTATTATTATTATTTTAATTATTTTTAAATAAGCGTGCATTTGCTTAAAATATTTATGAAATTGTAGATTTGTTGAAGGAAAATAAAAACATTTTGAGCAAACGTTCATCAGTTATTTAAAAAATATGTACACATGAAATGGATCCTAATGATATCGAAAATTGTAAATACATAACCATATTTTGCCTTAATATGTTTCTAAATGTTTTCAAATCCAATGATTCGCCTTTTAAAAATATATATAAACTAACCAGTAGCACTCAGTAATGTTAAAATGTGGAATTTCCGAACTCTATCACATTTCCCCATGGTTGCAGAATTGTTATTTTGTGTTTTTTGTATGTGTTTGCATGTCACACAAATTGTAATTGGCATAACACCGATAGAGGGCCAGCGGCAAGAGAATTGCTAGTGGGGGGTCTCAGTATCATTTGTCTATGGTATAACAAATCTACGGGCCGCATTGTGAAAAAATAAAAACCATAAATTGTAACTTTGCACATTTAACCATAATGACTATTAGTGCATATCGCTAGGTTGAATGTTTAACAGACTGTATTCCTTTGCCGTAACAGTAGATAATGATGGTTCTTAATTCCAGGAATAATTCTAATTAGTAAGAAGTCGCCTCAGTCTAATTAATTATTTACTTTTCGGTAATTAATGCGGAATGCACTTATATTTACAAGGTGGCGCAAAAGTAATCCTCCTATCACAAAATGCTATAAATTTTGCGATTGGCCCCTAATGTCAGTTCTGTTTTGACATTTGTGTAGTAAACACATGCGAAATACACGTTAACAAACGTTACGCTACACTGCTCCAGAACGCGGAATATTGGTGACTATTTATTTAAGCAATAATCGGTCGGTGACTCGGTCATGAGGCCCATTTCCATCTTAGCGGGTACGTAAATAAGCAAAATTTACGCTTCTGGGGCACTGAAAATCCGCGTATAACCCACGAAGAGCCATTACACCCGCTCAAAGTCACTGTATGGTGTGCTGTTTTCGCTGGAGGAGTCATCGGACCTTTTTTCTTCGAAGACGTCGCGGGCCAAACGGTTACTGTGAATGGTGAGCGCTACAGAGCAATGATCAACGAGTTCTTTTTGCCGCAACTTGATGAATTGAGATTGGAAAACATGTGGTTCCAACAGGACGGTGCAACGGCACACACTGCACGTGCCACAACCGATATGCTGAAGGATGCATTTCCCGGGCGCCTAATCTCCCGTTTTGGCGATTTGCACTGGCCAGCAAGATCGCCTGATTTGACCGCTTCAGACTTATTTTTGTGGGGCTTTTTAAAGTCGCGGGCTTATGTCAACAAGCCTCAGACTCTTGCAGCTCTTAAAGACAATATCCGTCAAGAATGTGAGGACCTATCGCCGGAAGTTTTGGCCAAAGTGATGCAAAATGCCATAAAAAGGGCTCAAATGACAATCAACTGTGGCGGCGGCCATTTACATGACATCATATTCTCGACTTGATGTAAAAAAAATTAAAAGACCAAATAAAAGCAGAGACAGGTAGCTAACACCTTCTTAAACAAGTCGATGATTGATATCTTGCATCAAATTTTTTAACTAATTATTAAAATAATTAAATAATGATGTTTAGCCAGCGGCATTGATAGCCCTCGAATTTTGAGGATTCTTTTCGCCATAACTTTGACTTACGAGGTACACAATCAGTTCCAGTCGTATGCACAACTTTCCTCAGAACTCTTAGTTTGTTTATGTGTACCTAACCACATATTATCTACTTATGAATAAATAAGAAAAAAACATTTTTCGTTCTGATAACGATAAACTTCGGATTTCGGAACCCGTGAACAGATTTTGATGCGGTTTCCACCTACATTCAGAGTTTGTTTTTACACAGTGTACGTGCCAAAAAATCCGTAGCATAAAACAAGCACATAGATCTTTTTTACTAAACATGTAAATCACCGAAATCTGGTAGCGTTACACTTCAGACGTAGCTAGTACTTTCTTTGATGTCTAACCGCTAGGGAACATTGTTGCCTCTTATTTTTCTTTTAATATCCAAATAAGTGCAATTTTTTTTTTCCAGTTGGAATTTTCTGTGATATGCGATGGTTTCAAAGAATTGTCACTATCATCTATAGGTACTCGTAGGCCCATAAAAAAGTTTAGAAAATATGCACTTTGAGAATTTGTTCATATCTCAAGATGAATCATATTTATTAAGCAGTTCCTGTTGAAAAACAAGCATGCTTTGCTATGATTCGGTAAATCAAAAAATACGATACTTTTATGTGTTATGTTTGTGAGTGCGAGAGCATTTTCGAGGACAAATGAAATTCTATCAATTTATATACCTTCGAGATCCTAAAATTTGGTAACTGGAAATCTGTCGAAGTGGGGGGGTGGGGTGCCTCTGACTTGTGTGCGCATAGGAAACAAAGATACTCAAAAGACCATCGAGGACGAAAAATATTTAATTTCCTTGATGTTATAGACTCATTATTTGCAGATGATCTCACTGATGAGCAGAACTGTTGATTTTTTAGCGTATTGCTGTTGCCATCTTTTGAAAATCCATCTTGAAATATTTAGCTCATTCAAAGTAGCATCCACTAGACCATACTTTACAAATACAAAGTAAAAACTTCATCTGAATCGTAATTCGTTTTTTCATTTCCGACTTCAGGATAATCGTATAATTCCCGTTTATTTTTTTTTTAAATGGGAAAGTATTTCTTAATAACATCCTTGAAAAATAGTTTAGCAGATAAATACTTAAAGCGCTTCCATATATTTCTAGTTTGTACTGCCCTTGATCGCAAAGCTTATCAAAACCAAATTGTGGAATTTTTAAATTCTCTTTTTGGCGTTCTCCGATGTCAGCGCATTTCATTTTTCATATGCACACAGAGCAGCAAACAGTATTTTATAGCGGCATCGTAAAATCAATAACCAACGGGTAGCCAGACTGATTTTTTTAAATCGTGTTTTCCTAGCCTGCTGTTACTTGTATGCGTTTCAGTTGAGCGTTTATTTATTTTTGTTCCTAGTAGTCACTAGAAAACTAGATCAAGACTGTATGATGGCACGCCAAAGGCACTTTAAATTATTTATGTTTTTAATATGGCACGAAGCTCTAAAAAGGTTCGCCATCCCTGCCCTATACTCTTACGTATGAATTTATTTTACTGCTGCATTATAGCTGCATTATATCAACAAAGTAATTTATAAATTTCAAGTGCAAGTTCACAATAAAGGGCCCTTGCTGCTGGTAAATAACACCAATAAAGTTACACGTGGAACTTGAGTATATGCGACACATCTTCTTAGATAAGCAATTTTCTTTGAAATTTACTTAGATCACATTAAGGTGGTTATAAAAAGTCAAACGATATAGGTTTGCTATCATGGTGCAAATAGTATATGAAAGCTGTACCGAAAACATTTAGATTGCATTTTGCACTGCGCTAATGTAAATAGACACATTGTTAATAATTTAAAAATAACTGTCATCGCTTGTGGTCGAAAATCGATCTTGCCTTTTATAAGTATGTAATACTAAAAAACGTACCACACTTATTTTCGTTATTTTCGTTATTTATGTTTTTTTTTTTATAAGATATCGAAAAAAATACGTAAATGAGCTGCTCCATTGGTTCTAATCTAAGATGATTTATATTTGAATATGTTACTATGGTTGTATGGCAGCGACAAATTAATGTCGCCAAAACACTTTCAATTGGGAATTTATAACATAATTTTACCAGCTTTAATGGCGACATATTCCCACAATTTTTTGTTTGTGCACATCTATGGCACTGGCACAGTACCTTTCAAATAGCATAAGTTTCATACTCCTCATTTCATAATAAATACTAAAAAAATGTACGGAAACTTTGGATGTTCACTTTTTAATATAATGATCTTTAAAAAATGCCATTCAACCAGAAGATATTGTAATAAATCTGTAATTTAATTTATTCATCAAACTTACCGATAGTTAAACTGCCAGCAATCAAACTCGAAGAAACAGAAAACTTGCTGACTGCTGCAGCAAATTTCTCATATTATAGCAGTCGAATGATGCGAATATGTTGTCAGCCAACACTTTTTGCAACGCTTGTAGTGAAATATTAGCATATGATGTTAAACAAGTTGCACAATTAATTATTGCTTGAGTTTATTTGTTGACACGTTCAATTTAATCTAGGTTTATATACGTTAATTTGTGAGTCTACACATAGAGTGTCCCCAAGGCAGTGTTCTAAAATTAAAATAGAATAATTCTGCGACACGGGCCGCATAGACACAGCAAAAAAAATTCCAAGTGAATAGTGCAAACAGAAATTTATGATGTTGAAAAATCATTTTTAGCTATAGCTAATCATTTTATATAGCAGTTCGGACTAAAATGACTAAAACCGCAGCAACGAGTTTTTTTTGAAGTATTTGGGATCAAAATTGTAGATATATTAGTGGTTAGTTTAGGTCAATGTATATTTTTCATTTATTTGAGCAACGTATTATTTTCCTACGAAACTGCAATCAAACGCAGCGCAGCCATTAATCGACCGATTGATTATTCACAACTATCACTAAAATGTTAGTGTTGGATGTGTTATGCAGACTACGTAGGACAGTCCACATATTTTTGAAAACTTGCTGTATTTTAGAAGTTGCTCATTATTGGTTCTGTATTTTATTTAAATTCTTAAAAATAATAACGTAAATTTAAAGTCGGGACTAAAATTTGTTATAAGTACAGCATTAAAAATATTTAATGTACAAAATAATAATGCTAACACGCCCTTACTTGCTGAACGAGCTAAGAAGTAATCTAGTCCACCAAAATGTATTCTATTCAAGTTTTTTTTATAAAATATATCTACATTTGAATAATTGATTATGTTTTTTTTGCTTTTTTTATTGTTCATTACTTGAAATTCTCACCTTATTAAAAGTTATGACGGCTGTTACTATAGCTCTGCAACTTTTGTTACAGTATTTTAAGTATATTTAAGTATTTTCTTTCTGCCGCGCTACTGTCAAAAACATATTAAAAGAGACTGTTACCGGTGTTCCTATTTTGGGATTCCTACACCTAATTGTTGGATATAAAAGGATTTTGCTCCTTTGTTGTACCAGGGTCCAGTCGTTCACTTTTTTACCTTCCTTATTTATTTGTAGATACACAATAATTATTACAACTTTTCGATTTGACATTTGCAAAAAAAAAAATGCATTGATTTACTAGAATCAGCTATTGTGAAATGTAAAATAATTTTATTTTACTCATTTGAGAGATAAAGTGGTCAATTATCTATAGTGCAATTGCCAATGGCATGCAGTCTTTTCTCATTTGTACCGCTTTCAAATTATTGTGAACACATGTTTTGAAAAGGAATTAAAATTAGTTGTGTCTCCAAGTTATTGTTCCGTTTGACACATACGTCTAGATCGTCACAATTTTGTGATTCGACGCCGTGCAAGGAAAATTGATCAGGCATTAAGTCTTGGGGCTAGCTTCTCACAACCATTCACTTGTTTAAGCTTAATTTTTCGTATAAATGAAAGTGATCTATAATTTTACCTAGGATTTTATACAGCTTTCGAATGGTTGAATTGAGGAGAACAGTTAAAATCTGAAATCGTTAGGTGCTAGAAAATCTTAAGGTGTTAGGTATATATATTTTCGGAGATTCAACTTTAGAGTCCAATACACTTAGGACGGAGCCTTAATAAGGCATAATCATACCTTAATAAGGCATAATCATACCTTTTTAAGGATTAGTTTGGCTTTCACATGGAACCCTTTACTGACCGATGACCAGCTTTATAAATGATTCCAAAATTACATCGTATTAACTTATTTCCGAAGCAGTTTTAAGAAATGTGTATTTCTTGTTGATATTTGAACACCAACTGACAAACCAACAACGATTGTCGATTGTGACGGCGGTCGGCGGTGATTGCAATCTACGGTCTCAATAACAAGATCTCCCGAACGAGTTAGCATTTATCGACCTTCGCCCAAAACTGATTGAAAATTTATAATGTCAGTATTTAAACTCTCTCTCTCTCTCTCTCTGTATACAAAATATTGCGAAATGATTGAGTGAGGCAAGTTATAGTTCGTTTTAAACTATGGTGTAGCTTTTAATTATTTTTCTTGTCTTCTGATTAGTATCTTCATGCGAATGAAGATTTAGGGTGTAATATGTTAATGGTATTGAAAGAGATTCGGTTTGGCATAAGATTAACAAGGCTCTCTCTGCGCAGCTTCGAAATTGCATTTGAAACAGACTACAGCCAGTATTTGCAAACAACATTTCGTAGGCGCAAAAAATCAAACACTTAAAAGTGCAAGCATAGATGAAAGAGAGTCCCTCCTTTGGTCCTGCAAAGAAGTGGACAAATATATCTACAACTTCTACAAAAACCCACTGTATGTTCGCAAACATGACTAAATGCATGAGCAAAACATTTTTCAATATGTACGTACGTATAAACGTGAGAAATGAGGTGTTGTTTATATACACATTTCAATTGAATTTTCAGCATCCATGGGACATTACAAAGAAAACACGTACAAATAAATAATAATATTTCTCAAAGTGATTTGTGGATTAAGATGAAGTTTTTTTGCTACTGCAATAGTTTGATCTTATATTTTTATTAATGCCAAAAATAAATTCTCCTCTTTAGCACCATTTAGCAAATGAACTTGACTAATTTTTTGATAGACTTTAGTTACAGATATAACAGAAATAATCAGGAAAAGGATTAATTCGACGCAAATGCAACGCCGTATTTCTAGGATGCCTAATGCAACCATTGATTCCCTTAACGGCATTTGAAACTTTTTGTTTTCTTTTCCTTTCTTTTATTTCTTATGAAAATGTTAACTAACCCTCGGGAAAAATAAAAACCTGTGTGCAAATAGCCAGAAGTCCGTATAGATTCGTAAAACAACATTCACAGTAGACAATTTTGTGAACCTTCATTATCTACCTCTATTAGGTATTTAACCTCGTCGATTTTAGAATCACATCCCCTTCATCCGCACCGTCCCTAAGCAAAACACCATCTTCTGTAATTTATTTACACGTCAATATTAAATGATGATAAATTGTTCAAGAAACGAGCCGTTGCGCCGGCTCTGAGAAATAATAAAATGTTCATAATACGAGTATGACTCCATAAATTTAGGTTTCACTTTCGATCAATGTGCGCAGCTTTGAAAAACTTGAACAATTACCTCTTAATTGCTTTTAAATTATTTGCTGATATAATTTGCATTACTTCCCAAGACATCCATTTAACTTTTTTTTTATGCAAATTTATTCTGGCAAAAATCAATCCTCAGTCAAAAGGTGGGGTTTCGTTCGTCAACTGGTTTGCGCATTTCAAACTAATTGGGTAAATTAAATCCACGGATCATTGGGCAGATAGACATGTAGCGACTGCGAGATATTAGTTGACGGCTCGCATTATACTTCACTGCCACGAACTCGATGACTATAAACTTCTATACAATTATCGCCCATATGGAGCGAGTAATTAATTTAAATATCAAAGGTGCCACACGTCACGAGCTAATCCGCAAGCTTGCTTGATAAAGCCCATAACATAAATAACATAATCAGCTACAGATGTATTTTATTCACTTTTGATTTGTTTCATTCAATAAATTAATGAGGGGATGATGAAAATAGCTTCGTGCTGCGTGAAGAAGGGACAGAGCACGAGAAATTCCTAATGTCCCATTGTTTCAAATGTAAATGACGATCAGTCTAATAGGAAGATGTCTTCTTTGGGCGACACGTTGAAGAAAATTGTGTTTTAGATGGTAAATGTGAGCAGGTATATCATTCCTAGACCTACATAAATATTTCAGAGTTCGTGAATTCTTGCAATGTAATTATGTCAGAAGTCTGACAATAATGACGCTTTATCTTCAGTATGAAATTCAAAGACCTGTATGCGAGCGCTGGCGGATATACTTATTCTGAACTCAATAACATTGCACGTCATTGTGAAACCAATGAATAGGCTGCCACAGGTTCTTTTGAAAGGCGATTCGATAGACCCAATTAAGGAGAGGCCTTCAACACAAATCAGGCTAGAACTAAATGCAATTGGATTCTTTTATCGATTGTGATAAAAATAACAAATAAATAAAACATCTAAAAGTTTTTCGATTGCGCCACCTCTCGTGAATATCTGCCAAACACTCGGGAGTAGAACTATGTACGGAATGAGCCGTTCGAACTGGGCATAAAATGGTAGGTCCCTTCCACTTGTCCCAAAAATCAAAACTCACGCAAAGGGGTACTTAAACGGACCTGTTTCGGCATCTATTTATTTTTAACTTTCTCCTATATGTAGTACGACATAGACGAATACAATTCGTACAAAATTTCGAACTTGAGATTTTTATCAATTCTGGGTCCATCTGTCCGTCTATCCGTCTACTACTGAGCTCTACACCCTAAACCACTTTTTTGTTAGTCCCATTGTTAACGGTGCTTTCCATATAACGGTTGTAAACAAGTTTGGTTTCACGAAAAAGACTACGAAGATTTCAAACAAAATTGATATTAGTGGGTAAGGTTAACATCGCTACGTTCCCAGTTTTTCACTTAAAAAACAAAATCCCGTAAACTGAGGTTACTTTGTGCCAGGTTTTGATGTGTTTTTAAAAAAACAAAATAAGGTATACCATTTTGATCTTAAGCATTAAGCAATGAAGGAAACGTTCTCAAATTAACAAAAGAAGTTACGATTCTAAGCATGTAAACCTTCAAAGAGCGGCACAAAGTTACCCCACGCTTGAGTTAACTTTGTGCCACTGACGAAATCTTTTGATAATCTTGTCAGAATGTAAGTTTGGTTAAATTTTATCCCATATACTATTAAAAGACATGATAACAGCATTATTTAAAGAAACAACTGAAGGATTTTTATTCCGAAAAAAAAAAAAACTAAAAGCGTTAGAAAAAAAATGTTTAATAAAATATATCGGGGACGCTATAAAGACTATAAAGATTTGTGTCGGTTAATAAATGATTTTGTCAATTCAGGACCAGGCCTTTTGTTCCGGAAACGAGTTTCTTTCCTCCCTGATTTGTCGTAATAGCTTTTGACAATTCGTTTTAAATCTTCTTCCTTAGAAATTCTTCCACTTCGGACTTCATGGCGTTTTTCAATGCTTCCTGCCTGAAAAGAAGCACGGTTGGCACAATGTAACACTGCAGGCACAAAGTAACCCCAGCTTATGGTAACTGTACTTTTTAAAATTGGACTTGTCTCGAAAACGTTCCAAACGGTCATTTCTAACTTGATAGCAAACTTTGTCTCTAAATTATCGAACAATAGATTTTTGAAAGAAAAATTGTTGTTTACTTGAAAACGCGCATAACGATTTCGACCAAATTGCAAACCTGGAGTAAAATTGATGTTCTCAGTTATTTTTTTTTTTTTAAATTTCTGACTCGCCAACGCGATAAAGAGGCACTTCGACCTGAGTAGATCTATTGTGCCATAGGATCAGAAAAAGGTTTGTTTAGGTTAATAGAGTTTCTACTTTCCTAATGTAGCTGATGATGATTTCAGCAGAGGATGTCTTTACTTCTTCTGGGCTTATAATTTCCCTGAGAAAGAAGTTCTTTCTGATACCACAGAGGGCTGGGCATTTACATAAAATATGCTCAGTTGTTTCGTCTTCTTCAAGACATAGGCGGCACTCCGAAGAGTCGGCTACATGTATTGCGTCCTTTATTTCCCATTCGAATCGCCGAAAAGGGAATTTTAAAAACTACTTATATAGCTATAAACAAAAATTTACATTTTGAGGAAACTTAAAAAAATCAAGTAATGCTTATATCCTGAACAATACCTTGTACTCAGTTTTTAGCTTTATAGTTAGCAATTGATTTTTCGAACTAAACATTGCAATATTTTTTAGGTACTAGTTGCCTGCCAAGAATATCCAAGAACCGCTCTAACGATTTTGATCGAAATACATATTTAGGATAACGAAAGAATTCGAAGTCTACTATTCTAGTACTACTGTTTAAATGAGAATGAGAATGACAATGACTGTTTTTTTTTCTAATTGAAGGTTATTGAATTCTGTATAAAAAACAGAAGGATTGGAATCCATATTTACGGTGGGAATGTTTTTTATAAATTTTGAAGCGATATGACTCAAAATACAGGGTGTCAGCCGAGAAGGTATACTACTTTGTTTTGCCGCCATTTTGGTAAACATTAGTCTTGACAGTTCATATTTGGCAGTCGTGAGGTAGACACGAGGCAAATTTATTATGGTCAAATATTCGATAAACCAACGTGTCTTAATCGTTAAAACATTTTATCAAAATCAATCATCGATTTTCATGAAAAAATCATAATGAGTGACTAGGCACATTTTCATTTGAATGGATATGTGAATAAACAGAATAGTCGGTTCTGGGCAATGGAAAACCCTCAAATTATTCATCATTCACCTTTGCATCCATTAAAAGTTACAGTCTTGTGTGCAATTTGATCAGGAGGAATCATTGGACCTTACTTCTTTGAAAATGAAAACGGCGTAACGGTAACTGTGATATCGTGATATGATTGAAAACTTTTTAACGCCACAACTTCATGCTTTGGGCTTGATTAACATGTGGTATCAACAAGACGGTGCCACATCGCATACAGCCAGGATTACAATGGAATTACTGCGAGACCTCTTTCCACAACAAGTTATTTCAAGAAATGGTGATGTTGATTGGCCTCCACGGTCGCCTGATTTGACTGCTCCGGACTTCTTTTTGTGGGGATATCTGAAAAGCAAGGTTTATGCAAACAAACCAGAAACGCTTGAGCAACTCAAACAAAATATTCGTGATGAAATTAATGAAATACCGCGTGAAATGTGGGAGAATGTAATGAAAAATGTGCTCAAAAGGGCTCGCATTTGTGAGACTAAATAAAACATTTATCAATATAAGATCCATTCTCTTTCATTTAATCAAAAATTATAAACAAACAAAGTAGTATACCTTCCCGACGGACACCCTGTATATACCCATAAAAAATGAATACAAAAATTTATTTTCGATGTTAAACTTAGATATTTATTAACAACACACATAAGATATTTTTTATCTTGTTCTTTTTAGACACTCGACAGTTGTTTACACGCATTTTGTAAATGTAATACAGTCGACCACGGATATAAGAAACACTCGTACAAGAAAAGATCGCTTATAAGAAATGTCCATATAAAAAAGAGCTGATATAAGAAACAAAGTACATATTATATAAGTTGTTTTTTTATATATGTACGTGTTCGCATACAAGAACAACTCGGATATAGGATTATTTTTTTTGGATTTTAAAAGGTTTCTTTTTCGTGTTGTACTGTATAAAACTTGATTTTAAGCAATAGCTTAAACTGGATCAGAATTTAGAAGTATTCACTCATCCAATTGAAAAGTTATAAAACAAACTAGTTCAGTTTTCAGCACTAAAATCATTGAATTTACCTACACCTTTCTTTACTAATATAGTGCCCTCCAAATGTCACAACTATAAACTATGATTTATGGACAAGTATTGATTGATTGTCTATAAAGATTGTCTGAAAGCTGCTGAAAAATAGCAAAAGTGACGACATTTCTTATCTTGAATCGGATTTTTTTTTGCATTTACAAGTATGACCACTCTATTGGAAAATAACAAATAAATGTTCGAATATACTATGTAGAAATTATGTCAATAGTAATAACAGCACATACATGATAACTAAAAAAATACTTATTCGTTGCACTTACAGTCAATGTTGCATTTGCCTCTTGGTCCCGGCCAGGCAAGGTCATATTTTTGTATTTGAGTACAACCGCCGCATATATATAGTATTAAAAGTATTTTTCGTGCTTCATTGGTCTGTGGAATCAAATGACACGACTTCTTTTTTTAGCATTAAGATAAACAAATTTTCTTGCGATCCGAACTGAGGGCATTTGTAACGACAAGCACGACAATGATAGGGCTTATACCCGTTGCCGAATGCTGAGTCGGTTAAAAATCGCATGGGTGTTAATTGTTTTATCCGCGGGGATTAAACAACAGTGGTGCGAGTCATTAGAGTAGAGAATTATAATAATTTCAATCCTATTCTTAAATAGCATGCTGGCTTTTCAACATTGTAAGCGCCACATCATGTAATTTTGAGTTTGCGCACAAAAAAGAAAACTTTTCACGTCCACAATACAGAAATTTAAATTAAATAAATTGGCACATTCCAGATGAATATTTAAAAGTTTACTTTGGCTAAACTATTATGCATTGCAAAAACTTTAAACTTCACTTGTATTAGCTTAAACCATTTAACTACCTAATATTATTCTTCAAAGAATTGTGGTTGGACTTTAACTTTTTTCTGCGCCGTGAAGAAAAAAAATGAAATAGAAGTTGCAGTAGTGTTTTTATCGGGCACATACAAAAAATAATAATCTGCGTATAAAGTACGTAAGGATCTAAGGCCCAGCTTCACTGGTAAGGGCAACGTCCCAATTGCGAGTGCGGTCCAAAGGATCTGCTTAAATAATAAAATAAATAAATATTTAATAATATTTTTGTGCTAAAGAACGTAAATTTAAAATTAAGAACAGGTGCGTGTCACTGCAACCAAAAGTTCGTTAAGGGGCGTGCATAAACGATTTCTTCTTTTTATGAATTCCGCTTTGACTTTGGTTTCATAAAAGGATACCAGTGGGTGTGTGAACACGTGTTTCTGTTTATATTTATGGATATTTTGTTGGTTGAATAACACGTGCTAATAAGGTTAGCA
Organism: Cheilosia variabilis; assembly: GCA_951230905.1. NCBI lineage: Eukaryota > Metazoa > Arthropoda > Insecta > Diptera > Syrphidae > Cheilosia > Cheilosia variabilis. The sequence continues at coordinate 54,187,387 of OX579676.1, forward strand.
TTACTGTGATGTGTATACATAGTTAAAGCATTAAGGTCATTGGGTTAAAGAAGATATGGGAAGTTCTTGCCATATATCGATGTATGCGTATTGTTGTCGAAGGCTTAGGAAATAATCTCTATATTTATAGTACCTACTATTCCTGGCATGACTAGTATAGTAGTTGAATTGTAAGAGAAACGCAATGCTTTTGGTGATTTCTTTTGACCACTCTTTTGTTAGAAACGACAGCAAAGTGAGACACGCAATAATGATATATATGATGTTCGACCTAATTAATCGAATTTGTAATAATAATGCCTGAAAAAGGAAATAAAACCAGATTTAAAAAGTTTTTTTGGAAGAATTTTTAGGTGTTCTCTCTCGAGCAACGCGGTGACATCTCCATTTTTTTACTTAGCCAAAAGAAATTTCGAGAATTTATATAGTTTCTATGGAACTTTTATAGTTTCGGGTGCGGACAAACATATGATTGCATAAAGTCAGACGTAAATGCGTTTATCGTTAATAAATCTGAGAAGTAAACATTAAATTACTAATTAAGGTCCTTGGTACAGCCAGTTAGTTTTTCTGCAGCAGACATTAAATTTATCTTTCTTTTGAAATTGATAGAAGATGTCGGACTCATTTTCAGACAATTGCACCAGGTTCCGTGAGGTCCAATATTTGATGTGCAGTCTATAGATTCAGGCCCCTACTGAGGTATCCTATTCAGATCTGTGGCTTTGAAATTTAAACAATGTGGACGCCATCCATTATCCATATCATTTTACTTCACCACTCACACTTCACAGAATTTCTACTTAAAACGGATACCACAAAAATATTGCTTTTATAAAGGGTTTTTCCAATAAGAGCGCTACAAACATTTTTTTAAATAAAACAAATGGATATCAATGAAATTCTTTATTCCTGTGAAAGTACGTTCGATGCCATTATGTATGGAACACGATTTCTTTTGCATGGCCACCACGGGCACGCTTGCAGAAGTCCAGACGCTGAACCCAATTTTCGACGGTTTTCAAGCATAAATCGGCCGATACTGCTGCAATTTCACGTTCGATATTCGTACGAAGTTCATCAATCGTCGCTGGCTTGTTGGCATAGACCATAGACTTGACGTAATCCCATAGGAAATAGTCTAACGGCGTCAAATCGCACGACCGAGGCGGCCAAGCGACTGGACCATTTCGTGAGATAACACGTTCTCCAAACTTGGTTTCGAATAAATTGATTGTGACATTCGCTGTGTGGCTTGTGGCGCCGTCCTGTTGGAACCACATGTCCTCCAAGTCCATATCATCCAATTGGGGCCAAAAATATTCGGTTATCATTGAACGGTAGCGATTCCCATTCACAGTAACGTGCCGGTCTTGATCATCACGGAAGAAGTACGGCCCAATGACGCCGCCGGCCCATAAACCACACCAAACCGTAATTTTTTCGGGATGCAATGATGACTCATGGAGTACGTGTGGATTGCTGCCGCATATTTTGTTTATTGACGAAGCCATTCAGCCAGAAATGAGCCTCATCGCTGAAGATGATTTTTCGATGAAAATCCGAATCATTTTCAAGCTGTTGCTCAGCCCAATTCACGAACATACGACGCTTCTGGTGGTCAAGCGGCTTTAGTTCTTGCGTCAATTTAATCTTGTAGGGATGTAGGCCAAGATCTTTTCGCAAAATTCGCCACAACGAAGTCACAGAGATGCCCAACGCTTGAGAACGACGTGTGAGAGACACATTTGGGCTTTCTTCAACTGAAGCCTCAGCGGCCGTAATATTCTCGACACTACGGGCACTTCTTTGTCTCACTGGCACGGGAACATTTTGTACTGTGCCTGTGGATTCAAATTTTTCCACTAGACGCTCAATTGTTGATCTGCTAGGACGATTATGACGACCATAAATTGGACGTAGCACTCTTAACGTTCAAGCCACTGACTCCGAATTTCAGTAGTAAATTTTAATAATTTCGACTCGTTCCTGTCGCTCTACTTTTGTAGCGTCCCTGTTGAAAAACCCTTTAATACTATAAAAGAAAGAGCGCGCGAATTGTCGCTGAGCTGACCTATTGAGCTAGGGCTTTCAGTTTCAACAACCGGAAATTCAAACTACTTTCGCCCCTTACTTTTGCGAGCGTCTGAAAATGATCGGTGAATGAATAAAAGTTTTGAAAAAATCTTCTGAATGAGTCCTCACAGAACTGGAGGTCTTCAGTTCGTGCCAAATGTAAAACTCATTATCGTGAATAGCCTAGGCTCCTTCCTTTTTGTTGGGTATTTAATTAAAAAATGCTGACGTAAAAAGTAAGTCTTATAATCACCACACGTGCCTTAAGTCAGAGACCCTTACCTGCAACCAACCTTAAGTAAGCACTTTAAAATGTTTCCTGTGGCAAACGTACATTACCTACCTCAGACGGTTTCAGCATCTACAAACAAAAAAGGATAACAATAAAACGATAAGAGATTTAGGTTTCAAGAAAACGTCGTTTTCGCTAGTGTAATTACTTTCTAATTACATATGTATAAACAAAGTTGCAATAAAATCACGTCATTATGTGTACGATTATAGAAACAAAGAAAAAAGTAAATCAAAATCTGATCTCATCTCCGAACTAGTTCCTTTTCTAATTAATTCGATAAATAAAGTGGGAATCAAAATTCCAAAACGTACCAATCACCCTCAACTACATTATTCGTAAACTGTAAACCTAAGCTAGCAAGGCAGCCCAGTTTATCTTAAATTAGCATTTAAAGTTCACTTTAAGAATATCAATAAAAATTGCTCTACAACATGAAACTCTTTTTGTTGCTAGTTACATATATATGCACATGTACACCGTTACGATGAAACCCAGTTTTTAATTTTATAGTCCATTTTGTGGTAGGAACGTTCAAGCATGTAAAAATGTAATCAAATTCTAACAAACAAACAAATTCTGACCAACAAAAATAAACCATAAAAATTGAGGCATTTTAATGGCTTCACATCGACATGAACTGAACGTTGGGAAATCTGAATTCCTTGTCAAGGTGTGCATATTTTTTTTAATGATGCAAGCTTATCGGATCTCTGAAGTTAGTTTGTTGCAACATTGACGTATCGAAAATTGACATTTATACAAAACTAGTTTGAATGTTTAAAAATATAAATTGTAGGTAATCCTTTTTTATAAGTCAACGGAATTGAAATACAGCGATGTATTTTCTTAGCTATTTGGACATGTGGTGACATCAGGCTAAATGTTACAAAAAATAAACAAAAAACCATAATAAACATAAATAAATCGCAGAAGGTTATTTATTTGTACTTTTGTCGTTTGTCGCAAAATGATTGGGCCTTTTGGATAAGTCGGCCGACGCGACGCTGGGCAAAGTTTATTATTAGAATAAATATTTTATTTTATAAACAAAAATCAAAGCGTTCGATCCATTTGTTGGTATAGTCAGGCATGGGGCATTTGACTTCATTAATCATAACCTCAAAATAGTTCCACTTAGTTATGGGAATGGTTTTAGATCGAAGGGTGAGTAGGAGATATGTTGTTAGTCATGCGAGCTAATAGGCAATGGGTAACATATAGAAACACTATCTGCAAAGATTAAAGCGATCAGAAACTGTATAGCATTCAGTCAATAGTAGTCATAGAACATAAGTCATCATTCAATCACGAAAAATGAGGGCCATGCATGGGAATTCATTGAGAGGTTGTATTTTAGCGATATATGACAATGACAGGCAATTGCACTAATGGGAAATGATGTCTATAGGTTTGTTCAGGTGGGCGTCCTCAAAATGGAATTCCATTGTGACACAATGAATGAAGCAGAAGCTTATCGAAAAACGGAAACGTATACCTACACATATTTGTGTACAATAATATATTCACATCGGAGGTGGAAGTATTTGAAGCTTACGAGTAACTTGACAGTTACCAACTGATGGGAAAACTGTTTTCACTGGCAGAAAAGTTTAGAGAACAGGTGCGAGCCTTTGCACATTAGTTGATTTATCTACCTAGCGATGAATGTGATTCGGAATTAATCGAATTCATGAATCCGAGTATATGGAAGAGCTTGCAGAATTAGAAATTACGTGGAGGAGGTTGTCCTTTCTTACTCCTTACAGCGAAGAAGAATTTCGTCGCCACCAAAAGAATCTAAGGAGAACATTCAATTTTATTTTTCCGCCTGTTGATACCATTTTAATATACAAGAAATCAAAACAAATGTCAAATAGGACAACAAATTTCGAATCAGCTGTTAATTGACAGCTTTTTAACTTCTTACACCAAGATATTTGTTGAGTAAAAATTCGTAAGATTCTCAGTGGAGGGGTAATTTCTTGCTCTCTCGATGACGCTCTCTTTTACGAATTTTTTGAGTTAAGAAAACGGCATTGAGTAAGAAATCGTAAAAAATCGTAAGATTTAAAATTTAAGGAACAGAGCTAATGCGAACATGTAGAGGAAATTTATGTGGAAATTTGTATGAAAATTTACGGGGATGGTTCTGGTGTTTAAAAGAAGGATGAGCACCATACGAGCCTTGCTCATATGTTTCTTTTTAATTTTAAATATTGGAAGGGACTTCTTTATTATACCATATCTTCCCAGCTACATGTACATTTTTTTTCTTACAATAATACCCACTAAATCACTTAATGATAAAATGGCATTCAGAAGATTTATTTGCACATTTTGTATCACTAACCGGTTTTTGTTTATGTTTCTTTCCGTTTTAATTAAAAAAAATGCAAGACAGTTGGTAAACCTGCATTCATTTAGTGGATTGGCTTTTGAAAGTTAAGGAGCCAACATTTCTATTTGCATCTTTTTCATTTCATAATTAATCGACATCGCTGAAGGACCCTACAGGGCAATTCACATGAGAGCGAATTGCGAACAAATCAATTGAACTGCATTTATGAATTGAAAATTGATATTATTGTTCTACCACAAAAGCATTATATTTAAGTAATCTAACATCTTATCTACAAAAAAACCGAGACTTAATTGGTTTAAATAGCGCAATTTACAATAACAACAATTTTCCCGCGAATTGAAAATTCAGTCGCCCAAGAATGAAAAATTCGTTCGAGCTTAACCTTTAAAAATGAAACTGAATCGCTGGTGTCTGCGACTAGAAAACGTTTTCATGTAAATGAAATATTGAAATATCAGAAACTACGAACATTCGCTTGTTCGCAGTTCGCAATTCGCTCTCATATGAATAGTCCTTAAGTAGAGTCTAGAGCATTATAGCTGTGTGTTTTTTCAACACACTTTTTTTTAATCAATAGTTGACGCACCAGGGGGTCAATTCTCGTTCTGTGAAAAAGTGAAACGAAAATGTTTTCACCCTTTCACCGCAATTTCGATTCTCGTTCTACGAAAATGTGAAACCAAACATCAACAATTTTCATATGAATAATTTGTTTTCACGTACTCATTTTCAAATGAATGTTTTTAGTGAGAGATTGAAAATTGAGAACCTAATGTCGTACAAAACAGTGTACGATATTGAATTCACCGTGATATTTTCACTTATTGTACGAGAATCGCTTTTTAGTACTGAGTGAATCGAAAAAATGAAAGCAGTGTATGAAAGCGAATGTGAAAACGATTTATTAGATTCACTCTTTTACAGAACCAGAATTGATCCCCAGGTCCGTACAGAAAATTTTGCAAAAGTTTCTCACAAGCACTCGTTTTGTGTGAGTTTTCAATGTTGGAACGAACGAAGAGATCTACAGTTTCACGAATTGAGCAGTGATGTCAGATCTTGATCTAGTTCAAGATGAAAAGCTCAGCACAATTTCTGATAAATAACCCAACCTGGCAAGACGTTTTCAGGCGAAGTTATGCTCTCAGATGTTTGGCCAGACTCAGTAGTCCAGCACACTGCCACTGAGCCACAGCAACCGATGGCGAAATCTATACAGCAGTTGATTTGTTTGCTTGCTTTATACTCTTTCGAATACTGTGCAGCACCCAGCTGTAGCCTGCGAAAATATTTCCGGATTTGGCTTGGTTAATGATTACAACCAAAATGACAGTAGATGCAAGGAAACAAAATTAAAGCTGACCAAAAACTTGGCAAGTACTGGAATAATCTTCCCCACTGAAATATTTATTTCTGTTTTTATATCTACAGCCATGGTCGCTTAAAGCAGGGTACGCACTGTAAGCTATAAAATGAATTATTCTTCATTAAAACGTTTGACTCCTTCTCTTCAATATCATTACGGTTATTAGCCTTGAGCGATTATGTGTCTCTTGTACGGATCTTTACGAAAGACTACTTTAGTGGGCTCTTGTGTTAGCACTTCAAACAAAAAAAAAAAACTATTGCACGTAACATGATGCGACCATAAATGCATTTCACTGCACGTAATAAAACTACACATATGAAGTGGATTCTCTTGGTGTGAAAGTACGATATTTTCTTTTACAAACATGACGACGCCGAGCGACAAGATAATTAAATTTGTTTTCATCCAATTCCGTGCTTGTATGGTTTATAGTTTTAATGACTCATAAAATGTGGAGAACGAAGCTCTTATTCGCTTCGATTTCATTTAAGAAATTTCGAGGTTACACCCTTCGACACCTAAGATCGTTTTTAACCTATTGTTATAAAGATATCCAGGAGATGCAATCAATTTCTGAGGTGTGAATAGCTTGCTGCAATTCGATAGGTTTATAAACGAAGAGATACAACCGAGATGAAACCTTATACCAACAAATGCTTCTTTTATTAGGTGCAAAAGAAGACATCGTCGGGGAAGACTTCTTGGGCCTTGACAAGTTCGTTAGAAACTATAGTTGATTAGGTGTGAGAGTTGCATATCCATAATTACATTAATTTTATTCCATAAATCGGGTATATTCAAATGCATGCAGGGAAACTAACGCTTATCAGGGGTCAAAGACGTTCATAGTAACGGGTCATTCATTTCATGGTTTCAAGCTGGTAGCGTTGGCATTTGACACCTGTCAAACTCAGCTGTCATTTGAAGTTGCATAATATTAGTTGAATGTTTGCCATTTACGATAATGGATCGCTTAACAATCGAACAACGCGTTAAAATTATTCAAACTTACTCCAACAGTGGTGATTCAAACTTAGCTACTTTTCTCGCATACGATGATTATGGTCGTCATAATCGACCGACTACGCAAGCAATCGGTAAAATTGTGAAGAAATCTGAAGAGACTGGAAGCGTTATTGATGTCGTAAGGACTGTGCATCGTCGTAATGCACGCTCAGTCGAAAATATTGCTGCTGCAAGTGTTGCTGATGATCTGAATTTATCGATTTCCCGTTGTTCAAATGGTAATCGATTCTTTTTTTTGGCCGGCGATTAAAGATCATGACTTGGACGATATTTGTTCCAACAAGACGGAGCAACAACCCACACAACATGACCAATTATGGCTTTATTGCGTGAGAAGTTTCCGTGTCGCGTAATTTCACGTTTAGGCGACGTCAATTGGCCACCAAGATTATGCGATTTGACACCGTTAGATTTTGTTCTGTGGGGCACGCAAAAGACCGTGTTTACACGAATAATCCCCGAAATCTAGACGCATTAAAAGCCAACATTACTCAAGTTATGGCCGAGATACCGCCCGAAATGTACGAAAAAGTGGTTAAAAATTACGTCAAAAGAATCGCATGCAGTGAATCTTCCCGAGGCGGCCATTTCAATGATATTGTATTTAAGCCGATAATACAGTAATGAAGACCTTACAAGTTTAAACAATGCGGTTTAAATATTGGCGGACACATGCATTTATTAACTCAATTTTTGGCTTAGATGTTGCCTCTTTTCACAATTATTTAAGTTTAAATCTAAACGATAAAAAAAGGAAAGAAAGCTGCATCGGAATTTTATGTGCTCTAATTAACGAACCTCAATAGAGTGGTTTATCTATTGGTACCCTAATAATTAATACAATGTTTTTATTGCATTTTATGATATTTACTAAAAAATGTAATTGAGACTGTACAAAATCCATATTAGTGCCAATATATTAGATTTGATTAATCCAAGAGCAGCAACGTTTATCTTACTATGAAAAACGTCAATAGGCCAGTTGTAGAGCTAAGATATAAACATTTGCTTTGGCTTAGAAATCACTGACCTGTGTTTGCTGTGAAGCTAAAATAGTAATCAAATGTATGCCAACTATGACAAAAACTAGAGGCGTTCGTCAATGCGTTCGTTTTGTAAAACTGAGTGATTCACTGCGACTGACGACTGAGACAAGGACTTACTAACAGTGTTGTGAAAAATGCTAAAATCTTGTTTTTCCGAAATAAAAAATCGTTTTTTCAAGATTTTTACAAAATATAAAAAGAACGAAATATAAAATATAATTTTTAAGTATACTTTCTTTTTTCAACAAAATTATAGTAGTTAGATATATACACGCATTATACATAAATGACATAAATATCTATAAAACACTTTGGTCATAAATTAATGTTGTTGCTTATGAATAATGAACTAGAGTTCGCCAGTCGTAGAAATTATACCATTGTATTGACCTTATACACAACATAATGGAAAAAACAAATTATAAATAGTATTGCATCTCTGCACTATCTTTCCAACAAAAAAAAATCAATCGAATATGTTGTGGCTAAATTGGTTCTTATATTCGCCTATTTATATAGAATATTAAAATGAATTTTATTGCTTATATGTATCAAGGTCGTATCAATTCGCTTCATTAAATCGCAACAAATCCTTTGCAAAGATTAAATCTGTTCGACTCACATTGTACATAATAATGTAATTAATAGAAAACGTTTTGTCTTCAATAGAAAAGGCTGTTTTAATTTGTTAGGCTTAGAAAATTCTTGATATAAAAAAATCTTGAAATTTGATGAACTTAACACCCCGACTCCACAGGAGATAATTTCTCTCATAATGCTCATCATGAGACGAAATATCGTGTGGAGTCACTCTTTTTCATCGCATGATTGGATGTCTGCGATAGCTCTCTGCAATTATATCTTGCGATGAATGTCTGGCATGAATTTGGCAGATGTTTTTGTTGCTTTTCGTCTGGAAATATAATTGTTGGTTGTTGGTGTAACCTATCTTGCTGTTGCGATACGAAATGAAATGCCATGGCATCATTTGCCCAGCACAGATATGAGAAAATTGTATGGTATAGATCTCAGACATTTAGTTGGAGAGATATATCTCTAGTGGAGTCGGCGTGTAAGGTAAAAAGTATTTTGGAGCTAAAAAATCTTGAAAAAAAAAGAAGATATATCTCGTAATCTGGCATCACTGCTTACTAACCTAAGTTACTTCAAATCATGCATACTCAATTTTTTTAGTGTTGAGATCGTTGAAAATCAAGCTAAACTGCGACACTAAGTGACTTACTTTGAAATAGTGAGGTGACGTAATATGTTGAACAAAATTTGGTTTCAAAAAGGTCCGTAATTTGTTTATTCGGTCTGTCAGATTAGTACCTAAAATCAGCATTCCTTGATGTTTTTGCAATTTTCTGCCAATACCACACTGTCACTTAAAACGATTTTCACACAGGATGGGTGTGACATCATTTGTTTCATGGCAACCATTTTACCTATGCATAGGTATTTGGTTACTTGAATAGTAAATAATCTTACGTCTTATATACAATATTAACTTTTAAGAAAGTGACTACTTATATAAACATCTAAGAAGTGGCAGTTTAAAACAATATTCGAAGCTGAATTTCGATTTGCATTTGGACCAAAAGGTAGATGAGTTAAGCCAAATCCCAACAAGGCAGAATTTGTCTGTAAACTTAAATTTTTTTCACTAAATTAAGTTGAGTACTGCAAAGCATTAGCATGCTCACCACATTATGAAAGAAAAAGATAATGAAGCGACTTTTAACAAAAACGCATTTGTATCAACATAATTTCGAAGCTCAATTAAATGTATTTCGATAAAATTGATAATTACTTTTCCGTACATTTTGTTAGAATTGAATCCGTTAAATAGAGATGAGTTTATACCTCCAAGTGAAGCGAAAACCAGCTGAAATATCGTAAAAATATATTGGAAGGTACATACTACATTTTTCATCACCATTTTAGCTCTCCAATAATCAGCTATTCCAGCGACGAAGAGTCAGCACTAGATGTTAAGAGGTTCTTGTTACAGTCCAAGAAGGATATAAGAAATCTCGAAAGATCAAAAAGAACTATTCCTTGTATCGGAGTTGTTACTATATGCGAAGAAACTAACAGTGACACGGTGTAATGTTTGTGCCACATCTCAATTATACATACTAGAGTTCGCCCAGTGGCAGAAATTATACCATTGTTTTGGCCTGGCTTATACACAACATATTGGAAAAAATTACACACAGCACTGCATCTCTGCACATCCTTTCCCTATAAAAAATAAATCAAACGAATATGTTGTGTTTAAGGCAGTGAATGTGGGTAATTTTCGTAATATTCTTAAAAATATCGGTATTGATATCGCGCCCTGGTGTACTTAATTCAGTTTTAGTGGTCCTGAATGGACTTTTTAGATATTCGCCTCAGTAACTGATAAATATGAAGTTTAAAACTTATGCCGAACTTAATGGCCGCTGATTCTATCTGTTTTTTGTTTAAATGTCTTGCAGTTACGAGTAAGTCAGTACTGAATTGGTATCTCCTCCAAAAATATATAAATATATAAATTAAACAACGCGATCAAATTATTTAAGCTCCTATGCAAGTCCGCAAATTTAAGAATTTCATATTTTTTGTTTATGAAAAAATTAACCATACCATGATAAAGACATACATTAAACTTTAATGTTATTTTAAACAATTTTCATTGCGTTAAATACTGACATGGCCGGCCGTTGCAAAAACTGAGCAACCAAATAAGTTGCTTACATGAGCGAGCACAATGATTCTCATCGGAGGAAGATATAAAATGTTGTTGATAAATACAAAAAAATGCATTTGATAAACATAAATATTAATTTTGCATAATATTGATATCTCGTAAAAATAAATACTCGTTTATGTGTAATGCAAAAATAATATGCATTTTTGGTCTTCTTTTCCTTGCTTAAGAAACAAAACTAATTGGCCTTAAACTGGGCCTACTTTAGGTTAGGTTGCAATTATTCGAAAAACTCAGAGTCCACTGAGTTACCCACAACACAAAATTCGCTGCAACCGCATTTTATGAAACCATTTTGAAGTCTGCAGGAGCTCCTGGGCCCAGAAATCGTCCACGATCGAATGACTGAGGGTGTTTAGGCATGTAGCTAACTGGGTAATTTGAAAAAAAAATTGAGGGGGCCGGCGGCAAGAGGATTGCGAGTTGGGGGTCTCGGTATGGTTTGTCTCTGATTTTGACTATCAGTCTTTAAGTAAAAGCTGTCTGTATGCCACTAATTGTTTGAACAAATTTACTGAAACTGTCAATTTGTAGCTGACTCACAATGACCCCTAAATTAACGATATTTTCTATATACAGGTTTTCAATAAGAATTATACGAAAATATATTGGTGAGTGTGCAACGTGCGTGTCCCAAAACCATTTATGTGTAATATCATATTATATCTATTGATAATTTGCAAATAATTTTTTTCCTTAAACATTTTTCACTATATAAATTTTTATTTTTTAGTTTTTTGATAATAGTACCCAGATTTCTGAAAAAAAAAAAAACATTTTTACAGACCAAGCTTGAGCCAACCGTGCCCCCCCCCCTTGTTGTATACAATTATGTGACCGTCCAAAACGACAGGGTAAAATTGACACATCTACGTGGGCATAAAATCAAAGGGAACGATTGCTATGTAAACGATAGTTCCATAAATATGCGAATAATAGACGTCATATCAACTTCAATTAAGTTATTAGATTTTTATTTATATTAGGTAGATATTTATAAGACTTTTTTTTTCCTGTGTTTCAAATCACTTGCACTTGCACATGCAGTGCAATACCTACATTTGGGTATGAAATGACTGTAGATGAACCAAACTACCATTTAATGCGAAAATCGTTTGCATATATGTGACGACGGTGCTTACAATAAATATAAGTTTTGTATACACACACGTCTATACCTGTTTAAAAATCAATATTTTGAATAACTAAAACTATAGTGACACATATTCTTAATTTGTTTGTTAATCCAATGGTTTTAAAGATCAGAACATTTTGAGCAACAATGAGACACACACGATACCCAATTAAAAAACTGTCAAAAAAAAGATCTGGAAACAGCTACAGTCTACGCACTATGAGGTAATAATAACAAACAGTCAAACGTAATCAATTGAGTATACTGAAACAATAAACAAGAGAGTAAACAAAAAGATTTGGGTCTTATTAGACCTAGGCGCGAATTGAGAAATGACCGTTCTATCACCAATGGTATCGATCAGCATCAACCATAATTTAGAGAATACACCTTCCCTTACCGATCGCGATCATGATCATAATTAAAGCACAACAACTGTCAACTTAAGACGTATCACGGAATTTACGCATTTAGGTTAATGCACATCTTGGATTTGCTCTACAGAGTCGTTATCTTATTTTTAGAATGTTGCATTCGAGGTGTTTTCACTTTTGTCATAAATAAGTGCAAAGAAACAAATAGTCGACTTACCAAGCAACAAATAGAACGATTAAATAAATTGTTTCGAAGAAATTTTATGTTAACGTTTTCTTTCCTTTTCCTTTTTTTGCTTAACTGCACTTTCCGCACCACATTTAATTTAAGCACTCATAATTCAAAAATTTTATTATTTTTTATTATTAAAAATGAAAATCGGCTAAATATAAATTTATTTAAAAATAAAGCAACACAAATATTGTTCACGACGAAAAATCGCGTTATTTAGGTTTTTTTGCTAACCCAACGATCAATCCGTTCGAATACGTTCACATGCAGTGCTAGACTAAAATATAATATCGTACGCAATCGACTTTTCAATAAATAAAACCGCTGAGTTTTGAGTTTTTTGCTCGCCCAAAGACGAGCGCACTCTGTGCCCGCCACATGTGGGTGAAATTCAAATGAAGCTCAACCACAACCCACTCAATTGTGCGATCAATGTGGGGACTGGGCAATATGTATCTGCTTCTGCACTGTTCTGTAGCCAATGCACCCACCACCACTATATCTCATATATGTAAAAGTATGCGGGTAGGCAACTTGAACAAATTTGTAAACTGAATGAAAATATGAAAGCCGAAACGCGAGCACTAGTAGATACTACGCGCTCTCAGAATAACCGCAACCACAACGAAATCACACAACACAATACACAACGTACCCACTGATAAGACGGCATGGCATATGAAATACATGCAAAAATCCATCTCATTCCCATGTGCGAATATATTACTTTAGCTGAGAATGAAATCGTCGTCGTCGCTTGGAAAATGTCTCATTTCCCCTTAAGAACATGCGTCATGGATTTTATTTTAGGCATGCTGAGCGACAATCAATTTCTGGAAACGCTACGCTAGTTAGTGCTGCCACCACTTGATATGACGATCGTGGGAGTTGGCGGGCGGCATTCATTCGACGAGCGATAATGATTGTGTGTAAATGCCATAGTAAACAGAGGATACACGCTGGGTCTTTGAATATGCCCGCGTGATACGTATTTTTTTTTTCTTAATCGACAGACAGGGTCGGCGTCAGCGATAAGCATTTTCAGGTGCAGTACAGGTAGATAGAGTTTTATCTTTCATTTAAATTTACATAGAATGTGATCTTGAAGCGAATTTGTGTCCATTTTGCGGATATATATGGAGCACTGGATTGTGTGCGGTGTCTTTAAAGTATTTCCCTGTTGATTGGGAAGCAAATTCCTTACAAGTAAAAACACTCTAATAGATTGTTGCAATTGCAACGACAAATACGTACGTATATATTTCTTTTATTAACCTTGTGGTAGCACTCAGCTGTATAAGTACTGTTATCAAACCGAAATGCATTACGTAAACTCCTTTATGTGATTTCCAATGATCGCGGGATTTTCTCGAATCCACCGTACTATCATTAGTGACAGATTTTAATGTTTTTGATGTAGGGGAGAGTGAGTACAAAAGTAACGGTGGGTCGGTTGTAACATTCAATTTTTCGGAATAACTTAGACTGTATTCATTCATTTTTTGATGCAGAATTTTGCCTAATTACGTGCTGAATGCTTCCACAAAAAACCAAGTGTCAGTATGCTACACGATGACATATAAAATTTAAAAAGTGAAAATCGACTGAAAACGGAAATTTTTTTGTTGTGGGTTTTTGTTATTTTTTTTCTAACTACTATTAACGATTTATTAAATTGAATCAGTCTTATCAAAGTTTAATTTGTGTTGAATCCAATTGAAATAGTCTTTTTTTGATAAGCCTATTATTTTTTTTTAAATATAATTTTGATTATGCAAAAACATGGGGTGGGCGGTTGTAACATTTTTTGTGTGGACATTTGTAACATGTTACAAACGTCCACACAAAAAATATAAACCACTAAAACTCTTATTTTATTTGCAAACTAAGTTATGAACGCGAGCTATGCCACGGCAGCGAATTAGAAAGACTTCTCGCGGAATGATTTCACAAGAGGCATATATAAAGGCGGCAGAAGAAGTCATGAAAGATGGCAGATCAATTCGAGGAGTAGCTAAGGCTCACAACATTTGCCATGTCACGCTTGATCGGTTTGTTCGCAAAACAAAATTAATACAACACTCCCCTGGAGCAGCTATTTATCCAGCTGTTGGATATAATTATTATTAATTACTATATTATTATTTTATATTATTATTTTGTGTGAATTTGAATACTTGGAATTATTCTGTGATTTAAGTGCTTTAAACTAGGAAAGTACCATTTATGTTCCTAAATCAAATTGAATTTGATAAACAAAGTACAAAGTCTTAAGGCTAATATATGTGCATATTTTCTTGTTTGTTTTTTTAAATAATAATATGTATATGTATATACATATTTACGCGTGTCATTTTTTGAATTAAATGAATTAAATGTGAAGTTAACCAGCTCAGACATTTTGTTTTATTAATTTATGTGTTGTTACAATCGTCCTTTCACCATGTTACAACCGATACACCCCAAAGGACGTTTGTAACATTTGACTTGCCATTCTTTTTTACAGCACAGACTTGGAACAAACAAACGTTTGGAAACTAAACACGTATTTTATGAAAGACAAATCTTCATTTGTTAGTATGAATGTTTTATCATTTTGTTATGTATTGCGGTTGACAAGTTATGGTAAAAATTATCAAAAATGTTACTTTCGTACTCACTCTCCCCTACCTATCGCGTTGACCTTTTACTTTGCTAGCTCGAAAGCGTACGATCGTGGAACTGGCGATGATTGGAATAGATAGGACTTAGGTCTGTTATCTACATTTGTCTTTTAATTCTTGGAAACCAATCTTACATGAGGCAATACTTACAAGTTAGGTTACGAGTAATACGCTGAAGTATGCGCCAACACTTGGGTGCAGTTGGCAAATGTGAGTCATATTCGAAAATTGCTTATATTTTATGGGACATCATTCCAAGCCTAAAGCCAAATGTTGTGCTCGACTGGCAAATAATAAATCTTAAAGATCCCTCAGAGGGAGATATTGCACATTTCAAGCTATTGCCTACGGAACTGCGTGAGTAAGAAGCTTACCACAGGTTGTACACCACACAAGTTGATCTGTTTATGGATATATCCTCAAAAATGTTTCTAAGACCTTTCAACTACTTTCAGTGCGCAGGCGCGATGCAAAAAACTTAGCTGAATTGCTGTTTTATCATCTTTACAAGATCGTAAAAATCTCTGCAGATATGTGCAGGCTCAGCCTTAAAGGACAAGAAGCTGCGGAACACATCCTATGTAGTTGTGGTCGCCCCGCAATTGCCCAAATAAGACTAAAACACTTCAACAGAGGCTTAGTACAGCCTAACGACAATAAAAGCTCATCAACGATGACAATCGTGTAAGTGACTAGGAGTGGGAATTACAGAAAACATATTCAGATCGCAGTGCTGCTTTTATTTTCTATAAATAAGGCAAACAACCCTCAACAAATCTAATAAAGCCCTACGTCATAGAATGAAAAACCCGTTCCGTATTATGATGCACACAAGATGCATAGCCGCACTGCACCGTTAAAACCGACCGTCGCGTCGTTCCTGCACTTTGCAGATTTAGAATACTTCCTGCAAAGTATTCCACGTTATTTCAAATTATAATATAAAAATTAATTCGTTTCGGTTTGTTCACGCATAACTCGGCTGAACATTATTCGATTTTCAGTGTTATTTTTTTGTTGGATTCGTATTAAACCACACAACGGAGCCGAAAATTTAAAATTTCGTCCCGAAAAGTTATACAACCATGAAAACCAGAAATTGAATACTTTCAGAGGTTCTGAGAATTCCATTTTGTTTTGGATAGAGAAAATTTTAATCTGTGAAAATCTGCAAACTTTTTCAATTACGAATATTGGATTGCTGCGAATTTTTTTCAATATTGCATTCTTTCATGATAATAAAAACGACTTGTACTTTATTTCATTCTTAAAAAAAAAGCAAAAATTAAAACAATAATAAAAACAAGAACTATAAATTAATAGAGAGAAATTTGCGCGACAAGTTTTTGGTAAATCGAATCTGCAGTTGCATCATCACAAGTTCACTTTAATCACCAACTGTTTTTCTGCAATTTGATATTTTTCATTATACCTACATTCATTTTGTGGAGAACAAGTTATAAAAAGGTTTTATTTTGTAAACCACCAATTCGTGTTTAATGCACTGATTCACGGTTGTGACTTGTGACGATCAAATAATTGGAGCCCACAATAGAAGTTCGAGATGAACGGCTATAGTACGTGCGAATGAAAGGGATGAACAGAGTGCACAATATAATAAACAAGCACGTTTACGATTGGCTAACATGCGCCGAACGTTTTCGCAAGAAGAAAGAGCCGATCGTACGCGGAAGCAGATCATGTAGTAGGAGTCATCCGTCGTGAAAATGAAGATCAACGTAGCCTCAATCGATGTAAAGACCGAAGGACATGTACGCCAACTTTCAATTTCAATCGAGCTGCATTTCGCTATGATTCGGCATCTTTTTTGCATTAATATTTGGCAATTGAACATCGTCTGCCGCCATTGCAATACATTGAAGTTCTCAGAGGAAACGCTTAAGTTGTGGTGTGCAAGAGGAAAAGTTTTGCATTCGCCACCGCCGCAATAGTCGTTTAGCTTAATTATTTGGAGTTACCGTACCAATAACAGTGGAACACTTATGGCGTTTTTCATAAAATCGTACAATCTTTGTCAATAGATAATTGCACAAAAGAAAACTGTTCAAATGCTTTCGGATCAGGCCTCATGCAGTTAAAGGCGATTGAAAAGATGAAGATGTTCCAGCATTTCTTGAGTAGAGTGCAATAATGGGTTCTCCAACTGACTGTTTTATTATCCTATTTTGTGACAGTCTGAGACCTCCGACGATTTGATCATCGATTTAAAATGTTTAATACCTATTGATTTCCCAAAAAATATAACTTTTTGACCGCTGACAGATGATTTGTGTTTAATATGTTTCACCATTGCCCTTACGTTCTTACTATTTGGTAGTATCAATACAATCGATGCGTTTTTGCCGAACTCCTCGAACTTTTTTTAGAAAACTAAACTACCAAAATAAAGCATTCCATAAGCAAAATCGGGTGTAAATGTCATATCTCCGTGCAGTGTTGCCAGTTGGGGGGTTTTCCTCCCAGATTAAGGGGTTTTTGTTTTTTATCAACGGTGGAAATCTGGGGGGAGAATTTGATAATTATTTGTGCTAATATCTTTGAACTATGTTTGTTTACAAAACAAGTCTTTCAAAAAAAAACTAATGCCAGTTTCATTAGGAAAAAGTTTTAGTGGTTTTTATAATAGTTCCGGATTTAAGCAACAAACTCATCTGTACCTACATATTGGGCCTTACCAATAAACATTTTTAGTTTCGACTCTAAATTTTAGTAGTTCACAATGGCTATATTTTCCATACAAATTTAGCAATTGTGAGTTTCCGTAAATTTAAAGTCGAGTCTAAAATTGGTTATTAGTACGGCGCATTATAAACAACAATTTCATTAAAGTTAAAGTTGCTTTTCAAAATGCAACATGCGTTGTATTTGTTTGTGGCACACTTTTGCATTCGAAAACCAAACTTATATGTTCTCTTTTTAAATTCAAAACACCTTCCTTTAAGTCGTGCAAAAACATGTTAAAAATATAATGACAAAAGTTGGCGTTTTTTTTTTTGAAAAAGTAGCCAAATCTGCGGGTTTTTTCAGATTTATTTGGGGGGAAATATTTTGACCGTCTGGCAACGCTGTCTCCGTGAACTTGAACTTTAAATAGCCATATTTAACAAGAACTGTCCATTTTAGATTTCCAAGTTCACTGAGAAATATAGGATCATAGTTAATTTATATGTCAAGGCAAATGAATTTGGAATGAATGAGCAAGTTTCGTGCACTTGTTTTTATATTAAAATAAGGCATTACGTCTCTCAATGACATTTAGGAAGAAGATACAATTCTTGTCTCCGATTTAAATATCAATCATTATTTTCTAGGAATTTTTTATAATGAAAAACATTTCATACGTTTGTGTACTGTTTACACTTTACGGCACATATTAGTCATCGAAAGGAAATAATATGGCATCTACTGCATCGACAAGCTAATTATAGTTTCAGTCACTGAAGATTTAATTTTATTTTATTTTTGTCTCATTTCAGTTTAGCTGGTCGAAATTCCCGTGTGTACTTAAGGCAGGGCACTGCCACGGCGGAGTAGCGACTGCTCGATTAGATAATGCCAGCGCCTTACAAGATGCGGCCGGCCTTGTGTCGGGATCAGTGACCAACGATGCGCAGTGCTACTGTACAATTGAACCGTACATCGATGCCAAATTCGATGTTCACATTCAGAAGATTGGCCCCAACTACAAGGCTTTCATGTAAGTATGCGATCTCTTTGCAACAAGCAACCGACTCACTGACCTTGGGGTAGCCATAGCCATACCCGTAATTACACGAACAACATATTTGCCTTCAACACAATGGCAGTGTCTGATGTGGAACTATAACAGGTTCATCTGCACCGTCTCACGGCATCGTCTGCCTCTGCGTGCAGCTATACTTAATGGATTGACTTTCGCGGCCTTTTTTTTCTCAAATTGCTCAGTATAAAAAATCAAAACGATTTTCGCTATCGCAAGTAGGAAATATCTTTTGAAATGCATCTGTCGCCTAATGCGATTACTTGATATAACTCGACCATGATGAATGACAGAGTGTACTCCATTTGCTTGGGTGGAAAATATTTGAAAGCAGAGCTTAGTTGTTTTAGCCGCTGGTACTGCAATTTAGATACCACGAGTTTCTAATGAAATATGTCTACACGCAGGCTATTGCTGAGATTATGTATATAAATATTATCATTTTTGTACTTTCAGGCGAAAGTCGATCTCCGGCCACTGGAAGACGAACCAAGGCTCTGCCATGCTGGAACAAATCGCCATGACCGAGAAATACAAGACCTGGGTAGATGAGGTAAGTCGATTATTTGAGAATTTATCGCAAATATCGTAGTCATAATTCAAACCTAATTATGGTTGTTTGTTAGTATTTTGGATATTTTTTTCAAGAAACTTGCCGCGTATGCAGTTCGTTTCATTAATCATATATAAATGCTTTCGTTTGAAGTGTGCCTATAGAGGATCATTGATAAAAAAAAAAATACGATCTTAAGGCGTAAGCCACTCAGTTTCAAATGCTTTATTGCATGAGGAGTTGAATTGCCGATTGCTAACAGTTCACAAAACCTTGTTCGTATTTCAATTAGGAGCTCATCCGCGTCTCGCCTTATTCAAACGAATCAGAAAGGGTTATTGCTCATGACAATGACATTGCATCCGTTTTTCATTTACTGAATGTTGCAGGATAACGCAGCAGATAGAGTTAAATTAGTGGGAACTTAGTACTTTAAGTGTCTCTTAACTGATTGGCACATTTAGAAACTATAGCTTCACTTGAATAAATTAAATGTTCTCCCTAAAATCGAAAAATATCAACGATCGCTTTTGATCACGGTTGTGCTTTAGAGTATACATTAGGGTGGGTCATCGATGTATGAAAAATTATTTTTTTTGTTTTTCTGGATTGGAATAGTGATAAAAGTTTGACCCGTATCCAATGGATTCTAAAAAGAAACAAAAACAAAATTTTAATAACCCTACTTCTACCCGCGCATGGATTTTGAAGATTTGTGTTTCGCCAATATTTTCATATTTTTTAACAAAGTCCATTCTGATTTTATGCTGAAAACATTTTTATTTTTTTTTAGCAAAATAAGAAACAATAAACAGAAATATTTTTTTTAGTGAACAGATCCAAAAGTTTATAAAAAAACGTCAGTGGATACTTTAAAATCTTGCTTGCTTTCGAATTTTGGCATAGATTTTCTTGAACTTATTTTTGCTTTGATGAGACCTTCTCTGGAGCTTTTCTCGCACAATTGCATCGAAGCCTCTGTTACAATTTTTACTGTTCGTTCTACAGATTGCGTGTGGCATGGAAGACTTAAAAAAGGTATTATGTCATCACCTCCGGATTCCACTAGCGAAAGCAGTGTTTCATCTGATATATCGCGAAGAAGAGGAGGCTGTTGATATTCTTGTTGCCAGTCTATGAGCTCAACGTAGGACTTTGCATTAAGATTTATGTCCGGAACAGTGAAAACACGAAGATGTTGATCGAAATTAATCTTACGCCTTACTTTTAAAATTCTCCTACCAGCAAGCTCTCTAATGTGTTTTTGGGGATCTGCCAGCATTGATATTAAAATATTTTCCGGATGAGCAAAGAAACTATTACGCTTAATAACTGGATCTATTATTTTTTTAAGTAGAGGTGGAAGATACCGTGAACTGGAAACTAGCTTCCACAAATGCCTAGATCCATCTTTACACAAAGGATAGACTTTTATCTGGAACCAAACAGGAGCATAAACTCTAACAACGAATGTGGCCAAATATTTAAGGTTGTTAGATGGTGTATTTGTGGAAACATACAGGCGTAATATTCTGTTAGCTTTCGTCAACCAACGAGCGTGAGACATCTTTCCTGGGGATTTGTTGGCTAGGTCAGAAGAGCATTCACCACTCACGACCGCCGATGCTATCTGGTAAAGGAAGCTTTGATCACCACTTAGGTCTTTGACGTCACCAATATCCGGCAAAATACCCCCCTCTATCTTTTCAAATGATACAATAGGTTTTTTTCACAGTCTTCCAGAAGCTTTCCGATACTACCTGCATACGAATTTGGTCCAGTGGTTGTGCCATCTAAGTGCAAAAGCAGGTGTCTCAGGGGAAGTTCATTCATTTGTAACAGACAAATGATCCATTGTAGGGATTGATTTAAACGCTTTTCCATAAGTCTAATTATACCGCCATTCTTTCCAGTATTTGTCGCTGTGCCATCACATCCAACAGCTTTTGTGTCCTCTAAGGAAATATTTTGCGAAGAAAGCAATTGAAAGATAGCGAGTTCGATGGCCTAAGACGTGCCGTCCTTTGGAACAGCGTAACCGATGTAAATAGAGTTTGGTTCCTTGATGACGGATATATGCTCCTCGACGATAACTTGGCGGTATTTTTTTGTACCTTTTTCTATAATCCTTAATGTTTTGTCCTTCCTGCCATCAAAATATAGTGCTGGAACATTTATGCAACGGTCCTTAAAGCAGATGTCTTTGCGAACACTTGCTCTCTCACGACGTACCCTAGATTTATCTATTACGTCAACAGCTGATTGGGTGTCATAAAGCACAGCAGATGCAATAGCTGCAGCAGCTCGATCAGATACGCCATATCGATCACATGTTTTGGACAATGTTGGCAGTGATATTTTTTTTCGTCGCTCACGCTCACGTGGTACTAATGGTAATCTGATTCATCGGATGAAATGGAACATTCTTGAGTTAAGTCAACTGCATCTCTCTTGGTGACATTATTTTCGTTATAGTACAGTTGTAGTTTTTCGATCCTATTACGATGTTTTTCATTTTTGGTTGTTGCTGAAGAGTCTATGCAACCTATTATCCTTTTTCTTTCTGATCTCTGATCAATAAGAAAATTATGTTCTGCTTTCGGAATTCTTTTTCCTTCATCTATTCAAGTCTTTGCATTTGCATGAGCAAATATCAAAAAGCATGTCAGTACTTATATGAAATTCTGCCTTTTTAGGACTTGAAAGTCGCTTCCAAGATTTTATTAACTTCTTACATTTAGAGTGATATACTTTCAACAATTGTATCACGCGCTTTAGGGTAACGGTTGGAATAGAAGCCTTACACCATATACTTATCAATCTGACCGCAACAGTATTCACGATATCGTTAATGGCTGGTTCCTTTCGGGTATCTGTTCTAAGCTTAATTTGATACCTCGTATAGTTATAAAACTTCATGACCGCTTTATAAGAAGGCAAAACATTATCTTTCATATCTTCAATATCACCAAAAATGCAGCAACCAGATGCTTGTCTTGTTTTTTCCATATTGTTTTGCTATTAACACTGGCACTTCACGCTCTAAATTATTGCAACTACAAACTTCTGTTTACGTTTTGCTTGGCAACTTTTGAAGTGAGGACAGAACTGCTTTAAAATATTTAAGTAGTTACGTTGCTTTCGCCGCCTACTTCCTAACCCTTTTAATCAAATTAGAGTAAGAATACATTTTTAACGTAAGGTACATAGTTTAATTCTTGTGCCAAACAAATCACCTATACTAACAAAATCAACCTATATTTGTTAGAATTTCGCAAATTTCTTCATATTCAATTGAAATGCGCGGGAAGACTGACTAGAACCAACAAAATTTAAAAATATGTAGATTCATTTTAAAGCTTGGGGTCACATTTTAGTCGCTATTCCAAAACATTCGGACGAAATTTAATTTTTCGACCCACCCTAGTATACATGCCGAGAGCACTGTGTGTCGTTTTTCTGTTGGGGGAAATGTGGTACTGGCTAATTAGACACCTCAGGACTGTTTCACAGAACTAAAAAAATTCTTCAGCCGTTTCACGAAACTATAACAATAGATTTGTAACTAACTCCTCTCCATACACATATTCAAATGGAGGCTAGACTAAGTATCCATCGCCTGTACCATTCGAATAACTTTGAACCATATGCCTTTCAGGGAGGTCATCTGTCTTTGCTCGACACCATGGAGCCTTCAAGCCCATTTAGCATGCCTCTTGATGACATGCTACCTGAATATGGCTACCATAAAAATGTCTCCATAACTATCCGCCCTGGGGATGACTGGGAAAAATATAAACAAAAACCATTTCAGGAACTATATTAAAAACCTTTCTCGTATCGAGTCAAATGAGATCTGGCACAGTACAACTGGGCAGAACTGCACCAGACGATTTTTCCGCAAATTCTCACCCAGAAAATCGCTCTTCCTGATTAATCTGGACAAAAATAACCTGAGGATCCTAACAGGAATAATCAGCGGCCATGGTCACGTGAAAAAACATCTCCACCGCATTGGTGTCTCACCGGATCCTATTTGCAGACTTTGTCTTGAGAGTAATGAATCCTCCTGTCGTCTCGAAAAAACATCCTTGGCGATGGAATTGTCAATTCATTAACCCTTTCTGACATACATCCAGAGAAGATTCTTGTCTTGCTGACTGCCCGTGGAGTGAAAAGATGGCTCTAGGAATCTACCAGGGTAGGCACAATAGGCTCCTTTAAGAAGCCGCAGTGCTAGAGCCCCTTTGAAGGCTCTCCCGCTCTACAATCTAATATACCGACGAGTAATAAAAACTAATCCCGCTTGTGGTCGAAAATCGGTCATACCTTTTATAAGTGTGTAGTAAAAAAAAACCTACCTACCACAATATTCGATATTTATGTTTTTTTTATAAACGGAAAAACGAAAATAAGTTTTACTCATGATTTACATTTTAATATTTAGAGCAAACATGTCGATAAATATTTTCCATAGTATCATCATTGAAAAAAAAAAATACAGTTGCTTACTTTTAGGGGTGTATGTAAATGACATTCCTTCGAAAAGAGGTTCTAATCTAAGACGATTTTTATTCAAATACGTTACTATAGTAACAAACAACAAATTAAATGTCATCAAATGTCCTCATTTCATAAAAAAAATATTTCAAAAGTAGAGGTACGGAAACTTTTGATGTTCACGTTTATAAGGGTTGTTTGATAAGTCAGTGACTTTTTGGATAATACATATTTTTGTTGGCCAAAAAGTTTTTTATTTCTCAAATAGATCGATTTAGATCGATACACTTAGCCCAGCGTTTTTCCAATTTTGTTATTCCCTCCGAATAATAGGTTTTCTCAAAACTCTCAAATAGGCATTTGTTTCAATGATGACCTCTTCATTCGACCTAAATCTCTTACCGCCCAGCCATATTTTTAGGTTTGGAAACAGGAAATAGTGGCAAGGGGCCAAATCTGGAGAATATGCTGGATGGGGTAGCAGTTCACGTATGCATTGTCTTGATGAAACAGCACTTTCTTTGCCAAATGCGGTCGTTTTTGCTTCAATTCAGTATCAAATCTATCCAAAAGCTCTGAATAATAAACGCCAGTGATCGTTTTTCCCTTTTCAAGGTTTTCGTGTATCCCAGAATACTGTGGCCATGACCTTGTTGGCAGAGAGACCCACTTTAGCCTTCTTTGGTGCACGTCCGCCTGTAGAAACCCACTGTTTTGATTGTTCCTTGGTCTCTGGTGTGTTGTGGTGGATCCATGTTTCGTCAACGGTTATAAAACGGCGCAAAAACTCCTCGGGATTGAGGTTAAACATCGTTAAACAATCCTTTGAAATGGTCACTCGGTTGCGTTTATGCTCGATTGTGAGCAATCGCGGCACCAATCGCGCGGATAGCTTTCTCATGTCCAAATATTCATGCCTGATGCCTCAGCCATCTCACGGATTTTAATTCTCCGATCGTCCAATATCATTCCATGGATTTTATCGACGATTTCAGGCGTAACACCACTTTGGGGCGTCCTGAACGTTCGGCGTCATTTGTACTGGTACGACCACAACTGAACTCAGTAAACCACTTATTGACCATTGAAATTGATGGTGCAGATACCCCATAGTATTTATCTAGCCTTTCCTTGGTTTCGGTGATGTTTTTTTTACGTAAAAAATAATGCTTGATCAGCACACGAAATTTACTTTTTTCCATTTTTATTTAAATTCTAGACGTTTATTGCTTTAAGCTCTCAAACACAAATTAAATGACGCCGGCTACTCAAATTTCACAGTAGTCTAATTTTTACTAAATTTACAGTTACTGAGCAAAAACTTCAAAAAGTCGCTGACTTATTAAACTGCCAATGATGCTACCGGTATAGAATTTTAATGACGATTGAAACTCTTTGGGAATACTCCGGTAAAAATTAAAAATATTCTGACACAGATATCTACCTTTTGTAGCCTATAATTTTGCTTGAATTTAATTTTCAAGGTCGAATTTTGGCAAAATAAAATTGAAAATATGCAGAGAACATTTTCAAATGTTAGGGTCTTCAGTTTTGTTTTATTAATTGTTTAAAAAGTATTGTCGAAAATAGTTCACAAAACATACAGTAAGTCGCACTCTTGTAGAATTAAATAAAAAACTAACTTTATTGTAACTAATACTTTCGTGCGACAGGGCCCTGGACATGTGCTGGTATGGTATGAATAGTAATTGAGTTCAAGTAACCTTTAGAATAGCTTTCGTCAATTCCGTCTCTGAGCTCCGGTGTTAAACTCAATACTCAAGGCAACGTCTTTGTGGCCTGGCAACCAGATGCGTTGAATCTGAAACTATTTGATTTGATACTGAAATACCACGTTCTGCGTAGAGTTGTTAGATTGCCTACACTTTGGCTTTTGAAAAACTGCCCGCAGTTTTGATTTTAGCAATTTTCATCCCCTACTGATATTCGTTTTTGCTCCACACAGATAAACACTCTTACATCGTTATTTTTTTTTGCTGACAAGGATACAGTAACGGTTGGTTACATGGAAAGCGGAATAACGTTTCCTCATTTACCTTTTTCATACATTTTCGACAAAAATTATTTCCAATGGGCCTTACCAACAACCAAACCGCAAACTCGAGTTTAACTAATTTCGAAACTAACTATAGTTTCGACTTTTAATTTCTAGGTACCAACAATCAAAGTAATCGGAACTTTAACTACATCTGACTTTATAGCAAAATTATAACAGTATAACTCAAAAGCGTTATAATTTTTTTCTGAGCTTTCAAATAATTTGCTGAAATTGGCAGTTGCTTGTATTTTGAGTGAAATAGAAGCAACTGTTTCCCATACTTGGTTTTTTGACTGAATCATTGCAGCATTGTTAATTTTGCTATCAATGATATCAGCCGATGGTTTGACACAGTCAACTTCTAGTTCTGGCATTGCCTGCGTCCAATTTAAGCTGCGGCTTCTCTTTATTTGCTGTCCATTTCATATTTCATATTTATTTATTACAAAGACTGACGTTTAAACTTTAATAACGGGTTAGACTCGACTTTCTTCGGATCGAAAGTTACAGTCTCTATTATCTTAAAGTCAAAGATAACTTGATTATTGGTACACAATTTATTTTAATTTCGACTATTGCCCTAAAGTCGAGTATAAATTTGGTTGTTAGTAAGGCCGAATGAGTTCTAGGCTTCCGACTTGTGGTTTCCTAGTACGTAGTGATAGCTCTGCTAATTATGCGAACATCAGGCAAACTACAAATATCGAAGAATTTAACTGGTTATAATCTTCGTGGAATCAAACTTCCGTCCATTTATTTCAAGAATTAAATTCACTCACACGAACGGTTGTCTTTCTATGCTCTAAATAATAATTTATCATTTATAGCAATCTTCGAAAAACTTTCCTTAAACCACTATAGACCAGGTCTCTATCAAATAATAAAGGCTTATAAAGCTCGGGTACTAGCCTATCTCAAAATGCGGCTTCGTTAGGTTGGAGCATATCTTAATCTCAACCATCCAGGAGGACTAATTTACTGTCCACATATACTGGCAACCTTAGGATGTTGGTTTCCATAAACTTTAAGCTCTGCGAAACTAGTGCTTGTTCTTCAATTATATAAGACTTCCGTGTCTATTTTCGCTGGTTTCGATATGAATAGCGAGACATTGAATAGGTCTCTACAGTCGTTTATCCCAACTCTAAATATATTTCGTTAAATTCTAGGGTCTCATCAATCTCTTTTTTACGCAGGTTTAAAATCGTCCCATGCGTGGACGATGGAAATGTGTTGAAAAGTTCTTTCGAAACTTGATTCGCTAAGGCTCTTAAGCTTATTGTGATTGCAAACTGTTTATATATCGGGCGGCTCCCAAGCCGTTTTCACCAACATCAGTGTAAAATTATTTATGACCTGTATATTGTATTACTATGTTGGATACCACGGCACTAAGTATACGAAGGCGATGATCTTGGTAGGCATGGGGTCTAAGCGTCTTATTCTGCGAACAGTTTTAAAAATGAGCAGAAATCTCAGTTAGCTAGCTGGATACTTAAATTGTTGTTTTATTGTGCGATTAGTTTTGATTGGCTCTCCAGGAATAATTACGAGAGGCTAGAGTTGTATAAGAGTATATTCATAACGTCTTAAACCAAACCTTACTTATGTTTTTTCCTAAGCACAAAGTTTGCACTTACTTGCGAGCTATTGTTTTACATAATGTAACTCCCTCAAAAGTGGGCTTTCTAATGGAAGCTTCCTTTTGTCACAACATAGGGTATTGCAATGAAAGTGCAGTTCATATAGTATAAAGTCTCTTAACCTTGACCATCCCCAGAGGTATTGATAACTTTTCATATATCACAAGCCACTCGCGTGACATACGCCCCCAATTAAAATCCACCGACTCTGGTTTTCTCAAGTAAAGGAGATCAGATTTTCTATCATTGATTCAACTCGGCCCACACAAGTCTAAGATTCTAATACCCACTTCGTGGTGAACTATCTGTTACTCATGCAATACAAACGACGGCTATTATCATCCCACGTCATGCATTTGAACTGTGTCGTGACTGATTTAGATTAATTCTCGTGAGTTTTATATGCAGACAGACTTTTATCGCTAAGCTGCAGTTCCTTAGACTTTTTATCACTAAGCTGCTGTTATTGTGTCTTTCAGATCTCCGAGTTGTTCGGTGGAATGGAAGTGTGCGGCGTGTCCGTAGTTGTCGCAAAAGATGGACGTGAATACATCATCAGTGCTTGCGATTGTACATTCTCTCTAATTGGCGATAGCCAAGAGGAAGACAGGCGGCAAATTGCAGACATAGTGTCATCCAGAATGCAGGTATGAAATCAAAACATTTGCTATTATGACTTTAGTAAACAATATTTCATTTTTAAACAATATTCCATTTTTAGAATGTTTGCCGCCCTGCCATGGCAACGAAAACTACTTCAAGATCATCAGTCTCGTCACGCGGTGAGAGTCCAACCGATGATATACCACAAGCTCCGACTGGTCCACGTCCGGCACCAATGGGAGGACCACCACCAATTCCAGAACGTTCATCACCGGCAGTTGGTTCCATTGGTCGCCTGAGCAGCCGTAGTAGTATTTCGGAAACTCCTGAGGAGGCAGCAGCAGCTGCTGGTGACAAGCCATCATCTCTGGCCTCGAATGGTCGCCGTGATTCACAGACTTCACAAGCTTCTAATGTATCAAGTGCTTCCAAAGCATCTCAGCGTCCTCCGCAATCCCAGACATCGGTCGTTGAGGATGCGGAGGATACTATGAAAAACCTCAGGAAGACTTTTGCAGGGATATTCGGTGATATGTAGGAATTAGCAAATAAGAAACGTGGAAGGACCGCTAGTGATACGGGTACATCATTTTTGGGAAAACAGTTTTCGTTCTCAGCAGGAAAGCCAGATGTCATTTCTTCGCAGCCAACCAAACCATCATCGGCTTCGACAAGTGACTTTAATACGATCGCTGCGAATATATCTTCCCAGTGGACGAAAGACTCGAGTGGAGGTGCTGCTAGCATCACAAAGCCAACAGTGCCACCGTCTGCAAACACTAATAACGACACTAGCAGCAATACACCTTCCAACGTTTTGCAAGCATTTGAGGAAGAAAACAAGTACAGGCCAGTCACCAACTTTGAGCCTCAGGAACGAGTCAATCCGTTCGATAAGGACAGCAAGTCATCCGAGACTTTTGCGGCTACATCCATATACAATAAGTCTTCAGCTAGCACAGCACCAGCAACAACAGCACAAGGATCCACAGCATCCACAAACAAAAGTAGCTTTTCCAGCATACCAAAGTATGACTACGAGAGCTCGCCGTCGTCAACAGACACCAAGTGGGAGTCTATTTCTGCTACGGACTATAAAGTGCCACTTGCAACTCATAGTCCGAATGTGGCATCTGGCTCCAGTGGCTATACTTCACAGTCAGCTTCGCATTCGGCAAGCCCCTCAAATGATTACAACAAAGCACCAGAAATTAAGCCAAGCTACTCTCGAACTGAAAGTGAGTATTTTATTCGGTATTACAATGTTTAGTTGGCTTTTTTCCAAGCTGATACCTAGAGATACTTTAAGACTTCACTGGCAAAAATTCCCTAGGCCATCTCTTGCCAACATTTCTGTTATATTTTTTTTTTTTTGTGCAGTACACACTATTGCGTACCAGTTTTAGGGCCTCTGATATGCCAAAATTGTTACTGAAAATATTTTTTTTGGTCTATCCCCAACTTCTGTAGTTCTTCGTTTTTTTTTTAGGCGCAGAGGCTCTCGAACGTCTGAAAAGCATCCAAGAGATGGACGGAGAAAGCTCCTCATTTAAAATTGAAGGTCCCTTCCAAACTCACTCAAACGATCTACAAGAAAGGAAACTGCGCTAATTTGCCCCTTAACATTACTTACAAGAACAAGATCCTTTCAGTCGTACGTAATATGTAAACACCTGGAACCATTTGCCAAATAACCGCCTGAATATTTTCAATATACCTACACCAAACAAAATACACGTTCTCATCAACAAACATCATACGATACCTTCCCGGAAGAATGTATTAAGCGACAATTGTTCAGCAAATGACTTTACAAATTGTGCCAAGCGCCACGTTGTTGGTTTGACGTTTCTACCATTGATACAAACGACACTAGAGAGAAATTAACGATGTAGTATCCGACATAATTTGCTGAGCAGATATTTGTTATACCCAGTTATTTGTTGTAACCACCAAAACTTTTATGCTAAGCGCCATTATATAAAAAAATAATTGTACTATGCAACACATCCTACGAGAAAAAAATTTTGCACATGACGCTTAGTTTAACTGATATTGCCACTTAGAACATAGTGCCATCGAAAAGTTGTTCCATTTGCAGTCGCTTGAAATATTCTTGACATGTTACCGTTATTTGCAAATATTTTTAGACTCGCCGCTATGTTTATTAGTAAAGATTTTCTCAAATACTTTTTTTTTAAAGAACTAAATAAATAAAAATGAATTAAACGACAATTTTTTAGGCATCTTGTATTAAATCCTACCATGTCAATGATTTAAGCGCCATTTACCTCTGTCAATCTTTAGAACACAAAAATATTCTAAGCGACAAAAACCTTTGTATCAAGCGACAATCTTTAGACCATAAAAATGTTCTAAACAACAAAAACTTTTTATCTAGTTGACATTTCGTTCATAGAATAATTAAAAACAATTTTCGGTGCAAATCTCAATCGAAATAAGCTTATTACTACAAAATACGCAAATAATAACCTTCACAGTAAGTTTTATTTATATCCTGTAAAATTTTAAAAATGTCGCTTAATACATTCTTCCGGGAAGGTATTGATATACCATTTCAGTAACTCGCCTATCTATTATTGCGACATAGTCCTTTCACATGACACCAAATTGTAGCTTTCCCAACGAATTGCCGAATATACGTTCGCATTCCATCCTGGTAATTGGCTCGCAACGTTTTCTAAAATACTTTGACGTTGAATATTTGTTCGAGTGGGATGTGTATGTCAGGTTTTGCATGTAGCGTTATCAGAACT
This sequence comes from Cheilosia variabilis, assembly GCA_951230905.1. NCBI lineage: Eukaryota > Metazoa > Arthropoda > Insecta > Diptera > Syrphidae > Cheilosia > Cheilosia variabilis. The sequence continues at coordinate 54,218,618 of OX579676.1, forward strand.
TAATTTAATTTGGAAATTTGGGTCTGTTTCAATTGAGGTTAGAGACCACAAGCTTGAAGGGATAATATTTATCTCCAAACCAGGAAATAAACCGAGTGAACTACCTAAATCTTACCCTCCCCTCTTGTAAGATGAGCAAATTTTTTCCTGAAAACAGTGGAAATAACTATAGACGTTTATATTAGAGAATGCTAAATAAGTGTCGTGTCTCTACAATAAATCAAAAGAAGAATGAAGGGTGCTTTCTACAATACTGGATATCATTCCATAACAAATGATTTTCAAAACAGAAACATACATAGACCAACCCACTAGGTTAGGTTAGGGTAGGTTGATTGGGGTTGTGAGATCGTCACAAAAGAACATCCAGCCATCCCCAACGAACCCCAACGAAAAGACCAGCCTACTATTAACTCTATAAAAGCGTTGCTTGGAAGCCGGAAATTAAATCTTCGACAAGGCCGACATCAGTATCGGTAACAGCCATAAAAGGGAGGAGTACTATCACCCCTCTTGTTGTCGTAAGTCATTGATGACCTCAAATGTAGCTTTAAATTTGATTACGCCTATGGCTTCACCATCATTAAGTAGAGACGAGAACGAGACAAACGAAGTAACAGGAAACTATCAAGCCCTGAAAAATTAAGAAATCTTCTGGTATGGTAAGTATAGCATTATTTAATTTAAAGTAACTTTACCTACCAATCTTGATCTTGCGTTCGTGTAGGTACATATAGTTCAATCTAAATTACCAAAATACCAAAAAAAAACCCAAATGCACAAAAGATTGCTAAAGTGGCAACCGTTTTGGTGCAAACATTAAAATATTATGACTTATTAGCGATTGCGATGCATCGTAGTAGCACTCTGTTATCAACTCTGTTAGGTATATAATTTGTAACCAAACCGTTTGGTTGTTGGTAATCGGTAATGATACTACAATGTATGTAAGGTACCAACACTAATTGTTAATCTAAAGTGGAAACACTGCAACATTCAAAATCTGAATATTTTAAGTCGACTATATTGGCCTTGACTAGATATAAGCCGAACGCAAAAACTTGATTGGTTTACTACGTCAGCCACATATGCGAACTTTCACCTTTTAACTCAGTCACAAATTTCTTGACTAGATTCGTCAGCCCGCCAAAATCGTCAACTGAAAAAGCTGTTCATGTGACCGATCTAGGCCAATCGAAGCTGAGACACATCAAGTCACCCAGCTTTCAGGCTTATTAAACTAGATACTTGAACAAGCCGCACTCACTGTCTCTGTTTCACTTTCGTTCCGTTCCAGAATAAATACGTGTTTTACATCTATTCTCTTTTATTTATTTTTAACAATTTAACAGGTTTCCAATGCAAATCATACTTTGTATTCACTCGGATTTCTAAAAATGTTAAGAAACATTTTTCTGTGGAAGTATCTGCACTCCAGTACTTGGAGGTCTTGAATCGTTTTCTAAATGAGACTCCCTAGCCATAGCACCTGGGATAGTACAATTTCTTGGAATTGAGTCAAATATTTAAGGGTCGCCTGGTTGTAATTGCAATTCTATAAAAGTTTTATGGCAATGACATGGAAAATACACCTTCTCTATGTTCGTCCAGATTCCTGGTACCCCAATTTTTGTGCGTCGGATTCGATTCGTCCCAAACAAAAAAAAAACCTAAAAGAAACAAAGTGGTTGTGAGGCGTGAGACACATTGATTTTTTTCAGAGCGGTTGTGGCATCTTTGCAAGTAGTGGATTTCGGCCGTTGTTTTCCCAGTTTTCAAAAGGGCCTTATAAAGGTTACTTTACTTAGATGTGTTGAGAGGCGATTTAAAGCACAAACCTTGTCGGCACTCGCATATTCCTAATACCGCTCTATCCAGGATCTATTGACGTTAAATGTGCAGGTCATATTAATGTAAATTGAGACCCCTACAACAAGCTCACTTAAATGGTATGTTTTACTGGTGATGTCTTAAGATCACTTCTTATTCTATCTAACCAATATAAGGACTTAGTAGCAGGGCTCATTTTCCGTAATGATCGAGTTCCTTTTGATGTTTTTCTATTGGCGTTTAAAAGAGGGGAAAATGAGTCATTCTATGAAGTTGGTGAGCCATGAACAATTGTAATGCCCTCTGTACTTGGAATGGAATTCTGCAAGTTGATTTGTGATAGTGGATACTCACAATCAAATTTATTGCTTTACGTGAATGGATAATCACCTTTTGCGAAATTTCTATGAACTTGAAGATCATCTTGCATTGAAAAATGCCGAATAGACTGTCGCAGTAGAGGATCATAAGAAGACTATCAACTATATCCTTAGGGAATTCCAACACAGCTTTAGTGGGCACTGATGAACTTTTTCAAAATTCAGTCTTCCATGGGTCATTAAGACAGTGCAATCACAAGTTGGTTGATGTGAAGCAGTTTTTTTATGTACTCCGAAAAACCGTGTCCCACTTTTATTTTTAAAAAAGGGGAACATCGTGACGGGTAATGAACATTAAAATGACAGTGTTCACACATCACACTGTGTCCTTTCAAAATTCGTTTCAAATTTATGAATTTGCCATGAACTATATAATATTCATGCACATATTGTTTATCCCATGTTGCTGATGCTCATTGCCTGCGGCGAAACTGCAACGAGCAAAACAAATCTCAAAATATTGCTTTTATTGTGTACTTCCAAACATGCAACTTAACCAAACTACTTCTAATTTCTTTGCAGGCAATGAAAAACCCTCCGATTTAGATATTATTTTCGGAGAAAGTAAGGCAATAATTGGAAATGGGAAAATAACCCGTTCGGGAGGCTCGCTATCCGATGCCGATGTAATATTTGGTGGACCTCCAACACGTTCCGATCGTTTCGGCTCTTCGAAAAGTATGAGCGTTACATCCGACAGCCGGAGCACTGCTGGTGGTAATTCATATAAGATCTACGAAGGCATTCAAAATGCTGCCTTCCAAGACTTTGATTCACAATCGACAAAGTCAAGCGATCACTGGAGTAAAGCAGTTGACGATGATGGCGACATAGATTTGAAATAAATTCCATCGGTCAATTTTTTTTTATATCGCTAGTATCATTAGAAACAGAAATACATAAAAATAGCCTCATCAATATTGAGAGAACAAAACAAATAATTATTCACGAAACATGTTGTCGCCTCCATAGTTTCCTGGTTTCACTTAATAATTTCCAATCATTACATTTAACGTACATAGTCGTAGAGCAAAATTCCAACGTATCAAAAACTAGTTCAAAAACCAAAATGAATTCCCACAGAACTTAAATGAATTTAAGAATGCGATGCTGAAGTAATTAATCATTCGATGAATGTAAACTAATTTCGTTTTACATTTTATAACAATTATAACTATATAATATATAATGTTACACCGTATTGTTAATTGAAGCATGTGTGAAATGAAACGCACCATAACAATAGCGGAATATAAAATTCCATTATTTAACTAAGCAAAAATATATAAAGTATATAGATGAATGCTAGAAGAATAAACAAAAAAAATATGTTGATGTTATACGTACTTATACATTTATAGTTATGCATTTCAAAGAATACATTTAACCATACTCCAGTCATTCAAACGATCATTCGTTGCATGTGCATAAATTTAATATACACAAAATTCGTGGTTCTTTACAATATATCATACATGACAATATTTAAAAATACATTTCTTGTTAGAACATATACAATAATACATATTTATATACATACACAATATGTATGTGGTTAATAAAAGGATATGGATGTTATTATTATATAGTAGCAAATAGTTTTAACAGTGGAAGGCCATTTACAACGAAGGTAAATTTGTGAGAAAATTTAAGGACCATGGCCAGTAATACGTATGTGTACCGTATGCATGTTGAACACTATCCAAGGAAACTACAAACTCTTATGTTTTCCATCAGTACATCACATAAAATACTAAATACATATATAATTGTAGCTATATGCATACAACATTAGTTAACGTTACGCACACGTAAATAATTATTATGAAACTATACTTGTTGAACACATAAAGGCATTATTAAAACCTACATAAACTATATACCATATACCTATTATAGATAATTTATTGAAATTGAAATGTAACTTTTGCAAAAAATGTGCAAAATGATATAGATATCTACGATTTTGAAACACTATGCCAACTTTCTCTGAATCTTCTTTTCTGGCCGTTTTTTCTTCAACTATAAAAAGTTAACCTATTGACGTATGTTTTCTGCTTGTATGTTTTCAAACTATATACCTACTATACGTGTACCTACACTCCTTCACAAGTCATTGTAAATTCGTTGAATGTCATTAATGGTTAAGCAAACAAAACAAAAACACAAGCAAAGACATGGGCTCACTTATAGCTTCTACTACTATCTTTTACATAATACATATAGAAAATGTTCATAAATATTATTCACATGTTACTAGAAAGTTCACGCGTAAAAAATGTGTTTTGAAAAAAATATATATACCTACAATAACTATCACAATGACATAATAACATATTCCAGAATTACATGCATTTTCAATGAGTCAAACCAACTGCTTCCAGCATTAAAAACAATATAAATTAGAAAACAAAAAAAAATATTTCGAAAAATTCGAGAACGAACAAAGTGACAAATTATTGCTACTAATATCATCATCATCTAATTATTATGTGTTGTGTATTCAAAAAAATATATATCTGAGTTAAATAAAGGAGGAATTTTTAAAATTGCAATTTTCTTGGTCCCATTTTCTTTTCATTTTATGGAGATTATGGCCTTAAAGGGGTAAGTGTGACTAGTTTTAAGAATCCCTCCAATTGTGCGTCTTTACAAAATTGTACAAAATTGTTGAAACCGTTTTTAAGGCATAACAATTACAATACTGCATACACAGCGATTTTTGTCAACATCGATCTAAAAGAAATTAAATAAAAGCAATCCTGAATGAAATCTGTTACTTTGGCACTCTTAGAAATTACAATTACAATTTCCTAATCTTTTAACCAATTTTCCATAATCTTGATTTTTATTACTGAACAAGTCGACGAAATACAAAAGTTCACAACTAAAGTTTGAATACTGATTTCATCCGGAAAGTGTGAGTATTTATTGAAGAATTTGTGTAATCTGGGCCTCGAACGTTGGACCGATAAGTTGGAACACACAATGTAGAAACCGTGGTAAACAGAGTGCATGTTCAGCTAAAACATATATTTATTACAAAAAATAATAGCATAATCTTCAAGATTTTTATCTTGAATTACATTTTATTTAGTTAGATAGCGATTCTGGAAACAGCCACTTTTCGCAAGTTAATAAGTTAGAATGTTAAGTGTTTTGTAATTGACCCTTAAATAATGTTCTCATTATTGACAAGTAATGTGTCTGGTATAGATATAATGGTATCGTTTGACTTTACAATACCAGAATTGATGAACATGTTTGATAATGCTCCAAAACGGTTCTATTAGAAAGAGACTTGCACATTTATTACAATCTCTACTTTATAGATTAATGATAAAATAATTGCTCAACATAATTCCAAGGAGATGTTTATTTTTTATAATTTTTATTTTAATAAAAATTTGGAAAATTTTGTATTTAAACGAAGCAATTTTTCTAACTAAGAATGTATGAAACTTTCTTTCCTATTATTCGTTTAATTTGCTTATTTATCAACACAGTTTTTGCTAATTTGTTCCACCACTTTGAACCCTTTCCACATGAAGCTGCAAAAATCAGCCCTTTCCCTAACTCACGTATGGATTTATATGAGTGAAATAGAAAAGAAAATTAAGTTAAAGAAATTCTGTAAATATATTAATGTAAAAAAGTGCTCAATTTTCTCATTCACGATTTCTTTTAATTAGCTATTTGCAGAATTTCGTACCTACCTACAGAATTTTGTAAAATTTGAATTCGAGAAGAACAGAATTTTAGAATACAAAATAAATATAGTTTTTTAAATACGTTTATTATTTCTTTTAACATGAACTCTTGATTTCATTATATAAAAGAGCAACTTTAAATGCGCTTTCAGAAAATTATAAACCACATATCTTTCTTTTACTGTTATCTGAAACTATATTACACGAATTACTAAAACCCCACTTTAATGGCTATGAGCTATTTAGAAATGACTTCGGGAAAGGCACAGCTATATTAATTGATCGCTAAATGATTCTTAACTGTTCAGTAGTCAAGCTTCTTCGGTTTGTTAAACAACTGCAGATCTCTTAACTCCTAATCTTGGAAATATTTATCATTGCTTATTAAAGCATTAATTTGCATTTATTTTTTTACTAAAATTGAAAATATTGCAGTAAAATTATTGTTGTCTCAATTAAAAAAGACTGAAATACCATATAATGAACTAATAGTTGAATTTCTGAATAATCTGAAACCGCTTTTACGGGATTAGTTTATTATTGCAACGAAGAAAGAAGACGACTAGAAGGGACCAGTGATGCCAGATCGGAGGATTTATCCCTTTTTGCGGGATTTCTCACTTAAAATAAGCTTAAAGGGTCAAAGGAATTTTTCATACAATTTTTCATAGTACAAAAAAAGGGATTTTACTTAATTGCAAATTTCATTAAGAAGAAAAAAATGACTACTAGCTATTGCTATCCTAGTTATTAATTTTGTAATTTACTTAATAATTAATAAAATTATAATAATAATACTACTAAATTTAGTATTTTAATGTTTAGAAAAAAGTCATTCAAAATATCTGAATGCGTACATTTTCTTTTTTTTTATTTCCCTAAACTGTTTCATAAACTGACATATCTGTGGTGAAAATCTCAACTCACCACCCACATCCTAATGAGATAATAATAAAAAAAACTGAATTTGATCAAATACGTGCTTTTTTTTAATTTAATATTCCGTGGGATAAATGTGTGATTTTTTTATATTTTGCCGAGGGATAAAAGGGGTTTTTTGGGTATAACCGTGGGATAATCTGCTTCTAAAGTCTGGTATCACTGGAAGGAATGACGCAGGCTACTCGGTACACATAGGGCAGAGTAAATCAAGCCGTTGGACGAGGCAGATTATTTAATCTTGAATTTTCCTAAAAACCTTTTTTAAAGTGTAGAATTGAATACATTTAATTTCCTTAAATAAATATCTTTTAATATTAAATAATGCCTGTTAAATTATTATGTTACTCGCTGTATTGTCCGTTTTTAGTTTCAATACTAGTTTTTGTTAGTCCGCCTTTGAGCGCTGTCGATTGTCCGGTAGCAAGCAGTTAACTTTTATTTCAAGGTGTTAATTAGAATTACAAATTGTCTTTTTGTGTTAAATATCTTATTATTATTTTATTCAAATCAAAGAACACGTGGCAAGTCGTAATTATTAACGTTCAGTCATTCTTACTTTGTTATTATTATAATTTAAAATAAAATATAAAAAATTTGGAAAATTAAGAAATATATATACACCTAAATCAATTAAAAAAAAACCTTATTATTGTCCTACCTATTCTATTGGGCTTCTTCAGATTTGCTCTCATACTTTAGATTTCTGGCCTCCACAATCCAATCGAACATAAAATCTCAATTTGTTCTCTTAATTATCCGGTGACACTTGTTTATGTATACATATTTTCCCTTTACTCACTACATTTTTCGACATGTACACTTAAATCGATTTATAATCATTTACCAATTAACAAATAAAAAAACGCGATACTAATAAACACAGACTAGATGTCCAGACTAGATTTTAAGAATTCACAATGGCGAAACTTTCCGTACAAAACCACATGTTGTGACCTACAAAATATTAAAGCGAAGGTTAGGCTCATAGAGAGTGTTTGCTGAACAAATTCATAAAGCACGTAATCAAAACTCCACTAAATGTCAAAACTCAGGCATACCTACCTGTGGTAAATTTCGGTCATCAAAAAAAAAATCGTAAATCGAAAAAGCGTTCTCGTTCTTAAAAAAATTTCCTTTTTTGCCTATGGTTTGGTTATATTCCGCAAGAAATTTTTTTTTGTAGTATAAGGATGCAGACGTTGATGTACCGAAGCGATGCCCAAATGGTTTCGCCAATTTGAAAGCATTTTCTGGGAATAAGTATACTCGTATCTTACTTAAATTGTAGTTATTATTAAACTAGTTACCATAAATGAATAGGTACCAACAATCATATCCAACTGGGTATAACGGGAAGGAATATTGATATTTCACTTTTCATTTCAATTCTTTCAAAGATCTAACGACGCATTCATAAATGCATCTATTTGTACCTGCTGCAACGAAATGCATTTACCTGAGACCTTGAAGCGAAAAATGCACCAATGCTTGGGCAAAATTGCTCGTGCATTCGAATTACGCACATTAGGTTCGAGGAAAGGCAAAATGGAAACACGACTCACTAATCTCAAAATGTTGACGTCGTCGTCGTCGCGACAATATTCAACCGAAAACTTCCGTCAAACGCTCTTGTCGCTTTTATGCTCACCGAACCTTAGCGGCATATCTTGTTACGGTGTGTCTTCAGGTATACAAAGTCATTACTTTGCAATAGCGGAAAGAAAATTCTCGTTCATCGACGACACTCTCGCAACTCTATAAAACTATAGATAAAAGAAGCAAGGACGCCTAGTTATGTCAGTTGAGTTTTTGGATTTGAACTGTTAACAGGTAGTTCTCCGCGTAGATTCATCCATCCATCACCAACATGTACCACATCATCAAGTATATCGTTGTTTGTCTAATTTTAAGTGAAATAAGTGCGGGTGGAACTATCTTAAACGAAGTTAAAGAGCGTGATAGCGGTTGGCTAAAAAGTGCAGAAACGGTTCTCGCCGGTCCAGCAGGACACGTTGTGGTCGAAGTAGCGAAAGACCTTCTAAGTCGATCAGCTGGCAACAGCCAAGTGTTGAGCTTAAATCTCACCAACCTGCTCGTTATTATCCTTCTGAAAGTGTTAATTTTCGCCGCAGGCCTCTTAGGCGCTGGTCACTGGAGTCAATATGGTCGTAGCAGAAGCCTTTCGCCGTGTATGTTATTATAATTAACTGATTTTAAATGTCTTCAGCCATTGAAATGGTTAGCTTAAATTTATCCCACAGCTTCGATACTCGAGCACGGTGAGGGACACCTTATCACAGGGTTCCTGGCCGCCCAAGGTTCAGCAAACGACGGATGCTTGTACCAAGCTGCTTGCCACTCTCCAATCACTGCATATGAATATGCTCGTGCCGCTAAGGCCCTACTTAATGGCATTGAAAAATTCGAAGGGTAGGCTATTAGTTTTATTGACTGTGACGAATTTGCAGTGTAAATGTGCGTGTTTCTTATTTCCTCTTGTATAGTGACGTTCGTGCAAACCCCCGCTATAACGATTTGATTGTTCTGGTTGAGAAGGCAGCTCACGATGGGTACAGAGGAACACCATGCGATTCAACCTACCAGTGCAACATTTAAAAGACGCAATGTCAACGTAAATAATTTATTCTTTTTTGTTTGTATTTATCTTACACATAGTAGAAATGGTGGAAATTGTAAATATGTTGGGAATGTCCACAAAACTAAAAAAAGAGAGTATTTCATTTGCTATTTAGACTATTATAGGATATTTTGTTCAGCTTCTCTGCTTTCGGACACCGCCTTCATGTACTCTGGGTAGTGCAGCAATCCATCTCGGTTAGTGTCGGCAATCAGTAAAAACTCGTCTATCACCTCTGCAAATGAAAATGTTTATGAGCTGCTTGCTCGGGGCGTTTAGATTTGGAAATGTTTTACCAACAATGTGATTCAGTTCATCAGATGCATTTTGCAAGTAAGTATCTCTATCTAGTTTCTTAAATGAGTCGTCTTGATGCAGAGCCGCTTGTAGCATCTCTAGTCCATCCAAAGCGTTGTTTTTATCATTGTCATGGATCTGAAAGTAATAAATAAAATTGCAAAATATGAATTTTCATAGCTGGAAATTGAAGATAGATTTAAGAACCAACGGACAAGACATTTTGTAAAAAAAAACGCCGTAGCTATTTTTTTAATTGACCCCCACTTGTTTTTGTAAATTATCAGTTTAAGTTAAGTACGATTTTATTTTTTATTGAATGTAACTAAAAAAACTCAACCAACAAATTGGAAAAAATGGGTTCGAAAAACGTGTGGGACATGATTGCCTTTTGTCAAGGGGGTAATACATTTGACATTCGAATTTATTAATAGAACATTCAAGCAACGGCCAAGTTAGTTAGCCTTATACCTTTTTCAACAAAAATCACATGACTAAGAATGAACTCTGACTAAAAAGAGATAGCCACCCATAGCAAATGTGCCCCTCATATAGTCAAAGGTGACCAGTTGTTCGGATGAAATAATGCTGTATGTGCAAAAATAGGTTTTATAAATTAAAATGTAGTTTTCTCTTCTAATTTTCCAGTCCATTTTTAGGTAGCTCTTTTACTATGTTCAAACCAAAGTGATTTAGCCAAATTGATTTATAAATCACGAAAGGCGACTCCACCGAACTTAACGTATTTAAGTGTGACATTTTTGTCAACTTTGACATTAGGTGTCCAAATTTCAATATTAAAAATTCGTCCACTATGGACCAGATAATTAATTTTTTTCTGGTGTTTCTGTTTTGTTGCCATACCTGCCAAGAATAAAAAAATTTTTGGTTGTATGTAATTAATAAAAATATCAAAAACTCACCGAAACACGAACACAATTAGTAAATTTAAATTTGAAATAATTTTCTTGACAGTTTCTTTTTATTTTTTGTTTGCTGAATAAAGTGCTGAAGAACAGGTATGTTCGATTTTATTTTGTGTGTATTGGCGATGACAGATACGTAATTAAAATTTAAACACGTATAAATCACGTAAATATTAATCACGAAAATGTATGCTAAATCACGTAATTTATAAAATGATTTAGCTAAATCAAGTTGATTTAGCTAAATCACGTTGGTGGGAACATGGTATTAGTTGCTTTAAAATAACCAGATAATATTTTGATGTATGTTCAAGATCACTATAACGTTAGTGGGATTTTTGTGGGATCCACTTTAATTTTGCATATAGGACAAATAATTTAGGACAAAATCGGCGTGCATTTAATACTGCATTTTATACTCAACATACAAAAATTATTTTCCGAGATTCAGATTTAAGACTTAATTTCTACTGTGTAACTATTTCAAGAAAATATTCAGAAGAACAGTTGAAAATTCAAACATTGTGTGATATATAAAGCTAAGTTTGACTATGAACCTTCCATCCACGCTCTTAAATAAATACTAAGGCTAATAAAGGGAGTTACAGCTTATACCAGAAATTTATAAATCCAAGTTTTACTATAAAATAAAATCATGTGTATAGACTAGTAAAAGTAAAAAGAGTTTCTCCCTACACTAAAAAGGGGTTTCTACTTCAAGCATTCTAATGAACCGGAATTGATCTGACTGCTTCAAGATGTTAAATCCCCTTCCTATGGAAAAAAAACATGCCCAAAATGAAAGCAACTGCATCGATTGCAATTCGTCAATTTATACGCTACAAACAAAAATAAAATAAAATACATACCTTTTAGCTCCTGAAATAATAAATTCCTCAAAAATATCCTATAAATTGGCGGATATGCATACTTGGCGATTTTTATAAATGTGTTCTTCAATCTGAAAACTTAGTTCTTAGTTCAGTGTTTTAAAAGATTGAACTTCAACTGAATAACAAAACGGATTTTTGGGGATAAATTAAAAAAAATAAGAGTGAATAAATTTCTAGAAGACACTAGCTGTACCCGCCCGGCTTTGTCTGTGCTAAGGACCTTTGTTGCTTGAATATGTTCTTGTCTAAAGTCCCACTCACATTTCGGAAAGTGCTTTGTTTGGACAGAGCAGTATTTTAGCTGCGCAGAGTGTTGAGAAATAGCGTTTTCAAAGTTCTTAAACTCGAGGTAACATTGATTGTTTCAGCGCCGTACAAATAATAAATACTAATAATAAATTGACTTTAAATTTAAGGAAGCTCACAATGGCGAATTTTGTATGAAAAATATAGCCATTTTAAACTACTTAGAAGTCGAAACTGAAAATGTTCGTATTGGTAAAGCCCAAAGTGTTGTTCAAGCTAAAATTATTTGGACACTGGAGAATCAAAAAATATGAAAAATATATAATCAACGCTTAACAATTTACCGAAAAATCCAATTTCAAAATAGGACAATAAAAATGGTTTCTGTAAAGAAAATCTCCCAAACCATCAAAATCAGGCTGAACTTTTGACAAATATGATCTCACTGTATATTACGAACATACAAATTTTCTTTTTTTATGAATTTTCTAATTTCCCTTTACAATTTTCCAATTTTCTCGCCGTATGTACTTTCCTTGGAGGGAGACAAACACAACAAAGAAAACAAAGCTCAAATCGGAAGATCCGTTCTAGAGTTATGGGTACGGTGAGAATTCGTCCTCTTTTTGAGAGGACAGTCCTTATTTTCCCTACTATGTAATCTATGATTTTTAAGAAAACAATACATTTGTCGTCTTTTTTCCCTAAAGACTATCTTCCTACTATAAGTTATACGTTCTCAATTCTTACAAAGCTGGTAATCTTGTATTGATTTTCAAAGACCAAGCCAATTCCCCTTATTAAGCCTACAAAAACCTACAAATTTTGATAGTTCAAATGTGCTTTAACCATTTTTGACGGCATATGTACATTTACTTAAAAAATGTCCTCTTTTATGTGATTGAAAAAATGGTCACCTTAGTTATGGGCGGTCTTACAGATGCAATTTTGTTTTATAAATACATATAGACTAACCCATAACACTCCGTAAAAGTTATCAACTCTTTACTCAGCAGTTAAGTCAAATTTTTGTTTAGTATCTAACTAACTAAATTGTGGACTTTTGTTTATCAATACTGGGGTAAGTTTTTTTAATTTTTGATGGGGAATATTCAACAATAACAATTTTTTTTAAATTTATCAATCATTTTCGGAAATTCGGGTCTTTGAAAACTATGTACCTATAAAGATATAGCGTACGACAGTTTCCCCTATTTATTGACACAGGGCAACAGCTAGTAAATTCACAAAAACAGTCCATTATTTGTTTCTTGAGGCAATTCAGGATAAAATTGAATCGAAAACGCATTCCAACAATATTTAATTGCGTGAAGTAAGTATATACGTTACAGACTTCATTTTCTTTGCTTTCCCTAATTCAAAGCCCTTAGTATCTCACCTCACAGCTTACTTCATACGACATTAAAATATCAAAAACTAAGTTGTAATAATAAATACTACTTGTACTGAAAGCTTGATGTATATTTTTATAAATCTTTTCTTTAGAGTATTCCAAATGCATTCGCAATGCAGATTTAAACATGTGACTAAGAATGTCTGCTGCAATTTTGCTCAGGTATAGAGCCAGTTGCTCGTTTAGTGTTTAGTTCTATGTAAGTATCAAAACTTCATGTTCCTCTACTCTGGTGAACATGTGATTTATTTTAAATGATTTAAAAACTTTCAAAAACCATGCCCAACTTTAACGCGGAGAATCGCTGAGCCACATAATCACAAACTCTTGAGAAAAAAGTTACTGTATTCTTCATGTGAAAAATGTAAGTATTGTACTGATATTGAGCTGCAAATTCAACTCCCATTTACAACTAACAAAACCTAAATCACTTCACTTACCTTGAAATAGTAAAAATGTTTTTCATCTTCAGTCATTTCGTCTAGGTTCACATTGATGCCCATCTCATGCAAATCATCTTCAATGCGACTAAACGAAATATAGAACAATTGTTTAAAGTTACACATTTTATTGGTTTATACTCCTATTTCCTTACTGTTCTTCATGAGTTAAATGTTGATCCACTTTCCTGTGTGTGGATTGTTCACTCCTCGGATGATGTGGTCCCCTTTTTAAACCAATAATTGAATGAATTTCAGTGAAAAGAGCTAGCAAAAGCGAAATCCATGGCAAAACTCCTTTTCCACACATAGTTGTGGTTTTAAAGTCCCCACATATTGTGAAAAATATTTGCTCAGGTTTCCCGTGTGTGCGCCATTGTGTTGTCAGGTATTGCACTTTGGGAAATCAATTATACAAAAGCGGGTACTGCGCAAGTACTGTAAATGCTTTGCCAATCCGAGAGGTGGCGAAAGTGTTATTTGAAGGAGGGTATACCCAGTAATAAAAAAGCCTACTTAGCAACAAAGTGGAAAAGCCACCCCAACAGGTTTTGTCAATAAAATAATGAATTCGAAATTATTTAGCTTTTTCTGTAATAAATAAATTCTTAGGATGTGTGACGAATTTTGCGACCAATACGAGACATTTAACCCCGAGACGGAGTACCAGAAATTTTTAAAAACCAAACCTATTGTCAACACTGCCAAACTGTATGAAAACTTGCATGTTTCTGAACGAATGAAGTGTCCCTGTGAGGCAATTTGTAAATCCTAATTGCTTTTCATATTTTATGCTGCAATTTTTGTTTTAGATTTATTCAAAGGCTATGGAGTAGAAGTGGACGAGAATCCGATGTATCGCACTGCCAACTCGGAGTACGGGTACTATTCGCCAAATGCCTATACAATTCCAACACGCAACTACCCACTTTCTCAGAAATTCTCCAACGAAATTTCCAAATACGGGATGTACAGGAATTTCTCCCTTAATACCCAAATGGATAAGAGCCTTTTCTGAGGGTTTGAGTTGATGTTAAAGTTAAAAAGTTGTTGTTAAGCTTTGACGCAACATTAAGGTACTCTGCGGAATTAAGAGAACAACAGCGGACATTGAATTTTGTTTCTTTTACTGAACAGTACTTAATCAATATAATTATATCCCGTTTATACTCATATGCACTTAACAGCAAAATAAAATATACTAATTCACTTAGAAAACAGAGCTTCTTTTATATCATTGATATTATGTGCCCTAAATATGAAACAGCAAATTGAATATTGCTGTAATATTCTTCAAGAAGAGAACCCACATCCAGTTAATGAAAAAAAAAAAACCTAAAAACAACAAAGCATGTCCGATGATTATCAGAATCAGCTCCATGTGCCCAATATACAAAAAGGCTATTCTATGCCTTGAGCAAGAACTATCGAGGCTTATCTATGTTCAATGTCACATATAGGATCCTATCCAATGTACTGTGTGAACATCTCAAACCATTCCGGTCGACTTAAGGTCAGAAGCTCTGTATGGCTTTATATTGCGCCCTGCAACGTGCAGTTTGAAAGTAGCTCCTCCGAACTGTTTAAAACATTCACCGGACCCAAGAATATGCGCTATCATGAGACTTCTTCAACCGCTATCTTACTTTACTTTACTTTTGATGGCGCTACAGTCCGGGTGGACCAGGGCCTGAACCAGCTCGATCCTAGCTAGCTGCCGGCAGTTTCGCACGCCAAGTTGGTTGATGCCCCCTTCCAACTGTGCACGCCACCGTAGGTATGGCCTTCCTTTACCGCGTTGTACCTCTAGTGTCGATTCGAATGTTTTCCGGGCGGGGAAGCTGGTGTCCATGCGCTCAGTATGACCCAGCCATCTAAGGCGTCAGAATCGTGCTTTTTTGACTAGGTCTTTATCGCTGTACAGCTCGTACAGCTCATCGTTAAACCTTCTCTTCCATACACCTTCAGCACAAACGGGACCGAAGATCACACGAAGAACCTTTCGCTCAAATCAACCAAGAGAGTATTCATCCGCTCTGGAAAGAGTACATTCTTCTGCACCATATAACAGAACTGGGATGATGAGGCTCTAATATAACGTCTCCTTAGCGCGTCTCCTTCAAGCGCTTTCATGAGACTTCAATTGGCATTAACGGTCGTTCACAGCATTGCGTAGTATAGGCTTCCACATCGATTGAAGAACGTACGAAATCTGTTGTCCCTAAAGGAGGACAAGACTAAGTACATACTATCAAGTACCAACACCAACAAACTAATAAGCATCTGCCCGCGGCCTAGGACAAAACGTCACTATTGATTGAGCAACGACTTCTAGGTAGTTAAGTACCTCGGAGCAAACATGAACTCCACAAATGATGCCCTAGTGGAGAAAACAGTAAGTTTTACGCTTCAATACTTCAGAGCGTAATTTAGCGCTAATGAGTAATAAAAGATATTGTTTCCGTTCCAAATTTTGACTTCCAGGCCTGGGCATAGTGGCCTCCTCCGCTTCCCACAACCTACAAACGTCAACAAACATTTTGTTGCGCACGCCGATAGAGTATACACACACAGTTGGAAAATACATGAGACCAGCAAGCAAATTCTGAACTTGCAAACAAATCCCATCTTGAAAAAATAATACGATTCTAACAATCTAATAAAATTGTCATTTTGATAGGCTTCCTAAACCTTTGTTTCGGGGATCAAGAACTGATACCCCTCGCTCAGCAATTAAGTACACTACCCTAACAGTTGATAAATGAACAATTTGCTTTAAACGCAGAGCAGGCACGAAATAAAAGCAGCGATTCTAGGAACTAGGTTCTAAACAGAGAGTTGATAATATTATTCACTTTTATAGGCCTGTTAGATATTCCCGAAAGGTGGGGTAGAACCCTAGAAACAATGCTATTGGCAACATATCCGAAGAAAGTGGTAGTCGAAGGCTCTGTATAAGTTTGACTTTATATGCCGACGGTCTTACAATCCTCAACAGTTTATGGACACGGGCTAGTCGATCATACAAAAATGCTTACAAATACTTCAACTATGCTCCGATATTATATTCCTAGAAGTCTTATAAATTTCTGTTCAAACAAAAAAAAGTGATTGTGCAAATAAAAACAGTTGCCTTAATTTTTTGTTTTCTTGTAATTTAAGAGATAACAAAAATTACCATTTCCTAAGGTCAACATGAGGTAAGTATGCATAAAGGGCAAGTACTTACTTCCACATTGGTTAGTGCCCTGTCACCATTGCAAGTGTTGACATATGGTCATAAAATTTCAGTGAAATTAAACGTCTTCTGAATTCGCTTCTTTGGGAAATTTACGCTCAAGATCCTTCAAGTATTTCTCGCAAACATCACAGGAATAGACAAAGGAAAATGCACCCCAAATTATATGAACCTCGGTTGCTGCAGAAACTCAGTAAGATATCCGAGACACACATAAAGGTTTTATAAAATGAAAAATGCATTTTAAAGGCACTAACGTTCTGAACGATATCTGTGGAATTCTCCAGCTGGAAATCCGCCTCATCAGCAAGTATCTAGAACGAGTGCTAATCAGTAGAGACAACAACCGTACCCACCAAACTATTCTGTATGGATTTCTGGATGTTATTGTATCTTCAAGGCTCGGTAGGTTTTTCGTTATCAACAAAACAACTGCGCATGCCGTTCATCTTTCAAAACACCAAATACATGCTCAGTTTCTTTAAAAACAAACGTATGTGCTTGAATGTGAAAGTGCATAGGGGTGAGATTTCATTGAAGACTGTCAGTAAGTGTTGGCCCGTTCTTTCAGTGAACTTCAAAACTTTTAACCGTCTACTCGTCATCGTTCGCATAGTTGATGTAAAAGTAGATACGACTATACGAGTTGGACTTCCTTATTTTTATTTCTCTTTCATTTTCCCATCTGATGGTATTATTTTCAGTTTTCACTTTCCTAAACATTGCCCAATTTCAATAACTTAACTCTACGAATTCGTTTCAACTTCGTATAGAAATAAAAGATGAAAATTCCGACGGTCCCATTGAGAATACGAAAATTTCATATTGTTCGCGTTTGAAATATCGATCGACCAACAGAAAATATCAATACAATAACCTACGTAGTGAAAGGGAAGAAAAATGCCTTGATTGGCACTGTGCTTACATGTTATACCTACCTACCACTTTGTGCAGTGAATTGATTTTAGTGTGTGTACAGAAATTTGTTATTCATAATTTAATACTCGACGACGAAATTGAAATTGATTGGTGAAAGTGATGAAAAGTGCAAATAAATATGCATTGCATATGTTTATCGAGTCTTTGTTGCATGAGTTGAAAGGTTGAAAGCTGCGAGTTGTTCTTGTTTTTTTTTTTTTTTTTTAGAAAAGTGGGTCAGGTCGAATTAGCGCGATTTTTTTTTTAATCCATTGTTATAGATGCAGACATCTACATCGTAACATCATTAACGAAATTCATAACGTTCTTTAGATGCATGTTTAAGGATGTGATACACGTCGAAAGGATCGATGGGAAGACCCCTGTCACGACTAAAATTACAAAATGGGTGATTACGCAGCTGAATCAGTTTTGCTCGATATCTAATTTGTGCCTTTGCATATATATTCTACCTTTTGTGTGTGGTTTAAATAAGAATGTTGATGTCGTGTGTATCCTTTTCATTCTTTCACTGTTGCATGGTTGTATACAAAAACTAGTTTGCCTTGTTGTGCATATATTCTTCCGTGAACTCCCTTAATAAATTTAATGTCTTTGTGTCTGAGTTATTTTCGATATGGTATATAATTATTTACCCCAACAGGTGATTTGTTTTGTATATCTATGGAACGCCGAGGTCGCACCGAAATAAAAAAGAGAACTTTCCATTTTTACTTTCCACATTGTATGTAGCTTTGTTTGTGTAGGTACATCAGTGCCTATGTTACGTATTTATTTCATAATGCACTTGTTAAGTGGCAAATAATAGCCTTCAACCGAAGAACATAGCTTCAACCTTTTGTATCCTAAATACCCTTGAGATGTGAGAGTACTTTTTTTTATTTTTGTAGGTGTATTACATTTACTTATACTTAGCCTTTACCTTTTAGATATACCGTGCGGTATACTCATATGTACCATAGAAAACTTGAACTTTCACTTTTGAAAGCCTGTGACATTGCGATGCTTTGAAGAAAATTGGCCCACTAAAGCGTAACGCAGTAATTTGTCATTTTCTCATAAGGTAGCGACCTGAATTTTAATTTGTAAAAGATAAATAGCCTGCGTAAGCAACCCTTTTTCTGGATACTATGCCAATTTGTTTCAACTGATCATCAAAGATGTGGGTTCATAATGTCGTGGGAAGTTTTAACATATAGCTTTCTGTAATAGCGACTGCTGTTTTATGTTTGTCTGTCTTAATCCTGTCTGGAACATGTAAAGCCAACTTTTATGGATAGGTTATGTAAGCATAGTTTGTTTGATTGAAGACTCTTGCTTGATGGGTGTATACTGTATAATGTGTATGAAACGTCAAACAATGTTTGCTAATACACTCTCACATGATTGATGAGTTTTTGATCAGTGTATAGGTATGCCGCTGAAAGGTTCTTGCAGAGCACGTCGTTCATTCACCGAGTAAGGGTTTTGCTCTTGATAACTATTTCGATGGTGCCGGTGGACAGAAGTCTTGTCCGCGCTTACGACTAATCAATTTCGACTGATTAAGCAAAAATCTTCTTTTCATAATAAAAGAATGCCACACAAAATAAAACACACCGTTTATTTAATAAACATTTTTTTCGTGATTCGCAAATTAGTTGACAAATTCATAAAATACATTAGCATATTCAATTTTTTTGTAAGGTCAGCTTCTTATTAAGGATCGCTACGAGGGTTTCAAGGTTCGAATCACGAAAAACCAAAAAAAACAACAGTTTTTTTTTACTGTGACACAAGACAAATGGTTGTGAGAAGCTAGGCCTAGGGTCCCTACGGACCTGTTTCGGCAAATATTTATTTATTTATTTTAAAATGTGCAAATATTTAGAAATTTGTTTATTCTTTTTAGAAGGGGAAAACGTACGTTTTGCACTGCGATTTCTGACTGCGGGCACCAGAACATATTTTATGCTGTTTCCTAATATGGAAATGCTTCCTTAAAGTATTTTTGCCAAACAACCCATTTTGTTTACTTGTGACGTCAATAATCGTTATGAAAAAAAACACATTCGTCATAATCTAAGAAGTTTTGCGCTATACCACAACTCGTTAAACAACTATGGTCGCATACTGGGAAGGAACGGTTAAGTCCTTTTAACAACGCTTCTTTCTCGCGACACTTTCCCAACACTTTTCTTCCTCTTTAAAAGTTTTTTTTACCAGTCTGCAGTCTCTTCAAAAGAATCAAAAGCTTCCCGTTCTAATTCTACGGATTTGATGAGGGACTCAAAGAGCTTGGCAACTACATCTTCGTGTGTGTCAACACATTAACGAATTGTAGAATTTTGGAAACTATATTAAATTGTTTTAGTACAAATCCTCAAAATTCAGATAAAATGATCTTTCTTAGGAATTACATAGCTGGACCAATAATGCCGTAGATAGATTTTTAACTTAAGGTTTTCTCTGAAGAGTTACTTTCCAAAGCTTCAAGGCAACTATTGTTTGATTCCAATCTTTCTTAAGGCTGGCACAGGCTTCGTTCTTGGCCGACCATCGCGTACCTACGTTACATATTTTATTTACGTACATTTTCAGGATGTGTTTTTTTTCGGGATCGAACCTGGGACCCCTCGCTTAGTAGTCCAACAGACTTGGCACTGAGCCGGCACTATCTACCAACTTAGAGGGAGAAAAATGTTATTTTTACTTACTTCGTTTTCGTTTGTTTCAATAGTTTCATGTAATATTTAACTTTTGGTGACCATGTGTCACTCGAGGCGTAATGCGTAAACATCATTTATCTACCGGGTGTCCCATAATTCACTTAAAATTTGAATTTTGCGCCATTTAATAGCACAGTGATGCCTACGAAAAAAAAAGATAACAATGTGACAGCTGACAGTTCGAGCTTAGTAATAATATAGCACTATACCCAAGTAACACTTTGACTTCGGTTAGGTTCAAATTTGTAATTTCTGTGGGATACAGCTTCGATAGAGCTTCTATAGAGATTATTATTATAGTCTTTGTTAACCGAAGTTGATTCATTTCGAAGCAATTGTTTCGATAATAACTTCAGTAAGACCTTTACGAAGCATAAACACAGGCTTTATAGAGGGATATGAAATTAATTTTCAATAAGATCTCACACTTTTGAAAGTGTGTCTGGAGATATGTGTAAAGTGAATTGCTTCGATAAGGCTTGTGGTTCGAAGCGCTTCCTAGAAGCTTCTGACCGAAGGCATTATAGAAGCAATGAACTGTCATGCAGTCAACCGCTTGCGATTGGAAGCTGTACAGAAGCACTTACTCGTACTTCCACCTAACTTACATATAGAGGCTTTCTAGAAGTAAAAATTAATTTCATATGAAATGAATAAGCTGTCTAGAAACATAAATTAATTAATCGGGGAAAAATGACGAAAAATAAAACAATTTTAGCACAGTGAAAAATATGTCAGTAATGTGATTTTAAATAAACACTTTTCGCCCATAAATAGATTGGGTAACACTAAATGTCTTGCTTACAACTTCGGTCGAGTAAGCTGCAAGTATATTGCAAATCTTAACGAAACTCTAAAATGTATCAAATAGTTCAGATCTACCACTGCTACAGCATTATGACGAATTAGCCTAGGGGGTAGTGTATTGGACTACAACGCAGCAGGACCCATGTTCGATTCTCAGTGGGACGCGTGTAAGTAGAATGTAAATTATAACGAGTATGTAAATGTAAACTCCATGAAAATTGCAAAAAGTCTTTGAAAATATTTATTAATAAGATAAAAAAAATTAAAAAAATGTCGGTAAGGCCCTACCAAAGTAATAACCTACTGCTGATAAATGTGATATGCTTCTTTTGCGAAGCAATAGCCTAACGTGGATGTTAATTGCCTTTCAGACGAAGAACTTGTGTTTTCAGTAAGGTCTTACCAAGCTGTTCAGAAAGTCTTAAACAAGTAAATACCTGCATTAAGGTGCGCCAAATGTGTTTCCATTAGGCCTTATGCAGTTGACATTGCGGGAGGTGAAATAGCTTCGATAACACCTTACCGAAGTCGAATTGTTACTTGAGTTCGAAAGAACAAGGCATTTTCATTGTTGAGCAATATTCTAAAAACAATGAAGGTTTTTCATCTACAGTCCGCAATTTTCGTACAAAATATGGCCGTCATAGTGATTTAAAACCATCAACTGTGAAGAGAATAATTAAAAAAACGAGTGTGCTTTAGACCACACGACTGAAGTAAAACTTCTTTAGCTCCATCCTTCTATATGATTGTATGCAGTGTTGTTATATCGTGGGATTTATCCCTTTTTGTGGTAATTTCGATGTTCGAAAAGCCTTCCGTGGGATAAGGGGAAAAAGCACAAAAAAAAACGCTCTTGTAAATCGTCTTTTATTACAATTTTCTAGTACCAAAAAATAATCATAGCAGTGTTACAATCTGCGGTTGTTGGTGCCGCTAACGCTGATTGTATGTACTCGCAAACCAAATACTGACTGAGATATTATATACACTGGCTATGAGAGGAAGAGAAAAAGAAAATGTACGCGCGCACTGCTGTCTCTTGCTCCTACAGCGTGATACAGACAATAGGCCACAAAAAAAGACTCAAATTATTTTTTTCTAATTTTTAAAATAACTGCTTGCTTCAAAAATAAACTTTTATAAAACACAAGACTTTTCAATTCAATAAGGAACGTAGTAGGAACTTTGCCAGTCTTTAAACAATTAAACAACGTTCTGCACAAAATTACCAGCTGCTAGAAGGCATGGGATCATCTACCATTTTCGATCCTTTTTTCTTTTAACAAAACTTTAACAAATTAGAGTCTTATGTCTGTATATAAATAATATGATTAATTAACCTATCCATATCTCAAAGTAGTTATAAACTGAAACAGAAAATATTTCGAAGTTAACCATCTGTCAAAAAAAGATAATGAGTGCATTCGGTAAATTTTTGAATAATGAATAAAGCAGGTTTATGTGGATGGTGATGACGCATATGCAAATAATGCAATGCATTCACTCAGAAACAGTAAGGTAGCATTTAAATGAGTTGATATCGAGTTCGCATTCTTGGTACATCTGCTCAAAGAGTTACCATAACCAGATAAAAATGACCAATTACCGAAACTCAAAAAGCAAAAAAAAACATTACCAAATTTGGATAAAAAAAAATACCAAAGTGGCAACCGTGCAATAGGCGTGACCTGTGTCTATATACGAAAAATAACTGGTTATGAAAGAAAGAGAGAAAGAAAATGTGTGCGGTGCGCAGTGGCAGCTCCAGCCAAACTAGCGGCCTGTGCAAGATTTACAGAAAGCGCCCTTTTTTTCATATTTGCACAGATGAATAAGTCTTTTCCACATCACCCAAGAGGTACACTTTCAATGGGGTTTTTTTTATTGAGTTATTTTTTATTTTGAGTATTTAGTTCTTTTGTTAAATGTAAGTGGATGTGCAAGGAATATACCTACATGAACAGGGTGGAATATTTTGAGATTATGTAGGTAAGAAGTGAACTTGCATAAATGTCTAGTGGGATTTTTTATTTTGCAGTATTTTGAGTTAGATTCTCCTTGAAGTTGCAAGAAATAATTCAGCACAGGTGTGATGGATGTTGTTATTTTGGGCTTATTTGAACAAGCTTTTTGTTTAAAATGCAAATGGCAGTATTTGTTCACGCAAGATAAAATTAATTTTTCTTTCCTAGCAATACGCCCCAGAACTTGGCGCCCTGTGCATTTGCACATCTTGCACATTTGGTTGGTTGGACCCTGGCGGTGCGATGTGAGGGGAGGTGCCACTCTCTTGTTCCTACAGTGTGATACACCCAATAGGCCTGCACTGCAGTGATACCAGACTTTAGAGGCAGGTTATCCCACGGCTATACCCAAAAAATCCCTTTTATCCCACACCAAAATATAAAAAATCCTACATTTATCCCACGAAATATTAAATGAAAAAAAAACATGTATTTTTTTAAATTCTGTCTTTTTTATTAGTAACAAATACAAGTTACATTATACATTAACTATGCAAGCTAACAAAATACTCGTGAATTCATTCACAGATATGTCATTTTATGAAACAGTTTAGGGAAACTTTTAGAAAAAATGACTTTTTTTCTAAACATGGAAATATTTAATTTGATCGTACGTTGACTAATTTTTTTATTCTTAATGAAATGAGCAATTAGGAACAAAAATTGACCAAAAAGTAAAATCCTTTTCTTTTTGTACTAAGAGGTCTGAAAAATCCCTTCGTCCCTTTTAGCTTCTTATAAGTGAGAAGATCCCGCAAAAAGGGAAAAATCTCCCCGATCTGGTATCACTGCTGCACTGTGGGCTGTGGCTTAGATATACCAAACGAAACGTAGCTGTATCTCTTTCTATCTTCACTAACTTATATCTGCCTCTCAAGTCCCGTTTGCAATTTCCGTAACGTTTTCGTGACGCATTCACCAGCTTACCCCCGAAGTCAAGCCCGCCTAAAGAAGTTATACTTCAAAAATTCAGGGAGACTGGATCAATTAGTGATACCTAACACTCTGGGTGTCCTGTCACAAGCCGTTCAACAAAAAACATTAAAGCAGTTAGCGAGAGTATTGCTGACAGTCCAGGAAATTCAATTCGGTTGGTCAGGCAGTAACAATTAATGGCGTTCGTTACCGTGACATGATAACCCAGTTTTTAGTGCCTAAATTACAAGATATAGATGTGGCCAACATGTGGTTTCAACAAGAAGGTGCCACATGCCATACAGCTAAAGAAACAATTCGATTACTGCATGAGTCATTTCCTAATCGTGTAATCGGCCGTTTTGGCGATCAGAATTGGCCATCCCGATCTTCCGATTTAACGCTATTGGACTTTGTTCTTTGCGGTTTTTTGAAGTCAGAGTTCTATGATAACAAGCCCACGACCAACAACGCCTTGAAAGAGGAAATTGGGAGGAGTATTAATGAAGTTCAGTTACATTTATGCGAAACAGTCATAGAAAATTTCAATACAAGAGTACGTACTTTCCAGCAAAGCTGGGCCGGTCATTTATCCGATGTGCTATTCCATACATAATCCCAATCTGTATACTCTAGAAATCAATAAAAAATGTAGGCTTTCTAATTAAAAATCTGCATTTTCAATCAAAATTATATTTTGCGTGAATTATGGGGCACCCTTAACATAGCTTTTGATATTACAAATATATCAATGGATCTGCTTACAATTATTTACTAACCTTCACGTTTAATATGCTTTAGGAGTGAATAGCTCTTTTACAGGGAAAATGGTGCAATAGTGAGATCGTATAAAGTTTGATGTGGATGAACTTCCAAGTGCGATGCATTCTTATGTTTTTGTGCAAAGTCTTTCAACTTTCAAAACGCACTTACTTAACTTCAAATAGCGCAGTCACAGTTCAAAGCAGCCTCACAATAAGCCGCCGATACCTATCTAGCTGCCACCAGTTACGCACACAAAATTGGTAAAGGTCGCTCTCCAGTTGATCCCACCACTTAGATGGGGTCTTCTTCTCTGCCGCGTTGTCCCTCAGCGTTTGGCGCGTCGTTTTTATCGATACGCTTAGCGGATTATCCCTCTGAATACCCCTAAGGTTCGAGAATAAAAACCTTTCGCTCAAAACGTTCCAAAAGGTTGAAACCCTCTTTCGACAAAGCCCATGCTTCTGCGCCATTCAGCAAGCCCTGTATGATTAGTGTATTTTGAATATATCCTTGGCTCTGTAGGAGAAGGATCTTCTTTTTAAATGCTTTCCTAGCCGATTGGTAAAGGGAAATCTTTGTTTAATAACAGTGCCCAGTAATTTTTCGAGGTTATTGTGCGCCCTTGTAGGCAATTTAGTTACAGGTACTTAAATGCGTCTTGTTTTTGAAGTATAACTTCTTTAGGCACACTTGACTTCGGGGGTAAGCTGGTGAATGCGTCACAAAAACGTTACGGAAATCGCGAACGGAAGTTGAGAGGCAGATATAAGTTGGTGAAGATAGAAGGAGATGGAGTTACGTTTCGTTTCGTATATCTAAGCCACAGCCCACAGTGCAGCAGTGATACCAGATCGGGGGATTTATGCCTTTTTGCGGGATTTTCTCACTTATAATAAGCTAAAAGGTACGAAAGGATTTTTCAGACCTCATAGTACAAAAAGAAAAAGATTTCACTTTTTGGTCAATTTTTGTTCCTAATTGCTCATTTCATTAAGAATAAAAAAATTTGTCAACCTACGGTCAAATTAAATATTTTCATGTTTAGAAAATTGTCATTCAAAATATCTGAATGCTTTCATTTTCTTTTTTTTATTTCCCTAAACTCTTTCTAAATGACAAATCACGAGTATTTCTTAAAATAATATATTTATTTATTTTGTAAGCATTGGAATGTATGCAAAAAAGCCTTTCCTCATTCTCAAATCAAATGTCATTGTGTCATTTTTGTATGAAAAATCAAGAATAATGAGACTTGAAACCGAGATAAAGTTTCAAATAATTCATAAGATATTTATTTGATGTTGAATATTATTTTCATTTTAATGCCGAATGCAATTTTATGTTCCATTTTGTAGCGTTTTAAAAATGTGTAAGATGTACCTAAATTTCTATTTTTGTATTAAGGTATGTTTTGGGTATAACCGTGGGATAACCTGCCTCTAAAGTCTGGTATCACTGCAGTGCATGCCTATTGTCTGTATTACACTGTAGGAGCAAGAGAGTCGCACCTCACCTCACCTCGCACCGCCAGGGCCCGACCAACCATATGTGCAAGATGTGCAAATGCACAGGGCGCTAACTTCTGGGGGCGCATTGCTAGGAAAGAAATATTAATTTTATCTTGCGTGAATAAATACTGTCATTTGCATTTTAAAGAAAAAGCTTGTTCAAATAAGCCCAAAATAACAACATCCATCACACCTGTGCTGAATTATTTCTTGCACATTAACTCACATCACTTGCATTGTTGCAACTTCAAGGAGAATCTAACTCAAAATATCGCAAAATAAAAAATTCCACTAGACCTATGCAAGTTCACTTCTTACCTACATAATCTCAAAATATTCCACCCTTTTCATGTAGGTATATTCCTTGCACATCTCAAAATAAAATCTCCTGGTTGATGTGGAAAAGACTTATTCATGTGTGCAGATATGAAAAAAGGGCCCTTTCTGTAAATCTTGCACAGGCCGCTAGTTTGGCTGGAGCCGCCACTGCGCACCGCACACATTTTCTTTCTCTATTTCTTTCATAACCAGTTATTTTTCGTATATACAGACACAGGTCACGCCCATTCCACGGTTGCCACTTTGGTCTTTTTTTTATCCAAATTTGGTAATGTTTTTTTTTGCTTTTTGATTTTCGGTAATTTGGTAATTTTTATCTGGTTATGGTAACTTTTTGAGCAGATGTACCAAGAATGCGAACTCGATATCAACTCATTTAAATGCTACCTTACTGTTTCTGAGTGAATGCATTGCATTATTTGCATATGCGTCATCACCATCCATATAAACCTGTTTAATTCATTATGCAAAAATTTACCGAATGCCATTTTCTTCTTTTGACAGATGGTAAACTTCGAAATATTTTCTGTTTCTGTTTATAACTTCTTTGAGATATGGATAGGTTAATTAATCATATTATTTATATACAGACATAAGACTCTAATTTGTTAAAGTTTTGTTAAAAGAAAAAAGGATCGAAAATGGTAGATGATCCCATGCCTTCTAGCAGCTGGTAATTTTGTGCAGAACGTTGTTTAGTTGTTTAAAGACTGACAAAGTTCCTACTACGTTCCTTATTTAATTGAAGAGTCTTGTGTTTTATAAAAGTTTTTTTTTTAAGCAAGCAATTATTTTAAAAATTAAAAAAAATGATTTGATTTTTTTTTTGCCCTTTTGTCTGTATCACACTGTAGGAGCAAGAGACAGCAGTGCGCGCACACATTTTCTTTTTCTCTTCCTCTCATAGCCAGTGTATATAATATCTCAGTCAGTATTTGGTTTGCGAGTACATACAATCAGTGTTAGCGGCACAGCCAGCCGCAGATTGTAACACTGCTATGATTATTTTTTGGTACTAGAAAATTTTAATAAAAGACGATTTACTAAAACGTTTTTTTTTGTGCTTTTTCCCTTTATCCCACGGAAGGCTTTTCGGACATCGCAATTACCATAAAAAAAAGGGATAAATCCCACGATATTATAACACTACATACAATCATATAGAATTATGGATGGAGCTAAAGAAGTTTTACTTCAGCCGTGTGGTCTAAAGCACACTCTTTTTTTTAAATTCATTTTTTTATTGATTTATTGTTCCAGTTTTACTAAGACAATTATTTTAGGTATTATTTAATTGAAATTTTTTTTTTTTTTCAAGTTAGGCATTTTTTCAAAATTGGTTGGCAACGCTTGTCCGTGTTCGACTTTAGTATGACGTTTTAATTTAATTTAACGTTTGTTTACATAGTGGTAGTGACCTCGAATCACTGATTGCGAATCCACTCTCAGTTTTTTTTTTTTTTTTTGCAACCAGCTCCAGTTTTTAAGATGCTTTAGCAAAGTGAAATAAGACCGAAAAAGAAAATTCGGCGTTATTTCACGGCTCCATTCTAGGGTCGCTGGGATGCACACATGATGGCTGATTTTTGCTGAAGTATTCAGAGCATCAGGGTTGCCAGTTTGAGGGTTAAGGAATTATGGGGGAGAAATTGTTTAGGAAAAATCTTGGAATTAAAAATTTGTATTTTATTTGTATTTCGTTATCCCTAACCTTCAAATCTGCTTACACAGAAAAGCGTAGAGATTCTTCTTTCTTTCTGCCCACAACCAAAAGATTTAAAATTGAGCATGATAATCGGGATGGAAATAAATGTGTGTGTTTTTTGAAAATGCTGTTAAATAAAAGAAAAGACTCTAATATCTTTGGACTAATTTCGTTTACATACAAAACAAGCCTTTTATAAAAAAAGTTATAGTTTTTCTTTAAATATTTTTCCGGAATAAAGCTCCAACCTTATCTGTAAATTTTATAAACAACAATTTCATCAAAGTTGCGTAAGTTGTGTAAATTCTTACAAGATTCTTAAAAAACCAAACTTACATGTTCGCATTTCAAAATCGAAATAATGACAAAAAGAGTTGAAGCTTTTTTATTTTTTTGTAAAAATAGCCAAGTTTGGGGAGTTTTCAGATTTATGTGGGGAAACATTTTGTTTGGCAACGCTGATTCAGAGTAGCATTACGGCATTCAACAATCGTAGAAAATCGTATTAAAGAAAATTCCAGACTTTATAGTTTTTTAATAACTCAATATTTTTGTTTTGGAAAAAACACTCCACCTTATTCAAAACCTAGAGCAGATGCAGAAAAACTGATGACATATTTAAAATTAACTTCGAATCATGTATTCCGTGCAACAGACTTGCTGTCAGGTGGTCCAATTAGCTCGAAACCTTGTTAATCCAACAGAAAAAAATTGTCTACGACTTCTATTCCCTTGGCTTACTAATTAAAATGTATTTTCTTGACATACGTATATTGTTAATGCTTACATTGAATCTCTTCAACAAATCCTTCACAAAAACGCATAAATTCATAATTACTTTCCTCATCCAATTTTGCTCATTTATTATGCATTGAGTCAATATATTTGTACACACTTACTTGATACAATTAAAAATTAAAAATTAAAAGGATTCGTCTTCTTCCGACAATAACGTATGATGATGTTCAGAATAGCACCGAAGTATATCGCTTGATATGAGCCATCTTTTCAACTCGTTTAAGAACTTAGCTGGTAGCTATATTCAAAAGGATTCGAATGAATCTTCAGGTAATTGAATGATGTGAAGTATATACATAAATAGCTATTAGAGATTGCTTTTATACATTCATATATATCTTTCCGCTCATGTTATCATGATTGCTTGCTATACATTTTAATTTCCGTTTTAATGACAGTTGATATTTTGTTGGCAGAATAAATCACATTAATCAATTGACTTGGATAATTTGGCATTCTGTAAATTCATATTTAGGAACTAGTGGTGTGGTAAATCAGTGCTAATATCTAAATGTTCTTCCCCACCAACAATAGTTTTCAGAAATAGTCTGCGTTACCAAGGCATGGGTTCGTAAATTTTAAATTTTGTAGTATGAATAGCATGCTGTCAACATTTCTAACTCGTGTTCCAACTGGTAGTGCATTGAAAAGGAAACTAAAAAAAATGTGTCTTGTAGATTATGCCGTGCGCTAGTGTGCTTCTTGTGGATGCAGATTAAAGGGTTGGACGAATTTCAATTTAAATTTTCGGAAAAAAGGAACAAAAGTTATGCTATCTCGGGGTCTTGTTCTAATTTGTGGAAGCAGCTTTGATGTAGTCTTGGTCCAAGGTGATCAATTTTTAGAGAGCTGTAAGTAGATCTTTTATCAGGAGCGCATTATTTGGCGACAAAATTTAGTAAAGATCCCTAGTTTAGTGTTGGGTCCATATCTGGGCTATGAAGGGATTCGATCGCTAGTACAAGAAGTGTGATGCATTCCTCCCAAGATGGAGCACACTGGAGCAGTTTGCACCTTTTGTTTTGGTTTGTGTTTGGAATGACAAAGGGTTGCCTCTGGCAGTATAATTAGTCATAAACTCATAAACTCTTATGTGACAGTTTATGCCCCAAAAAAAGTAGCCTAAGTATTTAAGTATAACTTAACCCTAAGGCCCGTTTTGCTGATACTGTTCTTAAATCTGTGTCATAATTAAGTTTATCTGAAGTTCTAAGTACAACTTAATTTATTTTCAGTTGTTAGAAAATATTTAAGTTGCACTTTGCTAAGATAAAAATAATTTCAAATACAGCAAACTTTAAATGAGTTTCATTTCAGTGCGCAAACGTGAAAAAACTGTTCAATATAAAGTTTCAATATTTACATAATTGAACATGTAATAGAACTATTGCTTTACCCAAAATAACGCAGTCTGCGTAATCTGGACTCTCTAACTTGGCCCTTGCTATGCTACTGTGAAATATTGTGGAATAATGTGTGGAACCAGGCCACCTTGCAACCACATCAGTAAACATCATATTTTCAGTGCATATTCCCTGGACATTTACTGAAAAGTATCTTTTTCTGTTCCTGAATATTTCGCCTTCTAATCTACCTAAAAATAACATGAATCTTATATGCAGTAAAATCAATCAATACGATCTTACCAGAAGACTGAATTTTGACATGAGGTCCATCAACGGCATCTATAACAGAGGGAAAAGATGCAATATCAAAAAAAGCCCGTTTGACCTGTGAAACTTCAGCTGGTGTAGCTGGAAATTTGATATATTTTCGATAAAGCTTTGCGATTTCCATTGAAGCTCTTACTACGATTCTTGAAACAGCGGAAACATGCATCCCACCAAAAATAGCTATACCTACTTAGAAGATGATTCCCAGTCGCAAAAAGTCATAGAGCTACCAAAAACTGGTTAATGGGTGCGATGGAATTGTTTCTAGAGAATATAAAGAAATAAAACGAAGCCCGAAAAAACATATATATATACTTGTTATAAGGCCGTTCTAGAGATCTAGATTTGTTCTAGGACATGGCCAGTTATGTCGTTAGTTAAGCGAAATCGTTTGTAGAAGTCAAGTTCACCAAAGATAAAAAAAATACTCATTTCTATCGTTAATCTGACGAGGAACACCCACTTCAATGAGTTCCAATACTTCTACGTCGTCTTCCAAGAAATCTGTTAATTCAAAATCCATTTTGTTATTTGAATTTGTTTTAAGCAAGAACTATTTTCGTTCGCTACAATTCACTCCAATGTCATTATAAAACACATCTTTAAAATTGCCTAAGTGCAACTTTAACGCTTTATGGCCTACTATTTCTTCCTCATAAAATAAGTTCCACTCATTTATGACAAACTTTCATTTTGGTGCAAACCAATAAGTAGCACTTAGTAATTTATGTTTAACTTAAATCGCTATGAGTAGTATCAGCAAACGGGCCTAAAAGTATTTACTACATAAATTTATTCGATAGGTACCAGTAAATACTATGCCTTCCAGTACATTCCTTATTTTTGGTATTTACCTTGATTTTAGAGGCGTATGGCAACCAGAAAATACAAAATAATTTTACCAGTAAAAACATTTACTACAATTGCATTTTTAAAACTTCGCTTCGTCGTCGCTTCGTCTTTTAAAAAGGCTAAATAATTTAGAACCTCATCACTTGTTTATGCATGTTCTCCGGTATATTTAAATCTACATACTTTCAACTGCTCATTTTGCATTGTGTCTGCCGTGTCTATATTAGCTGTTTTTTATTATCAGCTATGATCCATATGGATCATCGATTTACATGCACTTACAACAATAGCACATGATCCTGCTTCTCAAGATCTGAAAATTATTTCTACTATTTCCGACTAGGTGCCTTGTTTTATTTTTAAATGTTTGTGTGCCTGTAAACGATAGCCACACAATCACGTTGCCAGACTTAAACATGGAACATAAAAAAATCAATTGATTTATTTCGCATTCGAATAAACTCCCTGTCCGTATTCCGAGTTATGTTGTTTTTTCTCGTTCTATAAATGTATGTCTAGACCAGCCAAACATTTGATAAACTATGAAATACCTACATGTTCCATAAATATTTCTAAAACAATTTTTTTGGAATGTTTAAAAATGTTTTGCTGGTTTGGATCTGGACACCAAAAAAACATTTATGAAATGTTTTACAGTTACCCAATCATGATGGGAAATAATTTTTGTTTTACAAGTATCCTTGCAGAAAGTGAGCTCTGTTTTTCGATTATTATTTCTTTTTAAATAAAATAAAAATGCCCAGAAAAGCTTTGAATACCTAATGAGAAAGTTATTCATTTAATACGATTATTTGAATTAAATCGCGTGTCGCGTGATTGCCGAGACCAAAATTACAAAAATAAAAACTTTACTCGTTGCTAATAATCCCACCACATTATTTTCTTCTAGTCCAAAACAGGATAAAGTTGAAACATTTCATAAACCTTTACCCCCGTATTAATAAACAAATATGCAAAATGTAGACGTCAGATAGCATACAAAAATTTGACGTTACTGCTGAGTAACGAGTTGATAGCTTTTACGCAGTGTTTATTAATACGGGGGTTAGTAAATAAATTTCAGAAATTGTTTATAAATGTTTATAAAATCTGTCCGATTTGCTTCAGAAACATTTTATAAACATTTCTGAAATGTTTCGGTGGTCTGGATACACCTTAATATACCAAGATAAACTCAAGCGGCAGCAGCAAAATATATTTGTTTCACAAAAATATATTTGAAAAGATTAAAGAGAAAATTATGCAGATTTGATTCAAATATGGTAACACCCCCGACTTTGCAAGTGAAATGACATGTGCCTTGTGTGACGTCACGTTGAGAAGAATATTTGCAATATGTCTGGTGGCAATATGAAGTTTGAAATACCCTGTATTATCTGTTTTGTTTTTGAAAGCAACTGTTGCCACAATTCCAAAATTAAACTTTTCAATGATCCGTTTTGTTTTATTTTCGTGAGCTGATTCGGATCAGATCACGCTGATAATAAAAAACAGCTATTGACTTGGTCATTTGCACGGCGCTGCCTTGATCGTCTAACAAAAAGGCTTTTGTTTTCGTGCATCTTTTGATCTATCTGCGCATTGAATAGTGAACCCGTAAATTGCGTGGGCGTAGGTAGGTATATTTACCTATTGATAGCCACCCGGCTTTTATTTTTTTACCATTAAGAAGTCATCAGAATCACAGTCTGCCTTGACATAAGGCAAAAGACGTCATATAAGTTAGTATTTGCAGTTTTTAGTAACATAAGATTCAAGTTTACATAATTATTTGTGTTCCGCGAAATAGAGCCTCAGGAAGTAAGACCCCAAAATATAAATTAAATAACCCCCAAAAATGCGCATACAAAATAACAACAACCTAAATTGTCTAAATTTGGGGTGCAATTTCACTTTTTGCGGCCTTATTTCATATTTTCAATTGGGGCCTAATTTCATAATCAAATTTGTGTATACTGATGCATCTGGACCTAGAGCAATTGTTCTAGACCAATGTTTTTCAAACTGTGGGTCGCGACCCCCTTGGGGGTCGCCAAGAGTTCCAAGGGGGGTCGCGGTTGAAATAATAAGATTAATAATAAAATAATGATAAAAAGTACTCGCAGTTGAAAAAATTAAATGACAATTCTGATGCGCACTTCTGAATTCAAAAAAATGGATACTATTATTGCAAGGCCTGCTACATTTTTTTTTTTGCAATACGGGAGAAAATTTCATCACAAATAAAATCTTGTGCAATTAGACCGGGTTTCGAAGGGGTTCTGTGTATGAAGCTTTTTAAATAACTAACACATTATAATGTTGGGGTCGCCAACTTTTTTTTCTTGGCAAAGGGGCCGCGTACTTAAAAAGTTTGAAAAACACTGTTTAAAAACCAAATATGCAATTTTCTGACCTAGGTCATTAGTATCTGACGTCAAAGATTATACATACGAATATCGAAGACGTTTTCGAGTGATATCTATGTCCCGTAGGGGATTCTTGGCTTATAGTTCAAAATAAGTTAAAAAATACCACCGCATATCATGCAATTTTGAAGTCTAATAAAACGAATAAAGCTTCATTGGATATTGTTTGAAATTGTTTAGTACAGGTGCTTCTTAAGTTTGCTTTCCATACCTCACAAGCACTTATAGTGCAATTAAAAATAGAAAAAGAATTACGTGTCCTTTATGAACTGCCATATACCCTGCGAAAGGAGAACATTCAAATGTCAGCACGGCACGTGAATTTTCATTTCTTGATTCTTGTTACTGACAATCACGTTCTGTTTGTGCAACCAAAGTACTCGTACTTCTCTGCGGTCTGTTTCAACAACAAAGTTTTGATCACATAAGCAGATAAAGAAAACGATTCTCGTATATCCTATGGTAGATGCAATATAACAATTATTAGTTTTCTTTGTTCTTGCTTGGAGCCAATGGTTCAACTATCCTATACAATTCGTCCGTGATACATGCGTGGAAATGATAGACGTGATGTTCTCTTATATTATTTTGAAATTAGTATCAAAGCGGAAAATTATTCCTCAGAAAATGGAATACC
Organism: Cheilosia variabilis; assembly: GCA_951230905.1. Lineage (NCBI taxonomy): Eukaryota > Metazoa > Arthropoda > Insecta > Diptera > Syrphidae > Cheilosia > Cheilosia variabilis. The sequence continues at coordinate 54,253,674 of OX579676.1, forward strand.
TACATATTCCCTCTGGGAGATTATACCATTTTTTTTTTACTTAAATTTATGTATTTATTTATTTAACTACTAATAGAACTTTGTGAGGTTAAAGCAGTGACTTGACCTACACCCCAAAGCTAACCGACTAATAGGGGATTCTACATTAACATCAAATCTACAGCCACTGACGTACAGAGGACTAGTTACAGCCACTACAATATATATCTTTGTTAGATGTACTATACATAGCGGTTGTTAAGAGGAAGTCAACGAAATTATTCATTTGCATTTTGAATGCGAAATATCAGCGCCTGCAACCAATTCACATCACCTTTAAGTACACTACCTACAACCGCGAGGACATATCACTTTTCTAAAACTTCTTTGGCTACAAGACATGTTAAAACGTTCGCTTCTTGGGGACATTATTTAGAGAGTATACAATTTCCAACATTTGAAGTGAAGAAATAGCACCCATCAGTAAGCATCTGGGCACTGTGTATCTAAGCTTTATATAAATTGCTTTTCCCGTGAGAAGTCCTACAATACCTACATAGTACTTATTGAAACCCTTTTAAACAAATTTGTTATTCTCGTTTGGTTATTAATGTTGAATTAAAAATAGTTGGATCTGACGTAACTGGTCAAAACTCTCCTTATTTTCTTTAAATGTTCAAAGATTCAGCAACTTTAATTGCCTCAAGTAGGTGGGAAGCCAACTTTCGAGTGATCCACATGTAAATTAAAAAATAAATAAATAAACAGTTGGCGCAACATGTTCGAGTTTCCTAGGCCTAGCTTGTAGCTTCTTATAACCATTTGTTTTGTGTGAATGGAAGGGTCCTACAATTGTTTAATTTAAGTTATACCTACTCTCGGATGTTTGTCAGACGTTCGCGAGAGACGGCGCAGTGGAAAAATGTGAAGATGTAGTTTGTGTTTTTCCAATGATCGAACCTGAGACATACCGGCCATCGCTCAGTAGTCCAGCATACTAACGACTGAGCCACTGCACCCAAAATAGATATAAGTTATTATTATATCACACCAATAAAATTGGACCAAAGTGACTACCTTGAGGTAGGTACGCAAAATACCACAAAGGATAATCGAAATCCTATTTATAAATTTAGAAAGTGTGTGGGTTTCTTGGTGGTTCTGCCAAGCTAAAGATTTCTGCTTAATATGATTGTATTAGGAAATTGCCATCGTAATTTGTACTGCTTTTGTTCACTGGCTCACTGATATTGTGATGAGCGATCGGTCTCGGTTTCAACTCCGGGAAAAATACAGAATGCATCTTATACTATGTTCCCACCAACGTGATTTAGCCAAAGTGATTTATAAATCACGAAAGGCGTCTCCACCGAACTTTACGTGTTTAAGTATGACATTTTTGTCAACTTTGACATTAGGTGTCCAACTTTTAATATTAAAAATTCGTCCACTTCGGACCAGATAGTTTTTTGTTTCTGTTTTGTTGCCATACCTGCCAAGAATAAAATAATTTTTGGCTGTATGTAATAAATATAAAATATCAAAAACTCACCGAAACACGAACAAAATTAGAAAATTTAAATTGAAATAATTTCCTTGACCGTTTCTTTTTATTTTTTGTTTGCTGAATAAAGTGCTGAAGTTAATAACAGGTATGTTTGATTTTATTTGTGTATGTTCGATTTTATTTTGTGTGTAATTGCGATGACAGATACGTAATTAAAATTTAAACACGTATAAATCACGTAAATATTGATCACCAAAATGTATGATAAATCACGTAATTTATGAGATGACTTAGCTAAATCAAGTTGATTTAGCTAAATCACATTGGTGGGAACATGGTATTAGGGTTTTTTTTTTCTCACTGGCACTCCTGCAAACGTTTGAAAACCATCCGAAAGTAGATATAACTTCTGAGAAATTTTCTTAATTAAGCCACTCGAATTCGGAATAGGTACTTCACACACTCAAGTGACAAAATCAAAGATTGTCTGAAAATGTGTGTTTTTTTTTTGTGTGGGAGGTGTCACACCAAGCGTTCCCTCCCGTGCTACAATTGTAGTGTTTTCTAGTTTTTGAGTACATTATTGCTAACTGAGTACGGTACTACTTTGGATCCACCGCGTACTACTTTTTGCAAATTCATATAAATAACTCGTTTTTTATTTTTCCAAAATTGTTTGTAACAACAGACTAAGGGCCAGTTTGTTCAATCTTGATTTTCTTTAATCATCAGTTATTTCAGCTGGTAATCATCGAATGTGTTTGTTCAGCAAAATACTAACTAGAGAATCGTTGGTTTGGTTAGTTAACCAGAGAAATCGATAACCAGCCGTTTTTGCGCTGTAAGTGAGATTAAACCAATGATTTTCTGGAATTTTGTTTGTTCAAGTTGTTTAAAGGACTACGTAATTTTTACGTTGCTACTATACACAACAACAATCTGTACAATTTGTGGGGAAAAATTCATTGGAGCAAATATTGAAAGAATGAGAAAATTGCGACGGTCGTTGAATAAATTGAAATGATCCACTTGTAAAATTTCATTGGTTGTTGCTTTAATTCGGTTTTGTTTTTGAAAAATTGCTTATTGTCTCACACCAAGAAGATTTTATTCGTCAGTTTAAAAAATGTATGTATCATTTGATTATGACATTCTTGTGCTTCATAAATTTTGTAATCTAACTAAATGATTATAATAAAATGCCTTAACAAATTACTTCAAAAACAAACGAACCCGGAAAACAAAAAAATGGAACAATAGATTCGGTCAATCACTGAATTGACAAATAAACTCAAAAAGTGGAACGATTTGTCGCAAAGCTATGGTTTGGTGACCGAAGTCAAAAATCGTTCAACAAAAACTCATCGGTTATCACAGATTTAAAATCATGGGTTAATCTAAATGTATGGTAACCTAACCGAGGATTTAACCAGCTGTGAGCAGACCGGCCACTACAAGATACACGTTACAATTCAAGGAAAAGCACTTTAGGTCAACCAATTGGAGAGCTAACTTACCGTGAGATCTATGGTTCTTCATGGTCATTCTGCACAATCTGACAAATTTCCAAAAAAGCACTCTAGAAGTACCTACTGTCGTTTGAGGTCTTTAAATCGATAAACTATCGTTATCGATCTGGACAACTATGGGCTTTCTTAGGGATATGTTGTAGTATAAATGTTGGGTTGTCTATATACTTACCGGAACCAGGTTAAGGGCAATCAGTTCATTGACAAGTGATTTTTGTCGCTATGTATCTCCGCTTTCTTTTAGTCAGGTAGACGAAAATCTTGGCTATAAGTGTACACTGTACAATGTACATTTTCTATCTTGGTTTTAAACAAAGAATTTTTGGGTCGTCTTTTGCCGCCTTATAGTCTTTAGCAGTCGGTATGACTTTACCATAAGGGTTCTCAAACATATCTACACAGGATCGTGCCTCTTTTCAAATCAAGTTATTTTATACTTTCCAATAAAACTAATGAAATTTTTTTCCTTTATAGCTCCTATCAATTTCTTCGATCACTAGCTTCGCATGCCCTTTTTTCGAAGTAGCAGATTCTCTTCCCTCGTATAGCTCTCAAGCCGCCCTGTGTACGCACTGTACGTTTTTTTTTTTTTTGCCAGGTGCTTATCGGCAGTCCTTATGAAACAGAAAAGTTTTGACAATCTTATTTTGTTAAATAAGTACTAGCTCCATAAATGGTGTTTATTTGAACGTCGCTTATATCGAACAATTAGATATATGGGTTACAAACATGTATGTGATGTGAAAACTACTTCTTCAAATTTTGTTATGTTTTGTGTTAGACGCTTGCTTTCCTTCTATTAAGACAATTCACTCACGCATGCTAGTAATCACTTTCAATTATTATATGGTTTAGAAATATAGCTGTTAGCAAACGGATATGTCATTAACTCCTTGATAACGAGTAATTTATTTTAATTGGTCCTATAAATAATTGCTTAGGGGAATCGAGCCGGGAAATGCGTTTTAGTCTATCATCACCACCACCTGGTCAGTCATCAAAAAATACTGATGAAGCAAGTTCATCATCTGATTTTAATCAATGGCTACATGCAATGAAAATGGTTGCTCGTTTACCCGGAGGCATGCCACCGGAATTTAGGCGTAAGGTAAATAAATGTCACTTCAGCCTCATGTTAATAGCGGAAATTGGGATGTCATTCAATTTTATTTCTGAAATTATTTTAGCTGTGGCTAGCACTATCGGACAAGTATTTGAAATCAAAGAACGTCGACTGGGAGAAAGAGGAAATCAAGTGTTTCAGCGAACAATGGAGGGAAGATGACGAAGAGCTAGGAATACAAATAGTTAAAGTATGTACTCCCAACTAAATATGATGATTTTACTAAATGATTGTTTTAAAGGATCTACACCGTACCGGTTCTAGTCTATGTTCTGGGCCAGCGGGCACCATTAATCAAGCGAAATTAAAACGAATTTTGCTAGGATACGCCCGATATAATCCAGAAGTTGGATACTGCCAAGTAAGTATTGATAAGTCGGTAGAAACGGTTATTACTGTCCCAAAAAGTAGGGATCAGTTCTGGCGAATATAAGTTATTGGCAAAATATTGCTGGGATATATTTTGTTCGGTAATGTTGGAACATATTTACATGAAACTCGTCAAATAGGTTATAAGTTCTCCCCATGAATCACAAGTATTTTAAAACCTGCATAATCGATCTACGTATTCTTTACACGGCTGGAATAATAATACTTTAGTGCTTTACATCTTTTCAGTTTTTTTTTCATAGTCTTTCGTGTTTTATGGTTTTTAAATTTACTATTTTGTTGTTCTTCGCATCTCTCTTCTGGCGAGCGCAGCTGCATCAACACATACAATACCCTCTTCTGTTTCCAGTCGGATTTTCGTTTCATCGGAGCTTGGAATTAGGTACCCAACGAACCGTACATTCTCCGCCAACTTTTCGCCTTTTCGTTTTATCGGAATTACTGCTGAACAAGCTGCCGCTTCTTCATTTCATCGGAGTTTAGAATTACTGCCCAACGAATCGAAAAAGTGGTTTTCGAAGTCAAATTTTGCCAAGTTACTGTTTACTTTCATCACCTTGATGAGTGATGAGAGCAGTGTTGCAATTTCAAAGTTTTTGTGGGGTTTTTTGGGCGACGGGGGATATCTGGGGGGAGAAATTTGAGGTTTTATAAATTCGTTTTTATTAGTATAATATAATTTTTGGTAACTTTAAAATTTGCTTCCGCATTTTGGGACCGTAAGAAGCGCTGAGTAATTTAAACGTAAGAATGAGGTAGCGTAGATGTTCCTCGCTCTGTTCTGTCCATTATGCCTGTGACACACGTATGGTTTCGATACCATGGTACCGAAATAAACCATACATGTTCATTCATGTGGTTTGATCGTGGTATCGATACCATCTCCCTAGCGAAAGCAGCGCCCCTGTCATAAAGTGGAGAATAAGCTACCTGTAATTTTCATAGAAAATGCTACAGAATTCATACCATAATGGGCACAGTCAAGAATCTAGTTATCTTAAGTCGACAAGATTGGTCTGGTTAAGATGTACGCTGAATGGAAAAACTAGGTTGGTCGGGAACGTCACTTTTTCTACGTCAGCCGCATATGATAACTGTCAACTTAATACTCAGTCACAAATCTCTTGACTAGATTCGTCGGCTACCCCTGCATAAACGTCAATTGAAACAGCTGCTCATATGAACGATTTCAGCAAATCAAAACAGAGATACATCTACTCAGACAGCTGTCAGACTTACTAAACTAGATATGTACTGGAACGTCCCCAATGTCTATACTAGGTGTATGTCACGTTTTTTTTTTGTACATGGCAACTGTCACACTTTACTACGTTGCACAGTGTGTCACCTAGCATGGTATTGTGTAAAACATGTAAAACAGTCGATCGATTCTCCAAATCTAATTTTCCGGACTTAAGCGCTTACCTCATCTGTAAATATTATATATAACAATTTGATAAAAGATGCGTGTAATTGCTGTGTAAGTTCCTACAAAATGGTTTAAAAAGCAGTATGCGTTAAAATTTTCATTGGGTATAAAATTTCTGCACAATTTTGTATTCAGAAAACCAAGCTTACATTTTCACCGTTTAAGTCAGATCCTCAAATAGTTTCGGACTATTTGAAAATGTTGGTGCTAGCAGGCTGCTGGTAGCTAGCGAATTGCCGAGTTCTCCGTAAGGAAGATTTGTAGAGTGCCGGGACTGTCGCAAGACGGACCCATATACCGCCGAGGCTATTTCACGCACACCAGAGCTGCAACTGCAAGAGAGGACCGAGCCGTTAACCCCACCAGAGGATAAGGACTAGTTTAGCCATAGAATTAGGGAGTTATTTAAACTATAATTGAAAATTTTAAAATTACTTGATGTACTCAGAACTGTAATAAAAGGAAACACCTCTACCTGAAGTTCGTGTTTCTTTTGGAAGAACCTTGGCGATCCGGCAAGCTAACCTCAGCCTAAGACAAAAGGCACATCACCATGTGTAAGCAACAAAATGCTTGTTTCCCCATGGTGGCAGTTTAAAGCGAGCCACTACCAGCGCTGCAGCTGAAAAAAAAAGTAGAGTGCCAATTTTTTTTTTGGTGCCACAGAGTGCCAAACCAACCCATAAAAAAACTCATATATTCAAACAAAAACTATAAATATTTGTTTTTTTCATTCCTTCATTAAAATAAATTGTGTGTACAACAGAAAAAAATAAGAGATTCATTTATAAAACCTAGTAGGGTAGGGCGGGGCTAGTTGGGCCACGGGGCAAGTAGGGCCACTCAAATTACTCAGAAACTAAAAGTCCTATATGACCACGATGACACACAACCGAAGCGTGCTGACTAACTGCCACGTGCCAAAACAGTTACAGTTGCAGTTTTACCTTCAAAGAAGCACGCCGTTCATATTTGTATTTTTAAGGTTGATAAGTAAAAAAAAAAATGTACTCGTTTTCTATTTTTTTTTTTGTGAAACGGTGCGAATATCAGAATAAGGTAAACATTTTTCATGTATCCCGTTATTTATTTTTATTTTTTCGAGTGTAAAATTGAAGTGTTTTCTGTAGTTGTTTCTTTATGACACAAAATGTTTAACAAAGTCAGTGTGGTGTAAGTTGGACCGCCAGTGGTCAAACTTACCACAAATTGAGTGAGGTCATGGATCGATAAAAGTTTAACGCTTCCAACATTTAGAATATATATGAAACGGGCGTAAATACTGTTTGCAAACCCGGAAAAACTGTTGCGGATAGGGGAAGAAGGAATATGGGATCAGTTACTTCAGCGGCGAGCGTGGCACCAAGTTAACATTAACCTTAGCTGTATCAGCGTCTGGCAGACGTGCTTTTTGAAGCATATGTTTTTTGAAGCTTATGCTTTTTTTTACTAAGTTTATATTTTTAATAAATTTTAGAAAGAAATTAAGTCATTTCAGATTTTCAGGTTTCTGTCCAACTAACCCCACTCACTGGTCCAACTTGCCCCGCTGGTGGGGTAAGTTGGACCACTTGGACTTGGTGTATTTGAGACAAAATAATTATTTGACTATTAGATAAATAGTTTTTTTTTTTAAATACCATTAAAAAGTCGAAGTTTCAATATTTCTACTGACTTTAGTTTCATAGCTTAATTATGAACAGGTTGGAAGTTATGAAGCGTAAAAAAAAAAGTTGTCCAACTAGCCCCGACCTACCCTACGCACCTGTCGCGGAACGAAATTTTTCGCTGGTCTCCAAATGGAGAGCGAAACGTCTGCGAAAAGGCATCGGAAAATAATTTTTGAGTTCCATCAGCTGATACACAATTATCAGTGTTACCAACTTTTCACTGGCTCCTTAAAATTGTCATTTGAAATTCTTCCTAAATTACGCTATATTCACTTTAAAGTTTGGCGATTTTTAGACTAATTAGGAATTTATTAAATGCATACTTCTATTGCGAAAGTACGCTTTTCGTATAGGTCACTAAAACTTTCCAAACAGTTATGTCGTTTTCGATTGGGCATTTCTGCTGCCAAATCGAACATTAAATCCGAATTGTTTTTCACTTGCACTGGAAATCTATTGCAATTGATTTTCACACATTTATACCAACCAATTTCGAAAAAAATTAATATAAAAACCTGTTTCCTTAGCCGTTTTTATTTTGTTAACATTGAAAAATGAAAACTAGAATAGTCTCTCAATTATGAGTTTATGTTGTTTTGTTTTTATTTTAATTTAATATTGTCTTAAAAACAATGTAATCAGAACAACTAACCCTAAAGAATTGCAAAAAAATGGGCACTTTTGGCCCCATACCTCTTATGAAAGCTGGTAAAACCGCAATACAAATGTCAAATTTTCGCAAGCAAATAATGTCCCGAACAATAAATATGTGCGAAAAGAGAGTGGAGAATTGTACCAAGCAAGTACAATTACTAACTTTTCCGCCATCATTTCGCAGCATCTGCGTACTGCAAAACGAAAGGGAGAACGAAATTTGTCGTTCATGATTTCGTTGTGTCATTTTTGTGTCGGATTTTTTGTTTCGGAACAGGTACTACGCTTTAGTGAAGAATAAATACCTTTTTGAATTTGACATAAAAAGAAGACTTTTCTTTTTAACCATCAAACACAACACAATGCGAATGTCAGTTGCAAAATGGGATGTTTACACAGGAGAGAAACAAATAAACCAATGTTTGAATTTGTTTTTGGGAAGTTTAGTTGTTCCTTTTTTTATTTATGAGTGGCAAATTTATAAATTTTAAGTGCCAATGAGTGCCTATGCCTAGTTGCCTAACATGTTTGAAAGTGACAGTTTGGCACTAAAGTGCCAGTTGCTGCAGCGCAACAAAACAGCGGAAGTTGATGTTTGTTTTGAGAGAATTGAAACTCAATAATTATTACCGCCGGCTTATCATATCTGGTACCTCTGGTACCTCTGGTTGTTCTTGCTGTCTTGCTGTTGCCAAGGCGTACTTAGTTGGTGATGAATACTGGTTGCGTGTCTTTAATGTCGCATTTCGAGGAATATGTAAATGAATAGTCTTCTCTACGCTAGAATTCCTATAGGAAGGATATCGAGCTCCTCGTTAAGTAGGTTAATTGAATGGGCGAGCTACATATGTATATCAGAACAATTTTTGGTACCTGGTCTAGCAGTGCTTTTTAGAGAAGAATGAATTGCTCGGACTGAACTACCTATTGGATGAAATTGGGTGTCTTTAAGTATATTGCTATTTTGTATATTCCATTCCAGAAGGATGAGTTGGTCTCTTGTTTTACTTTGTGGTATGGATATTTTTTTTCTAGGGGGTAGTAACTTTTTCGGATGTTATCAAGTTTTTTTTTCTAAACCTTGTCCATATCACTATTGAGAGAAATAATTTCCGGCACCTATAGGCTGACATCGCTCATTATATAATAGATGCTCTTTAACAATGAAATAAGGTATTTGCTTCGGATGCACTTCAACTCCTCGGGACCCTTGTAGCTATTCTCTGTTTTCACGAACGCCCTCGCTTGTTCCTGGGTACTACGAACATTAATGTCTGTTTGAAACGGCGATCGGGTGCTGTTCTGGTGGTGTAAATTCAAAGAATCCAGACTCGCTTTGACCTGTTTTTGTTAAAGCAGTCTCGGAACCCCCTTTGTTATATGGATTCTCTTTTAGCAACATTATCCCTGGGACAATATATGCTTATCTCTGAGAGCTAATCGCTTGTGAGGATTTACGACACTTCTTGATTCAGTGTTTCAGTGTTTTTCGGTCCGTGCCTTGATTCGAAAATAAAGCAAATACGGAAAAAAGAAAGTCAAACAAAATTCAAGAAAAGGTCAGTAAAGCAGTGGTGAAAAACCTCGCCGTTGAAAGTAAACTTTGAGCCTAGAACCCCTGCTATCAAGTGTCTTGCTGCAAGTATGATGATATCCAGTTGATGAGGATATACGTTATTCGTTTTTTAAAAATTCCTTTAATGTCGAGGAATGCAGCTACAGTGTACTTTCTACTGTAACGTGGTCTTTACACTTCTCTCTTTAGTAATAAGCGTATTGAGCCGTGGATAGGTCTTCTGGACGTATTTTGCTTCGAATGGTTATACTCGTGTTGGTCAGTCGTTCTAAATTTTTCGCCACAGAAAATGCGAAACTTATCTAGAGCTATGTAGAACCTATGTAGAATCTTAATCGGAGTGACCTGGTTTGCTGACCTTTGGTATAATATAGGTATGAACCTTCACTTCTCTGTTCTCTCCATTGTTTATATACCTTAAAATGTCAATGTGTAACTCATTTAGTACCGAGGTGATAGTATTGACAGTTCTCTGCAACACGAGAGAAAGATTAGATTAGATTAGATTAGATTTTATTAATTACTTAATTGATTACAAATCTTTACATTAATCAAAAATCCAAGAAAGCATGGCAATATTTTATTTTTATATTTTAACATTAGCCACTTCTTGTTATTATAGTTTAGTAAAATAATAAATAAATAATAAATTCTCTGCCGATAAGCCAAGGCTTTCTTGCAGTACGCGAACAGACGAGTCACATTCAGTTCATTGAGCTTATTAAGGATATCTTCATGGGGAATTTGATCCACTCCAAAAAAGTGCCGCCTACCCATGAAATGAAATATATCCTCCCTATTGTACAATACCGGTAGATCTTCTCTATGAGGCTGATAATTTAGCGGAAGTAGTTCAGATTGTAGTTTTATTATAAGTGAACTTTCCTCGGCGCTGCGATCATCTTTGAAGTAATTCCGATCCCCCAAATCATAATTCAGTTGACTATAGATTGATCGATGCAGTGATTCCGATGCTTCTCTTTCCGATTGTTGTCTGAAGTTAAGATCTACAGCTGCAATCAACTGATACAGCTTTGGTTTCCATGATCCCAGGATTGTTTCATTCAAGTCCAGGCTTATTCCACACGTGTGCGCAAGGTCATTAAATTTACTATACCAATTTTTTTTGCATCGTAGTGCTTTCAAGGACACTTGTTTTGGTAATCTTTCCAAAGGCATATTGAAGACTTTCAAAATGTAGTCCACTTGAAGATTGAAGATGAAGTGTCTTTGTAGCCAGTGGAGAAAGACCAGAGAAAGAAAATCAGCGAGTCGTGGGATATTGAAGTGCGAGAATCGGATGATCCATTCTATACTTTCCCCTATAACCAAATACGCAGGATGACTCGTTTCCATGGTGTTGTTGGTGTATAATATGTCGTGGGGTACACCCAGAGAAAAAAACAACGTAAAATCAAAGAAAACCACTTCGATTTAAATATTTTTCGGAATGATTTAGCATCGACTACGAAAATTTTTATATCGAAGTGGCATGACATAAATTCAATGGGTTTCCCTTCTTTAAGAAGTATATATTTTTAATTTGATCTCCACCACCCAGCACCTTGATTTGACGTGGAATCATGCTTGAATCAAATTCATCTACCTTTAAAACAAAGTTTTGAAGTGGATGGCGATTTAAAACAACGTTGAATTTACTATGCAACACTTTGAATGTACGTAGATGTCACTTCGAAACTTAATATTGAAAAAAATTATCATGTTACACTTTAAAGCTACGATGAGTAGTTGTAATTTTTCAAAACACGGTCTTAATGTAAAAGTGAATACGTTTCACCTTGAATCTAGGTTGACTTAATTTAAAATTACATTGCGTATTTAAATCAAATATGTTTTAACGTGAAAAGGAATATTCTTTATTAAATTGTATTCAACATAAAATCAAATAGAACATACCTACTACATTTTAGTTTACATTTTTTCCCTGGGTGTAGCAGACTTCCAACTTTATAGAAACTGAACAACAATCGGCGTAGTTTCCTTCGGTTAGTTTATTTGGTTAGGACTTTCCTTATACTCGCGGTTTTTATTACTCCCGTTATTTCATCACAGAAATTCTTCCACGATTAGTATCTTTTAGAAATCACATATGTTTATGCTTATTGTATATTTCGTGTATCAAAGGGCTTCAACATGCTAGGAGCTCTTATTCTACAAGTTATGGACAAGGAAGAGATCGAGTCGATAAAAGTGATGATTTACCTAGTCGAAGGTATTCTACCTGGAGGTTATTTTAGTGGATCGTTGGGAGGTCTTCAAGCTGATATGGCAGTATTTCGGGAATTGATGACTTCTAAGCTTCCTAGGCTAGCGAAACATTTACAAAAGTTGCAAGGACCTGTTGAGAATGCCTTCGAACCACCGCTGACAAACGTTTTCACAATGCAGTGGTTTTTAACAATGTTTTGTACCTGTTTGCCAATGACATGTGTCTTGAGAGTTTGGGACCTGGTTCTCATCGAAGGCAGTGATGTTCTGCTCCGAACTGCTTTAGTGTTGTGGAGTCTTTTAGAAGAGTAAGATTTGCATTAATATAAATATAGATGGTGATTTAACTTTTGACTTTCACAGACGGATTCTGAACGCAAGAACTGCTGACGATTTCTATTGTAAAATGGGATCTTTTTCCAGTGAACTACTTAACGGGCATCTCATAGATTCCAATGGGTTAATAGAAAAAGTCGTTGAACTAGGGCCAATACCGGAGCTACAGAAGCTTAGGGACAAACATCTGTACAATATATCACCGTTTAGAGATAAAAAGGGTCTACAGTAAGCCATACTTTCTCACTTTGTTAAGACGTAATGGTAACGCAAATTTTCTCTTTTAGGCTTTATTATTCAGACGAGGAGGGCGATTCCGATGAGGACTCTCGAATGGCGGTCGCGACTGCATGGGGCCTTCGCCTGAGTCGAAGAGGCTCAGCGGGATTGAGTCAGAAAACTGATGGGAAAGACCGAATCGCGCTTGATATTTCATTGCTAAAGAAGCAGTACGATCGTTTGCGTGAGCGACAGCGACAAGCGCATATTATTCTAACTTCTGCTGTGGCGCGTCAAGGATCTAATCCAAATCAATCTTCCATTCAAATGAATCAACTACTCATTGGTCGCAGTGCTATTGTAACGAACAATGGTCGACGTTTAGGACCACCTCAAGGAGCCATACCACCGGCAAGGAAGCCTTCACTTCCGACTGCAAAACTCTCAAAACCTGCGGAATCAAAAACCCTTCGACGAGGCGAAACACTTCACTGGAGAGACACAGACCTCTCAAAACGACGAAGAGGAAGTCTCAAATGGAAGGACATAAAATCGGATAGTTCGCAATCCGGCCAGGATGAACGATCTTCTCAACTAATCGAAAGTGCGCCATCCTCGAGAAGCAGTTCCTCGGAGCCGAAATCGCAGAGAACTTCCCTGAAAGCACGTCAACGCAGTGATTCGTCATCCTACAGCGAAGATAGTGACGCCAATTCCAGCACCAGTACAAGTCTGTGCGACGAAGATGACCATGAGGTCGGTAATGTGTCTTCTTTAGAGGGAAGCCCTTTAAAGAAGTCCAAGTCAAGTAAAAAACATTCGGAAGTGACTCACAAAAAATGCATAGAAGATGTACTAAACAGTAATGACAAGCATCGCAGTACAGACAGCCAAATACCCTTCATTCAGTTAACGACAATGGATTCACCAGTTATGAACGCTAATAAGACTGAAATTGATTCAATGGAATATGCCAAGGAGGATAGTGATACGGAATCCAATCGTCTGGACTATGCGGGCTTTGTAGATGAATATAGTTGGCCTGATATTAATGAGTCCACAAGTAGCGTTCCACCGGAAGACATAACAATCGATGTGACTCCTGATGAAGGAGATTACCTCTCACTGTCGAATGTTATCACCAGCACCAGTCAGCTGTCTCCCATCCCCGATATAGCAACTTATATAACTAACTCTAGCATCAGTCCATTGCGTACTCCGATTTCGGCTTTTGACTATGCCAATCTAGTAGTGAGCATGGAAGATTCAAAAAAGTTCAACGTCAACGATGAAGGTGTCACTAACGAGTACTTCGAACGAGTAAACATAGTTGAGAGGCCAACCAAATTAGATCTGCTCTACTCCTTGAATGAGGAGGATAGCATAAGGAACGCATATAAGACACAAAGTTCCGTAACCCCGCCTGAGCCAGTTTTGCACAAAGATTTGGATTTACCAAACGAGAAGCGCTCGGAAGATAGTTCCGCACTTCTGGCACGTGCAAGTAGTACCATTAATTTGAACCCCTCTTCGGAGGAGTTGGACAGGAAAATGAAAGTGCTCTTAGAATATTCCAATCAGTCTTCTTTGTCGTTCATAGCTGAAGCAAAACATGAGATATCCTCGGGAATGTTTAAAGGCAAAGAGTTTGATCCTCAGTCATTGAAGTATCAGCCTTTAGTTCCAGTTTTGTCAAATACATCACTTTCTGCGGATGAAACGTCTACCACGGACGAACTGGTCGAGCATTCTTTGTCTATGTCTTCAATTAAGGACAAAGCGAGTCTGAAATCTTTTTTAAATGAAAATCCCGAGTCTTCTGATGGCGACACAGCTCCAAACTATGAGTCAAGCATAAGTTATGAAATTAAGGTTCAATCATTTTGTGCCACCTTTACCCCTCCTACTGAAGGCAACTTACAAGATTCAGATCGAAGTGAGCCTTGTGAGGACTTCGATCTCAAAAGCAATGAAATTCCTAGAGAAAGTATCGATCCTGTCACATCAGCAATTGAAAACGAGACGGAGGAAATTCAATGCCTTATTCCGTCAACAGAAGATCTAGAGATGAGGTTTAAGGCTCTCGAAATGAACTTTAGTGATCGAAGCAAGCTTTCATCGACAGAAATCGATTCTGAAATTGAAAGCAAACCCACAACTCAGAACACATTTAGTGAAACAAAAACAGATTCAGAATCACACTTCTCGGCTCATACCACTCTTAAGTCTGCAATTACTGACGTAGCAACAACACCGGACCCGCATACAGTCGTAGTAAGCTTCAGCACACCATCTCCAATCCAACAGCAGCACCTTAATCAAGATTCTTATTTTAGTGATCAGAGCCATGCTTTGTCCGAAGGAAAAGAAGATGCTGATTCGAATTCCCAGTGTCAATCAGACTGTGCAGAACACGATCAAAGTTCACCTTCTTTTCCCAAGATAGGCTTCGAAGAAGAGCTGGTTCCAAAACAAGAATCCAATCGAGAACCCTCAACTACTTATACGAAAGAGGAATCAAATCGAGATTCTTTGTGTCCTTCTCACTTAGTCAGAGAACTACAAATAGAAAAGGACATGCCCGAAAGTCGTTGTACGATAGGAATGTCAGAAATGAATGAGAGTGTAGTTCTCGAACAGGATTTTGACCATGACACGACGACTGTTCTACCTCAAAACGATGAATCCAGCTCAGTCGATGAATTTAAACTAGAAAAACCAGTAAAGGACTCTAAACCTGATGCTCAGATAATCAATTCAGAGGCAGAAGTGGATGAACCAATAATTGAAAAGGAGCCTAAGTCGTCCAGGTCGGAAAATGATTCGAACGTGGGAGTGGATGGGAGTGTCAGTCTGCCAGGAGTCTCCAACTGTGATGGATCAATTGCTCTACCAACAAAGGACGAGTCGGCAGAGCCAGTGAAAGAAACCGGCTCTGATGGATATAGTTGCAGCATTCGTACTGCGTCAGAAGCTGATGAGTTTATAGTTCTTGAGCAAACGAAAGAGGATAATGATGTGTCCTTTACATTGTCTAGAAAATTCCAAACGGATGAAGTGGACGAACTTCGACTGAAAGTACCAGTAGTTGAGGAAGATGCTATAAATGGGGGAAGGTCGCAAGGAACAATTGCTATTTCTGAATTGGAAGAGACTTTTGATCCAGATCAACCCTCCAATGCGGATGGTACAGACGGTCTATCCACAAAAAACCAGTCGGAGAAGGATTGCAATGAATCAGATTATAACTTTGACAAAAATAGATCGAGAATTGATTCTGGTCTACCATCTCTTAAACAGCTCAAAGATAATGTTGAGCCTATTGCGAAAGTCGAATCAGAACCAGCAACTGAAGGGGATTCTGGTCTGGATGGGTTAAAAACACATCTTAGTCTCCATCCAGATAAGTCAACTATTCTTCCTCAGAACGACCAGCTCGAGGTAGATCATGAACGAATACCAAATTCCAAGGACGATTCGGGAATGGCTTCAATGCCAATTGAGCAAGACATTCATTTAGAAGAAAATATTCCAGTGCAGACTAACGATGAAATATCAGAGCAAAAGACCGAAGATCCTTATGAAAATTTGCCAGCGTCTCCCTTACCTTACTTGCAAGATCACTTCGCCAACAAGCCGACTGAAAGTCCATCGGCTTTACAAAGCTCGTCCCCTTTCGCGAAACATACTGATATTGAAATGCTTGGTAGTCCTCACACATCGGGCTTCGAAGATATAACTCATTTAGAGGGTATGAAAGTTCGGCGAATTGAATCACATTCATCGAATCTTCTTTGTAAAGAAAACGACTTAATTGGCCGACATAAATCGAACAACGCTACATCCGCGTCTGATGAAAATCCACCACTAACCCGCTTGTCTTATTCTGAAGATCATTTTGGGGACAGACAGCCTACACAGAAGGAACTACGCCTCACTGAAGAGAGGCCATCAATCATAGTTGAAGCACCGGTACAAAAAAGAGCTCTTACCGAGACATCGCTTGAAGAAGATCATGATCATCCGCAAAAATCAAAAATCCCTTCGACCGAAGATTTAGAGTCTAGATTTATGGAGCTGGAAAGGCAGTTGAGCGAAAAGACCTCTGCTCTTTCAAAGGAACCTTCAGAGTCTAAATATATGGCCCCAGAAAGACAATTCAGCGAAAAAAGTATTACTATTTTAGAGAAATCATCTGAGCCTCAAGCTAAGAGCCTGGAAAGGCAATCTAGTGAAAAGACAATCGCTTTATCAAAGGGCAATATTCTTCAGCCTGACACTAATGACCAACAGTCAACCAAAGATGATATTACACCGATTAAGTCAACGGACTCAAACTCGAAAGTAGCTGATATACAAACCTCAACTTCAAGTGTCCAATGTGAGATTGTTACGAAACCAATACCTACAACTGCTGACTTAGAGCACCGCTTCAGAGAGCTCGAACGAAAGTTGAGTTCAAAAAGCATCAACTTGTCATCGAGATCCGCACCATCTCAGCAAGACGACTTAAAAGCCTTAAGACAATGCACTGTTGTTACAACGCCATCTATAGTACTGCCAAAAAGCGGAGATACAACACCTACAAACATAGGCGACACCCCATCACTGATGCAAGCCAGTAAAAGCGCTGAAGACCAACCTCCTTTCATACGAAAGAGAATTCCATCTACTGAAGATCTAGAGATTAGGTTTGAGGCTCTGGAAATTAAAAAATCACTTAAATCTCCTACGGTTTTGTCTCCCTCGCAAACAAAACCAGAATTTTCATTGGCATCCCCCGAAATGGACACCGCTTCCAAAAGAAAATCCGACATACCCTCTACTGAAGACCTTGAGAATAGATTTCAGGCCTTCGAGCAGAGAAAACTTGTTGAAAAGTCTGCACAGCATGAAACGAATGCAGGTATCTCAAACACGGATTGCACTATACCTTCCAGTAAAGACCTGGAGAACAGATTTATTGCTTTAGAACAACGAAAGTCAATCGCTGACAATTGTACTCAAGTTAAAAACAGTAAAGATGAAGCAGACATTTTGGAAAACAAAGGATCGAAGAATATTCCTAGCATTCTTGATTTGAAGGCGGCATTCGACGTACTGGAACATCAAAGCTCTGTAACGGACGAGGTTAGAAAAGAAAAGCACAATTCCCATGAAATTCAAATGAGTTCTGAATGTGAGGTCCGCAACGAAAAAATCGTCCCATCGACGCAAGATCTGGAAACTAGATACGAAGCTTTAGAACAAAAAAAGGCATCTTTGAAAAAGTGCCCTAAATCTGAAACCAGTACCGAATTGAGCACAGGCCAAACGACGAAAGAAGTTCCGTCAACACAAGATTTGGAAAGCAGATTCGAGGCCTTAGAACAGCGCATGTCGATCAGTTCTGATACAAAGATACCCAAGGCCACTTCGAATAGGAATGAGCAGCATTTTAAGAAACTTCCTTCAACTCAAGACCTGGAAACGAGATTCGAAGCCCTGGAACAAAGAAAATCAACCACAGATGGTTGTGTTAAAAATCAATTTCCAGAAGATGTAATGAATTCCAAGTGCGTTGCGGAAATAAAGGATAAAAATCCAAAACTGCCTACCACACAGGACTTGGAAAGTAGATTTGCTGCTTTAGAACACCAAAAGTCCATCACAGATGGGTGTTCTAAAGACATACATTTCGATTCCCTTCAACTCGTATCCAAAAACGAAGATCTAGGTGTGCAGAAGGCATCAAAAGTGCCTTCTACACATGATTTGGAAACAAGATTTGAAGCTTTGAATCATCAAAAACCTGCAGTTACTATCGAGGCGGGGCATGCGAAACTTTCAAAGGTTCCGTCGACACAAGATTTGGAAAAACGATTTGCCGTCATGCAAATAGATGCAGAAAAACACAAAGTTGCAAAAATTAGTACTCATGTGATCCCCTCAAAAACCGAAGCAGTCCTGATGGAAGTCCAAACAGGCGATGCTGAAGAAGTTCCAGACCCACACAAGCGAAGAGATTTATACAAAGTAGAGTCGCAGAGCGATGAAACATTGACCACTTCCGATCAGACCACTACCGAATTTGAGACGAAAGTCGAATCTCGACCAACATCGTGCCCTGAGTACAGCGATCCATTTGATTCGAATATTGTCACCACCGATAGGGTATTGAAAATCATTGAAGAAAATTCCAAGATACTACATCGAATTTTAAAAAAGACTCTTGCAGATAGCGGTGACCTGGATGCGAAAGATCAAGCGAAGAAATCCCATCCCGGAATAACTGACTCCCTATTGGCACTCGGCAATATATTCCCACGGTCTGACGAAACCATATCACCTAGCCACATCAAATCACACTCATGGATTCGCCCATCAATCACATTACGTTCAGATGATAACATCTCCGATCGATTAGCTTCCATTAAGAGCACCATCAAATCAATTGACACCCTGTGTGAGGAGAAATCCTTTCGCAAGGAGAAGTGTCAGCGTTACATAGACTCATTGTTCGCACGTCCAACACTAAAGCCAGCTGCTGCTTCAGTAAGTCCTTCAATAAAGATAGACCCTATCGAGCGCAAGCCGTCACAGGATCGCACCGCCAAGAGAGAACAACAAAAAGACATTTCGCCCCGCAGAAGACGAGCCGAAGACCGCGAGGAGTACGAGAGCAGGGTAAGACGAGACACGATGCCAAATAGTTTAGATGCACCTAGTGATTTTAGTTTTAGCGTAGCAAACATAGATCAAGTAGATAGTGAAGTAGATAGAATTTGTCAAGGAAAACAAATGGATACGCAAATAGAGCGGCCTCTCTCTCCGTACTATGGTTCTGGGTATGATCTTAACAAGCGATCAATCACCCCAGTCGTCTACATTCCGACGAAGCTGGAAATTCGGCACACCACCGTCACATCGACATTTTACGATCGTTATCTCACCGAAAAGCACATCGAGAGGACATTCCCAAGGAGTAAAAAGTCTCCTGTGTCGCCGACAACTACGAAAAGCTACTTGGACATTGCCAAATACTCGTCCACAAATTTAAACGATCGTAGTTCGAAATCGGCGGAGAACTCACCATCCAGGCGAAAGGATGGCGGCGGATCATCCCCAAACTACACAATCTCATCGGCAGTTAATAGGCGCAATATGATCTCAACATTGGACGTCGCGCAAAAAGACTTACAAATCAGGAGCTGTGATAACATCCTACTGCAGCTGCGATCGTCGACTCACAACACTGACATAGTACCGTCAATCATGGTGTACAATCCACTTCCGACAAAGATAAGAAAACCACCAGAACTTGGAATCAGTCTGGGGCTATACAAGGACTATGGCAGCGATGACGCTTCGAAGAGCTGAAACTCTTTACAACGATACTTTGTTCTTCAGCAGAAGGTTGTTTGACGCGTAGAATGACATTTTCGTTAACGTCTTCAAAACTTGCATTCGATAGAGGCTTTCGCATTTAGAGAATCAAATTCAGGAATATTTAAGCATAAACTTGTAGTAAATGAAAGCAATATACTATTTTCAAAGTGAAAATAACTTAGATGCAAACTATTTATCAGGTATACATTAAAACATATAAGCAAAATCTCTTCTTAAAATCATAAAAATTGAAAACAATCATCCATTGTCCCTTTTTCTATATGGCTTTGAATTGAAAACAAAATATGTAATAAAAAAAGAAATTATTGTCTCGTTGTCTTTTTTTTCTACTTTGTCTTTCACTAAATTTCGGACTTCTTTCGACGTGTAGTTAAATACATATAGTAATATAATGCAGCATATAAATTTATTGTTAATAAATAACTATTTTGAATCTTATAATGTTGATGATGACTGATAAATGAATTAAACTATTAACAAAACGAAACGAAATATTTTAAATTAGACAAACTCAATTTATTGTCAATGAGATTATTATCAGCGGCAGTTATATATTTATTATTAGTAATTTAAAAACAAAAACTATGAAAATATGTTATCTGTTTGTCGTTTACTTATTAGTTATTACATTTATATGAGTTCAAATGAACGTTTGGGATTGTCAATATTGCATAAAATGATTGTTGTTATTATTTTAAGTATTAACTATTACATTACGAATAATTTACCAAACAGAAATAATAAAACAAAATACAGTTAATAAAGAACACTTTATTTATTTACGGGTTTTAATTTTTATTGATGCTTACGAGCCATGAGCTTTTTTTATATCATGAGGTATTCGATTGGGTGAAACTTTTTTTTTGCTCCAGATCACTTTTATGTTCTATTGTCTGGAAAAGTACCAACAAAAGGGAACAATTCCCTTTTTCATGATCGATAATTGGTCACATGAAATTTGGAATCTGAGAAGCCGAATCTGAGAAAAATAAATTTGATGAGATTATGACGTGGATAAAGCTGGGGTGGAATCCTGTAAGGTGATAGGTTATAGTCACTTTTGTCATAGTCAAATGTGATAGTCACATCATTCTCCTTTTACGTAAGGTGATCGCAAAATAACTATACAAATTTGGCATCACTTTGTTATTTCAAAACATAGTTTTTTTGTCAGTAGCTTCATTTGCACAAAAAATTCAGACATCATCATAATCCTAACTTATACAGGGTGTCCGCCGGGAAGGTATACTACTTTGTTTGTTTATAATTTTTGATTAAATGAAAGAGAATGGATCTTGTATTGATAAAAGTTGTATTTAATGTCCGAAATTATGTATGGAATACAATATCAGGTAAATGTCCGCCTCTGTTAGTCTCACAAATGCGAGCCCTTTTGAGCACATTTTTCATTACATTCTCACACATTTCACGCGGTATTTCATTAATTTCATCACGAATATTTTGTTTAAGTTGCTCAAGCGTTTTTGGTTTGTTTGCATAAACCTTGCTTTTCAGATATACCCACAAAAAGAAGTCCGGAGCAGTCAAATCAGGCGACCGTGGAGGCCAATCAACATCACCATTTTTTGAAATAATTTGATGTGGAAAGAGGTCTCGCAGTAATTCCATTGTAATCCTGGCTGTATGCGATGTGGCACCGTCTTGTTGACACCACATGTTAATCAAGCCCAAAGCATGAAGTTGTGGCGTTAAAAAGATTTCAATCATATCACGATATCGCTACCCATTCACAGTTACCGTTACGCCGTTTCATTTTAAAAGAAGTAAGGTCCAATGATTCCTCCTGACCAAATTGCACACCAGACTGTAACTTTTAAAAGATGCAAAGGTGCTTGGGCCTATCACCTACAGACCCTCTTTCTTCGAAATCATTCACTCAACACGATAAATAGTGCGTTTTGTTGGCACGTTGTTTCTCCCAAAAATTTCACGTAACATTGTCATAGTCACAGTAATCGATGATTGATTTTGATAAAATGTTTTAACTATTAAAACACGTTGGTTTATCGAATATTTTTCCATAATAAATTTGCCACGTGTCTACTTCACGACTGCCAAATGTGAACTGTCAAGACTAATGTTTACCAAAATGGCGGCAAAACAAAGTAGTATACCTTTCCGGCGGACACCCTGTATTATAAATGCGAAAGTAACTCGGATTGTTACCTTTTCACGACCGCTAAACCATAAGCTACTTTTTGTTGCGAAAACAAAAAATGCAAGTTTGCATGACGAACCAATCATTTGTCAAATTAGAGATATAAAAATGCATCTATGCTTTTGGTAAGAAATAACGACATTTGCTGCGTTTTTTACCAATGATTTTAAATGTGTAGGGCTTGTTGGTTGGCTTGAAAGGTGGGATAGTTTTGGGCCCTGTTGTTTATTAACAGCATTTTTTTATTTGAGCCAGTCGAAGCGCTAATTCTACGCAGGCGATGTCGCGGGTACTAGCTAGTATTTAACATGTGTATATATTTATTATTATACCTACAACCTGCAGTTCTTAGCATGCCGGCGGTTTTGGTTAAACAACGTATGCTTTTTTTTATTCTGGCGAAGCATTTTAAGATGACATCCATCGATGCAGCCTATAACTACATATGATGAGTAAATGTAAGGGCTGTGTAATAATTTTTCAACATTATTTATAGGCTTATTTCTAATACCGTATTTTGTACAAAAATTCGTTTACCGATTTTATTGGCAAAAATTGTATCATATTTTGACATATTTTTGACTCTGACTCGAACAGCAATTAAGGCTACAGTACGCTGACCCATTGATACATCCCAATCAGTGCCAAGTGACCACTATTGAGCGCCACTTCCGTAAAGGTTCAAGGTTTCATCGAGTTAAAGAAATGTGTATATGCGTAGATCTCTACTCATCTATTATTCCGAGAAATAAATATGGCACATGATCCATAGCCCAAGTGGTCTGTTAAATACAAGTGCTATTTGCATGAAAGGTAGAAAGTGTTCAAAGCGATTTCCTAAAGACTTTTGTGAAAGAACATTGTAATTCTGTTAATGGTTGCCCAATTTTTAGGAGACGAGACAATAAGGCAACTGTTGATGTTAAAACAGTGGACAACAGATATGTTGTTCCTTATAATCCGTATCTCCTTGCGAAATTTAGTTGTCATAATAACGTAGAAGTTTGCACAACTGTTAAAAGCGTCAAATGCATATATAAGTATGTGTATAAAGGTTACGATAGTGCAAGTATTGAATTGAATGACGCAAATGCAGTAAATGAAGATGGTTCTGTTGATGAAGTGAAAAATTATGTAGGATCCACAGAAGCTGCATAACGTATGTTTGAGTATGAAATGCATCACCAGTATCATATTATTTACCGGTCAAAATTGTCAAAATATAATATTCAGATCAGGTCAAGAACAAAATACCATTGCTGATAGAAGAAATACTAAGTTATAAGCATTTTTTAAACTAAATTAGGGTCGATACAGAAGCACATCAATTTCTTTACACTGATATTCCTATGAAAATTCCTCATTCCCTAAGATTGCCATTTTGATTAAGTAGCTACTGCCAACCTCAACCGTAACTACTCTACTCCACTCTCAACGAAGGCATTGTCTCAAAACTTGATCTTTTCCTCACGAGCTTTCATCCAGGAAAAAACTGTAACCGAGATTGTCACAGGATTCCTTCAAGGTAATTCGCACTATCTTTTGGTCAGTGCTTTACCATAAGAATTATTATTTATTTTATCGACAGGCTGCCTCAAAACTAACATCGTAGCAGGAAATAAACCGAAATAAAAAAATACTCAAAACATGTCGATAAGGCAAAACAAGAAAAAGCTAAACCTCCCAGGTAAAGAAATAGTGAGAAATAGTGTTCTATTTGTGATTTTTGGTTATTTTTTTGTGTTCTAATAGTAGATAGTCCTCTTTAAAATGATATTTACATTGCTAAGTAGGTACAAGATCCTAAAAGAAAGTAAAAGCTTTAAATAAGAAAAAGGAAAAGAAAGAAGAAGAAAAAAGGTAAAAAGTAAACATGTACGTGCAATTAAGTTCCTAAAATATATGAAAATTATCTACCTTAAAGTTAACGTAAAAAAGTTTTTAATTTGATAACCTATAGTGTGGTGTAGTGTTAGTTTGGCTTAGTAGTTTATTTGCCTCAAACAGCGACATCAAAAGCAGCAGCAAAAACCTACGGAAACGGATATTGTGCACAATCTCTGGGCAGTTTTGAGTTTTTTTTGTCATCATTTCTTTTACTCTTATCGCCAAGCTAGAGCTATATTTATATATTTTCTTTTTTCTTAATATATAACTAACTTGAAAATGTCCAAGTGATCGAACTGAATTGATAGCCTTCATATTTTGAAACTTTTATTCTCAAAGGAGTTTCAATCACCGAAACAAATGAGGGAATTATTTGGGACCATATTTGCATTAAATATGTATAATGCCAATCAATGCATTGGCGCTGTGGAATGAGTTAAAAAAATATTTAAGTAAAAACTTTGCAAGAGATTATGATTTTAATGTGGCAAATAATCTAAGTATCCCTTAGAAATTGAAGACACATTTAAATGTTCACAATTTGAACTGTGCATCATTTGGTTTACCCGTTCCGACTCATTTACCAGATAGTCGTCCTGAATATGCATTCGATCCGCTAGAGGAACAAAGACTTTTCGAACAATTATATGCAAGTGCAAACGTAGAACAAAAAAATATAATAGATCATGTTATTCGCGAAGTGCAATTCCATGACTCAGGTTTAAATGGGTTTGGTCTAACTGCACATGCGGGATGCGGTAAAACTTTTATTCAAACAGCAATTATACATATTGCATTGAAACTTTGATTCATTAGGCCTTTTTTATTATGCTCAAATGATCTATGTAGATCATTGATTTCCATGGTTTACAACAAAAGTTGGATCTCGTACTATTTTTGTAAACCGTGTAAATCAATGATCTATATAGATCATGTGAGCACGGAAAGAATTTTAAGATCAAATTAAGAAAAATAAGCACAGAATCACGAAAAGTTTGTCTAGTTTTAGAGCTTAGCTAAGGATTTACTAATTCACGACTTTTTGTTCGCAATTCTAGAAATTGTGCGAAGTGAAGATATTGTCCCTCAAAAGTCGTGAATCAACACTTTTCATTATCAATAATGCGATCAAACGAGAAAAACATATTGCCATATACGATCGCAATTTGGCACAAATAGTTATCAATTTGATATTACATGGATTGTAAATTGCAAAAACAATTCGTAAATTACCACTTTTCTGTGGTAAATTACGTCCTCCCTTAGCAAATTACAACAATTTAGTCTTGAATTGCAACTCAATAGTGTTGATTTGCGAATTAACAGGAGTAGATTTACTACTTCAGTAGTTGCAATTTACAAATTTTCATTTTTATTATTTTTATCATTTTGCAATTAATATTTTGCAATTTACGATTCTCGAGTGGTGATTTCAGGCATCACCGTATTAAATTGAAAATGTTTTACCGTGAAATTAGAAAACTTTATTCTCAATTTGCAACTTATATCTTGTGATTTACAAATGTTATTATTTTCGAATACATATTTAGAGTCATATTTTATTTTCCTCCTGATATCCAAGAAAATCATACGGCGCCATATCGTCCGGAGACAACGGGATTTGTCTGGGATGGTTTTTTGGTCTATGCTGAAATTTAAAATGCAAACAAAATATTTAGATGAAATTGACATTGATACGAACCTTTACAATTCTTCTCGATTACATATTTTAGAATCCATTCCAATTTATACTTCCTTCCTAATTGCGAGATGTACATTCTGAAAAAAATACAGATCTATATGCATACTTCGGCGTTTTTTGAATTATTCCATAGGTACTTACCTACAATACATATTCCAGAATGCTGTATAATTAGAAGTACACAACCTATCAATACAAATTAGTTATACTTAAACAACTTTAACTCGACTGCTTTAAGCAAAGATTGAATACCGACTGCCTGTCTCTGCACCGCCACGCAGTGTGCACAATGATGATTTGGCTCCATGATTGCAGCTGTCTAGCAATACCACATACATACGTGCATCCATAAAAAGAAAGGATTTAAAAGGATTACGATAGGTACATGGACTATGAACTGTGTATAAAAAGGTTGATTCCATGGAAATTACAAAAAGTATTTTGCAATTTACGACTTCTCTACGTCAATATACGTTTTCAGTTTGAAGTGTTAAATTACAAGATTTTATTGATTCATCATTCAGTGCTGGTAAATCACCAAATATTTTTCGCAATTTGAGATTGTGAAGTGGTGTTTGAGAAATTGACCTATTGGAGTGGTAAATTGCGCCAAACAATCTCGCAAATCACTACAAATAAAAGAAGCTCGAATTGATACTTCTAATCGTAAATTTCAACAAACAGAATTTGGTATTCTCCGCCGTTTTCAATGTCAAATTACCAATTTTTGTATTAATCCATGAAAACTTCGTTGTGATTTGCGAGAAATATATAATTCGTAAATTGCAACTCAAAATTTTGCAATTGGTGATTTTCAATTCTTTCCCTGAGCATAATAAAAAAGGCCTATTGTTACTGCCTTCAGTGGTATTGCTTCAACACTTTTAATTGGTGGTGGAACATTGCACAATGCTTTTAAATAACCGATTCCGATATTAGATATTTCAGTTGTTAATATTACACCGAACAGTTCTTACGGCCGTTAGATAAATTCAGTGGATTTCATAATCATTGATGAAATATCAACTTAAGAGATTTAGGAACTGATCAAATTATAAAAAATAAACCGTTCGGTGGTAAGAGTGATGATTGTGGTGATTTTAGACAAATTTTACCCGTTTCTCCACACGGAACACGATCAACTTTGATTGAAAATTGCTAATTAGTGCATTCCACCATGTTACTTCAAATCAAAACATGAGAGCTAGACCAAATGAGTTATAATGTATCCAGTTTCTGAATAAACTCGGTAAGGGTGAACTAAGAAATTATCCTCAATTTGGTAAAGGGAGACAAATTATTTTATTCTATGGGTTGATGGCTAATGAATACAGGTTTCTCTTGAGCTTTGTGACAGGACTCGAACAGAATATTATTACTATTAAGTTTTTCCAAATTTTCTCATCAATATAGCTTTGTCATTTTTGACACATTTAGAGAAGAGCGACAAAATATTTAGTTCAATGGAGTAGTAGCCGTAAAATATACGCTTCTTTTAAGATATTTGGGTTTTTTATTGATTTTTTTATAATTTTGTTTTCTTTTCCTTGAATAACAAAAGAGTTCTAGTGCGAACTGGCACTTGAAAAAACCTAACGTTTGGTATTGTGCAATTGAAAAAAATCCGTCAAATTCAATGTGGCGGACCCAGCCTAATCCACATAAGGCTGTGGGCACTGTCATATTATTGGTATATCTGCAAGGTGTACCCGCGATTTACTACATATCTAAATGAGTGGTAATCTTTACATCCTCAACAATACCTCGTACTCAGATTTTAGCTAAACTGTTGAAGAACATTACTTATCGAACCAGACATTAGAATAGATAGATATTTGCAACCATTTTGTTTGCAAAAGCTCCAACGATTTTGATCAAAGTACATATCCCAGTTCCTATATATAAACTAAAAACATTTTCTAAGCATGTATGTAACATCCACTTTCAAGCCCTTTTTATATACATATTAGACATATTATGCCTTAATATAAATTGCACATGCCGATTATAAATACACATGGAAGTTACATTTGATCTCTGAAGGGAAAGGTAGTCTTTAAAAATTGGTTATGAAACTAAAACATATATGAGAACTAGCGAAAATTGACGAAACGCTGCCTATATAGTTATACGAATTTATTTCACCAAAAAAAATGGTAAATACGTGCTCACATCACAAATGAATATATTTAAGCTAAACGCGCACTACAATCCTTATAATTTTATGTGGGATTTATTTTGTCGGGTATCGCTGTTGAGCTCTCCAGAAACCTGGTTGCAATAAATGCCTTACCACTTTATCGGGCTTACCCCCATACTCGTGGAATCCAAATTGAAAAAAAATATGGAACGAAACAATACAGAACAGAATAAAGAAAACAAAAAAAAAAATAAAGCTCATTGGTTAATCAGGTGATAGAATTTCCGTTTGGACGGAAATCTGCGTTAATGAGCTCGCCGCCACTAAAAATCGACAAATCAGCTGAATAAAAGAAATATGGGACAACCAAACTTCAGAAGATCCGAAGAAGGCCCAGGACGGAAGACCGGTAGAAGGGGTAAGAAGCTCATTTAGGTGGATGTTACAGCAATCTGCCAAAAATCTTCCCTGAACACAGAGTTTAAGGAAAAACAAAAAGGTGCAATACTTATAGACACAGTTTAACAAGAGGTGCAGAAATGCAAAGATGTAGTAATGAAGATGCGAAACGCGACGGAGAGACAAAAATATATCTGCACGGAGGTAAAGAAAAATTGCTCTCTGAGCTAGAGGAATCCTTGGATATTATCGGGTTTACATAATCGTAACTGATAGCGGTTATTTTAGCTTGAAAGACAAGGAAAAAACAAAAAGGCAATCAAAGGGAACCTGATAAAACCTCAGGAACCGGAGACATACGCGGGTATACTTCGAGAAATACGTAGCAGGTCCAATCCACGGAAACAAAAACTAAAGCAGTGCGCCAAATAAAATCAGGCGATCTTCTGCTAGAAAAGAAATGATATGAGCGTATCACAAAATAGTATTAATACATATTCTATTTATTTAGCATACATAATTAAACAAAGCAAATAAATTAAAATTATATTCTTGTTACGAGTTTGAAGCGAGTTTTCACTGCAGAGGACTCCAAAAGGCTGCCGAGCGAGGGTTTGAAGTACTCTCTCTTAAACTTTTCCTGCAATTTGGTGGCCATCGAAAATTCGAATCGGCCGAAATCCGCAAGAGCCACACTTATAAAGTGGACTGCTCTGCGTGCAATAAATTGCGGTCATTTAACACATTTAAAGATTATCTGCGTGAATTTGGAACATTAGAACCATCCAAATTCCAAAGTAGGTATGTTAAGAGTTGAGGTAGGCCACAGGGATCTTCGGAGTAGTGTAGGAGGACGGTGGCACGCTCGCGGTTGCACGGCTATCGCTCGTTGGACGGGGTAGTTCTTGTCAACCCTCACACTAAGCCACCTGCTCAAAACGAAAAAAAATGCATGCCAAAGGTAAGCGAAGAACTAACTTTAAATGACTTCAGCAAAAAAAATATTTCTTCCTGCTTTTCTCACGGCAACTCTTGTTTCCACCAATGGATTATGATTAATTTCCTCTACAAAACGGCAATGGCCTTATTATTACCTTTTATGGTCATAGTTTTGTTTGTGTATTCTGTATAAGCTGTATGGCATTATCGTTTCGTCTCTATCTTTTTCGGGTAGAGAGTTCATCTTTCATTCCCTACCTTTCTCCCGCAACATGCTGACCACTTAGACACATATAAACATGTTTATCCTGGTAGACGATACAATAACGATACACATACTTACTTACAAGACAACAAAAATACATAAGCCTATAGTGCACCTCATAATCGATTTGATATAGGATCGTATCACAGATCTTAACAATAATTCAGACCTAACTACCTATAATTAACACCTCGCCAACATTATTGTTTTTCCCCACACGTGAACCTGTACACTTGGCTTATCCGCGTTATCCGTGACTTGCAAGCGGGAAAACCAGTGCATCGAGTTGTGCAACAACTATAGTTGTGCCCCATCGACTGAAATGTCACTTCATCACATTTTTTATTTTGTGCTTTTCAGCGATGGTGGGTTGTTTATCAGGTAAGTTTATTTTTCTCTTTTTAATAATTATTTTTCTACCCTTTCTAAATATTTATAGAGTTGTTATTTTCTATATTGCGGGTCGTTGCTCGGTTGACTGGCTTCTATGAGGACAATTCAACGTTGGACTGGTGTTGTTGTTTGTCCCAACTCCCGAGCACAACGTGATCTCTTACTTGTTGAACCACAGGTATACAGGTGCATGGGGACAAAATAATTAATTTTGTCCCCATGTTTCCGTTGATGCATTGTTAAATAGGGGTTGTGGAGATCGTGTATATTCGTGTCTGTTTGTGTGTATGCCTATGCAAATTTCGTGTTTTCTTTTATTTTCTTTTTACTTCTAGGAATGTTACTGTTTACATCATGAGGTCATTGACTTCCTGATTCAGGCTGTGTAAATCCTGGTAGTTGAGTTTTGAAGTAGATATTTACCAGTTTCTTTGTTTTATATGTATATTATCATTCTTTTATTTTAGGCCTATGTTTGCTGATTAATTGAGTTCCCCGATCGTCGTTGGAGCCTCCGTACCCATAATATATTTTTATAATCGTATGAATTTTTTGAACTAATACCAGTAAGTCAAAAAGCCACGGCTCTTAAAGCTCTGGAATTGAGGTCAAATGCAAAAGTACTGCAAAATAAAATTGTTGACGATGACAATAAGTTCGTAAGACTTCTCCAATTTAAGAAATCAACGCAAAGTAGAAGAAAGTTATATAGCCGTAGCCAGTGAACTTTTACAAAACGCAATGAGGTAATAAGTTTTTCTATTTGGCCGAAAAATCAGTCTTGTAAATGAAGGTTAATATCGAAATCTACCTATAGTTACCCCCAAATATGTTCAAAAATATTTTGGTTAGACTATGCCAAATAGATCTTTAAATAAATGAAGATTTGCAAAAATTGATCGGGATAAATGCATTCCTTCATGTTATTTTACTTAATCTTTTGTCTACCTTGATCTGACATTTTAGATTTATTTATTATTTGTTTTCCATAGGAAGAACAGTGAGCCTACTGCACAATAACTCAAAGTTCAAGGAGCTCTACTTTGCCACAGAAGGGATGATGAGGGACATGGTTTCATAGCCAGAAATTGTGTTTGTTGATGGGACCTACAAATCACTCAACAAAAATTCGACAACGATGATTTTCTTAATAGAGGATGGAAATGGGCGGGGACGTAGTTGCTGTAGTAGAATTACTATCTACTGAGGAAGAATATGTCCTTCATTGGTCGGTGAAAACGTTCCGCCAAAAAAATGAGGATAGCACTGAGAATATTAAGTCCTTTATGACTGATAAGGACCTTGTGGAGAGAAATGTTTTAAAACAAATCTTCCCATACAAGCGATATACTTTTGTGTTTTTTTCACACGTTTCGATCATTTTCAAAAACAATCTGGACGGACAAATTGGGCATACTAAAGTATGAAGAAAAACATTCCTTTATTATCTCCAACTTTACTTTTTACAGTTCTTCCGATGAACTATACACAAAATTACACGCAGCATTTGCGGAAGCAGACCCTTGCCAGATCCTGCAATATAACGACGAAAACTGGCATAAAATCAAAAATGAATGGACGGCATACATCTAATATATCACAGGAAGTGCGAAATTCTAGCAACTGCTCCCAAAAAACAGTACGTTAGTGGGATTCATGAAAAGTTATTTTCAAGTGGTAAAAGTCCCATCAAGTTGAGACAAAATTTACAACAGCAAACCAATTTCTTAAACAATCTGTGATCGAAGAGATGGACACAAGCGAAAACGAACAAAAATTTCTCTAAATACTGACAAAATCTGCCTGTGAACGATTACATATCATTCCACTCACCGTGGTGGATACATAGACTCACCCACTTTTCAAACCAATTGTCAAAGTGTTTATTTACGCGGGATTTTCTATTTATAAAAGGCATAAGTGGAGTGTAAATAGAAATAAATAATTAGTAAAATATTCAATAAAGTGTTTCAATAATGAATCTTCGTTGTAGGAAAATGAACGACGGGCAGCCTATCACAAAAATCGTAAAAGGGCTTTGAATTGTGTGCTGGGGTGAAATTCAACAAATAACACTTTTAAAGCCCCAGCCGACGATGCTAGGTAAGCCAATTATTAATTTATTCAACCCTTATTATTGATTTAGTATGTATTGTATATTAATTAATTAATTAATTTTATCATAAAAACTGGTTGCATGGCATTCCCCTAAATAAAATTAGTTTCGTCCCTGCAGAAGTTCGTGGCATGTATCGTTTTCGACTTTAGAAAATGATTAATTCCGAAAAAGCTATCGTGATTTTAGTTAAAAAAAAATTTATTAAACAATAAAACATCTTGTAAAGTAGCAATAAGTTGCGCGAAAAAAGTGAAAATCATTCGCGAATATTTAATAATAATTTGTAAATGCGCCAAAGTGAAGCAGATGGTACAAATTTAGTGATGTGTTTGCTAGAAAAAAAAACCCTCCCAATCAGAGCGCGAAGTCCTCTGGTTATTAAAAAAGTAGGAAATAATTATCTTCAGTTCACCCTATTGAAAAGCAGACAACGTGAAGTGTTTAGTGATTTTCTTTTATAATTTGGTAGCAGAAATTGGCTTCTTATTTTCGTAAAAAAAAAAAAAAACGGTTTGATAACGCATTTCGAAGTTGTGAATTTAATGCATGACTCTATACGAGCGCAAAATACCAGATATTAAGGGGTAGCTTGCCCAAGTGCCCTAGGAAAAGGTGACAATAGATTCATATTTTCATAAATTTTCCCAACTTCGCTCTAACTTCATCAAGAAATTATATATTTTCACCTAGTATTTGCTATCTCTTAATTCTTCTACCTTAGCTCCACCAAATGGTGTATATTGTTTTACATTTAACTCGTTATTTTAAAATTAAGCCGTGCTTTAGTATCTTTAGTATCGTCTGAGGGTCAAATTTCTACGTTATTTTCGTTTGGATCATTTCCTCAAATGACGGATTTATATGAACTTAATGTGCTATCAGTTATTCATTATTGATAAATAGTAACATTTTTAGTCATTTTTAACAAAAAGTCGATTGGGAATATGTATTACATGTAAAGGGTTTTTCAATAAGAGCGCAACAAAATAAATAAACAAAATTTTAAATAAAACAAAAACAGTTTTGGATATCAATGAAATTCTTTATTCCTGTGAAAGTACGTTCGATGCCATTATGTATGGAACTCGATTTCTTTTGCATGGCCACCACGGGCACGCTTGCAGAAGTCCAGACGCTCAAAAAAGTTCTTTATCATGATTTTTTAGTCTACCGCATGTTTTTAATACATAGAGTGGTAAATAATTAATATCTCTTTTCTTTTTTGCAGTAGGGAAGTTTGGAGGTTAAATTTGGGACTAAGTGTACTGTTAGCGAATCAAGAGCGAAAAATAGGCTCACACGATGTGCCGTCCCTGATTTGCCCAAAAAGACAGCGGTAAAAGCGGTGCTAGAAAAGCACTGCTTAGGGGAAGAAATGATAGATGGTAGACTCGTTTTTCGACAAAACAAAAGAGGTCGGTTTTCAGACAAGAACCCGCAACAGCCCCCCAAAAAAGTAGGTTTAAGAAGCCAATTTTCAAAATCTACCGAAACGATAAATAGGCTTAAGGAAGAATATTCCAAAAATATTAAGGCGAAAGACCGTGAGATTTTGCTCCTGAAAGCCCAAATTAAACAAATTTCCGAAGAAAATGTATTAAGGGATGCTAAACAACAAAAATTGTTTGCAGTTAATTGCTTCCAATTGCTCAAAAAACCAAGACCGTAGTGCTCGTGGCAATAGGCATAGCAAGGAGGCCAAAAAGTTTGCACTTTTAATGCATTTTGTGTCCCCGTTGGCATACAGGGAACTCAAAGCCATGTTTAATCTTCCATGCGTTGAAACCCTGCACACCTATATAAAGTCATGGCCAAAAACACCTGTCAACATTGAATTCAATGCAAAGAGTTTGGAGCTTAAAGCCACTTTCCGGAGCAGTTCCGGTACTGCTCGATTTCGGCCGACGAAATGTGCCTCGATTACAGTAGAAAGACTGACTCTATTATAGGTCTGCAAGATTTTGGTGAAACCAAGTGTGCTATTATTCATGGCACAAGGTATTGCCAAAAGGTGGAAGCATACTTTTGGATATTACTTCGTTCGCAGCAGTCGCCCGCCTTTCATTTTAAAGAAACTGCTTTTTATGGTAGTTAGGGCCGTAAAAGAAAGCAAAATCATCCCCATTCACTTCGTGTGTCACCAAGGGCCTAATTTCCAAGCGTTGGCTCGTCTTTTGGAAATAAGCCCCCAAAAGCCTTACTTCTTGGTGGAGGAATCCTGGATATACTTCTTCTACGATGTCCCGCACCTGCTTAAAAGTACGCGCAGCTGCTTGCTGAGAACGGTAAAATTGCCTCTTGAAAAGATATTGCACAGCTTTTCAATATTGACTCCAAGAGTGAACTCAAACTGGCTCCGAAGTTGACCAATGCTCACATCAACCTTGCTCACCTTTGAGCGAATGAAAGTCAGACTGGCCTCTCAGGTCCTAAGCAATACGATTTCTACGGAGCTCTTAACGCTTTCAAAGTCTGGCAAATTTTTTGACAAACTCTTTAATATATTCAATATATTCCCTCATTAGACAGCCCGAAAATATGAAAATTGCCTTCAGCCAAAATGAAATGCAGGAAGAGTTCTTAGGCAAAGCCAGAAAATTACTGATATAAATAAAAGTTATTGCTTACAACGGAGCGAATACAACCAGAACGTTTAAGTTCATTAACGGGTGGTTGCTAAACATATCGTCTCTTTTTTCGCTGTTCCAATACCTGCAGCGATATGACTTTAAATATTTATTGACCCGACATCTAGATCAGGGCTGTTTAGAACACTTTTTTGACAGTGTGCAGGAGGTTCAAATACACTTCCAACCTGCTTTCAATTTATAGGCGCATTTCAAAAACTTTGGGGTATTTAATACCTCAAGGCCGTCAAAACAGGAAATTGCGACCAGCTGGAAGCTATCGCAGATCACGAGTTAGTGAAAGACCCTCAATGGCTGCAGTGGGAAGTAGTGCCTGGACCAAGTAGCATTTTAGAGGCAAAGCTCACTAATGACATAAATGGAACTGAATTCCTTCAAGAAAACAGTTTCGCTTATGTTTGCGGCTGGCTTTCTAGAAGATGTTACGAAAGTCATAGTTGCTTCTTACCCTTTCCAAAACTTTCCAACTCGGAACCATCACCGAACTTGTTTTTCACGACCCTCAAGCAATATGACAATTGCAACCTCGTTAAACTTCGTGGAATACATTAAGCATCTCGACGCAAGTTTTTGTGAATTGTTTCCACAAAATTTCCATATTAGAGGTGTCACCGAAAGACTTTTTGAAGAACTGCAGCTCGAGCCTCCGTATACCTGTTGCCAAGAACTACCAATGCATTTCATTTTGAAATACTTTTTGAGAGTTCGCATTCATTTTGCACTAAAATTTATAAATCGCGATTTAAGATTACCATTTAAAAGGAGCAAAACCCTCACGGTACCGCATTTGTAAATAGTTGTATATACATAATAAAAAATATTATTTGCGTTTTGTGCCTTATGTTATTATTACGTATGTATTATTATAGATGTAGAATTTTTGTAGAGACTTTTAGCAGTTCGAATTGGCATACAGTTATAAGGCCCATACTTATTTATTTATTTTCTTTATTTTATCAGTTGTGCCTACTCTTTTTTTTATCTATTTCTAAGTATTCATTACATATGTACAATAACATTCTATGAATAATAATACTAATTCCAATTTATTTCAAGACTGGTGCAATAGGCCTGCTGGGGAAACCGAACACCA
Organism: Cheilosia variabilis; assembly: GCA_951230905.1. Taxonomy (NCBI): domain Eukaryota; kingdom Metazoa; phylum Arthropoda; class Insecta; order Diptera; family Syrphidae; genus Cheilosia; species Cheilosia variabilis. The sequence goes on from OX579676.1 coordinate 54,289,468, forward strand.
TATAAAAAATTGGTTAACGCCAGTATGCATACCTCATGGGTGGCGTGGAAATGCAATAATAACTGCTTTTATTCCCATACAGGTGTAAATAAAAATCATCATCGTCAGCATCATCATAATAATTATCACCCTAGTCACCATCATCCTGGTCGTCATCATCATCTAAAGGCCATCATCTCGTCAACTATCATCTTATTAAGATGAAAAAATGACTGCAAATGTGGAATTACAAAAAAAACCTAAAAAATTACTTGTCTGTTAATTTATTGTAATAAATGTAAATCACATTGTTTTTTTGTAATATAATGTCTTAGTCATTAATTTAGTACTTTCTCGCTGGGCCAATGCGCCAAAAACTTTTCATCTTGAGGTAAAATATCTGCAAATTGAAGGTTGTTTGAGTGTCATAACCTGCTAATCGTTCTATGCTGCAATAGCAATACATACTTGTCTAAGTTCTTCAATCGATTTTCCAACCCTTATTGGCTTCCTTGATTAATGTGGATACCTAGAATTAAATGAAAGAAGTGAATACGTTTCAAAAAATGATCATTGTTGGTTTTGGTTATTGATGGTAGCATCTTATTGTCATTATAATTGGAAGTTGTTGGTGTTTCAGACATTTCTTGCTACGAAATTCAATAGAAATGTTGTTATCCATATGATGTATGACGTACACTTCTAGTAATTGTAACTTATTGTACCTGCAATGCAGAATGTTGTTGAAGTTGGTATATTGATAATTGAAGCGTTTAGAATGAGAAGGTGTTAAGTGACAAATTTAAAGTTCCGAGTAAAAAACGTTTAAAGTTGTTTGCCCATAAATCCCCCTGTGAAAGCAGTTGAGTTCGGTAATACGATATAAAAGTAAATAAAGAAAATATTATTTTAGACAACGTGACTCCAATTATTAAATTTTATAATAAGTGGTATTCTTATACAAATTAATGCCCTTAACGCCTTTATTTTAGCACTTTTTTACGCTACGAAACCTGACAAAATTTTGTGTATTTATCACCTTTAACCATATACAACTCTATATTAAGTACAGTAGAGCATCGGCGAATAGACCAAAATTTAAGTTGTCACATAACACCTTTATCGGATAAAAAACATCAAAAGTTTCAAAAATGTCACTTAACCCCTTCTCATTCTTAACGCTTCAATTGCAAAGCACTATGCAACTTACCTTCATAGTTGTACAACGTTTAAGCTCCTTGTTGCATTCCCAGTTGCAAAGTGAATTTTTGAATTCTTGACGTCCTACTTCGGATCTAACTCTACATCGAGCGTGTTTTCATTTCCATTTGATGAAAACTTAAAGATGAATGAACCATACCGACGATGATATGATTGAGTACGTTCCTCAATATTTGCGACCTTCAATGATTTTGGATTTAACAAACCTTAAAGATAGAAAAGTAAATAAACATAAATCAATTTATTGAAAAGTATGGCTTACTTACATCGATTCCGATTGATATCCTTTGTAGTCATCCAGTATGAATTGTCGTCTCCAATACGATTCAGAACGTATTTCGTAGAGTCACCGAACACCTCAACATCGGCTTCTTCCAAGGCTGCAAGACGAATGTCTTTATTAATTAATTTAAACACTTGAAATATGCGAAAACTTACATTTTATTCAATTTGTTGCAAGCAAATCAAAATTTGCATTGACTTATTATACATATTTGGACTGCTAGTAGACAACTTCGCGTTGGTTCCAACATAAGCGCTAGCTCTCGTGTTTCGGAGCGGAATAAATTGGAAACTCACATCTGACGTTTCCATTTAGTTGCAGATAGTTTTGCATAAGACTGTGTTATTGCGATTAATTGAATAAAGATTACAAATTAAAAAAATAAGTGTTGGTCTTTAGAGGAGTTGAAACCAAGTTTAAACATCCCGAAAAAGATGAACAAATTTCGTAGACGCTTGCCATTGTCTTAAATTAATTCGTAATACATGGAATCCCATAAAGTAATTTACGATTAGAATGGTAAGGCAATAAAGTGGGAGTATATTGAAAAATTGGTCAATTTTCAACATAAACTTGAGCTTCACTTTGCAAACAAGTTAAATGACAAACATATTAACTGGCATTCTAAAATCATGAATGTCAGTCTTGCTGCCCAGACTTGGAGTGAAAGCACCGCAAATTCTCTGCTTTTCCTTTTGAATAGTGGAGAAACTGAGTTTGAAGGATGTGAAGCAACAATTCTGTTCATTAGAACAATAAACAATATTTTTGATTGCTTACACACAAAGTTAAAGTTTGGGTGCAACTTTGAAAAAGGGTTAAATAAAGAGAACAAAGAACAAATTTTTTGTTTCTTTGATAACGCAATAAAATATTTTAGCGGCTTAACAATAAATAACCGACAAATCGTAAAAAGCAGAAATAAAGTGGGTGTTATGGGCCTTATTATTTGCATGCGGAATTTAAAAATATTTTTTTTAAATTCTCATGTACTTGAATGTGATATTCTTGACAATCATAAGTATTTATTGATCAGAAATGTGATTGAAATATACGCTAAAGTGTTATTACGTCATATTTCTAAAATTAATAATGAAAAACAGCAAAAAAAACTAATTCGTAATAAATATACGAAAATTGTGCAATTTATGGGACAATGAAAAATTTCGAGATGACATAAATATTGTAAACAATGCCGCAACAATTTGAATTTCAACCGTTTGACTTGGCAAATCCACTCACGCTCATTCTCTCTCTCTCTAGCATTCTATGGAGAAATCCAAGATTGTTGTTATTTTGTTTCACTTATTTTTCGCATAGAACCACGAGTGCTAGTTATGTTGGCGTCATTTTCTGGGCAGAGATTGTATGGAAGTGACATTTCACTAGCTGGCCATATATTATAATAAGTCAATGCTCACACGGATTCTAATTGACATAACACCGATAGAAAAACAAAATGGCGAAATTGAAAAAAAAATTGACGCGAAAAGAGGATTGTGAGTTGGGGGTCTCAGTATGGTTTATCTATGGCAGTAACACCGCCCAAATAGTAGCAACACCGCCCAAGAACTAACAACACAGTCCCAATAGCAGCAACAATATAGCCAATAAAAGAAATTAACAAAGAAAAATACTGCACGCCATAACTGTACTTTTATTACCTAAGAAAAGGCGACATGACTAATGAAAAACGACCTTTTTGTCCTTTTCAATTTCCTTCCGTTAGGTAGAAGGTTGGTTTAATTTAATTGAATTGAATTGAAATACATTTTTTTCAGAATTATTTTCTTTTTAACGGAAGAACGCACACACAAATGCAGGCGTTCGTTTTTGGTGGAAAATTTGCCGTTTTCATTCTTTTCATTTTCCAAACCTTCAGTTTGATTGCGTATGTTTGTTGGATAAATTATGAGAGCAAAAATATGAGATTTATGAGATTTAAAATAAAAACTAGTTCACAACAGAAATGAGTCTCGAGCAACCGGTGGAGGCAACTTTAAACAGGCGATACTTTCGCCTCAAGATGAAGCTATTGCGAGTTGCTCTCGTTTGAAAAAATTTTAAATCCGAAAGGTGTGGTCATAGGAACTTCAATAGTTCCATCGACATCGCAGGCAATTTCCACACCAATCCCATCACATTGGGATGACTTCTGTGAAATGTCAGCCCTCGATCTGTATAACAATTTGGACTCCCCAATATCTTCTTCGGTCATGGTGGTACATTCAATTGACGACATCCATATAGGCGCTTCAATGACGTCTATAGTTTGTGCAAAGTATTCCCTACATTCCCGACGACCGGAATGCGTCCGGACTGTTTTTTTTCTACTCCATCTAGCCTTGCCATCCGTCCGGACATGTCGTATCTTTTCTGCCTCTGCGGGGAACGTCCGGTATTGTTTTAATAAAATGTTCGGGATTGTCCGGTATTATATTTTCACTTATCTACTTGGCAGCTTGTCTAAATTTATAATTACATCGAAAAATCAGTCGGAGATCACTAAAATCAAGTAAACGAACAGAAATAATAATTCAGAAATGCAAATTCAAAACGAACAGAACTTTTGAGACGTCAAAACAATTGTGTTGGACTTGCGCTCTCTTAAAGCAAATGTTTTTAATGTGAAAGTAAACAAATTTGGATTAAAACTATTTTGTTTTCTTTTGTCCTAGTTTTGTACTCTTTTTCTGATCGTCATTTGTCCGAGAAAGTCCAGGATTTGGAACCCTATGTACTACTTTCATCAAAAACCATCTGGCAACACTAACTCCATCATACTTGCTTCATTTGATATTTGACAAATCTATAAACAAAAAATCCACACAAATTGTCTCAAGATTATCAATACTATATAAATACAAATTTGTTTTTACTGACTTTGAATTGGGCAAATCAAATGTATTTGAATGATCTCTTATTTTTGATCGTATTAAAATTAATTATTTTTTTTGCGCTTTAGCTGCTTTCTTCTTTCTCAATATCTGAACTCAACTAAAACTTTTCAATGCTATTCATCTTGGTAAATCTTTTGAAAACTGAAATCTTTCGAGCACATATAAGTTATAATTATTCAAACGAAAAAAATATAAAAAAATATTTTTCCAGGCTGATTGCCTGTTCTTTATTTGACTTTCAAACTAAGACTAAAGTACATTGAATTTCTTACATCTACTTATTGGCTATCGGTTGCTGACTTTTGCCAGGTCAGCAATTTGTGTTATTGCATGCAATTCCCAGAATTGCATCGTTGCTGCTGTTGACTTCTCGGAACTTTGTCTGGACGGGAAATGCTGATTAATTAACTTTGTTCTTGTTAACTCTTCCCCCTTTAAGTGCGATGGTCCTCGATCGCCTAAAAGTAAGGTAGGTCGTGGAATCTTGTTTGTGGGATAAGATATGGTTTTGATTCTGGTATGATTTTAATGCTTGGAGATTTTTCGGCTAAGTTCTCTTCTGGATTGCGGATGATTATTTCTGTGCTTTTGTGTTTAACGAGTTTGCACACTGATAAGACTGTGAATAGTATTCCAATACAACCTATGAGTCCATATGAGGTGATTTGATGGATTTCTTTACTGGATCTGAGTGACTGGATTTCTTTGGTATTGTTTATATGGAGTTCGTTGACCATTTCTAGTGATAGGAGATGATGATATTCTTTTTCTATAGGGGATGGTTGTAGGATCGCTGGTAAGATTTGGTGAGAGGATGTTGCTTCCTTGGAGATGAATAGTTGGTCGCCGATAGTAAGATTAGTATTGTGGTATTTGACGAGGAAGGTGCCTATTAGATTCTGCTGAGCTGATTCGGTCTTCAATGTTCCGTTGAAGTCGTTTAGGAGTACTATTCCAGGTGAAATTTCTTCTATGTTGGGCAAGTGTTGGCTGTTCATTAGGTTACAATTAGCTTTAAGGCTTTTTAATAAGTTTGGTATACATGTAGTATTCGTAAGGTTTACAATATTTTCGGTATTACATATTGATAAATTATTTATAGTTTTACAATTGGTTTTTATTCCATACATTTCTTCTTTATTTTTTATAATTGTTTCGAAATCTATGTCAGTTGCCATTTTACCTTTCCTTATGGGCTTTAACAGTAATTTTTCGTACGTTTTGTAATTTGTCAAAGGAATATTAACAATATAAAGTAATGAGGATGAATTGGTAATTATTTTAATTTCTGCGAAGTTCAGAGCTTCTTCAATGTTTTCGTATGGTATGTTTTCTTTATTTAATGTTTCGATAGCAACGTTTATTTCTTCTTTTGATAATATTAGAGAATTGATTATGCCTAATTTCGCCCAATGGACTGCTAGGTTAATGTTCTGTAATTCTTCTTTAATTAATTTAAGTTTATATTGAATTCTATAGACCATTCTACTATTGACTGTATTATCTTTATTTATAAATTTTTCAATTTCGTTCGTTATTTTTGTCAAGTTATTTATTCGTTCGTTATGAAGACGGTTGATGACTACCTGTTTATTATTGTTTTCTAAAATGTTTGACATCTTTCTTTTGATTGTAACGAAATCTTCATGGTCGGGATTGCCAGCAATCCACTTCCATGCTGAGCCGATAAAATTGAGTGACCTTTTCGCTTTACGTGATTTCAGGTTGTAAATTAGATTTTTGATCTGCTCAATTTCGTGGTTAAGGAGGGGAAATAGAGAGTTTCGTCTTGTCGCGTTTAGGTTTATAGTTGGCGTAATATTGTCTATGAATTTGTTATATTGATCAATATCAACTTCGTGAATTAATTTAAAGTTTCCTTCTTTGATCTTGGCTTGTCCTACGTGCATGGACACGAACTGTGAATTAGTGAAGTCTAGGATTTGGATTTCTCCATTGACAGCGGCATAGAGGGAATATCTGAAATGGGACAGTCTAAATTAGTTTCGTATATGGGTTTTGTGTACTGTTTTTCCTGATTCTGTTATAACTGTGGTATTTCGGTTTTCTTTCACTATTTCTCTTTTGTAACGGACTGTTAGCTTGGAACCTATTCTTTTATTTTGTTTGATGTAAATGATATCTCCAGGAAGATAGTTTTTTATGGGTTTCTTATTTTTGTTATGGTATCTGAGATTTTTTTCCTGCTTATTTTTTAGCTTTTCAATAGTGTCGATTCGTACCTGTTCGAATTGTTCTGGATTTATTCTTGGAATGCGACCATAATATAGTTCGACTGGCTTTTTACCTGTTGTGGAATGGATAGTAAAGTTATATTCATTGACTGCCCGGTTTAACAAATCTTGGAAAGAACGAGGAGGTCCGTCTGCCTTAAGGCATCGCATAATCTCGGACAGCGTTGAGTGAAAACGTTCTATTTGTCCGTTGACCTCGCTTTTATAAGGGGGTGTCGTGAAGACTTTAATCTTAAGGTCATCCTCGAGCATAGAAGTTATGGAAGCTGAATTAAGGGCTTTTTCGTTATCGATCACTACGTTTTCTGGAACGCAAAAGTAGAAAAGGATGTCTTGAAGAGGTCGCTTTATATGTTCAGTTGCTCGGGAATCGATCAGTTTGGCTTGAGCGAATTTCGTAAATTTGTCGATTGCTGTTAGTACTAGAAATTTTTCTGTCGAGAATATGTCGATATGTAATGTGTGACCGGGATAATTTGGTATAGGAGTTGGTTCTATAAATTGGTTGTTGGGATGGCGTTCGTATTTATTTTCTTTGCACACAGTGCAACGTTTCACAAGGTTTTGGATTTTAGAATTCATCTTTGGGAAATAGTATTTTTGCAGTATTTGCAATCGGTTTTCGTAAGCGTTTCGGTGAGCTCTTTTATGTTCTATAAGTATTATTTCTTCTTGTCGATCTTCGTTGGCTACGTCTTCGACAGTGGTTTGGGTGTACCTTATTTTGTAGTTTCTGAAATGGACGGGATATATTTCCTGTATTTTGCCCATAACTTCTTCGGGTGCTGAAAGTCCGTTAACTATGTTAGGGTTGAGATATCTTTTAAATATGTTAATTATATCAGTTTCGTTAAAGTGTTGTTGAGTGAAAATGTGTCTCTTGCAATTAGGAAAAGGGGTTTGAATTTGGTAACTGTTTTCGTTATCGAATTTAAATATGAGCTGGTTGCGAAAGACGTTAACAGGAGTTTCAATAGTCGGAATTAGATTATGAGATGAGCTATCATCACTATGTTGAGTCATAGTTAATGAATTTACGTTTGTTGAAAATGGTAATCTGGAAAGTGAGTCTGCAACCACATTGGTTCTTCCGGGCTTATATTGGAGCTCGTAGTTGTACTCCTCCAATATGGCCTTCCAACGTTTCATCTTGCTATTGGTATTCTTGCTACTGAGAGCGTAGGTGAGAGGTTGATGGTCAGTAAATATTTTAACCTTTTTGGATCCGTAAAGGAAATTTCGTAGGCTAGTTAGTGCCCAAATTATGGCCAGCATCTCCTTCTCGTTGGTTGCATAACTCTCTTCCGTTTGGTTAAGTGTTCGTGAAAGGAATGTAATTGGTTTGTTTCCCTGTGACAGCACTGCGCCAATGGCGTAGTCAGAGGCATCTGTGGTAAGCTCAAAATCCTTTTCAAAGTTTGGATGGGTTAAAATGATTTCTTCGGAAATAAGGGTATTTTTTAGTTTTTGAAAAGCGTCTAAAGCAGTGTTGTCAAGCTGAATGGTTTTATTCTTTGAGAGGTTTTTGGACACACGTCCATCTTCCCCTCTTAGAAGGGATGTCAGGGGTTTTGCTAATTTCGCATAATCCCTAATAAATCGTCTGTAATACCCTGACATTCCTAAAAATGATCGAAGGTCTTTGAGATTTTGAGGTGGCGGTAGGTCGACTATGGCCTTAACCTTTTTGGGGTTTGTTTTTATTCCATTGATTCCCACAATGAATCCTAGGAATTCTGCTTCGGATTTTAAAAATTCCGATTTATCCAATTGTATTTTCATGTTGGCCTTTTCAAGTGTTTTGAACACTGTTTCTAAGTTTTTGAAGTGTTCCTCTTCGTTTTCCCCAAATATAATGATGTCGTCTATATAGACATAGCATCTCTTCCCTATATGTTCCCTTAGTATGTCATCCAATGTCCTTTGAAAAATGGAGGGCGCATTCTTGAGCCCGAAAGGGAGACGGGTAAATTCGAATTTTCCGTTGTTTATCGAGAACGCCGTCTTTTCGATATCGCTTTCCCTAAGTGGAATTTGGTGAAAACCACTTTTGAGATCGATTACTGTGAAATACCGATTTTTACCGAGGTTTGAAAGGACCTCGTTTATTTCTGGAATGGGATATTTATCAGAGATGGTGACAGAGTTCAGTTTCCTGTAGTCTATAACCATCCGATATTTTTTCTTGCCGGATGCGTCTGGTTTTTTCGAGACGATCCAAACGGGGGCATTATAAGGAGATTTCGAAGGCCTTATTATTCCTTCGTTTAGTAATTCCTTAACTTGTTTCTCCACTTCGTCCTTAAGAGCCATAGGGTATGGATAAGGTTTGGAGTATACGGGGGACTCATTGGTAGTGCGAATTTCGCCTTTGACCCTAGTAGTGAAGGTTAATTTTTTGTCAGGATCTGAGAAGAGGTTTGGACAATTTTGTATGATGCTATTGAGTTTTTTATTTTGTTCTTCTGATAAATGAGAAACACGAAGATTGATTTTATTTACGCTTTCCGAAGTGTATTGCTTGAGTGAGATTTTAGTGTCTGGGTGGATAGTCATATAACTGTCCGTTGTATGGATAATTGCTTTCAGTTCTCTTAGCGTGTCGTTGCCTACAATGCCGTCAAAAGATATTAGACTTGGAAGAATGTAAAATGTAAGTTTTTTATTTTGTTTGAATAGGTCTATCAGGGCGTGATGGGTGATCCTGATATTTCCACCGACGGAATTAGCGGTGAATGGTTTTGTGTTGGGTATAGGGAATTTGATACGTCTTGGTTGAATATAGTTTTTATTAGACCCGGTGTCTATTAGAAATTTAAGTGTCTCTCCACTTCGTATCTTACATTCAAAGTAAGGAAGTGAAGAGCGACTCAGCCTAAAAAATAGATGTCGTCTAACTGTTCGGTTTGGTCAAACTCGGGATTCTCGACATCGTTTAGATATTCGTCTAGTGTTGGTATTCCTTCGTCATTGTTGCCATTTTGGGATTCTATTTCCTGTTCATATTGTTCGATTATAGGTTCAGTTTCATTGTTATCATTTTCGTTTGTGTAATGGACTCTCTGGAATTTATTTGGGGGATGCATTTGGTAAGATGGATTATTCTGATGGGGATTTGGTCGTTTACTTGGACCTGGCCGCATTTGCTGTCTATTTGCGTAATTTACTTGTCTTGAATGGATGCTTCTATCGACATTCATTGGTTCTGGTGGTTGGAAATGTCTAGGGAAAGACTGTTGAGGGTATTCAGGTGGTGGCAGTGGTCTATTTTGGTACCCGTATTGTGGACCACGATTCGGTTGGTTCGTGTAACCAATTGGTCTTGGGGAAAATTGTGGGTTGTGAACTAGTTCCGGGTAGAAATTTCTTCTAGGAGCCGGAATGGGTTGAGGTACATAATGAGGAATTGACCGTTTCGGCGGTAAAGGTGGTGGAATTTGTGATCTTCGTACGATGTTTTGGCTGTTGTTGGCGTATTGTGTTCTAAAATCGACGTTTTGTAATTTCAAACAGAGGTGTAGGGCCTGCGGAAGATCCGCTGGTTCTTTTATACTAAGGAGGCGTGGGAGGTCTCCCTTGAGTCCTCTTACGAACGTGTCTAAGGCCTTTCCGCGGTAGCATTGAATCATGTTAGTGAGTGATTCGTTGCTTATGTCCATACTGGAAAGCTTATTTAAAATAAGAGAAAGATGTTGATAGACCATTTGGTAAAATTCGGGGATTGAGTTGTTCCCTTGTACTAGTGTAGTCATCTGATATTCAAGAGTGCCGATATCTCTTTTATCAGCGTAATGTAAAGTTAAGCATTTGGATATTTTTTTCCAATTTAATGGAGTGTTGTAAGACTCCAACGCCATGTCGGCTAACCCTACTATTTTGTTTCTTATGACGCTAATGATACCATAATATTTAGGCGTGCCCTGTAGATGGTCGTACACGCTTAAGATTCGGTCGACGCTTTTACGCCAGGAGCTGAATTCTCCTGGTTGACCAGAAAATTCTCTCAGGCTTTTGACTACATCAGGTACTTTGTCTAACTCGGTAAGATTTCTATCTGCGTTGATGATGATCGGTTGATCAATGTCATTCGCAATGTCAGCATTGGGGTTTATTATGTTATTAATAATATTTTGTCCTTCTCTTGCTAAAACTTCTTGGACAATTCTGGTAATTTGTTCTGTGAGATTATTGAGGTTAAACGGGTCATTGGGGGCATTTGCAGGAGCAGCAGGACCTCCTGCGACTCCATCTCCGACTTGAAGTCGAGGTGGTCTAATCAGATTATTGTTATTAGCCATTGTTAAGTGGTCAGAATCGCAAAACGTGAATAGATAACTTGACAGTAATTGAGATTAAAAGAATGTTAAATATTCACTAATATTCACTCCCTGTTTTTAACTAAGTTTCTATGATTAGGTGTTTGCAATTTTTATAGTTAAAGGCAATTTGAAAGTTTATTTAATAAAGGTATGATAGTTATTTTCAAAGGTCTATACTTGTTTTTGTGTTAAATTCTTAAAAATATGTTCACAGAATAATAAATTGTTTGGTTTTACTTGTTCTTCGAAGTATTCAATTAATTTTTGTCTTCTTTTAATTTTCTTAGTATATTTTTGTTTCCAACTTATAGTTCTAAAATGTATCTTAACTTACATAAAAAGATGTAGGACAATCATCTCTTGTTGAGTCTTGTTGAGTCTTGCTGAGTTTGATATGATTCACACACTTCCCGGTGTTGTGTCCTTGTGTGTGGGGACCGAGGGTGGTCTTCTAGTTGCAACTGCGGGGGCGGCTACCTTCGTGTTTTAATCCTAACAGGAAGATTCCGTTTTGTCCGAATAATGTTCGGTGACTCCGGGGCCTTAAATTTCCTCCGTCTTTGATGAACTAGTTTCGTGGGTATTTATTCCACTATTTGCCACTTTTGTGATAGTCTTTGATACTTAAACTTGTCTCGTGAGTTTTAATTTCACTATTTGGCTCTTGGTGATCTTGGCACTTCCACTTTCACTTTATTGGCACTGGTTAAGTTTACACAATTACTACTTCACTCTCCAACGGTCCCTGCTCGGGCGCCAGTTATAATTATTCAAACGAAAAAAATATAAAAAAATATTTTTCCAGGCTGATTGCCTGTTCTTTATTTGACTTTCAAACTAAGACTAAAGTACATTGAATTTCTTACATCTACTTATTGGCTATCGGTTGCTGACTTTTGCCAGGTCAGCAATTTGTGTTATTGCATGCAATTCCCAGAATTGCATCGTTGCTGCTGTTGACTTCTCGGAACTTTGTCTGGACGGGAAATGCTGATTAATTAACTTTGTTCTTGTTAACTTATACAAGTGCTACTATTCCTTCGAAAAGTTTTTACTACATTCTAGTTGTCTACAAACCTGATACAAATTTGACGGGTTGTCTGTGTTAGGTAATGAGCATTGAAAACCGATACGACTCAAGAAACGACAACGGTAATCGAGGTGATTTTAAGCAAAAGCATGATAGGAGTCAATGACCTCGATATCTGTATCATAAATCCTGATGTGGGTCCACCATAACTTACGATCCTTCGTCACCGGTTTTGAACATCTGAAGCAATACCGGTACAGTTAGAGAAGAAATGTAGGACTTTCTTACCTTAAGAATACTGTAATCAAACATAAATGTTTGCAGCTAGAATTTCTTAAAATGTTTCAGATACTTCCCATGCAAATTCCTCCCGTTTCTTATCGTTCTATTATACTCTCATGACCTTCGAAAAAGCATCGAATCCGTAAGCTTACGCTTGCGGCCTCTCTCAAAACCGTGAACTTTACTTTACTTTTTGTGGAAGAAGAATTGAGCATGCTATTTCCACCGTATAAGTTTACCTTGCCGAACAGGGTCACCCGCCGTTCCTCCTTAACACGCTGGCTCATACTCTAAGCATGATAGAAATTTATTCAATGTTTGGAAATATTTTCTAGTGAAAACTTCGGTTTAACTTGCGTGTGTTTAACTCATTTTTGGAACAACCCCCAGGGTTTACATTTAAGCAGCTGCATGAATTCTGCTGTCAAATTTATAATTCATGCAAACAAAATAAAAATAACGAGATATGTGAATGGAAGAATTTTTTTTTTTGGCGCCGATGACGAATAGAGAACAAGTAAAACTATCTAAAAACCTATACTCAAAATTTATTTTATTTTCATTTATTATTATAAATTTATTACAAACTCTTTGTTTTTCGAATAGTTCCACCCGGCGGCCATTAATTGCATCTACTCACAGACAGGATGATTTTGAAAAACTTCATCCTTTTGTTATAGGGGTTTCTGTTGGAACTATTTTGCAAGGTTTATTTGGAATATGGTAGGATATCACCTGAAACTTCCTCACTGCATTCGGGCTTTGTTTGGCAGACATCTATTTAAAAATGAATACAAAATTTTAGTACGCTTATAATAATTATATAAAAGGAAATATGATAAAAATAAATGCAATACGATGTACGGTAAGGGAGAGAAAACGTTTGTCAGCCAGTCAATGCTAATGAAGGTATAAGAATTCGATTGCATATAAAACACATAAGATATCCTCGGCGTTCGACCTATAATTATAAATTTACAAAATCGAAGTTAACACAAAACTTCTAGAAACGTTTTCAATACTGATTTAATACATGTCATATGAATAATGAATGCAGTAATTTATTTAAGTAAATTTAATTTAAACAATATTACTGCTTACTTAGCATTGAAAAAAAAGGACTAGAAATAAGGCGAGATGGTTTAATACAATACAGATTGCGTAAATTTCAACGAGTCACTGTCCTTTCAAGCTATGGAGCATTTGTTCCCGCTATGAAGGTAGGGTCTCCTGCAAACTCGGCGCGATTGCGCAGTGGTCCCTTTAATCAGAAAATTGTGCGTTAAGCGAGATTGTTTTAAAAAGTTTAGTGTTTAGTGGCTTGTTCGAATTTCCTCCAGTCTATTCTCCTTAAATTTCTAAAATGGTCTTGGAGTATCTACCTTGATATTTGATTGAAGAAGAACCACTTGTGATCCGAAAAAAAACTTTAAGTTGGAGACTCTTCAGTTCTCAACCCTAAAGCTGTCATTTGTTTTGTTGTACTTTGAAAAATATAGGTAAGGAAGTTTCACACAGTACACACTAACAAATTGACAGTTAAAAGAAAATCAAATAAAAACTCACCTCACCTATTTGATTTCCGAGATGCCCCGAAGATGATGTTTTGAGCTATCATCACACCCTTTAAGCAGGGTACCATTCCTTGCTTGTATCGCTGCTGTGAGTTGCTGTACTTTAAAACGACGGTTAAATAACCCCAGCTAAAATTAGGACAGAAGAAAGCGTTACTGTTTTTTTTTTCTTGCTAAAAAGCATGTTCTTGTCTTACCGACGTCTCTTTTGTAAAAAAGGATGTAGTTGTTGTCTACGAGTTCCGATATAGTCCTCCAGTTTGTAGTTATGCCCTTTGGATAATTTTTCCATCAAGCAATTGCGATTTTCATTTTTGATTCCAAAATCTATAAAAATAAATCCCATACAAAAGGAAAAACCTTTTATCATTTATTTTTGTTTGTTCTAAATAACTAAATATATTTTTAAATGCTTTAACCAATTCTCCAGATCATATTCTTCATTTTTTAAATACTGTAATACGTACGTCGTGTTGCTAAATTGTTTGAATATCCAAAATACATTTTCCGATAATTACAGTTCTGAATAATATCAAACCAAATGAGCAATAACCATTTTTGATCACTGAGACCGTTCTGGTCACAAAAAGAACCCTTCTGGTGATAGGTACTGGAAAGAGAATTTATTCGCTCAACGATTGAGTCCACTCAAAAAGCACTTCCACAAGTGCAATTTATTTATCTGATGCATAACCAGGTGCCAGCAACAGTAGATTAATTCTCAGATTTTGGTCTTAAAATTCAGATTTCATTCCCAACTTAAATGAAATTTTCACTCGCAGGTCTCCTTTGCGACACACAAAAGATTCTTGCAACAACAAAGCAAGCAAAAAAAATTGTGTGCAATTCCAACAATTGATATACACCGATGGACACAGCACATATCCCAAACCAAAAAAAAATCTAAAAACGTGAACTTTGCTATCACCACCTGTCACTCTGACTATATACGTTTAGAAACAGAAAGTAGCTTGCGGTAATATATGTTCATCTCGTTCTGTTACTCATAAAAACATTGATGAATTCAAAAAACATGCCATCGCCATGTAGGATGTGCCAGTCAGCGTGCTTATGACAATGCTGCCACTTTTAAAAATGTTATAAATTTCTTTCATTGGTCGTATTCGGTAAGACCATTTTATAACTTCTCAGATTTCTGAGATGCGTCCAGTCGAATATAAAAATTTGTTTGTAATATATACAGCCGTTGGCACTTATTTACGTGTTTTCCATTCACTTGTTGAAATTCATATTCAATTAAAATTATTTTAAATGTTCGCCCAAATTGATTTATAGATGTGTGTAGTTTAATAGATCAATTAACAAAAATATATTTACCTATGCAATACGTTTTAATACAGTTGAAGAAAACGGAAACAAACTCCAATAGATGTGCAATCTAGGGCCGATTTTTCAATAGACAGATAGGGTTTAACTGTCAGATAAGACATAAATTCATTTTTCAATAGTCGAACAGCAGCTATTCGCAGAATATAACAGCTAACTGTCTCATAAAGTTATATACCCGTTCTGAGACAAATAAAATAAAAATCTCTAGTTAAAGTAGGCGAAATGTCAAATTTGAAAATTTTAATTAACAAACTTTTGTTTGGGGAAATATGTACATATTGTAGAAATGACATTGTTCGACAGTGTTTATGATTTTATTATTGTTATGATTTTATTATTGAAGTTGGGGAAGAGGAATTACCAAACAATTACTTTAACCCAACAAGGAAACAAAGAGTAGTGAGAACGAGACCTAACCATTATGTATACAATGTGATATGATAATGTGTTAATGATAAACGTCAAACTATGAACATGACTATCTTCTAATGCTTTAACACAACATATTGTCAATCAATCTGTCTCTCTCACACCATTTTACCTCCGAATAGCTCTTATTATAATTAGCTCTTATTTTATGATTTAAAAACTCAAAGTTTATACTTATCTAGCAGATAACGAGTGAAATAAATTTAATCGTTAGTTAGCAATCAGACGATTTATCCGACTATTGAAAAATCTGCCCTTAAACGCACTTGCATTTGTAAATCTCGTCATTTCTGAAAAGAAAAAACAAGTTATTTTTTTTACTGCCGGTACACTTACACTTTGTGTGACATTAGGCTTTATTCCCACACTTCATTCGAAGTGTTTTTGTTTTGGCTCGAGGTAAAAAAATCATGCAAAGTAATTTCTTCCGGCATGTATTGATACGATTTCTCAAGAAGTGCACAGATTGACTACAAAAAAAACTAGGTCAGATTTTTATATCTCTATACAAAAAAAGTGACAATATAGAATACGAAAATGATCACAATTTCATAAAAATTTCGGATTTTTTTGCAATCACAAACATTATGTTACTATACAAACAACTTGGCAACAAACCATTTTTCATTCTCAACACATTCATTATTTTTCGTTGGGAGTGATTAGGTATTATTTTTATTTATTAAAAGCTTGCTTATCACTGGATCCGAATCAAAATATTTTATTACATCCACAACATATGCGTATCCTAAGTCCTAACAATATATGCAAATGCAAATAAATGAATATTTAGTAAATATTTTACTATTTTTACTAGTACATTTCATATGGATAATAATAAAATCTACATTGGTACTGGATGCTTTCAGCGGAACGAGGGAACATTTGTTCAAATGGAACAAAATTGAAGTTTAGACATTTTAGAATGCAAAACAAAACAACAATTAATTTTAGATTTTTCATGGATATATAATGTAAGTTTTGTTCAATATAATAGACCTTTTTTGATTACTTCGGAGCAACTGCATAATTTTGTCTGTCGTCGGTATGTATTGTCATTCAATAGGAACTCATCAAATTGGGCGAACAAAATCTTTGGGAAGTTGATATCACGTTCGGTGGGACACCACCAGTTGCATCCCAATACGGGGTTCACTGGCTCTGAGATACGTGCATGTGATTATCCTTTGCTACTGATTCATGTATCAATGGTCTGAGAGTTGCGTCTGGACCGTGCATGAACCTACCATTGAAGGTTTTCAGCACCTTGATCGGAGCTTGGTATCACTCACAAGGCGGTGGTGTCAACAACGCCTTCAACTCAACTCCAAAACAAAGTACATATGCATTTTTATCTCGTTAAGTTTTTTTTAACGGATTATTTTCCCACAGGACATGTACCTAGTACAATGTGACACAATAATGGATGTGTCTTTTGACTATGATCACCGAGGTAGAGGTGGAACGCCAATAACATATTGGAAGACAGCTTGCTATTCACAGGACACTCATTCCGTAACTCTGAGAACGATATTCGTTTGCGCGATAGTAGTCAACGATCGCGTCATCAATTTGCTTTCCGTAACTCTATCACTATAGTCTCGTCTATCGTTTATTTTTTACAAAGTTTGAGAGCTTTGAGTATCTTTCAGAAACTCTCGAACTATATATGAAATTTATACGTATAAAATGTCATAGATCATCCGAACTTGATCAAGGGTTATAAGCCAAATAGGTACCAAGCAAAGGAGGACATCAATAAAAAAAAATTAGACTAAAAGCGAGTTTATTATTTTATCCCTTTATTTTGAAGCCAACGTTATTTCCACTTATAGCTTGCGAGTCGTTTAGAGTTGGTCTTGCAAAATCTTTGTATTCTTCGCTTGCTACAGCATACTATTACAATCAACGTGTAGTGGATACAATTGTTATGGATGGCAGCACAAACAATTTGCAAAAATAGCAATTTTGCGGGGGTCGTAACTACTTTTCCCTTTTTCAAGTAGAATTCTCCATCGTTCCACAATATTTCTTGCTTTTCAGTGAAATTCATACAAAAAAAGTTTTAATATCTGTGCCTAAAAGGTAAAACGTCTTATGTCAATTTTGTACACTTTTCAGGAGAGCAATTTTAAACTTTAAACGGTGTTCTGAATAAAAATATGGATTGGACACATTAAATTTCTTCCAAAAAATATAGCAAATTTATTTGACAATATGGTCAAAACAATTATTTTTAATAGAATGAGAGCTAAGATCAACAAATTTATGCTTTCTTGACTTAAGTCGTTTTACCCAATCATATATCAGTACATTTTGCATCTTAAGTAACTTAAGATACTTTTCAAATTTAATAACTAATTGTTTTGAAAACTTATGTCGACTTAAGTGTTTTTGCCAAAACGTGGTTGAAAGAATTCGTTAACACAAGCTAAACTTCAATAGCTTTAGCACCTTTTTATTTGTAATTAAAAAAATATATAAAATCGATTAAGTCATGTGTAATTATTAATTAGGAAATAAAAAAGAAATTATATTGCTTGTGATAAAATCAACATTAAAATTAGGTACATAAATTCATTTAAAATAGCTTAGAAAAAAAAAACATTAAAATTAAATACAAAATTTCATTTAAAATACATTAGAAAAAATAATCACATAAAACACAGTGGAACGTCAGACGGTAGTACGCTTAAAACACCACGACGCTTCAAATTTAGTATTTTAAATGGCTCTTCTTCAGACAATGAAGTTTTATACATTATAACTCCAAACTTCTTTTCATATCTGATCCATTTGATCTCTTGCCATTTGAACTTATTTCCACTTTCATCAACTTTTCGCCAGAGAAATTTTTCTTTTGAAGTTCGGGAGAAGTCCAGAAACTTGTCTCTTGACATTTCATTAACGATGAATAGCCTTTTGGCTCCTACCGTGCGAACAAATTGGTACCAGTCACGCGGATGGTGTATATCTACAGATGTTCTTTTCTTTTTCCTTTCTATAGCTGCATGGTCGGTATCACATTCCATATGAGTATGACCCGACAGTTAAATTAAATGTCCATAGCTGCCTTTTATAAAATGAAATATTTGTCCTTAGGAAGGGTGTAGGTAGGCATTGCTGTAAGTCGAAAGTAAATACTTTTCTGCTTTGATCTTTTTGACAACGAATTTTTTCTTTTTTTTTGCTGTCGTATGCCAAGTCGGCGTCTTTTTGATGGTCTTCCAATTTCCACTGCTTGTTTTTAATTTCATGTGCAGCGTTTCACACTTATTGCAAGTATCGAGCTGGGGTTTTTTGAATTTGATGTTCATCG
The DNA here is from genome assembly GCA_951230905.1 of Cheilosia variabilis. Lineage (NCBI taxonomy): Eukaryota > Metazoa > Arthropoda > Insecta > Diptera > Syrphidae > Cheilosia > Cheilosia variabilis. Next base: position 54,308,409 of record OX579676.1, read on the forward strand.
TCTTAAAAATTTTGGAGTATGTAGTGAGGGATACAGTTGCTCCATATTTCTCAGTAAATAAGCGATACGTTTGAGAAAGACTTAAATCGGCATGAAAGTACTTTTGCTGTGATTGCTTTCTTGTGTAGTGGGATTCATATGCTGGAAAACTTTGTATATGGCTGTGTACTTCAATTTCTTTTGCATCATTAAGATGAAAGTCGGGATCACGTAAGTCATCATCCGAATCAAAATCATTGCTTTGGTCAGCATCATTCACGATGGAGTCAGTATTCAATAGACTATTCAATTGCTTTTGAAATTCATTGTTTGTGACTGGTAGATCTCTAGCCTCATAAAAATCAACACCTTGATCTTCAACTAAGGTGTTTACATTAGCTAAACTGTTTGGATCATCTAGAAGCAAATAGATTTAATTGTTTTAAATTAATGTCATTCAATTAATAAAATAAATAATATGACGACTAACCTATGTCAGTAGTACTTGACTCAGAAAATTCTTGATTTTCAGGGAATTTGCTGCGCTCATCACTACCTTCATTACTACTTTTTTCCATTATTTTTTTATCTATTTTTTCATTCTGTGACGTTAAAGCTAACATCAACATTTGATGTGCGCGATTCATTTTAAATTCCGTTTCACTAATCAATTTTGTTATAATAAATCACTTCACTTTATAATTATTGTCCTTAATTCTCTTTTCTTCACTTTTAAATTTTTATTTTCGAAACAAACTCTGCAATTTATTATAAGTATTTTAGCCCTTATCTTCAATATGAACTGCACTTGCACACGGTAAAATGATTTATGTCTACCTAAGGCCGATACTTCGGCCAACTACGAATCGGTAAAATCGCTTAAGTAACATAAGTTGTTTATGTCTTTGTAAATTATTTCCATATTTGAAAATTTAATTTGGCAAATCAACTTAAGTCGACCTAAGAACAACAAAGTCGTCACTTTTCTCGCGGTAAAAAATCTTACCGCACATAAGTTTTTTTTGCTGTAACGTCAATCAGGGACATAATGCAGACATAAGATATTTTACTACAATTTTTTTACACTATTTTTCAAAAGAAATGAAATATTGGTACTTAAGCTATTTTGCTTCTTAAAATAATAAACATAAGCTGTTTTACCTTATGTAAGGCACTACAGTTGATGACTTAAGCTATTTTACAAACAGTTATAACTTCCACATTATTTGAGACTTTTTCTCCTCGTTTGGCTTAAGAGAGAGAGTAAGGAAAGCACAATTCAAATAACGTTAAATAGTTAAAACAACTTAAGTCGACTTAAGATGTTTTACCTTTCAGGCACAGATATATAATATGTAGACAAGTAATTATTTTTATAGTTGGTAGCATTTGAAAAATATTTAAAGTCAATTATTCTTTTTGAAATTGAATAAGCTGTTTGCAAAACATACAAATCAATGCAAAACGATACCTCGCTCAAATTTTATCGTCTGGGCGTTTCGACCATTATTGAGCTACGTGAAGCAAATGTTCAACCGTGAAAACGATGTCGCCTGGCGATAATCGACATACGGAATGAGTGCCCAGGTGTCCAGCTGTTGCTGTTTTCGGTCCAACCAACTACAACATTGGAAACGAACCAAAACCTAAGTGAAATTTAATAAGTATAATAAACCCCTTCTTCTGATCTTCAAGGGATGTTAACGAATTAAACTTGACTTAAAATAAAAAATAAAAAAAGGACTGCTTTTATGCTTTTTATGTAATTTTATTATTAGTTTCCTTTTATATAGCTTGCATTAGTTAAATATATTTATATACACTGAGGGAAATAAAACCACTTTCTTATGGGAACTTAGTATAAATTCAAAAATAAGAAGAGGGAACTAACTTCCTATAAGGAACAACAAACTGTAAAGTGCAGTTAGTCATCACATTCTTTTAACGAAATCGTAAGCTTATCTTGGATAAGTGCATTCAATACGATTCATTATTAGTGAGAACAGTGTGAAGTCAAGTTTATTTTCAGAGTCTTGCAAACTGAACTGAACATTATTATTCTGTTTTTTATTTAGTATATGTTAACAAAATTTTAAAGCTTGAATTTTGTTTTAGATTAGTCTTTATTTCCAAATTTTGAACATTTTGTTGACTAAATTTGGTATATATGTAATACTCTGACTCAGTTAAAAGTTTATTTCTTTTTTGTTTATAAAAATTGCAAAGTTCCTACTTGACTCTTTAATTTTACTTTGTTCTTAGTCGGCAGTGAGAGTTTACTTCACCTTAAAAGGGAAATAAAACCACTCTGAGTTTTCGGAATTTATTTATTTATAGATATATACATATATATTCTTGTCTCGTTTGCTGTGCTCTTTTATTAAAAAAATTAAAATTAATTACCCATGTAACCAGTGTTGTTATCACTCCCTCTTCATTTATCCCACGAAGCGTGGTAATTTTTCCCTTTTTTTCCTTTTCATCGTACTCAAAATCCCGTACTCAAAATCCAGTTTAAAATTTGTATACACAGGTGTTTTGATAGAATTTCACCAAAAATTTATAGTTTGAATGATTTGTTGCTAGATTTCGGAAAATCCCTAAATTTTGTGCTTTTTCCCTTTATCCTACGGAAGGCTTTTCGGACATCGAAATTCTCACAAAAAGGGATAAATTGTTGATATAATGATTTGGCACCACGCATCCAGCTATTAAACGGTCATCACGACATCTATTAGAATAAACATAAACCTTGTGGTCATCTAAACAACATACATTTGTAGAAGACAACTCTTCGTTCTCTTCTTTCTCAGCCGTCGACATGGAAGGTTCTATCAACGATAACTAATTAACATTATATAATTAACTTAAACTTTAATCCTGAATTATATTACTTACATATAATAAAGCCAATATTATATTTTAATTGTTACCATATGCGTTTGGAGTATTTCATTTAATATAGAAGAGGATACTTTCATCATCGTGGAATCTTAACAGGTTATGGGCCCAGACGCAGGCACACAAAGCATCCAAGGCACCTCGGCACCCCAAGTACTAAATATGGAGGAAGACAAATATAAATTGCATGTATTCGACGGGACGAATTTCAATAATTGGCGTTTCAGACTTGAAACCGATCTTGAGGAGAAAGATTTGCTTAAATTTATTCACGACACCCTGGAACAAATTTTGGAAGGGAAAACAACTCAAAATGAAATAAATTTAATCAAGAGACAAGAGAAGAAGTGCAAAGCTATGATCATTCATCGAATAGCAGATGACCAGCTAGAATACATTAAAGATAAAAGCACAGCAAAGGAAATTTTTGATTGCTTAACGGCGATTTTCGAGAGAAAAAGTACTGCATCTCAGATGTGTCTACGAAAGAAACTTTTAACTTTGAAATGTGGTGAAGGAGAGAGTATAGAGCAGCATTTACTCGTCTTCGATAAAGTGGTAAGAGAGTTGAAGTCGGTAGGAGCAAAATTAGAGGATACAGATATTGTTTGTCATCTTTTATTATCTCTACCTAAATCGTTCGAACCTCTTGTCACCGCATTGGAAACAGTCGAACAAGAAAAACTAACAATTGAGTTCATCAAAAGCAGATTACTCGAAGAAACAAACAAAAGAAACATAAGCGAGAACTCTCAACATACGAATGTTGCTATGCATGCAAAATCTACGTTCAAATATAAGTGTTACAAGTGTGGTAGAATTGGACACAAGAAAAGTGAGTGTAGATCAAAATCGCAAGTACATGGAAAAAGCTATATAAGAAAACGTGAATATCCACAGCACAGTGCGAATGTCACAGAAAGCAAATTAAACGATCAAAAATATGCGTTCGTTGCCGATTCCAGAAACGGTTCTTTATGCCCTGCAAACCGTATAGTACAGTTTTACCTCGACTCCGGTGCAACGGATCATATGGTGAACGATGAAGAGTGTTTGACTGAGTTGAAAATTTTGCCAAATCCAATACAAATAGCAGTCGCGAGAAGTGGAATTAATATAGAAGCAACAAAAATTGGAAATATACGCGGAAAAATTATGGTGAATGGCAAAAAGGTACCATTTGTAATGGAAAATGTGTTGTTCGTCAAAGAATTGTCCAACAATTTATTTTCAATACGAAAGTTAGAAGAAAAAGGACTAAAAATTGTGTTTAACAATAAAATGGTGAAAATATTTGATGGAAAAGAATTAGTGCTACAAGGAAAAAGTAACGGAAAGCTCTATGAAGTGAATTTCTTTGTAATCAGACCGGAATACGCTGGTGTGTGCAAAAGCGATGAAAATCTCGAGTTGTGGCACAGGCGACTTGGTCACCTAAATACCAAGGACACAATAAAATTAACGAAACATAAAATGGTAAGAGGAATGGAACAGATGAATACAAATGCTAATTTAGAATTTTGTGAATCCTGCATTATTGGGAAACAGAATCGAAGATCATTCAAAAGTGTGGTTGGATGCAGATCACAAAGGCCGCTGGAATTAATACATAGCGATGTCATAGGACCGATTACGCCATTATCATACGACAATAAAAGGTACGTAGTAACTTTTATGGATGACTATACTCATTTTGCAGTAGCCTATCTTCTTGAATGCAAAAGTGAGGTGTTCCAGAGATTTAAAGAATATTGTGCACTCAGTACCGCACAGTTCCAACAGCCAATTTCACGTCTTCGTGTTGACAATGGTGGTGAGTATTGTTCGAAAGCATTTCAACAATTTTGTATTTCATCTGGGATTCGTCTAGAATACACTATACCATATAGTCCACAACAAAATGGCGTTGCTGAGAGATTCAACCGAGTCATCATGGACAAATCTCGAACAATGTTGCTGGAATCTAAGCTAAACAAGTCGTTTTGGAGTGAAGCAGTTTTAGCATCCATATACTTGGCAAATAGGAGTCCCACAGCAGCTTTTAAGAACACTGAATACCAATATTGCACACCGGCTGAAATGTGGTACGGTAAGAAACCTAACCTCTCTAATTTAAAGATTTTTGGAAGTACAGCGTACGCTCATGTTCCATCGCAACTCCGCACGAAATTGGATGGGAAATCTCAAAAGTGTATCATGCTTGGTTATGCACCGAATGGCTATCGTCTGTGGAGCCTCAACGATAACAAAATCATCACGGCCACAGATGTTATTTTTCACGAAACATCAAGTAAATCAGAGAACAAATGTGAGTCATCTCGGGAGACAGAAATCAGTAACGATGATGCTGAAAGTCTTAAATTTGAGAAAGAATCAAATATGGAACGCAGTAGCGATGACGAAGAAAGCTTTGAAAGATGGTCTGAGCACGGCGAGGAAGAATATAACGGCACGGAACACGGACAAGATCTCGAGGAAGAAATTGTATGTGCACCTGAGGAACAACGTACTACACAAACTATTTCAACTCGATCAGGTCGGGTAGTTAAATATCCAGCTTTATACAACGATTACGATATTTCAGCACTTAGCGCCGAAATGTATGTAAGTAGATTGCCCAGTACGATACAAGAAGCAAAAAGCACTGAAAATTGGTCAGAATGGAAGGCTGCAATTCAGGAGGAGATAAATTCATTGCAGAAGAATAACACATGGACACTTGTCCAACTGCCGCATGGTCGAAATGTAATCGGATCCAAGTGGGTATTCCAAATCAAGAGTGATGAAAATGGAAATCCGATTAAATATAAAGCGAGACTAGTCGCAAAAGGTTTTGCCCAGAAAGAAAATTTCGATTTTACTAATACATATGCTCCAGTAGCAAAAATTGCAACTTTAAGAATTTTGTTGGCAGTCGTGAACCAATACAATTTGTTGCTACATCAGATGGACGTGAAGTCAGCGTTTCTCAATGGAGATTTACATGAAGAAGTGTATATGAAGCAACCAGATGGATTCACTAACGGTAATTTAGTTTGCAAATTAAATAAATCTCTCTATGGTTTGAAGCAAGCATCCAGAATGTGGAATGAACGTTTTCACAATTTCATTATCACATTGGGCTTTAAGAGGATGGAAGCGGATCACTGTCTATACATCCATGAAGACAAAAAGGAGATGTTGTTTTTGCTTTTATACGTGGATGACTTGATTATTACCGCCAAGGAACTGAAAATCATTCAACAAATCAAGAATAAATTATCTGAAGAATTTGAAATGAAGGATATGGGTGAACCAAAATTGTTTTTGGGTTTGAAGATATCCCGAGACAAGCAAACAGGTACGTTGGAATTAAGCCAATCACAATATTTAACCAATTTAGTTAGAAAATTTGGAATGGAAAATAGCACGACGATAGAAACACCAATGGAAACTAAATTGAATCTAAAGACAAATACTGGCACAGAAACGAAGAATCCATATAGAGAATTAATTGGTTGTCTCATGTATGCAATGCTGTATTGTAGACCAGATCTAAGTGCATCGTTAAACTATTTTAGCCAATTCCAAAGTAACGCAAGCGATGAGCACTGGAATCATTTAAAACGATTACTGAGGTACATCAAAGGAACATCAGAGCTGAAGTTAGTGTACAAACGGGATGTTAATGCACCGCCACTTACTGGTTACGCTGATGCAGATTGGGGTAACAACATAATCGATCGGAGGTCAGTATCCGGATATGTATTTAAAGTTTTCGGATGCACTGTCTCTTGGGCAACAAGGAAGCAGAGATCAGTAGCACTTTCCTCAACTGAAGCTGAAGTTGTGGCGCTTAGTAATGCAGCATGTGAGGCACTGTGGATTCAACAATTGCTCATTGAACTTGGAATTAAAAATGTTACTCCGTCTACTATCTACGAGGATAATCAAGCATGCATCAATATAGCTGAAGAGCCAAGGGAGCATAAGCGAATGAAGCACATCGATATTAAATTACATTTTATTCGACAAGTAATTCATGAAAACAAAATAATCGTTTCTTATATTCCATCAGGTCTCCAACAGGCAGACATTTTTACAAAAGGGTTAGCCAAGAAGCAGTTCAAGAATCTGAGGACTAGCTTGGGAATGTCGTGTTGAGGAGGAGTGTTGATATAATGATTTGGCACCACGCATCCAGCTATTAAACGGTCATCACGACATCTATTAGAATAAACATAAACCTTGTGGTCATCTAAACAACATACATTTGTAGAAGACAACTCTTCGTTCTCTTCTTTCTCAGCCGTCGACATGGAAGGTTCTATCAACGATAACTAATTAACATTATATAATTAACTTAAACTTTAATCCTGAATTATATTACTTACATATAATAAAGCCAATATTATATTTTAATTGTTACCATATGCGTTTGGAGTATTTCATTTAATATAGAAGAGGATACTTTCATCATCGTGGAATCTTAACATAAATCCCACGATATAAAACACTGCATGTACCTAGTAAGAAAACAATACGTAGTGTTTTCTCACATAATGTAGATACGAAAAGTTAACATTTTTGGTCCACAATGAGCACTCCAAGATACACTCTGTGTGGGAAATCATAGAAATCATAGAGGCCATCGATACTGAAAGTGCAATGGGAAAAAGGAAAATAAAATTTTAAAGTTGTCTTTAATAAATAAAAAACAAATTAAATATATATCTACCTGCATTATGTATATATCTTTAAAACTTATTTCCCCTTTACTTAAAACTAAATTAAATGCTTTCATCGTTTCATTAAAAAAAATTGTTTAACAAATTTTAGTCATGAAATTATTTATTTATTAATGAATTTAATTAATTAATAAACATAAATAATTTAATGTAATAAATTTAATGCAATATAATATAATGTCACTAAATTAAAAATTTTCAAAAGCTAAAGAAAAAGATAAATAAATGAAAAATAAATCAAAAAAAATAATCGAATGCTGTTTTTCTGAAGAAAATCTAAATTTTAAATTTGCGGCTTCATTTTTGCTTCACTTGCTTGAAAGTAGTACTAACAACAGTTGACAACATTTTTAAGAAAAATTCTACCAAGTTTATTGGCATACATGTGGTGGTGTTTGATACTCGACAGACCTGGTTTACACAGATCAGAGAGAACACTTCTTGTTTGACCGTAGAAGAACGTGGACGATTGACGATTAACCTTACTTATCTTGCGTTTACCTATTTCCTATATTTCTTGAATTATCTTAATAAATTGTATTTGCATTTGGAAGTGTTTTTTTAATTTTGGGACTTCTCTTTTACATGGGGGCTCAACCGGGATTTCCTCCAAATTAAAATATTAATAATTTCCGTAATCTAATACAAAAAACCAAACGAATCGTAGAGCAAAGAAAACAAGAAGTGTTTAACCGTAAACAAGATTTCTAATCCTCCGTTGCCGCAATTTTGCCTCGCGAGCATATCGTCCAGTGAGTTAGTCAAAAACTCAAAAAGCGCAACACACGACATCGAACTTAGCTGCTTTCCAGTTGAACGTTTTGCCGGTCGAAAGAAAAAAAAAAAGAAAGAGGAAAAATTGTGCAATGAGTTCAAGGCGAAGAAGAAATTTGCAAAGAAGCGGTGAATCGATAGACGTGGACGATGCTTTGCAAACTTCCGTTGCCATTGAAGATCACAGTTCGGGTAAATTTAATATTTCGGACGTAGAAAATATAATTAGAAAATTTTCCGGTGAAGAAACTATTAGTGTGCAAAAATGGATCGAGGAATTCGAATCCTATGCAAGCGCATTTAATTGGAATAACGTACAACGTTTTGTCTTTTGTCGAAAATCGCTCTCTGGTGCGGCGAAAATGTACGTAGAATGTGAAGCAAAGCCGGTGTCGTATATTCAATTAAAGACAGCATTAACCGAAGAATTTGAGGCGAAAATGTCTAGTTGTGAGGTGCATAGAAGGCTACGCGAAACGAAGAAAGGAAACGGTGAATCATGTCGCGAATTTCTTTACCGCATGCTCGAGATAGCGGGTCAAGCCAACGTTGACGATGTTTCGGTTTTTCGCTATGTAGTAGACGGCATTAAAGACTCGATTGTTAATAAAACGATTTTATATGGCGCGCGTACGATGACGGATTTTAAAGAAAAGCTTAGGATTTATGAGCAGATGAAAAGTGAAAGGGACGGAACTGTACCTAGCACAAGTACAAACACACGCGATAATTCCGTTCATCCCGTTAAACAAAAAAGTGTTGGAAGTAAAGGGCGTAACTGTTTTAACTGCGGGTCAACGGAGCATGAATGTCACATGTGTCCAGATAAATCTAGAGGTCCAAAGTGTTTTGGATGCAACAATTTCGGGCACAAGCGCCCCGATTGTCCAATGCAAAAGAAACCAGCTACGAATTTGTTCCAGATGACCGATATGAGACGGCCGGTAACAGTTAACAAGGAAGTTCTATGCGGATTAATCGACACTGGAAGCGATGTTTGCGTATTAAAAGAAAATCAGGTGAAAAGAATTTGTCCGAGCTACCATTCAAAAGATTTCCGTCTCTCCCTCACAGGTATCGGGGCAAACGTTGTAACGAAGGGGCTGTGCAAGGCCAACGTCCTCATCGATGAAATCCTTTTTAAAGACGTTGAGTTCTACATCGTAGATAATCATTTCATCAAACCGGATGTCATCATTGGAATGAGTCTGCTCAAGAAAGCGCTAGTTACGATTGAAGGAGGAGCACTGACAATATCCAGAATGGTTGAAAAGGCACCGCAACAGGAATCAGAGGCAGTTTTTATTTCCCCCGACCTTACCGAAGATTCAGAACATACTTTTGAGGACAACGAGGAGAACAGTTGCTACCTGGCGTCGATATCTGAAGGTATTTACAAAGATAATACTAATTTTACCGATTTATCTTTCCTGCATAGTGAGCTTCGTAGTAAGGTGGAAGACTTAGTTGCAAATTATTCTCCGATACAACCCATCCAATCGCCCGTGCAAATGAAAATTGTTCCAATAGATGATGAACCAGTTTACAGGCCGCCAAGAAGATTTCCTCCTGTGGAGAGAAAAGTTATTGATCAGCAAGTGGAGCAGTGGATCCGAGATGGTGTTGTACAAGAAGCAGTATCGGACTATGCCAGTCAAGTCGTTCTTGTGAAAAAGAAAGACGGAACGAATCGTCTCTGCGTGGACTATAGGGCGGTTAACAAGAAAATCCACAAGGACAGGTATCCGCTTCCAGTAATTGAAGATCAAATCGACCGCTTGCAGGACGCTCTCTACTTCACGACGTTGGACCTGGAGAATGGATTTTTCCATGTCGCTATAGAAGAACAGAGTAGAAGATTCACATCGTTCGTTACTCAAAGTGGCCAATACGAGTTTCTTAGGGTTCCTTTTGGCCTTTGCAACTCTCCAAGTACTTTCCAAAAGTACATTAACTACGTTTTCAGAGAGCTGCTTCGGGAGGGCATTGTGATTGTCTACATCGACGACCTCGTAGTGCCATCGAAGACAGTAGAAGAAGGCATTGCAAATTTGAAGCGGGTGCTGGATGTGGCTGCTGTTAACGGACTCAAAATAAAGTGGACAAAATGCCAGTTTCTTCAACAAGAAATCGAATTTCTTGGACATCGGATCTTTAAAGGCGCAGTTGCGCCATCGAGCGGAAAGACCAAGGCTGTTGTCAACTTTCCAACACCAACAACGGTTAAGCAAATGCAAAGTTTTCTCGGCCTAGCTGGTTACTTTCGCAAGTACATCGCTAACTTTTCTATTAGGGCTAAGCCATTGACGGAGTTGGTAAAGAAAGGTGGACGACTTCAACTTTCGCAGAGCGAGCTAGCGGCATTGGACGATTTGAAGCATGCTTTGTCAACAAAACCAGTACTCAAAATTTTCAGATACGGAGCCACCACTGAGCTGCATGCAGATGCTAGCAGACAAGGTTATGGTGCAGTGCTTTTGCAACGTGATGACAACGATAGTGCTTTACACCCTGTATTCTACATGAGTAAGAATACAACTGACGCTGAAAAAAATTACTCAAGCTATGAGCTGGAAGTCTTAGCAGTGATTGAAGCCGTGAAGAAGTTTCGAATTTATCTTATCGGTCAACGCTTTAAAATTGTTTCGGATTGTAAGGCGTTCGAATGTACGATGAAAAAAAAAGATTTAACAACGCGAGTCGCTAGGTGGGCACTCCTTCTGGAGGAGTACGACTATTGGGTAGAGCATCGAGCAGGATCCGGTATGAGACACGTTGATGCTCTTAGCCGTAATCCTGTAGTCATGTGTCTGCAAAATGATAACGCCTTTTTGAGAAGGCTTTCTGAAGCGCAACAGAGTGATGAGGGCCTAAAAGCTATTTTGGATGCCCTAAAGGAGGGTCCTTATAAAGACTTTGTGGTCCATAATGGGTTATTATGTAAGAATATAAATAATTCTATTCTTTTTGTCGTTCCAGAGTCTCTGAGGTCTTCGATAATTCGAGCAGCTCACGAGAGGGGGCATTTCCACGCGCAGAAAATGAAAGAGATTCTGGGTAAAGAGGTGTTTATTCCCAACCTGGATCAGCGAATTAAAAGGTGCGTTTCGAGTTGCATCAGATGTATATTGGCCGAACGAAAAAGTGGAAAATCGGATGGCCTGTTGAAACCGATTCCGAAAGGTGACACACCTCTCTCCACCTTTCACATTGACCACCTCGGGCCGATGCAGGACACAAAAAAGGGCTATCGGTACATACTAGCTGTCATCGATGCCTTTACGAAGTTTTGTTGGCTTTTTCCTACGAAGGCTCTTGGTTCAGAAGAAGTCCTGCAGAAGATGGAGATTATCGCCGAAATCTTTGGATACCCACGCAGCATTATATCCGATAGAGGAGGCGCCTTTACTTCCAACAACTTTCAAGGATTTTGCAAAGATCACGACATTCAGTTGCACTTTGTCACTGTTGGTGTACCACGAGGAAATGGGCAAGTGGAGCGCCTTCACTCAACAGTGATCTCCTGCTTGACAAAACTTTCGATGGAATGTCCCGAGAAATGGTTCCAGCACGTAAAGCCGCTGCAGCAAATTTTCAATTCGACATTCCATCGGTCTATTCAAACGACACCTTTTCATCTGATGGTCGGAACTGAGATGAGGACAGGTAAAGATTTACGTTTAATGAAAGTAATAGAGGAAGAATTTCAGAACCAGCTTGACGAGTCGAGGCAAGAGCAGCGGAATCAAGCCAGAGAAGCCATAGCGAGGATGCAAGCTGAAAACTCAAAGTACTTCAACAAAAGACGGCGACCAGCGACCAAATATCTTGTGGGTGACCTTGTAGCCATTGAGCGGGTGCAGTTCGGAACCGGTTTAAAGATACGTCCGAAATTCTTTGGACCATATCGCGTCACATCTGACAAAGGGTTCGATCGTTATGATGTACAGAAGGTTGGAGAACATGATGGACCAAAATTAACTAACACCAGTGCCGACAAAATGAAACCATGGGCAGATGACTATGATTCCAGCGATGATGTGCATGATATCGACTGCAACCGTAATTCAACCGATGGACACTCTACTGAGGCAGTCGAGTGATTTGGATGACCGAGTGTGGTGGTGTTTGATACTCGACAGACCTGGTTTACACAGATCAGAGAGAACACTTCTTGTTTGACCGTAGAAGAACGTGGACGATTGACGATTAACCTTACTTATCTTGCGTTTACCTATTTCCTATATTTCTTGAATTATCTTAATAAATTGTATTTGCATTTGGAAGTGTTTTTTTAATTTTGGGACTTCTCTTTTACATACATGTGTAGATATTTACTAGGGGCAAGATAAATTGGGTCTGCCACGGGCGGCCCCAACCCACGCTACGCCATTGATGTGGGAAAGTATGTGTGCCATGTTAAAGTAAATTAGCCGCACGCTTGCAAATAGTAACCTGACACTTTGTTCAGATTTTTTTTTTTTTCCTTTTATTACACCTCCCGCTATTAGGAAATTGGAATTTTTTTTTGCTGTATTCACAGATAGGCAATTTAAGAGAGAATTTCATTTCCAAAATTTGCATGGGAATCCGGTAGGTGCGCGGGGGATGGCGGTCTATTTAATACTTAGTTTATGGTTTATGCCGTCTAGTATGGTTTCTCTATGATCAGCCTATTCTAAAAGGTGTATTAATAATTTTTGTTTAGCTTTAAACTGTTGAACTTGGTATTTTCGTAAGCACACTTAAAATTCAATAACTTCGATTATTGAATTTCGACTTCAAACGCAGCGTTTCCTTCCTTAAAGCCCTCTTTATAAGTCCTTTATTTTTATCTTAGATTTTGATGTACGACTTACGCCATTGGTATAACTTGTGTTGAGGTGAATGAGTAGCGTGTTGCCGCTACCAAAATCGAAATTATTAGTGTCTTAGGATTTGGATAACAAAATCACAATATAGCATTTTGCACAATTGCAATTGGAATGAAAATTGTTTATTTTATTTGAAAATCATCGCCAATAATATATAATTATGTAAAATAAAATCAATGAAAAATGTCCACTCAAATAAAAAAAAACTACTTCATGTACTTGTTATTCTTTTCGGAAAGATGCTTCGAAGAACGCTTCGCATCGAGGAACAATGAATGAACGTCGTTTATATCGTCCTTGGAGATTTGAGATCTTCCATTTACTTTGCACATCTGGTATGCAGGAGTCAGCAACTGAACGGCATATCTTAGTGTTGATGCGCTTCCTATTTCGCTAAGTTGTGCGAATGCAGTATCTTCAATCTGCAGTCCTTCGGTCTGTGCACGTAACTTAATAATTTGCTCCATCTCCGAGGTACTGTAGGGCAGCGTGCGGATTATGAGAAGGCGATCAATCAAATCCAATGGAATACCGTGAGGAGAAATAATATCCGTTGTGCCCCTAAAAAGGAAAATTATATAACCAGATTACTAGAAAGCAATTGGTTTTGGCAGATATCGTCAAAAGTGACTATCCTCATAGTTTCTCTTGAAAAATTGTGTTGACACATAAACTACTATAACAGTATTCCTTACTTACAAACAAGCTTGAAGTAACCCAATATTCAATTGAAAAAGTTTCTACACTTACCGAATAATACAGCGACCTCGATTTGTTGCGAATATGACAATGGGTGCAATTGGTGACTCAAGCGACTTATGGAGATAGGTGAACGTTTCCAAGTCGAGCATATGTATTTCATCAATGAATAGCACTCCAGGTACAAGCTCGGCGATGCCTTGATCAATATATTTGTTAACAACTTTGTTGATTTCCATTCGAAGTTTGTCTGAAATAAAACATTACATAATACATACTCAGAAGAACTGAAACTATGTAAACTCACCAGTAATTTCTGTCTTTTTTGGTTTCATTAGCTGTCCCATCATGGAGAGAACATCTTGTCCGCCTTGTGGTCGGGCATTAGCAACGTCTAAATCGTGCAAGGTGACATCCTGTATTACTTCCTTTTTCTTATGCACTTCTCCCTTTGGAAGAGGAACATACTCCTCAGTCTCCAAATCAAATTCAGTTGCAAAAGTATCACTGCGACCCTGCCGCTTAACTGCGCCACTGTTTGCTTCGATGTAAATCACATCACCAACCTCTACTTTTTCCTTTTGCAGCGACTCAAATATACTCGGATCGAGCTTCAATTGTTTTGTACCCTTAGCTGTTTTTAGACCAATTATAACATTGCTAATTGTTTTGCCATATCCGCCCATGGGATTTTCTGTTTCCACTGGCGTCAACTCTATGACTTCACCTTCGTAGACTTCTTTTGTTTCACGGATTCGTAGGCCAATAGAGCGCCTAAAATTCTCCATGAGAACTTCTGTCTTTTTGATTTCACTACTAAACACTTCAGACCCTACCATAGGACAAAATGGAACTTTATTTCCAAGCTCTTGTGCGATAGCAAGTGCAATAGCAGTTTTCCCGGTTCCAGGCGGACCAGCGAGCAGTAGTGCTCGTCCGGCCATCTTCTTTGATTTAATCAGATCCACCACTATACCAGCAGCCTAGAATTGACAAATAGCTTCTTAACAATCAATTTATTGCGAATATTCCGAATGAATAAGTTACCTCACGTGCAGATTTTTGACCAACCAGACCGGCTGCAATAGCTATCGGGATACCATTCTCATCGAGACCTAAGCCTTTTACGTGGCTGTGGGCGGCAATTCTCTGTGTACGAACAGTGCTTTTAACTTCTTCGATTTTCATGATTTATTGAAATCAAATGAGTATTAAATATTATATATTTTTTTCTATTGATCAAACAATTTGCCAAATGCTTCTAGAAACTCACACTGCCTTATTTTATTTTCGTATGGCGGAGATCTTTTGCCGAAGTCAAAGTGACAGCAATAGCAGTGGGTTTTCTTACACGATAGTTCAACGATATGTTGAAACTATGTTCAATAAATACGCTTACTTAAAGTGCACTAGCCGTATTTTATTCTTTCGTTATGGCATTATGTAAATTAAGCATTATTTGTCCTGAAATTGGTTAAATGCAAAAACAGAAACTACATTTTCTTTCTGGTACCTAGCCTAATGATTTCATAGTGAAGTCAGATTTGAAATCAACAATTGCCTTTCGCACATTGCCACCTATTTCAACATCTAGGTAGGTACAATAAGCAGCATCTAAAGGAGACTGTAGGACAAAAATATTCGGATGGGTTACGTAATTCAGTTTTGATATCGTGCGCTAATATTTGGTCGAAGAAATAAGAACAAACAAAAAACTACTACTACACATCGCAAGTAAGGAATTTCAACCCAGATTTTGTCTAAAATATGCTCTGTTGTGTATTAAATAAATAGATGCGATATGCGAAGCAACTCCTTTAGGCCTATCTAGCTTCTCACAACCATTCGTTTGTCCGAAATTGTTAGTTCTTGGAATTAGTACAGTCCAAGACGGATATAAGAAACCTTTAGTTTCCTTATCTAAATTGCTTTCTGAGTGTTGCTGAAGAAAGATAGATTGTGATTTTCCGGGAGTTGAATTTCCCTTCCCTCTAGCCTTGCCCAGCATACTGACCAATGAGATATTGAGATTCATTACTGTTTTTACTCACGCAAATAAATTCCTTGCGTTTTTGACTGTATACTGCTGCAATCAATTTAAAGAAAAAGTACCTTAATTGGTTCCGTAGCTATTTTTTTTCAAAAAGCACCTCAAAATTAATTTCATATGCCATCTACTACTAACCATCTGTCCCACCTAAAGAAAGTTAAGTACAATGTTCAGCACGCAATTATAAGACCTGACACTTCCTACAGCAAAACTTTTTAATCTGGAGCTGTTTCATTTGTAACAGAACAGCTTTACAAAGAATGCAGTTAATTTTCTCTTTTGGTTTGGTATAATCATTGTTATTGTAAAACTTAGTAAATAGTAAATCATAAAAATTAGTTCTATACTTTGCACAAAACAGACTAGAATTCCGGGAGAATCGGTGGACATGTGCATACCAGATGCTTGTCACCGTACGCGTCATCTATTCTTCCAACAGTTGGCCACATTTTTGAGTCCGACTTCACAAAAGGCTGGAATATGAAAAAGTTAAAACCTGGAGAGAGTCTTACCCTTTTTTTTTAGCAAAACTACTTACCGCTGGGAATGCCGCCAGTTCTCTGCTATAAGGCCTGTTCCATTCATCTGATACAACTTGTGCTTGCGTGTGAGGTGACATTTTCAGAGGGTTTACCATTTTATCCATCCGTCCCTCCTCAATATCTCTAATTTCATCGCGAATGGAAATCATTGCCTCGCAGAATCTATCCAATTCATGCTTGTCCTCAGATTCAGTCGGTTCAATCATAAGTGTTCCACCAACGGGCCATGACATGGTTGGTGCATGAAAACCATAATCCATCAAACGCTTCGCAATATCAACAGCTTCGATATTAGCGGTTTTCTTAAAATCCCGGACGTCCAAAATAAACTCGTGCGCTACCAAGCCAGTCTTGGGGTCTTTGAACAAGGTTTTATATTCATCCTCCAGCCGCTTGGACATGTAGTTAGCATTGAGA
Organism: Cheilosia variabilis; assembly: GCA_951230905.1. Taxonomy (NCBI): domain Eukaryota; kingdom Metazoa; phylum Arthropoda; class Insecta; order Diptera; family Syrphidae; genus Cheilosia; species Cheilosia variabilis. Next base: position 54,325,372 of record OX579676.1, read on the forward strand.
ATTGCAACCTGAGTGGCCCGCTTGAGCCCACGACTTCCCATCAGCTTGATGTACGACCAAGAAATTGGTAGAATTGCCGAACTACCAAAGGGAGCCGCACTTACAACGCCAAAGCTATTATCTTCACTTTCAAGAGGACTGATAACAGGATGCCCAGGAAGGTATGGAGCGAGGTGAGACTTAACTCCAATAGGTCCCATACCTGGTCCACCTCCGCCATGCGGGATGCAGAAGGTTTTATGCAAATTCAAATGTGATACGTCGCTTCCATAATCTCCGGGACGGCACAGGCCCACCTGTGCATTCATGTTAGCACCATCCAGGTATACTTGTCCACCATGCTTATGGATCAGTTCACAGATTTCAGCAACTGTCTCCTCGAACACGCCCATGGTTGAAGGGTAAGTTATCATAAGGCATGACAGGTCGTTTTCATGTTCGGATGCCTTATCCCTTAAGTGGCTCATGTCTATATTGCCATCCGATTTTATTCGGATCGGTTCCACTTTCATACCTGCCATTTGTGCGGAAGCGGGATTTGTTCCGTGAGCGCTGATCGGAATAAGGCAAATATTTCGGTGGCCTTCATTGCGATGCTCATGATAAGAACGGATAGTTCGTAGACCAGCGTATTCACCCTGAGCACCGCTGTTCGGCTGAAATGATATCTTATCATAGCCAGTAATCTCACAGAGATCCTTTTCAAGCTCCCTGAACATCTGGTGGTAACCTTGAGCTTGTTCCACCGGAGCAAATGGATGGATTTCTGTAAACTGTGGATAAGAACATGGCATCATTTCAGTTGTGGAGTTCAGTTTCATTGTGCAAGAACCCAATGGAATCATCGAGTGTACCAGGGAGATGTCCTTGTTCTCAAGTTTCTTCATATACCGAACCATTCTTGATTCACTGTGATGGGTGCTAAATATGGGGTGAGTCAGAAATGGCGAGGTTCGCAGAAATCTTGAGTTCTCGATTGAGTTCTGAGTGATATCAGTTTCTGCCAGGATTTCGTCTATGGGCTTACACTTAAAAACCCACAGAAGATCAGAGATATCTTTGGGTGACACCGTTTCATCCAAGGCAATTCCAATGGAACCATCTGGGAAGTACCTGAAGTTGATTTGCCTTTCCTCGGCTCGGGATCGAATTTCTTCAGCCGTCATTTGCTCCGAGGGTAAAACATGGAGAGTATCAAAGAAGCGTTGATTGGTGACCTTATGCCCAGCATTCTTAAGTCCTGCATTTAACGTTAGAGCAGAGTGATGAATTCGTTTGGCAATTTCCTTTAGTCCATCCGGCCCATGGTAGACAGCAAACATGGCCGACATGTTCGCTAACAATGCTTGCGCTGTACAAATATTACTGGTAGCTCTATCACGCCTGATGTGCTGTTCTCGAGTCTGTAAGGCTAACCTATACGCGTCGTGACCATCCGAGTCCCGGGTGACACCTATCATTCGACCTGGCATAAGTCGCACCAAGCTCTGTTTACAAGCAAAGAACCCTGCATGCGGTCCTCCATATCCAAGTGGTACCCCCAAACGCTGTGATGTTCCTATAGCTATATCGGCCCCGAATTCAGCTGGAGGTCTTAGCAGAGTCAATGCTAAAAGATCGGTTGCTACTACGATTAAGGTCTGAAAGGAAAGGATTTCATCTGATTGCTTTCGAGATCTTTCAAATGCCTACCCCATTCTTCCTAGCTAGTTCGGAAATGTTTTCAAAGTCCTTGACATCACCATAGGTGTCGGGGTATTGCAGGAGGATTCCAGATAGTTGACGACTCTGTAGATCGGCGTTCTCTATTGGGCCAACTTCAATATCAAGTTCCAGGGCGGATGCTCGAGTTTTAACCACCGATATGGTTTGTGGATGGGCTTTGTTAGATATATATAACTTCTTTCGCTTATTGTGTCTATAGGAAGGCATATCCATTAATATCTTTTGCAAAACATAAATCAGTAAAAATACCTGGAGCACAAGCACATAGCTTCTGCTGCGGCCGTTCCTTCATCAAGAAGGGAAGCATTGGCTACGTCGAGTCCTGTCATTTCTGAAACTAGCGTTTGGTAGTTGAGCAGTGATTCGAGACGTCCTTGAGCGATTTCCGGCTGATATGGGGTATACTGAGTTGTCCTTAAATGGAGAACATATTTCGTTACACTGTGCATGGGAGTGGCATAAGAAATATTACCATCCAGGATTTTCGAATATGTTCCTCTGTATTGTGTGCGGTACATAGCAGTTGTGATAGCCCATTCCAATGTATGATCTCCAGATTTCGTTTCTGTTAGCAATGTAACGAATTCTTTCGATCAACGCGTGTTCACCTGTAAGCGTTTCAAGCTGGGTTATAAAGATGGAACTAAACTTAAAGTTTTATCTAAAATATCTCTTTAGAAGCCATATTTCGGACTCTTCCTTAAAAAAATGTAAGAATAGACAAATAGAACTGCAAGGTTTAAATACATCAGGTCGATTTTATTTGACGAGAAGAGAATCCATATTATATTCTAGAATGTTGTCCTCTAGTTGAGTATTAGTCGTAGGCCAATTAGCCAATTCAATTGTATACAAAAACCACTTCCAAAGGCTGTTAGACTGCGCAAAGACAATCGACATGCAGGATAGATGCAGGAGGAACCTCAACGATAAGTGCCAAGACTTGAGCCCACCCATCAAAAATGAAAGTCCAATAAGGCTGCCGAATCAAACAGTGAACACCATAACACCAACTCATCTGCATAAGATTTAGTAGGAAGAAAGTTTTCCTGATAAATGATCCCACCACTTGTCAACAAGCTAGTGAGTTAGTTATTTTACAAACAACTCCAACTCCTGGTAAAAACCCAAGAGACCCAGTCCAGTTCCCACCTTAAGGTTATTTCAATTGAGACAGGTCGGTGTTGGAATAGCGTGTGGCGGCTGCTTTGGTGGCGTCTGTCTAATCTGGTGTTTATTATTCAGTCACTGATGGCAAGATACACGATTGAGCAGCCAGTCCAAATGATAGAACTTTTATTATCAAAATGATAAATGATTGTCAAATTCAAGACAACCGGTTGGGTAAACAATCAGCCACCACGCACCGACACATCAAATGGACGCCAGATCGGACGACGATCATGCGATTTGACCTCGTTTTATTTTTTCTTGTGGGGTTTCCTGCAATCGCAAGTCCATGCCATAAGTCGCAATCGACCAATACCATTAAAGCTAATATAACCGATGCTATGGTGATAGAAGCCTTCGCATCAGGGCGATTGAAGAACAGACGAAATCTGTTTGCCTTGAAGTAAATGAGAACAAGTACTTAGTAAATACAACCAGGCAAATGTCCACCACGGACAAAACGTCACTATAGGCGTTTTTCTTTTTTAGTTCAGAGCACAACCTGAACTGTTATACAAAAACCTCGTGTTTCTTTTTCAGCTCAGATACATCAGAGCTTAGAATTTGTGTTTCTTTTTTCGTTCAGAGCGCGCTCTATGAGCTCAGAATAAATTGACTGAGCTTCTGAGTGATTACACACTTCCAGTCACATTTGACAGGAAAAAAGCAGGATAAACAAAATAGTTGAAATGGCGGACGAACCTTGTTGTTCTGGAACTGAATATTAACCAATTTAATAAATAACAATTAATAAATATTCAAGTTATACTTTTTTAGTTCAGAGCACAACCTGAACTGTTATACAAAACGTCCTTGTTTCTTTTTCAGTTCAGATACATCAAAGCTCAGAATTTGTGTTTCTTTTTTCGTTCACAGCACCATCAGAGCGCGCTCTATGAGCTCAGAATAAATTGACTGAGCATCCTGAGCGAAAAGCTGATTACACACTTTACACATTTGACAGAAAAAAAAAAACAGGATTAGCTAAATAGTTGAAATGGCGGACGAACCTTGCTGTTCTGGAACTGAAGGTTAACCAATTTAATAAACAAAAACTAATAAATATTCAATTTATACATATATTTACACCAAATGACAGCTATGTGCTCAAGTGTGTTTCATAAATACCTCAGAACAATCTGAGCACGCTCGCTTCAGAGCGCGCTCATAATGCTCTAGCTCAGCTCTGAACTAAAAAAGAAAAAACGCCTATAGAGATCATTGAAATGGTTGAAGATGAAGTTACAAAAATTATTCTCAATGCTGTTTCTTAACCGAGCAAAAAGTAGATAGTAAAGAGAGAGTCGAATATGAACAATATGATTTCTCAACTGAAAATCTCTCACTACTTTTCACTTAACACAACTTATTTTAGTATCAGTTGAAATAATTTTTAAATCAGATAATTTGGAATCTGACTTTATGTTTTGTTCCTTCTTTTCCTATTCTTTCCAATAAGTACGAATTAGGAAATTAGAAGGAATGGAGCTAAATGCTGAACTGTCTTTGAACAATGTCGTTCTGTAAATAAAAACTTTTCAACAAACTAGAGTGCATTTAGAATGAGTTCGATCAAAGCTGAACGATAGAAGCAACTGCTACCTATTAGTTCACAAAATTAAGATAACTTATGGGCTTTGTGTAAACCGAAAGTCAGGTAAATAGAATAACACATTAGGCGTCTTTTTTCGTTCTATCTATCTCAGCAAAGCAAAGTATTATAAAGTAGACGTATAGGCGGAAAAAACGGTTGCACTCATATTTGTTCTAATTGCTTGCTTAACATTTAAATATTTTGCTTTCATTTACTTCTCTCCTTTCTCGTTAATGGTAAATTTTACTCTCCTTGAGAAAAACCATCAACAACAACACTGCCCTTTTTTTGACAGTAGTAAGAAATAAGAACAATAATATGACAATAAATTAGATCCTGACATCCAATTTAACGCAATAGCATAGGCATATGCTAAAATTATACATTTTAGGACACAAATATTTTGCACAGCTAATCAATTTCGTCGGAATGAATTTTTTCAACTACCCTGATCGCGCGTTATCACTATCAATAATAATAAATAGATTATCCGTTCATTGGGGGTCTTGAGTTAACACAGCAGTCCTATCACCAACAGTAACCCATAACCTTACTGATAACACGGCTCGTACATGTACTGCCAGACCGACATTCCAAGAGATATTATAAAACTTAACAAAAAATGCAAAATACTTAGTGGTTTGTCCAGATTCAAATCCCTATTGAGCTGAATATTCTTAGGCACAGCATTCTCTGTCAGCTCATTAAGTGACTACAAGGGGATAAAGTGAACGAGTTAGTAATATCAGTTAGTTACACTATCAATGTTTATACTTTATATCCCAAGGTGTCAAGCATGGCAACAACATCTGTTTTGCGAGGGCCTATATGTCGACTGGGGAAGTCGGTCCTCGTTGGAAATAAAATGTCATTGGCTGTTGCAAAGTGTCGAATTTTCTTAATAAAAGCATTTTCCGTAAGTTTTCTCCCGCATGCGAGATACGAGTAAGCCGAACTTAAAGCCAAACGTTGCATATTTATCACTTTTCGCACGTGTTATTTTAATGCACATACACTACCACTCGAATACGAAATAAATTTATGGACAAGACCGATCACAAGTCAACTTTAAGCCGGTGGCATTGAACGACTAAAATCATCTCGCGTAATTTAAGTGAAGTGTACAGCACTCTAAAATCTTCACTGGACATAGAAAAGAAGAGAGACTTGACTTTATTATCAGCGTTTTGTTTATCTACAGTGTCGGCTAGAATAATGGCACATACGTTTTACATTCACGAATAAAGTAACTGAACTTACGATTAGCCTATTTTACTAAATCATTCAAGAATACTAAAAGATTTCGGACATCAATAAAATATTATTTTCGGCTTTTAAATCATAAGTCTCGGTAAGAATCGCTGAAACTAATAGATGTGGCGTCGGGGGGAAACACAATTTGGAATTTAACTGCACCAAATTTATTATATTCTTGATTTGAAAATACTCTTTCGAAAATTCGGCTACATATAACTATTAAAAAAAACGAGCATTACGTGACGGAATTTGTTTTTGTTTCACATGTAAAATCAACTTAATTTCGTGAACGTATAGCGAGTTCACAGAAGTGGCGATTCGACCCCTGATCCCTTGCCGGTTCACGTATTTAAATTATGTTAGAAATTGTATTGCCTAAAACACTAACAGCCATGTTTATAAACCCATTTTAGAGTCTGCTTAATTTAGCGCAACCCTTAAAATGCCCTTAAGCGTTTTTTTAAAGCGAAATGATGGAATTCGTTTATAACTCTCTGAGGGTTTTTTTAAGAAACTGTATTGTGCTTCCGCCACACTCCTTCATTACCGTTTGTTTGAAAACTTCAAATATTTTTGTATGTCAATTCCGCTATAAGGTTGACTTAAATTTGTGATGCTTTTAGAGTTTTGTCATTACTTTCGGCAATGGCAATATATTTTTTATTTTAACGTATTTTAAGCAAAAAAAGTAAAACAACAAACTTTGTAAGAACACAACTTTACCATAGCACGAATCAGAGACAATACCAGAGACAATAAAAGTATGGTTTGTCTATGGACAATACTGAGACCACCAACTCCGGCCGATTTCTAATATGTTTCTAGTATAATAGAACATCAACTTTAGATAGTTTTACTAACCAAGCAAATCAAATAATTCGCCTTTTAACAATTTATAATAACTAACCAATGGCGTTCAGTAATGAAAAAAAAGACTGTGCTTTAGACCACACGGCTGAAGTAAAACTTCTTTAGCTCCATCCATAATTCTATATGATTGTATGTAGTGTTATAATATCGTGGGATTTATCCCTTTTTTTTATGGTAATTGCGATGTCCGAAAAGCCTTCCGTGGGATAAAGGGAAAAAGCACAAAAAAAAACCGTTTTAGTAAATCGTCTTTTATTAAAATTTTCTAGTACCAAAAAATAATCATAGCAGTGTTACAATCTGCGGCTGGCTGTGCCGCTAACACTGATTGTATGTACTCGCAAACGAAATACTGACTGAGATATTATATACACTGGCTATGAGAGGAAGAGAAAAAGAAAATGTGTGCGCGCACTGCTGTCTCTTGCTCCTACAGTGTGATACAGACAAAAGGGCAAAAAAAAAATCAAATCATTTTTTTTAATTTTTAAAATAATTGCTTGCTTAAAAAAAAACTTTTATAAAACACAAAACTTTTCAATTCAATAAGGAACGTAGTAGGAACTTTGTCAGTCTTTAAACAACTAAACAACGTTCTGCACAAAATTACCAGCTGCTAGAAGGCATGGGATCATCTAAAGGGTGATTTTTTAAGAGGTTTAGAACTTTTTTTAAAAAAAAAACACAAAAAATTCGAAAAAATGAATGAAATATTTATTTGAATCGATAGTTTGAACCTTGCAATTTAATGTTTAAAAATAATTTCATGCAAATGTTGACCGCGGCTGCGTCTCAGGTAGCCCATCCGCTGAGTCCAATTTTGGCATACTCTTTCACACATATCGGCCGGTATCTCACGAATGAATGCATGGATGTTGGCTTCCAGTGCGTCAATCGAAGCGGGCTTGTCCCTATACACATTAGCCTTGGCATACCCCCACAATAATAATCTAATGGTGTCAAATCGCACGATCTAGGCGGCCAATTGACCGGCCCGAAACGTGAAATTAACTGTTCACCAAAGTCGCCTCGCAATTGCGCCATTGTTTCGCGTGCTGTGTGGCATGTGGCACCGTCTTGTTGAAACCACATATCATGCAAGTCAAGAACTTCCATTTCGGGCAAAAAAAAGTTTGTTATCATCGCTCGGTAGCGTTCACCATTGACAGTAACGCTGCGATTCGCATCATCTTTGAAGAAATATGGCCCAATAATGCCGCCGGCCCATAAACCGCACCAAACAGTGGCTTTTTCGGGATGCATTGGTAGCTGTTGCAATGCTTCTGGCTGATCTTCACTCCAAATGCGGCAATTTTGCTTATTTACGTACCCATTCAACCAAAAATGAGCCTCATCGCTGAACACAATTTTTCGATAAAAAAGCGGATCCTCGGCCAGCTTTCCAAGAGCCCATTCACCAAAAATTCGGCGTTGTGGTAGGTCGGCTGGCTTTAGTTCTTGCACCAGCTGTATCTTAAAAGGCTTTACGCCCAAATCCTTCCGCAAAATTTTCCACGTAGTGCTGTAACAAAGGCCTAACTGCTGGGAACGGCGCCGAATCGACATTTCGCGGTCTTCTGTCACACTAGCTGATACGGCCGCAATATTTTCTTCACTACGCACAGTACGTAAACGTGTTGGTGGTTTAATGTCCAACAAAGTAAATTTGGTGCGAAATTTGGTCACAATCTTCCGAATAGACTGCTCAGAAGGTCGAGAATGCCGATCATAAAATGGAAGCAGCGCGCGATGAACATTTCGAACCGAGCACGAATTTTGATAGTAAAATTCAATAATTTGCAAGCGTTGTTCATTTGTAAGACGATCCATGGTTAAATTGCAAACCAAACTGAAGCTGTTTGACAGTGACACAAGGTACTAAACACACGTCAGCTGTCAAAACCAGTGTTGCCAAAACCAAACCAGCTAAAAAATCACCCTTTACCATTTTCGATCCTTTTTTCTTTTAAGAAAACTTTAACAAATTAGAGTCTTATGTCTGTATATAAATAATATGATTAATTAACCTATCCATATCTCAAAGAAGTTATAAACAGAAACAGAAAATATTTCGAAGTTTACCATCTGTCAAAAGAAGAAAATGAGAGCATTCGGTAAATTTTTTCATAATGAATTAAACAGGTTTATATGGATGGTGATGACGCATATGCAAATAATGCAATACGTTCACTCAGAAACAGTAAGGTAGCATTTAAATGAGTTGATATCGATTTCGCATTCTTGGTACATCTGCTCAAAAAGTTACCATAACCAGATAAAAATTACCAAATTACCGAAAATCAAAAAGCAAAAAAAAACATTACCAAATTTGGATAAAAAAAATACCAAAGTGGCAACCGTGGAATGGGCGTGACCTGTGTCTGTATATACGAAAAATAACTGGTTATGAAAGAAATAGAGAAAGAAAATGTGTGCGGTGCGCAGTGGCGGCTCCAGCCAAACTAGCGGCCTGTGCAAGATTTACAGAAAGGGCCCTTTTTTCATATCTGCACACATGAATAAGTCTTTTCCACATCAACCAGGAGATTTTATTTTGAGATGTGCAAGGAATATACCTACATGAAAAGGGTGGAATATTTTGAGATTATGTAGGTAAGAAGTGAACTTGCATAGGTCTAGTGGAATTTTTTATTTTGCGATATTTTGAGTTAGATTCTCCTTGAAGTTGCAACAATGCAAGTGATGTGAGTTAATGTGCAAGAAATAATTCAGCACAGGTGTGATGGATGTTGTTATTTTGGGCTTATTTGAACAAGCTTTTTCTTTAAAATGCAAATGACAGTATTTATTCACGCAAGATAAAATTAATATTTCTTTCCTAGCAATGCGCCCCCAGAAGTTAGCGCCCTGTGCATTTGCACATCTTGCACATATGGTTGGTCGGGCCCTGGAGGTGCGAGGTGAGGTGAGGTGCGACTCTCTTGCTCCTACAGTGTAATACAGACAATAGGCATGCACTGCAGTGATACCAGACTTTAGAGGAAGGTTATCCCACGGTTATACCCAAAACATACCTTAATACAAAAATAGAAATTTAGGTACATCTTACACATTTTTAAAACGCTACAAAATGGAACATAAAATTGCATTCGGCATTAAAATGAAAATAATATTCAACATCAAATAAATATCTTATGAATTATTTGAAACTTTATCTCGGTTTCAAGTCTCATTATTCTTGATTTTTCATACAAAAATGACAGAATGAAATTTGATTTGAGAATGAGGAAAGGCTTTTTTGCATACATTCCAATGCTTACAAAATAAATAAATATATTTTTTTAAGAAATACTCGTGATTTGTCATTTAGAAACAGTTTAGGGAAATAAAAAAAAAGAAAATGAAAGCATTCAGATATTTTGAATGACAATTTTCTAAACATGAAAATATTTAATTTGACCGTAGGTTGACAAATTTTTTTATTCTTAATGAAATGAGCAATTAGGAACAAAAATTGACCAAAAAGTGAAATCTTTTTCTTTTTGTACTATGAGGTCTGAAAAATCCTTTCGTACCTTTTAGCTTATTATAAGTGAGAAAATCCCGCAAAAAGGCATAAATCCCCCGATCTGGTATCACTGCTGCACTGTGGGCTGTGGCTTGGATATACGAAACGAAACGTAATTCCATCTCCTTCTATCTTCACCAACTTAAATCTGCCTCTCAACTTCCGTTCGCGATTTCCGTAACGTTTTTGTGACGCATTCACCAGCTTACCCCCGAAGTCAAGTGTGCCTAAAGAAGTTATACTTCAAAAATGTGGTATTTTCGAACTCTTTCACATTTCCCCACGGTTGCCGAGGTTGGCAGCATTGGTGAATTGGGGGTCTCAGTATATATATGATGAAAAGCATAGACAAACCATACTGAGACCCCCAACTCACAATCCTCTTGCCGCTGGGCCCCTCAATTTTTTTTCAAATTCGCCATTTTGTATTCCTATCGGTGTTATGTCAAAAAAGAATCCGTGTGACATGCAAAAACAAACAAAAAATGCAAAAATAAATGCTGCCAACCTCGGCAACCGTGGGGAAATGTGAAAGAGTTCGGGAATTCCACATTTTTATATTACTGAATGCCATTGGTTATTTATTATAAATTATTAAAAGGCGAATAATTTGATTTGTTTGGTTAGTAAAACTATCTAAAGTTGATGTTCTATATACCTACTGGAAATATATTAGGACAAACATGGTTGTGTATTTTCCGCTTTTGGATATCATTAACTTCGATTTCGTGTGTAAATTTTTCTTAAATAATGAAGAAAATTTGCTCAAAATGTTTTCATTTTCCCTCAACCAATCTACATCGATAATTTTTCATGAACATTTTAAGCAAATGTGCCCTTATTCCTAAAAAAAAATATTATCCACACGTAAAAACAATTTCAAATTAAACGGATAAAACTCTATGAACTCTGCCAGCAACTTTGCCCACAGCGGAAGTAGCATATGCAAGGTGCGAGCGTGTTGGTTAGCCGGAATTTTTGAAGTTACGTGACATTTGCCAATACGAATTTCTATGTAACAATACTAACGCACTTAGCGTTTGCCACCCTATGAAAAAATAGCTTGTAGGCAAGTAACGGGAAATCGGCCGAAGTTGGTGGTCTCAGTATTGTCTCTGCTTTTCATATTTGATCAATGAAAAATAATCAAGTTTTGTTTCTACTCGTGTCGAATTTAAAAATATCTTGAATATTTTAAAGAATTACACAAACTTTCACTAATTTTCGTAAAATCTGAGGGAATTATGCCACGAAATTCAGGATTAGTATTTTTAATTAAATTCGTTGGAGCAACTTTGCAAGATTGGTATACACAAGAATGCACAAATATGTGAGATTTGGTTTTCTGTTGCTGCTATTTTGTGTGCAGTAAATATGATTGTTTATAGGCAAAATCATTTTTTAAATTCCTAAAGTTAACATTTGCACACATAATAATTGCATATTTTCGGATCACATAGCCCAAATTTAGTTTTTTCTAATGTCGTTTTCGATTTGGCAAAGAGATCGATTTTATTTTAGAAAAAAAAGAACAATTTTTTTTGATCGCGATTGCTAATGTCCGATTTTCTAGCAAATTCAAACTTATTTTTTGATCTAAGGCACTTTTGAGAAATCTCGATTTTTTGTATGACACACAGCTTGCTGTTACGAATTGTTTATCGTTAGATGGATTGCTTTTTTTTACTGAATTATTAATTTTTCGTATATGGAAACATTTTCTTATATTAAATTATTGTGGAATGCGTTATTATAAATGTGTGAAACTCGATTGAAATGGATTCCAGTGCAAGTGAAAAAAAAAATTGTTTACGGCCAACTGAATACACACATGAACCAATAAAATTCTGATTTCATGTTCGATTTGTCTGCAGAAATCTAAAATCTCAGATCAAAATCTGAAAAGCCAAATCGAAAACGACATAACATTTGCCAGTGTAATGTGTATCTTACTTCTCGCTTTTGTGGGTATGTAATATATGTACCTTTTGATTAAATAATTCCCTTTAAGTAAATGCTAGAATTTTTAAATTAAATTGTATATAAACAAAAACCAATCAGTTTTCACCTTCGATTGAGCAGTAAAGATCTTAAATCTCAGATCAAAATCTGCCTAATCGAAAACCACATTAATTACGAAATTAATAATAAATTAGTGTTAACTGACAGGGCTTAAGGCTAAAGCTACACTCTTCTATTCTAATACCATTTTTTCTACGTATTATGTGAGTCTTAGTACTTTTCCAAATTAGTTGCACGGCAATACTGATATAGGGTATAAAATATTTTCAACTGTCAAATCAGAAATCAAAAAGATGGCGATGTGCTAAGAAGTGTTTCTCTGCGGTGCATCGCGAACTGCACATATTAAAAATAAAGATTAATAATTGTTAAACAACTTCCACAACATCAGTTAAATTTTTCAAGTGTTAACTAACAATTACGTGAAAAATATAAAGCCAATTGATTACCTAATGACAATCTCATACGAACGCGAATAAGTGCATTGAATCGAACATCTGTGCTGCTGAGCCTTCTCAAAGTTGGTTTTGTTTTGTTGGGAGTAACGGCGGAAGGAGGGAGTTTTTCATTCGAATATCTAAATCCAATTGTAATTTTTTTGTTTGCGTTTCATTGCTGTGACTTGTTTTTGTTGGTAGCTTCTACTTCTGTCCACCTCTTCGTCCTCCTTCACCGTCTACCTATACTCCACGAAATTTAAGAAAATAAAAGAAAAAGATAAATAGTCCGCGGTCTGTGCGTTGCGAAAATTTCAAGGAGTATTCACAAAAAAGTAGAATCATTTTTATTGATAGTGAAGTGATGCCTATTCTTTACAGAGCACTCGAACTAATTGTTGTTGCTACTCTTTTAATTACAAAAAATTGTTAATTTTAGTTGCGTGCCTGAATTGCAAAAAAGTGAAGGAAAAAATTCTTCGCTTTCTGTTATAATAAGTAAAATTGGGTGCGGATTCGCTCATAGAGTTTGTGCTGCCTGAAGGAATTCGAAAGCACGACAATAAATTGAACGACCAATTGGGAATCGCTCGAAAAGAGATTCTTGGCAGGAAAAAACTTCATTTCGTTTGGATTATACGAAAACCTTGAATGCTCCCCTAAGGTAAGTGGGGCAGGTGGGATATACATATATAAATATAATAGAAAGGAAAACTAATGCAATTATATAATCAAACAACCAAAAATTTTATCTCAATGCAGAGCGAATTCGGAAAATTGAAAACTGCTCTGCCACAAGAGACGAATAAAAAAAAATGTTAATAGCTGCAAGAGGGAGTGGTACTGAAGCTCTATACAAATATATATATACCGTATACCATGCCTTAACTCACAAGTGAAAAACTATTGAACGTTAAGTACCTACCTATACTCTACAGTGCCTTGCTCAGCTTGTGGGAATTTTATATTATGTAAAACAAGTATAAAAAAGAAATGATATGTACCCATTTCAAATGGAAAACTATCGTGGGCTAAATATAACCACCCACGCCATGGTTGCGCTTGTTCACTCAAACTTTGTAGTAGTTGTTGTTGTTGTGTTTCTTGAGTGTGGTGATCTCTTCAATCATCGAAATTCGAAGAATTCACGGCCCGGTCTTATATCCAGCGTATACATGCCGAAAGCGCGCACGGACCACGGTCCACGGACGAATGTTGGTGAGACAAAGGAAAGCGTGTCCATTGCGCTGTGTCTGGTCACTTCACTTGTCATCTGATTTAGTTTGATTAACATTAGCCGGAAGTTGTATATTGTATAGCACACCTAATTGCTGTATTTTTGAACTCCCAGTTAGTGTCAGCTGTATGCATTGATGAACCTACAGTTTAATATCTCTTAATCACACATTTTGTATGTACATATGAAAGAGTTTTCTTGATTCCATTTCACTGACTCACGTTTGCGAAAGAGGTGCAAATGGTGGGAGAAGTAGCTTTTGCCTTTAAAATTCGAGAAGATGCATATGTAGGTGCTATCGATAACAGGTCCATGTATTTGTATTACATGTGTGGGCCTAGTAGTCACGTTATACTATATATATATATCTAATTGTTGTTCATTATCTGTAATCATAACATTTCTATGGAGACAGGTAGAGGCCATGGAATTCAATTTTAGTGTATGCTATCAATCTTTGGATTTTTCTAGTCTTCTGCATTCAATTAAACAAAAGATAAAATACCAAATCCTTTTTTGTGTGACTCGACGGAGATGGGGCAACCACCGCAAACGGTGACGATTGGGCGCGGTAGAAATACCGGTGAACAGTGATGATTAAGTCTGACTTGAGACTAAATACTCGTTTGTATTTGTTATCATTTGTTTACATTTGACAACCTTGTGTTGTTATTCCAATCTATCGAGTTCTTTTCAAACAATTTCTTTGCGGTAGATAGTTGGTAGCTGATTGATGGAATAAATATACAGATATTAATAATTATTCCGTTGGCGCCTACCTGCCACATGAATAACATAACTCAACTGACTTACCTCCTACGTCTTAACTACCTTCATAGTTGCTTTGACGAAGGAAGGAAATTCTAGTAAGGTAGGTAAGGTAAATTAGCTGGCGGGACATTTTTGCATTTGAAGTGAAAAAAATATTTTTATTTTAGTTTGCATTTTATTTGTTTTAATAACTAATGAGTAAAAGTCTTTTAATTCATATTTGTACATTTCATGTAACTTTTTCAATAGCAAATGCTTACATAGTATTTAGTTTCCGGATTTTCCCGATAAGGTACATGTTTAAAAAGTAAAAATTCAAAAAGGAACATAACTTAATATAAATAATAATAAATATTTCATATAAAGATTATATTACGATTATATTTTACCAGTCTTTGTATTGATTAAGCCATTTTTATATAAAAATATAAGCAAAAATTGATTCTACAAAAAGAACAGTAGAGACTAACTATTCATATCACGAAACTAACAAGTTAAAATTAAGGAGGAACTATTTCACTTAATATTGTACTACTTCTAATTTATATTAACATTCTTCGTTTAAATTGGAATGTATAGATACGTTAAGTTATACGCATGAAAGTTTTTTATATAAAAAAATATGGAATACTTGTCGGATGAAGTTTTTTTCGAAACTATTTCCTCTTTCACAAAAATATGTTAATTAATAAAATATATTAATTGTAATTTATTTAATTTAATAATGAAGTTATAACACGTTAAAAGGCGGGACATTTTACGGGACAAATTTTTATTGCGGGACACTTGTGGGACAAAAGCCTTATAGCGGGACATTTCCGCACTGAGCGGGACGTCTGGCATCCCTAAAGGTACCTCTGTCTTATAGAGTAAGTTCGGGTAATGTGGACCACCGCCATATCTCGTTGTCGGTCAAGAGTAGGAGAACATATCTGTTACTACACGTAAGTTAACTTATGCAGAGAACCAATTCCGGTCCTATATACTTCTCCTAAGCTTTCGTTTTTGCACAATACGGTATTTGTCGTTTTGTAGTGAGGTCGTAATGAACATTATGAATTTAAGCTGCATTCCATTGGCTATTTTAGTATTCCGAGACATTTTTAAGGCAAGTTTCACAGTTCTGCATAGACAAATCATACTGAGACCCCCAACTCGCAATCCTCTTGCCGCTGGCCCCTCAATTTTTTTTTTTCAAATTCGCCATTTTGTTTTCTTATCGGCGTTATATCAATTAAGAATCCGTGTGACATGCAAAAACATACAAAAAATGCAATAATAAATGCTGCCAACCTCGGCAACCGTGGGGAAATGTGAAAGAGTTCGGGAATACCACATTTTTTCATTACTGAACGCCATTGGTTATTTATTATAAATTGTTAAAAGGCGAATAATTTGATTTGTTTGGTTAGTAAAACTATCTAAAGTTGATTTTCTATATACTAGAAACATATTAGAACAAACATGCTTGTGTATTTTCCGCTTTTGGATATCATTAACTTCGATTTCGTGTGTAAATTTTTCTTAAATAATGAAGAAAATTAGCTCAAAATGTTTTCATTTTCCCTCAACCAATCTACATTGTTCATTTTTCATGAACATTTTAAGCAAATGTGCACTTATTCCTAAAAAAAAAATATTATCCACACGTCACGAACAATTTCAAATTAAACGGATAAATTTCTATGAACTCTGCCAGCAACTTTGCCCACAGCGAAAGTGTCTCATATCTCCTGGGAGTGTGTTGGTGAGCCGGAATTTTTGAAGTTTCGTGACATTTGTCAATACGATTTTTTATGTAAGAATACTAGCGCACCAGATGTGTACACTCCATAAAAATATAGCTTGTAGGCTAAGTAACGGGAAATCGCCCGGAGTTGGTGGTCTCAGTATTGTCTCTGGTATGCAGGAGCGAATGAAGTGTTGTAGTACTGCGGTCTTTTTTGTACAGGTTTAATTGTGATGTTAATTTCAGTTTTTGTTTGCATAATTAAAGTTTGTGTTAATTATTTATTATTGAAATATTGACTCAAGTTTTTAAAATTTATCCTTGTCTTGGTCCATTTATTTCTGGTAGTGCGGAGTAGTACTGCATAAAACCCGCACAGAATGGTCCACATTACCCGACACTTGAAAATTACCAATTCTGCCACTCTTTTAAACTTTTCAAAATAACTTTTTTTGTTTATATAAAATATGAATCTATTAGCAAAGTAATTGTTGACAACAATATATCAATGAATAAAAACAATAGCCCCTCTTAACATAATAAGTTAATAAAATATCATATCATATTGCCTGCACAGGCTTTACATTTAATTTCGATTCATCAACAAATGATAATCATATCTTCACTTTGTATAAATTCTGTAAGTGATCGCTAATGAATTGTTATAATGCTTTCCGCAAAGAGTATTCTTCAAGCCACAAAAAAAAAATGTTTGTATTCTTTGTTCGCAAGTCCACTTTGACAACAATATTTAAATATGAAATTTGAACCCGTGAATCACAAATCAGCTTCTGTTTTTGTTTTGGTTTTCATATTCATATTTCCGACTGTTCCATTTGGAAATATATGTACTGCTGGGAACTAAATTAGTCATTCATTTGTAGACTGTTCACACAAAATCGAATGATTCATTGTAAATGTAAATGTTTGCAATAATATATCGGAAAAAGCGTCGCCGGTAGATTTGAAAATGCATAGATATTTTGAAAAGGTTGTACTATGTATTACCTACTAACTTTTGCGGTAACTGAATTTGTTTTCCCTTTTGATTACATGCGCTAAACGCCGCCTCACTTTAATCAGTTCAGTGTTGCCAGAGTTTAAGTGAGGGAATGCAGTATTTTTAAAGAACTTGAAGTATATAAATTCTGATAATTACAAATAGGTATAATAGATAGGCAAGCTCATATAGAATGCATATATTTTGTCATAAATTAGAAATGGTCCGTTAAAATTTGGTTCAACGGCTTAGACCTATTTCACAGTTCCGCCATTCTTTTGCAAGGAGTTTCTTTTGTAGATAGCTTATCCATCAAACTTCTGGAAAGTAACCATCGCATTATCTTTTTATGTTTTTATACATAATACATACTTACAGTTCAAAAATTCGAGGAGTAAGAAGAGTAAACAACAACAAAATCTTTTTTTAACCTCAAGCCTTTCTTCTGACAGTCATTGGCGTGAGTGTCATTTTAGACGAAGGGAATAAAGGGCGTACTTACACTCTCATGCTATATTTCACTTACTTTTAATGCAACTGTCTGTGACTAACCCCAACACGTATTAAGAAATTTTTCCACCACCTATCCAAACCTATGCGAAACATTCTTCTAAAGCCAGTAAGTTTGGCGACCCCCAAGCTTGTTCTAAATTTATCATTTCTTTAAAATCAATTATACTAAATGGATGCACCGCTTTCTTCACTGTCAACCTCACGCAGCCAAGTTTTTAGCACATTTGAATAACGTGCCTAGAATGTGATTAAATAAAAGAATATAAATTGCAAGGCATACTATGCAAAGACATCTATTGCGACTACGATAGTTAATAAATAGATTTGATAATTGTCAATTGTATCGATTGATTTTTCTTTCCGCATTGGTGACGTTCGGATACATAGTTTATGTAAAACTTCAACTAGTTTCGACTGAACTAAGTATACGAACTCGTTAACTAGTCGACTTGAATTGTTTTTGTATTCTCGCGGAATAGTTTAATTTTTAACAGTTCGAATTTTTAACAAATCGTCAACTGAGTATGCAGGCAGGATTTTCTTAAGTAGATTTGAAGGCTGCCCCTACATAAACGCCACGCGACCAATCTGGGCCAATAAAAGGTGAAATACATCAAGCCAGTGAGCTGTGAGACTTACTTAACTAAATCGACAAAATGACAGAAACGTCAGTAAAACTGCTGACTTACTTTACATGACAGGGCCCCGCCATGACTTTATTCTATTCTGACTTCAAAGATTTCGAAAAGGTTGCTTCTATAATAAATAATAAACCGTTTCCATAATTTCAAGACTGTTCGCTGCTGATTATATCCCAGATATGTTTCTGGGCATGGAAACTAAAAAAAAACGTATAGGTTACTTTCCTAAAGAATCTAAAGTTAACGAAAAGCAAATATTAATACGCAATCCTCTTCTTGATAAATGCAAAAGAAGTTTGAAAGGATAAACGTTTTCTGAATATAAAAAAGGAACAAGTATGGAGAACTTACCCATGTTAGATTACGCTTTTTCCAATGCTAAACCGTTAAGACTTAAGCAGATTGGAAGTGGAAGAAAAAAAAATCACTTGCGTTTCTAAAACAACTCAATGGTTTAACAGGAACAATGAAATGTTTCCATGAAAAACAGGAACAGCCCTCTCAATAACAAGAACAAAATTGCATTGCACTTTTTATTTTGAAGCTTGCAATCCTGTGACTTTTTCAGATTTGCCACAGGCTTTAAACCACTAGCAATATTCAATATTATCTGAGGCACTATCTTCGTCACGATAATAATCCACTTACGGAATTAGTGTCATGAAAAGGGCATTAATCGCTATATATCAATAGGGATTTTCAAATATCTAGTTAAGTAAGTCTGACTGCTGACTGACTTGATGTCTCTCAATTTTGATTGGCCTATATCGATCACATGAACAGGTTTTTCATCATTATTCGTCGCCTACGAATGTAGTCAAGAAACTCGTGGCTGTGGACTAAGTTGACTAAGTTAAGGTATTTTTAACTGCACACTGTAGGTACTCATGAAAACATATTATATGCGTTTCCGAAATGAAACCTAATAGTTTTTTTGTAAGAATATAATTAATGTTAGTTTAAATAAAGAGGAAGAAAAAAAAGGCATCCTGCAATTAATTTTGATTACAAAAGAAAGGACGCAAATTAAGCAACTTTGTGAGAGCATTGAAAATGACAGCAAAAAAAGGACTGTAGTCGTGTTGGCCATTTTATCGAACCAATTCAGTTTTCTAATAGAAAACCAAAGTGCTAATGAGACACTTCAACTGCTTGACTATGTGTGGCATGTATATCAAAATTCTTTAGAATATATTTTGTATGCGGTATATGGTATATCGGTCAGGGTCTGGTAAGAGTTTGAAGGAGGGTTGATGACGGCGGCAGCGGCTACGTGGGAGATGATGCTGATGGTGGGTAATGATGCTGAGATCTCCAAGCCTCAGTTTGGGGTCAAGGATTTCGTTTATATGCGCGTAGATATGCTCTAAAAGTTTCGACTTAAAGATAGAATTAGTTACTTTCTAAGCACTCTCAAACTGTTTAGATAGATCGTAAAACTAACATTAAGTCCGTCTGTACCGATGTTGAAACATTTTATGCTGCTTCGCAATATCAAAGAAAGTGGAAAAACACCCAAGAAGCGAGGACTATGGCGCTATCATGTTAATTTTATATACGAGTCAGTGTCATGGTGGTCATAAATAATTTCAATGGCAATTGGTGGGGTACATCATCTCTATCTTAATTCAGCTGGGCTACCTGTCGTTGGTTTAAGAAAAAATGAAACTTTTGGTATTGAAACTACAAGTTGTTTCACTTTTCATGTAAACAGTGGCTACAAATTTGTTTGGTAGTCGCTCAAAGTCAACATTTTGTCTTATTATATATTATATAATGCACTACGGTGCGTCGTTGTCGTTAGAATAAAAATCTGCATGCATTTTTCGTTCTATGTATATTTTTGACAATTTTGAGACCTGACTAAAAAACCTCATTTGTTTCGACACTTTTCCCCTTTTTGAGCAGACTCTCACAATTAAACCACAATCAATTTGCCTGTTAATAAAAACTGACAGATAAGAAATTTGATTCACTCATTTAACATTCGCGTTGTGGTAAATATTTTTATCCATCTCCATCATACTTCTCAACTGTAAGTGTTCTTCCGGAAATAGAGAGCAATGCTATAAATACTAAGACCCCTAACTCGCAATCCTCTTGCCGCTGGTCTCCTCAATTTGTTTCGGGATGCGCCATTTTGTTTTCCTATCCGTGTTATGTCAATCAAAATTCGTGTTAGGTACAAAAAATACACAAAAACGCTGCCAACCGCTGTGGAATATGACAGTGTTTATAAATACCACAAATATCAACATAGCTGAACACAATTTTTGCCGCCAACCAATATATAAATAAATAGTTATTAATCAACTGAAAGTCCTAGTTCGAACACCAAGTGTGCAAGGCAAGCATTGCTTTTTACGAGTGGTGACTTACATCAAAAATGGTTCGTTGGATGTACACAGTAAAGGTTCGTCCAATACTCACCTGGATCACTGGAATGGTGGCACGCCCTAAGAAACGCTTATAATATCACTAAATTAAGCAGAGTCCAAACAACAGCTGGAATTGGAATCACGCGGACCCTACGCTCAAGTCCGACCTATAGGTGCTCAACGTGATGTGCATAAGTAGGTTTACTTCCTTTTTTCTGTCCGTTGCACCCGTTGACAGTAGGCACAGCGTGCGAGGAAGCACTTTCGTTGGTAGAAATATTGTTGCAATGAGAGAAACTAACATCGGCTGTCTGTCAACGTATGCGACATATTCCATGGGACTGCGACTGCTCGTTTCGTCGAATACATCAATATTGACGGATCCGATGGCGCGATGGAAGCCACGGATTTTATGTACTAGGCCCTTTACACCCACTGCCGTAGCTACGCTGACTCTAATGAGCAAAACAGCAGTCCATTTTCTTTGTGAGTGCTCGGCATAGTGCACTAGTTAAAACATTCTGTGATGACCTCTCGGCCATTTCAATAACCCCATTAAATTTCTTAACTCCACAGGTAAGTTTCGGTCAAGCGCTAATTGAGTTATTCCTTAACAGGAAACCGGAAAAACAGTTAATTTAACCAACCGACCAATATATTATTGTATAGTAGCGATTAATTGGATTTGTTTAGTTTATAAATCGAACTACAATATATGTTTAACATAATTGAAATATATGAGGACAAACTTGATTATGGTGTTTTCCAATTTTTCGATATCATTAACATCGAATACATGCCTGTATACATTTTTCTTAAATAACTGATAAAAGTTTGCTTGTGACCTTTGATCTTGTGAAATGTGAAGCGTAGCGTATGTCCAATTAGCAACAATTGCATTCACATCGCAGCAGATGCTTTCAGCTTCAGTACCTACCTTTATAATATCCCTCTCACCGCTCATTGCCACTTTGTTCGAAGAGAGTTTTGATGACGTGCTCGCTATAGAAACCATTTTAAAACTTAAAAAAATCACTTAGTGGTTAGTTTGTTGGACTACTGCGCTTGGTATTGCAGGTTTCTTTTTAGTACCTATTGCGAAGTCTGCTAAACTTCCAAAGGTATACCCACTAATAAAGCTTTTCAATGGGTAGTACAAACCTAAAAATCTGGCAGCACTGGTTTAAGACTGTTAATTATTACTGTTCTGTGTGTTTTAATTCAGGGATCCATTCCCCAATTAGCTTGCTCGTTACGATGGTTTAAATATGTCATCGATGTTATAGTTATACACATTATTGCTTCTATACCTGTACCAAAAGGGTTAATAGTTCATTGGGCCACGCCATGCAGTCAAATCATATAGACTCGCTCATATACATGACGTAGAATACCTACTCAATGTTGATATGGGTAGAACACAACCAACTGAACGGAATAGAAAAACGTGCGCGCAACGAAGTAAATAACAGATAAATGTGTAATTACCCCTGACGAAAATAAATTTCTGTTCATCAATTAACAGCAAAACGTGTCACATGCCCATGTAAAAGAATCCAACTAAAATGTCTAGGAAACCAACTTTTCCAAGTAACTAATGCAATTCATCGTTTAGCAGAAATTAGTAAATTCTAAAGCTTTTTGCTGGCTCTACTCTAATACCAACTCTAGAATTAAGCCCTTGCAGGTGTCATATGGGAAAATTATATTTTTTAATGATCTCTTCTGGCATGAAAGCCGCACAGACCGACGAGGACAGACAACTTTTTCAAATTTCTATGTGAAAGCATAATTACGAATTCTATTCACACACGGGACGCTTTCAAGTCCAGGAAACTGCTAAAGCACACCTGCTTTAGGCTGAAACGAAATCTCATACACTATATTATTTGTGGTTAGAAAAAAGCGAAACTGTATGCGGGTAGAGATGGCGTCATACAGCAATGAACCACAGCCAGTTATGGGCTAAACGTATACCGTATTTGAATAGAAATTCGCATTGAAAGTGTAAAAGTAACTAAATTGAAGAATTACTGCTCTTTTCAATCATAATGTCGGTATAATAATTTATTTGCACGACGGTGAACTTATATTTTATAAAAGTGAAACTCAATACGTGCTACAATTAGCTGTTGTTATGTTTTACCAACTGAGTTGACAGTTTGTGATTCGCAAACACATAATAATGTGACGTATGATCTACGAAATAGGCCTCCGTATAAGGCCTATTGTCAATATGCCTAATTTCTCTTCAACTCTTCTCCATTTGTTGTTTTGTTAGTCCTCCTCATATCGTCCGCGCTTTGCAGTTCTGGTTCAATTGCATTGCATGCTTATGTAGTATTCGATTGGGCGCTCCCAGAGCAATTTCTATGTTTGTTTGGTACAAAAAGAAACACAATCTTTTTCAGATTTCAGAGCACTTTTGCGAATCAGATTTACCAATACAAGTACGTTTGAGTTTGACAACTAGTGGAGTTTGTTTACGTTTTCGTGAAAGTTTTCAACTGAAAAGAAACGCATTGCATGTTTAAATGAACAAATGTTTAAAAATCCATTTGGGCGCAAACTTCAAACTAGTGAATAAAAAACGCGCCAAAAAGTGTCGAAGGCAGTGTGATCAATTCAATATTTGAAATCATGCTAAGTTCAGCAGTGGGTATACCATATTTTTTTTTGTATAAATAAGTGCCAAGAAACATGCTAAATATTGTTTTCAAATCAAAACCTGCTAAAAAGTAAAAACCCAGAAAATTAACAAAAAAGCTTGGCTCTAATCGCGTAAGCACAAAACGATCGGACGACATCGTCCCGACGATGCTTCCAAAAAACGATAATCGTTGAAACGATTGGACGATTATCGGCCTGGCCGATGATTTGATACCCTCCACTGCATACAAGCCATGCAAAGTGTTAGGCATGTGAGGTACTACGTAATTACATTAAACAACAGACAGAGACACACATGGGCCTAATATTGGTTTTGTATGGGAGGTACCAGAACTACTTGACCGACATAGCCCATTTTCAATACCAACCTGACGACGATAAAAATAAGTCCTTATATCGTGCTTTCAGACAGACAGACGGACATGGCTAAATCGATTCAGAATGTGATCCGGATTCAGAAATAAATACTTTATGAGGTCTCCGGTGACTCCTTTTTGGCGTTACAAATGTAATGACAAAGTGAATATACCTTCCTGTGGAGGGTATACAAAAAATGCTGGCATGATTTGAAAAAAAAAGATGCTTAAAATAAAACAATCCTTCTAAGTACCTACACAGTACCCATATTCTAATCGCACGAATATCAACAACAAAAAAGAGCAAGTGACGTTTTTATGTTGTAATCCTTTCTGTCACGCAGGAGTTTGCGAGTAGGTCCGAAAATTCAGCAGTCTCTTGGGCTGCAGGTTTACAGCTTGAACTCTTCAATGGTCTAAGGCTTGTTGGCGTAGACTTTGCTTTTCAAATAACCCTACAAAAATATGTCCGGATTGGTCAAATCTGAAGATCTGAGAGGACAGTCAATGTAGCCATATTTTGACAACACACGTTAAGGGAATTGCAGAATGCGGAAACTGTATTGTTTGATTTGCAGCGTGTCATGCCGCACATTTCTAGGTAGACTTAATGAGCCAACATCCACCGATATCGACGACGAATAGTGTTGTCAAACGGTTACTCACGATATTTTCAACGATATGCGCGTAAAGTTAACACAACTGAACGACTATTTTCTATGTACAGCTTCACTTTTTCGGAGCGTTTTTCTGTGTGAAGCGATTCATGGCTAAAATTGTACTGAATTGAAGCTTCAAAGGCATGTCTACTTAAATCAATCGGTTGATAAATGTTAAAGTTATTCAATATTCACATACACACTTATCATCATCAGAGCCGAAAACGTCCCACTGGAAGTTATAAACTTCAATTTAATTCCCACACAATTCATGCAATTGTCAACGTTGGTGAAAATGTTGAATACCCTAATATTGTTATGAAGCGGCGTAATGATGGACAATCCGCATCCCTCATTCTTGCATTGCAATATTCGATCATGTTTTGCCTTGGAGGGGATGGATATCACTCTCAAATCAGTATGATCAATCCATCGATAGGTTAGTAACCGCGTACCTAGTTCAAAAATGTTTTTTTTTTTCAAATTTTAGAACAAAATTTCTGTATTGTATGTCATTCAATTAGTAATTAAAATTCAATTATCATCTGTTAAAGATTACATATGTTCGATGCTGGAAATTTTGCCGGGTTTATATATAAACCCGGCAAATATTCATCGGTTTCAGCAAACATATAAAAAAAATGTACTGTGTTCTGGTCAGGTTTTAAGAACAGTTTCACGAAATATAGCTAATAGCGTTTCTGATCACCGCCGCCGTGAACTGAACTAAATGGGTTGGTAAGAATTGTCCTTCAAATTCAGTCCGACTGCCACATCAACCTAAATCCTTTGAGGCAACAGTCAAAGCTGACAGCAGCACAGTGTCTATCCAAAATGTTTTTTTTTTGTTCTGTCTTGTCTCTGTTTTGCTTGGCGTAACAATTACATGAAAGCAGGACTATGAAAAAGAAAGTGTTAATGCATAGTTCGCAAGTTACCCCGAAGCATAAAGCTGTTGCAGAGTAATAGAGGAAAACATAGAAATGTCATATTTCGAGGTCGTCAGGAAGGCTTAATGAAAAAAGAATAAATATATGTAAGTCGGGCAAACTATTTACAACTCCTTTGTATTATGCGGTCAGTGTTTGGTTTTGTATAATGCATAACTCAGCAGCAGTGCGATTGAAACTGCAAAAGGGACTTTGAGAACAAGTCTCAAATTGTTTGAATGGATAGAATTCCTTATCGCTGTAAATTGGTTGACACAAGTGTAGAAAGCTTTTTAATTATTCACCCGAAACTGCTAGTATTTACTGAACTAACTTTTATGTATTTTTATTTGTGAATAAGGTTACGTTTCATACATTGCATCACATAAGCTTTATAGAAAACGCAAACGGAATGCCAAGGAAAACACATTTGTGATGTCAGATAGTCAATTTAAAAATTTGTTTTTGTTTGTTTAGTAAATTATTTATCAAATCAGATATTGCCAAACGATACGCCTCGATTTATAAAATATAAATCATTGATAAGCGACAGCTCTTCTTATAGACATTAGTTAAGTTTGGTATGTGGTTGACGGTATTTTTGGATTAATTTATTTAGCCAAACCTATAAATATGATTTATCGAATTAATTGAGAGGCAATTTTATGTTTTCGTTGCTCCCACCGCTACAACATTCTGTTTTTTAACGTTTGTGACGAAGAATGACTCGCCATTTTCGATCGATCCACTTTTTTATCGAGGAGGATCACTTCTGGCTCGGTGGCTTTTTTAGATAAAAATAAAAGCAAAACTCAAAGAAAATCACTTGTCACTAGTCTACATGCATGCAGGGTCAAAATATATTTTTTTTTTTCCCCAAAGAGAGTGAACATGTTTGCTAGGACATGCTGGTTTCAACACATGATGGCGGACATATTAAACTCTCGAAGAAACCATCGTATTAAGGAACGTTTGGTAACAACATTATCTCCAAAAAATAATCTGTAGTCTCAAATCAAAGATCGTATGACTTGGACTATTTTTAAGTTTTTCGAAGTCTGTATGCCAGCCAACAACGGTACCAGTCTTGGAAAGGAACAGCAAGCTAACCACACAAATGCATAACGCCCTCTAGATAGTCTTAGATTGGTGTTCTAGGAAACATCTCTCCATAAATCCCAGTATAGTTCCCATAGTTCCATAGTTCCCTTACTAAGAGAAGAAATTTGAACTTACATCAAATCTCCATCAACGATAAAATCATTTCAAATATCTCGGAGTGATCCTAGATAAAATACTAAATTGCAACTCCCATATAAACAACAAAATAAAAAAAGCAACCAGTGCGTTCTGGGCTTGTCGGTGCATGTATGGTAAATCTCTCCAAAGATCACATTTCCGGAGCTATGCGGACCTGTCCTACAGCTGCTATAAAAGGCCTATGAGGACTAACACCCCTCCAACTTATTTCAAAAAAGTGGCAACACGCAGCTCAGAAAATCTGCTACAAATGAAGGAGATAGACATCGGTGATCACTCGGACCTGATGACCCTTCTTTCAGAGATTACAGAACTTGACATGATTTGCGCGATCTCAGACGGCCTCCCAAAAACATAATGTTTTAACAGAAGATTCTCCACGGAGATTGCTAATCGATTTTATACTTCTTTAGATTTGATTTAATTATCTATGAGATATATTTCAACACCGAAAATATTTTATTTTAATACTAATTTTTATGGGTTTTAAGTATTACAATACATACAGAAAATTGTCAAGCGTATACAAATTCCCGTGGCTTTTATCACCTTTGAAAATAATCCTAAAGAGTGTCGCTGTGCTTCCTTTAGAAGGTATATTTTTCTAGAAATTAAAATGAAGGAGAACTCATGTATGCCCGAATTATCTTATTAATTATTCGCTTTTAAATAATTAATTACTTTTTGGAATTTTGAAATGTAATAGCTATATTTCGGATACAATGAACTCGAATCTTTAGACCGCCCTTATCTTCAAAAGCTAATCCACTAAGAACATCTCTGCGCCCTTGCAAGAATACTTTGAAACTAAAGTTAGTTGCTTGGAAGAAGAGTATTCTTATTGGATATCAATTTAACCCCGTTTTCAGCATGACCTTCAATTGTTTGTATTTTAAAAACATTTTTTATTTTTTCTTTTAAAAACTTTATGCAAATCATCCACTTCATTAAGTAGGACGCTCGAAATAACACTAAATAATATATTTGGGTTCAAAGTAATACCGACATATTTAAATCTAATCACTTTGGTTCAGATCCTGTATTAAAACCAAATGCAAATGTATTGAAGTTGATAGCTGTAATAAGTTGGTATTAAAACGTGATCAGCGTAGAGTAGTATTTCAGGTCAAATAAAACTTAATTGTAATAAGTTCTTGACTGAAATATTATTTTAATATAGACCGGGTCCGAACGGAAAATCTGTTGACATATTCGCTAGTCAAACTTTGGACCTTGCAACTTTCTGACTCGCATACTTTAAATAGTTTTAAGTGCATACAATGTATCTATCATAATGCATAGGTATGCACTTTATATGCGCCTTAGATGTTACTCCACGTCTACCGCTGTTATGCGGTAACACGTGCGAGAGTTTTTAGATAACGTTCCAAAGCAGTGAACCAAAGACGGATCACCCTGCGCCAAAAGCGCTCTTCCACCCACGCCTTCTGCAGAAAAGTCAATAAACTTCAGGGCCGCCTGTTTTCACTCTATACTAACTCGTATAATTTTAAGTTTGTACATCTTTCCGCAACTTGGTCGCTTAGTTCACGCAGTTTGTCTAATATAATTAAGACAGCGACCACATTGGCACTGTCATTTATGACGAAGCCAAACGATGTGATAAATCTATTTAATTCGTTGGTGTATAGTTTAAGTGTCAAATCTCCTGACCTTGCGTTTATGCTCTTCAGATTTTTGAACTCCTACATGTGCAAATGTCTGTGCTGGCCTTTGTGACCTGTCTGATTTAAAATCATCAGCGAATTAGTAAAGTGCCTGTCAATTGTTTGTCGGTGGATGAGTGCTCAAAAAATAAGAATTATGTTTTCTGTAATGTTTTTGTTGTTTGAAAAAGAAACGAATTCAAATAACATTCGCTCGTGCTCAGAAGCTCTTGGCCTATTTTGGCATAAAGACGTCATGGAAACTTGACTAACTGAAACTTTGTTGTGACCACATTCTTAACCCTTGAGGGACTATGACAAAATCATTATAGTGAAAATGTGTACACACACGAGCGAGTTGAACGACTATAGCCATGAAGATAAGAACACGGAATCTAACAACTAAATGTTGTTGTTTTTTATTATACCGTGAATTTAATCACGTTACCTGCAGAGCTAATGTGCAGTAAGAAGCAAACATGTATGCAGTGTCCTCGGCTGGAAATTAAACCTATGGCCTTTGGGATGGATGTCAAACACATAAACCACTGAAGTTTATGCCAACTATCGTAGAAGTCAAAGTGGCAGACATACGAACGAGTGTGCAACGAGGAGTAAGCAAGCGAGTTGTGTAGGATTGAATGGGGCTTTTCGAAAAGAATGTTCTTATTTGGAAAATGAATGCATGCGCGTTTGCCTCTCCTTTTCTCCTTCCAAAGTGCGTTTGTTAACCTGACATCATGGTTTCGGTTTATCTATGCGTGTAGATTGTTGTATATAACTTCGAATGTGTGCATTCAACTCTTTTAAAAGGAACCAAAAAGAAAGGCAGCACAAAAAACTCCCTTTTTAATGGATGTTTTGTACTGCAAAATTGAAGTCCTTGCTGTTAGCTTTGAAGAGATGTCCGCTATTCAGTCGCTCAAAGAAATATTTTATTTTTTAAGTGAAAGCCTTTTTAGGTTTTTGTTTAGTGCGCTGCTGTTCCAAATGCGCCTGTGTACCTGTACATGTACGCATTCTTGTGACTGCGGTGCATAGTGCAATAATATTATGAGGTATTGTATATAAACCAACAAACATTGTGTGGGCATTCAATTCTAAATGTATGAGACACTGTGCCGTTGAATTTATTTACTTTATGTATACTATACTCCTTTTTTGTATCGCTATCTACAAGAGAAAGGGCTTTCTTATACACTTATAAAGGTGTTTAATACAACGGTTGTTGCGATTGCAATTATTGCAGTAGACTTTTCTCGGACAAAAGACCTATAAAGCTTTAAAAGTGCCTTGAGATGCTTCTACAGATAGGTATTGCAATTAAATTCTCTGAGGTTGTTACTCTGAAAACATGCCTGCCGGAACTTTTAAGGTTTTTCCTGTAAGAAAATTAGACTTGAAAAAGTTATTATATCGCTTTTTAAAAAATATAAATTTGTTAAAAAAATCTTACGTTTTAAGTTAAATGTTGAATATTCGATCCGTGGTCTAACCAGATAAGCTGATTCGGGCTGCAGTACCTCTTTGATCTAAATCATGGAGGTCCATGGATTCCTTTGGATGAGTTGTTCGTCCATTTGAATCTGATAAACGATTATATCTCCGAAAATGTAGACGCACCACCAGCGAACGGTAGGTGGTTCCAGCTAAATCTCGCTAACTGTCAAATTGACTTTTCGTGGGCTCGATTCAATAACAACAATATGCACACTAGGAAATGTACCACTGAATTGGTTTTTTGGCTTCTTCACGCACTTCGATTGCTTCTTGTGGGGCTAATAACAAGTGTTTATGCTGGTTAAATGCATACCTTGGATATCATGGAAGCGTTCGTCATAGCCGAGGAGCCCATCGTAATCGTGTTCGAAAAATGATAACACAACGGCTTCATTGCCGGTTTCAAATATTGTTTCATTGCGTTTTGAAAAATTGATTTGTTATGTTGCCGCACCCTGTATATCCCTGAACGAGCGCATCAGCAAGTGTGCTGGACTATAGAGTGAGAGTAGTTCCAACTACAGGAAAACACAATTAACACGTTAAGGTTTTTTCCACTACGTCTACGCCTAACAAACATCCGAGAGTATACCTGTCCTGAGAGAGCTTCACAATTAGTTTGGATTCGTTATAAAATCGCATGTCCCTTTCACTCGTTCCAAAAAATAAAAACTAATCCAATGGTCGCGCGAAAGCTATTTTGACATATTCTTAGAATTAATTCACCAAAAATATATACATTTGATTTTATTAAAGAACAATAAAACAATCACCTAAACACTGGCGCTGGTCAAAATCAATGCTCTTCTCTGTAGATCGGTTTATTTAAAAATATCACTTGTTTATAACTGTATTACTTACTATGTGCACACTTTTGAAGCAACATGGCAGAACGCCTGAACGTATTCAGGAAACTAAATACAAATGTAGTCAATTTATAACTCTTAATTGATCGTACAGCTACATCAATGTGATTATGAATTTTCATCTCAGGAAACTATTTCTCATTGAATATTGAAATATTCTCGCTTGAAATACGTTTCTATGTAAGTTTAGACTGATATAGGTAATACCATTCTACGACTAATGCAATATCCCTAACAGTGGTGTAAAAAAGTATTTCAGCTTCGTAGTAAAAAGAAATTATTCATTTTACTCTTGTCGAAAATGTGTTACCGATATAGCTAATAAAAATTGTTTAAAGCTTAAAGTTGTTAATATATACCTCAAGAGATGTACTTTGTTCACCATCCATTCAATTATGTTAACAAGTGCTGTATGGCGAATGTTGACAGGTCTTGCTTCATCATCAAAACCATCAACCATTTGAGGACTTAAAAAAATATTTCAGTTTTACATAGATTTCAAATTCTATTAGTCTCAAATGAAAATAAAAACAAACAATAGTAATAATACCGACCACTGTCAACACATACGTTTTCACTTGAAATGAGTATATAGATATTTAAAGTTTCTATTAGATGGCGTACGCGCTCGCGTACTAGATTGTGTCTGTGCACACAGTGAAAGAAATGTAAAATCTGTGGCCGAAAATAACACATTCCCTTTCTCATTTTATTTTTAGGATTGTATTCAGATTCGAGATTTCGTCTACGCAAAGAAGAGACAGAAAGAAGTGTCAAAAATTTCGGTGAATTTTCCTAGAATATACTGTGTAAATTTTCTATTCGGACGGTTTCACGCGTATACAGTCAAGTTTTCTTAAGTAATTTTTGTACGAAAAAAAAATCAGTTTTTATTTTAAAGTGTAATAAGTGTTCTCTGTTATCGTTTTCAAAAATAAATAAGAAATATCTCATGGAACAAACAAAAGATCATCAATATAAATTAAAAAGAAAAATTATGTGCAACAGCTAAAAGCTATTTTTAAATCACATTCTTATGTAGCCTGCATTGTAGTAAATTTTTTGTACGTTTTTTTTTTATATTAAATCTTTTCGTGAAAAGGATTTTATTTTTGTAGAAAAAATGTTGAATAACAGTGTTAAATAAAAAGTCAAACAACGGAATCTTTACAATTTTCTTTTGTACAAAATCAACGAAAGGTAATATCTAAAATTTGAAACTCTAAGCAAACATAAATGTGAAAGTCAAATATCTGGAAGATGGAAAAGTTGCACGCTAGGGAATTTCGCCTCCAGACATTTGGATTAATTAAACCATTCCTAAGAATGACAACTTTATTTTTATATATCCTCATGTATTTGAATGTAGCTACGTGAGCATACGTCAAAGAAAGCAAATATGTGTAAACACCCGGTCAATTTATTTTTTTTAGGAAAACAACACATGGTCCTTTTAATAGAAGTAATAAAAAATCAAGAAGCCGCAATTTGCCTATCACAATCAGAAAATTAGGAGAGTTATGTTTGGAAAAGTAAGCAACATGGTATTACTTATTTGTGTCAGGCATATGCGAGTATTGAGACATTCGCGAAGGCCTTGTTCCACAAAAGTGTTACCAACCAATCTAATTTAAATAGAATTTGGAAATTATTTTCTTCATTATGTTTAAACGTACGTGTCTATAAAAAATCCATAAATCACGTTGGCATCGGCATGACATTCCACAATTGGTGCACAAGAAACGTCAGGCCGAAAGAAATTGCATTTGAGTTCTTATTTTTAAATTTCCATGAATTTGCAAACGCAAATCGACGGTTTCACGTAGAAAGCAATGTAAAGTGGTTTCAATGACTGTTTTACAGTCGACAAACATTTTAATAAATTGTTGCTTCCCTTCCAGTTTGATGTCGTAAAAAGTTTGGTTCATCTATGATAGTTCGTTGCAATATTTTGAAGATTTGGGTGTCAATTAAACATTATTTTTACCCACAGCTCGCGAACTTCGATTAAAAGCGTTCGAGAGAAAGGACAGTGTTCCGATCATTAATGTGGTCATGTTTTGCATAAAGGAAAATAAGGGTGTTATACAATCTATGTGTATTTGCTTGGTAGAACGGCTTCCTATAAAGTAAAGGAACTTCGATTGGCTTTTTTTTGCTTGGTATATGTGGTACTAGGTAGAAGAGATCCTTTACTACTTAAATCTTATATCTGTTAATTGGTGCATGTTCTATCCAAATAGCTAAGTATTACACACATTTGTAACCATTATTAAGAACAATTCAGTCTCAAAAAAAAAGAAGTATATATATATTTTTCAGTAGAATTAAAAAAAACTTCCTGAACTTAATAAAAACCTGAAAAAAGGGTTCTAACTTATTTGTTATTTTAATTGAAAGCTGGGTGGAACGTCACAATATAAAATGGGTGTTTGTGATAACCATTATTCTTGACGTGCTATATGTATTTGGGATCTCAAAAAATGTCTGAATAAACGGGATCATGAATTTATGAAACAGATTCAAAGCTGAAAGCCTAGCAATAAATAAATAAATATAAATAAAAATAAATGGTAGACATAACTTCTAACATTCGCTTGTGTGAGTTTTTATTTTGTGGGGCTAATAGAAGGGACCTACAAATTTATATGCTTATCCGAACAGCTGATGCTTATCTAGGACAGTTATGTTTGTTAGAGGTTCACAAGAGGTGGCACTGTTGAAAAAAAGTAACTTTTCGGGAGATCGAACCCCTGTGAGCCTGTGACACATCGCTCATCAGGCCAGCAAAATAACTACTGAGTCACATCTCTATTTTACGTAAAGAACTAGCCATCTAGATACCTGCCTAGTTCTGAGCAGTGCCTTTAAAAATAATGCGAATACATAATCTCAATTCTGTTGTTTGGGAATGCCTGCCTACGTTATTAATGGCCTTTTTTATATTCAAAATGCTTTCAAGACAAAGCAAAGGTGTACTGAACAGTCGCCCCTGTGTGCTGGCGTTTAATGAAACCATTAAGACCTTCTAACAAATTTTCTGATACAGCAAACACAGCTTTGAGACAGTTCGCACAGATTTTCAAGGAACTAGTTTCCTAAGTTGGTCTTGCGCAAAATGATAAGAGCTGGGCAGGTAGGTAGTTTCTTCTTCCTCCTCACTCTAAAGCTCCTGCGAGCGTGCTTACCTATTTATAGAAAAAAGCTATTTAAGTTACCTTTAAGGCCTCTCCCAGTAGGAAGAATTTTATTGATTGCGATGGAGCGTATGCTGTCCTTCACTGTTATCAGTTATGTGGAAGCCGCAGCCTTGTCTGGCTAGTTCGCCTTACTGTTGCCTGGAATCACTGTGGCCTGGAAATCAGCAAATAGAATCAGAACATATCTGCAAGGGTATTTTTATAGTCAGACACCCTGAGCATACTCAACGTGCACGAACTTTATTCAGTGCTTTGCTTTGAAGAAGAAAATAAAACGCCTGTTGACCACTTTCTGGCAGTGTTGTCAGTTTTCACTCGTCTTCTGCACTTGGGTTTGGGATGCGCATTGTACTCGGATGACGCTTCGGACGTTATATATGCTGAAGTTCATATTCCTGTCAAGTGAAGCCTGTTCATTGGTCTGCCGTTTTAGGTTCGCCATTCCCAATAAAAGTATTAGAAAAAGTATTCGGCGGCAGCAACATCTCACGAAATGGCTCATCCAGGAGACCAAAACAATGCGATTGGTCTATGGCCACAAAACTAACGACAACTGATTCGCACATATGCTCAAAATTGTTTTAAAAACTAGATGCCGTAAAGTAAAATCTCACACAAAAAGTTTCAACGATTTTAAAAACCAGAAAACCAATGCCCGTAGAAGGGGAAACAAAGAATCTGAGAGTTTTTTTTATGATTTTTGTTAGAATCATCGAAAAAAAGACAGAGAAATCTACAAGCTCCCAGCTTATATTAACAAGTTTAAATTTGATTAAGAAATCTACTTTAACGGGAACATTGGACTACAGTTATGAGGCAGTCGTCTGTTTACATTTTCTGGAAAGTGTTTTTTATATTTACCATGAAAATGCACGGTGTATGTATTTTTTGTATATGACAGCCTTATATTGTTTCCCAACGATCTGCAACGTGCACACGCGCATCATTTTCTCGTCCATGAGCTCAGGCTCGTTTCACGCGTGCCGCACAACTGGTTCTCTATTTAATCCGATTTTTAGAAACTTATATAAATCAGGAAACATTGACATAACAATCTTGGAATATGTTTCCAAAAGAATCTGGTTTTCGAAATTCAACAGAAACATCTTACATATTTTGAATTGTTTGTATTGGCTGTCTATATATGTATATAATAGCGACCGTCACTTAAATAAATAATAAAAACCATACACATGCATACGGTGTACATCCATCCCATGCATAAATTTAAAAACGTATAAGTAATAAATATTTGTTATTTTTATTCACAAGACGCATTGCAGAAGCCGGCACCACTGTGCCATTTATTTTGGCAACAATAATTACAGCCATTTATAAAGATAAATAAAATTTTAAAATTGACCTATTTTACACTGAGGAAGACAAATAATAAATACCATCCCGCAGTCAAGAGGATAGCCTTATGTGTTTTTGCACATCTATAATAATTTGACTTTAGTCTCAGTTCAGCGCACTTTCAAATTCAGCCGGTATAAGTAGGTACACACATTTGCTCGCCCAAAAAGTAAAGTAAAATATTTCTGTTTGTAGTATAAGTGAGTCAACTACAAGTAGTCTAGTCAAATACTCCCCTCTGAACGCAATGCATACATATAAATATTTTTTGAAAATAAAAACAAAACGATTTTTGGATTTATTCCAGATCATTTGTGTATGCATTTCAGATTCAAACGAAAGTCTGTACATTTATGTTTCAGAGCCATATTATAGAGTGTGGCAGCATTTTTCCATCGTTCATTGTAATTGCCTGGCAATCAAATTAAAATTTAAATGAGAAATTGTGCGTGTGCGCATGTTGTTACATTATTTTAAGTGAATATTTAGATTTTAAATATTTAATCCGGACATATTTAAGACGGCTCTTTTATTTTTCATTTAAAGACCGAACATAAGAACAGAGCGAGAAATTCCGCAGCGTATTGAGAAACCAATAAACATACATCTAAGTTTTTATTTTTATTATTCGTTTAATTACATGCGGAAGTCTATTGCTATTATTAATGGCGTCCAATAAATTAATACACAATTATTTGCTTAGCCACATCTTGACAAACCTTGCACCTCATTTCAAAAGTCAACCTCGAAAGGCCTTGTCACGATATGTGGGGCTCACTAAACTGCTATTTCTTACAGCTCACAAGTCACAACCACAAGTGAGACCGTGTTTGAATTTGACGGTTAAGCCGAAAATAAAATTAATTTTGTGCCTGTTTCCTTATTTAAATACGATTGAAAAAAAGAATACAAATGAGAAGTATAATCGGTCAATGTGACCTAGATTGTTTATATTTGTCCCATAATCTTATTAATTAGCAAATCAAAGTAAATAAGAATCTTCAGAATGATTAATAACAGTCATTAATTTCACTTATTTGGCGTGGCCATTTTCAATATTATTTTGTCTTAGTAAAATCAAACAGCTAAACACAAACAATAATGCACCTAATAATATATAAAAAATTCTAGTCTAGACTTTAATTTTACGGAAGGTCACAATTACGAAATTTTTTGTAAAACAAATACCTATTGTGAACACCATAAATTTAGAAACGAAACTATGATGGTGAATTTGTTGTGATTTTTCCTCTCGGAATTTGCGGCGATAAGAAACAAATCGGTCTTCAATTCGCGTTTGCTCCAGCTCTTACCTATTGTTATGAGATTTGAATTCTTTTGAAAAGAATAAGATCGCGAATACGAGGTGCCGAAATGAGATTTCTTCGTGTACATTGCTGAGGTAAGTCTTGGAGTTCGTCTGAGGAAGCGGTTACTTTTCCGAAGGCTTGCCATGAAATCCGTGGGAACAAATAGGCATCCTATATGCATAAGCCCAGCATGAGACTATTAGATAAAATTGGAAATATTTCCATTACAGATCAGCGGGCATACCGTTGAGTGGATTCTTACCTATCATTGTCACATTTTATTGGCTCACTGCCTGGCGGCGCCATCTTATTCGTCATTGCCGTTAACAATCTGCAGAAGTGATTCTTTCCAATTCTCAATAGGGTACCCAACAAGATATTTTCGCATGTTTCCCTTTAACAACTTTTGCTCAAGCCTTTATTGATTTTTTTTTTGTGGTAGCGGTCGTTGTTAAGATATCTGATTTCTAATCTAATCTAATTTTTAATTAGATTTAATGTAATTTTTATTAATAATGTAGAATATCCATCGTTTCAATTGAATATGTTCACTATTTTGCTTATTTCTCATATTTTAATGTAGTTCATATTTGTTTAGCTTAGTTAATTAAAAATTGTATTAACTTTTGATACAAATGGACTTCAAGTCTGATGTAAAAAACATTTTCTAAGTCAATAAATAAAATCTACTTAGATTCTTTTGTACCACAATTGGGATTGTCAATGTGTTCAGTGTTTGTGAATTGTGTTTCTAGAATATGACCATGCGCCGTACTTATAATCATATTTAGTGTCCAGGCTAAATTTTACGAACTCAATAGCGATTTTTTTTATTTAAAATTAACATAATTATTTTGCTAGATATTATTGCAACGAACAAATATCGGAAGAGTTTCGTTAGACCCAGTCATGCACTTTATTTCAATAAATAAATATTCAACAAATAAATAAATTTAAAGATTTAAAAACTTAAAAATTTAGAAATCTCTGTTTAAAGATTCGATTTTGTTGAACTTCTCTTTTTAACGTTCACCTCTCTCTTGTCAGAAAATTAAACGAATATGATTAGTTAACGCAATTACAAACATAGTTCAGTATTTATATGCATAAGGTTTCGTTTGAATGTGCTTCAATAAACATAATATAAAACGCATCTTCTAGTTACTTCATAGCTGATTATTACATTCTAAACTCTTGCAAATGAAAGCAGATTTAGAAGATATTTTTAAATAAAATTTGCTGCTGGCTGCTCCACTATTTCTAATGGTTTGTCATGCGTCACGCATTCTTTTTGTAAATCCTCTTTTTAATGTGCTATATCTAAATTGTTTTTGATCACGACAAGTCTAAATAAGAAGTCCTTAGAAATTAAATTGGCAGTTCGTTTATATTATACTCGATTGGGCTAATTTTTTTCTTTATAGACAAAAATACGTTCTCTTGAACTCGGCGCAACGCATTCAATTCGTTTGTTCTAATTTTGTTTCTCACGTGTGTGTTCTCTAGCGAAGGTTATTCAAGGCAAGGTGGAGGCGATTATTTCCACCCGACTATTTCCCTATGATTTCCACCATCACGAGATGGCAACTGCCCATAAATTCGAAAGTACACACACACTTACGTACACTCAAACATCAGTGCCAAGAGAAATGGTATGCGGGGCTTACATTCTAAATGTCAATGGACGCTTCTTACACAAAACAAGAAACGAAACAGAAAAATAAAAACAATTTTCTAAATACATTTCGCGTTGAGTACGAATGTGCAACAGACTGTAAGCTTATTATAAGCATACTCGTATATACCTATACAATAGGCTTTTTATTTTTGTTAAATATGTATTATATTCTTGCATCATGGAAAAGTGCATTTAACGTAGTATGACTATAGTGATCTGTTTTGTCTCATTACAGAATAAATAATTGCTTCCCAAAATGGTGATAGGCGATACGGATGGTGCTGCGGTGCCGGGAGGCATCAACACGTTGGCCCATCCCTCCGGTATTCCGCAAGATAAGATAGACAATATTATGAGTGGTATTAGCAATACAGGTGCTGTTAAGATGAACAATCATAGGAAAAAACTGCGACAGAGGTAAACAAAGTAAAACGAATGATGTTTATATATGATTAACAATTTTCTTTTCTAGATTTGACATAATAAAGAAACTTGGGCAAGGTACCTATGGCAAAGTGCAATTGGGAATCAACAAGGAAACAGGCCAGGAAGTTGCAATTAAGACAATAAAAAAATGTAAAATTGAAGCTGAAGCCGATCTGATTCGTATACGCAGAGAGGTGCAAATCATGAGCTCAGTACAACATCCCAACATTATTCACATTTACGAAGGTGAGTCGAAACTATGTTTATACTATACACTTCATAGGTAGTGAATACTTATAGAACGAAAGGATTTTTGAAAGGATGCCTTGTGCAGGTGGTAAGTTTGCGTTTTGGATCGACTTGATATGCACCTAAATGTAAACTATTAATGCTCGTATCTGTCCTTCACCCAGATAAATTTGGTCGAAAATTGTTGTCAAAAACACTGAGACTGAGAACTGAGAACTGAATTTGTTTTTCGTTCCGCAGGAGGTAGACTATACTCATGTATAACAACATTTACCCTTGTGCTTAATTATAGTATCTACAAGTTTTACTGAATTGAATGATTTAGTCACTCCTCAAGCCTGTCATTAAACAATTTTTCACTCGATACAAAAATAAAGTTAGTAGATTTGGTATAGCCACCGCATCTCATGTGGTTCACAATGAAGATATTATTTCGGGCTAAATAATGACACACCCTTCAGTGCAAACCTTCCATAGCTCTTCTTATTTTTAGGTTACAAGTGCAATATTCGGTGTGATTTGAAAGATTTCATAGCGCCATATTTATACAAAATGTCAAATTTATACTTCGACGTCATTGAGAAATGGTTAGCTTGGTGCTGATCTGACTCAATTGTTGTGCTTCCTTGTCCATATTGTCTTGCTAAATTAGTTTATGGTCGAAAACTACAAATAAGTAGTTAGCGCTGATGATTGCTATGGGAACGGTTAACATGGGTTTTTGGTTGTGAAGTATTGATCTTTGTTGCAGTTCAGTTATTCGTAAATTAAAAAAGCATACGTACTTTAAAAAGCCTTAAAATTTCGTTAGGTTATAAGCTCGATTCTCATGCTGTCGTAGTCACTTCGATCTGTACAAAACATTTTCAAAAATACCCTTATTTCTATGGCAGTTTTTGAAAACCGGGAGAAAATGGTTCTAGTCATGGAATTCGCTGCTGGCGGAGAATTATATGATTACTTGTCGGAACGAAAAGTGCTAAACGAGGAGGAGGCGCGGCGGATATTTCGTCAAGTATCTACCGCCGTTTACTATTGCCATAAACACAAGATCTGTCATCGTGATTTAAAACTAGAAAACATTTTACTTGATGAAAATGGAAATGCAAAGGTGGGTTACGAAGCTCTTAGAATATTTTCAGGTCTGCTACAAATATTTTACATATTTATTAATTAGATTGCCGATTTTGGTTTGTCGAATGTTTTTGACGATCAACGACTTTTGTCGACGTTTTGCGGGTCTCCGTTATATGCTTCGCCTGAAATTGTGGAAGGTACCCCGTACCAGGGGCCGGAAGTAGATTGCTGGTCACTAGGTGTACTTCTTTACACCCTCGTCTACGGGTCGATGCCGTTCGATGGTTCAAATTTCAAGCGACTTGTTAAACAAATTAGTCAAGGGGATTACTATGAACCGAAAAAGCCATCTAGAGCTTCAACGCTAATAAGAGAAATGCTGACTGTGTGTCCACGGAAGCGAGCTACT
This sequence comes from Cheilosia variabilis, assembly GCA_951230905.1. Taxonomy (NCBI): domain Eukaryota; kingdom Metazoa; phylum Arthropoda; class Insecta; order Diptera; family Syrphidae; genus Cheilosia; species Cheilosia variabilis. The sequence continues at coordinate 54,365,857 of OX579676.1, forward strand.
ATCGAACAAATTTGTAGCCATTGGTAAGTGATACTCCTCGAAGTAAGCATCCGCATTTTGAACATTATTTTATCAATAGGTGGGTTAATGAGAATGACAATGTCTCATGCCTGGAACTGGCAGAAAATCTCGCAAACCAAACACCTGTTCGATTGGATGTTCTACTTTCACTATCGCCACCTTCAGTCACTGCGGATCAGCTAGTCGTGCCGAATGCAGACACAAATGCAAAGGCCAACGAAAGGGTGCCAAGAAGCCATTCCGTCGGATCGATAAGGGAAATCGGCAACACTGAAGCTGAGAGAAGAATTCTGGACATGGTTGCAGGTAAGATTTTAATTCTTTAGGTCAAAGACATTATACATTTGCTTCCATTCATTTAGCTGGTGGAGAAGCTGCCCTCATGCCTTCACCTACACGCACAATTACGCCAGCACAAAGCCCAGTACAGGTCAAACGAAAACTCGAAACGACTGTATCAACAGAAAGCGCCGCTGGTGCAGTTAAGAAAAAAGAACGTCCCATGGAAGGCATCGTTGACAAAAAGACGGCGCCAGAGCCCACCACCAAAATGGAGGTGGGAGAAAATGTTGTTGAGACTGAAAGTAAAACACCGCAAGCACAGCCTCCGGCAGAATTTTCAAAGCAAGACATGCAGTTGGTTGAAAATTTGTGTGATAAACTGATGCAGGATGGGCCGCCTTCTGTAACAGCGGCAGCACAATCATCTCCTGATCAACAGTCACTAACTCGACAAAAGACTGCGACTAAGTTGGATGCAGTTACCGAAGCTGCTGAAGAGGTGCCAGAAGAGAACACCGCCACAAAGGTTATTAAGAAGTTTGTGAACAAGCACAAAACAGCCGATCTTGTGGCTGCTATTAATAAGATTTCTCCAGAAAAGGCCTTAGACGATTCAATTAAAGCACATGCGATGTCGCACGTTCGCAAGAGCAGTCTCCCTGACGAAGCATTGGGTAAATTCAACGCCGATCGTCGAAAATCACGCATTCTAGAAACCGCCGAGAAGTTTCAAAGCATGGGTAGCTCCAACATCGAAAAGCCAAAGAAATTCGCCATTCCTGGCATCAGTGTGGGTAACTTCAAGAAAGAATTTGAAAGAAAAGCCTCGCTTACAAGTGTACCAACATCTGCGGAACGTCGAACATTGGAAAAGCGCTCAGAATCCTTTGCAAAAGATCAAACCGTCGACAAAGACCGAGAACAGACTACAACAAAGAAAGAAGCTGCGCCAACAAAACTTCCAACCGAGGTTGTGCCTTCTGGAGTGAACAGTTGTACGCCGTTATCGCCAAGCAATTCAGTCGAAGGTAGCAGCTCGAAGAACTCGATAACAAACTTTTCTCTAGAAGACGCAAGGCGCTCCATGGAGAACTCAATTGCACTGCTAAAGCAAGCCCAGAACGAATCGTCCAAGGAAGTTGATCAACTGTGCGCCAAAACCGAAAGCGTTGCCGTATCTGACGATCCCATCACAGAACGTGAAAGGAAACTTAAGAATGCCCGTGCAATTATTAGCAATGCTATACAACCAGGTAAGAGCCACTCGCATGTCGAAACAGCATTTCGTGTTCATCTTACAGGATCAAAAACAAAACAAATATCCCTCGCATATCACATTTTTTTAGGTATACGCAGGCCATCTCTTTTCGGCATGGGTGGTAACCGTTCAATATCGGGCAGTGCTGTCATACCAGACATGCGACAAATTCGCCTTGGTTCGTCTGGTCCCATGCCGTCAACACACTCAGGTTTCAAAAGTAAGTTTGTTTTTCCGTCAGGGTTTTCCTACCATCGTTGAGTAGTCACAGTGATATATTCAGTGCTCACTGCTCAGCACCCGGATAGTCCTTCCAACAGAAAAAGAAATCCTCCTCTCTAACTATTCAAGGGTTTCGTCTATACCTATGTAGCATGATGTGTTCAAATTATTGCGTTCCCCAGTATAAAGCTGCCTAAAGATCAGACTGAGCACTATGCTATAAAACGTGTTAATACAGTAATTGATGTTGTAACAATGCTGGCCATGTTAAAAAGAGCAATAGATCATGTTTCCCTAAAGTCAAAAACGTTTGTTCTCCCTCCATAGCCTCTGTCTATCTCAACAATTTTTTCCCCAGCTTCTTAAGAGCACAGCACGAAACTGAATTTCAGTCAAACAAATCTAAAACTCTTCATCTATTCAAAGAATGGTACTATTTCATCGGGGCTTGGTTGTATTTTGCTCAAGGTTCTCCCGTAACATAGCCATGTTCCGTTTTCCTAGAAATGTACTCACTTATTTATCAGGCTCCGGAAAGCCTGCTTTTAATTTCGATCTCGCGCACGTCTGGAATCTTCGATTCCGAAACCTGTTTGAAGAACTTAATTGCGTTCGATGTATTCGAGGGAATATAATCTTCAGATCTTAAAAAGCAATTCAAATTTAAATTTCTTTTTATTGGTCCAACACTTTGGTATTAAAATAACTAGCTAAACCGGCCTCGTATTTTTCCCGAAGCCTGTTTATAACTTGGGAACAGAAGAACAGATTGATAGGCTTTTCTTCAAAGGCACGATTTCTCGACAAGTATTTCGCTTCAGTTTGTTACCAGTTAAGGTAATGCCAAGTGACAAACCGAGGTTTTAACTCTTCGTATATTGTTTTAACATCTAGTCGATGTTTTATGTCAACAATGCTAAGCAAATTGTCTTCTCTTTGCAATGACACAAATGAATTGCCTTCGAGAGTATCTTCTGGAAATCAACCTTTTATTTAGTCTTTCTAAATAAAACAAATTGTAGCTTGTAAGGGCTATTGCGGGTAAGATTGCGCTTTTCGCCACATCAAAGGTATTCACGATTTTAAAGGCGTTTGGTTGAATAAGTTGTAGTTATTGTTATTGTAACTATTTTCTGTTGTTGTTATTGTTGTTTTTTAAGTCATGGATTCAAAATAACTTCAAAGAGCAGTATTTTCTCTCGTTACACCGATAACCTCGGCGTTTATATGATGTTGTCTATAAACTAATGTAAATTGGTAGTGTATATTGGTATGATGTGTGTATATATATGGTGTGCTTTGTGTTTTTTTTTTTTATCGCAGAAAGTTTAGCAAGCTTACAAACTTGTATATCAATCAACTTAAATTAGTTGCTCTAAGTGTTGGTTTATTCTATTATAAATATTACATTATTTGAATAGACGAATACTTTCAAACATTACTTGACATGGGTTAGCCTCACTTTCCTAAATTTTTTGTTACTTTCAAGGCAATGAATGACAATCGTATACACTTCCCATCTCCCATCCATTTTTGTATCCCATTAATTAACTTGCTCTCGGTACTTTTCAATAAAAAAAAAATTTTGCAGCATCCCCTACTATCTGTGAACCACCGCAGCCTCAGCCGGGAACTGTAAAAACGTCACGAGCTGAGATAACACTTAAATCAGCAACTCTCCCGCGACGTAAGCCCACAGCAAAGACCGAAATCCAATTGGAAATCAAACCGAGAATCATGGAGCAATCGCCAATGCGTTTCACCACCGAAATGCAACATCCAGTACCGGATTTGCGAAGTGCTCCAGTGCGTGAAGGACCATACAGTCCGCTATCTTCTGTTCATCAAAGGGCAACCAGCTTGGAACCAAGAGAACAATCCAGAGAACATATTATTCCCATTCAGCGACCCCCGGTGTATACACGAACTGGTTCCAATACAACTACAAGGTATTGTTGGCAATACGCTTTATTTGTTTGCCGATAGCATTAAATTTATTGTAATTTCAGATCTGGCTCATTATCACGCCAATCAACTCTTGAGTCTGAGTCTGATACAACAACCGCCAATTTGTCTCAGTCAACATTAACTGGATCTTCTCAGCCTATCAAAAAGAGCCCTCGTGAATTTATTATACCAATTGCAGTCGAAGGTGGCGGTTTTATAACACCCAGAGCAGGTAGTATTGAACCATCAGAGTCGAGTCAGACAAGCGCAAGTGCATCAACCTTTAGTCGGATCAGACCCAGGCGCATTGGGTAAAATTAATTTTACAACTGTCTATAGAGAATAAATTGAAAACAAAACAACAATTTAGGCTATTGGCGGAGGCGGACGAAGATAGTCTTCCATTCCAAAAGATCCGAACAGCGTCGATTAACAGGGATGGAGATGATGAGCCTAGATTTACCCTTCATCGGTTGAGGTAAGTTGTTAGTTAGGAATGTCTCTGAAGTGTTAAAGTTTCGACTGGTAGTGTACATTTTCCAAAAGAATTCTTTATATTTATAAAATAATCTATTACATTTCTTCTATTTCCGTATTCTATAGGAGTTCACGTCCGGTGAAGAAAGTTAGTCAAGATAATGATTCACAAAGTTCAGGCGAAGAGGACGACGATGATGGTTTCGAAATTCTTACAGCTGAAAATCTATTTTCAACTCTGTTACAACGGGTAAGTTATTTAATAATTTATAAATATATTTACTCAAACGAAACCGTTATTCTGTCTTTGTAGGTTCGGGCATTAACCAATCGACTGAACGTAAACAACGACTTTACAACTGGATTTCCAAATTCTAGCCGTTTGCTAAACAATATGCGACAGAATCAAAGTCCATTTTGGAATCAGGAGCCATTTGGGAGGTGTGTTTATTGACTAAATTATTCATTATTTGGCATATTTTAACCAACTGCTTATCCATTTCGTATTTGTTTTTGTTTCCATAATATTATGACCAGTAGTCCAAAAATTAGTCAATCCATCTAACCATTCTGTTTTTATTTTTGTTTTCATGCTGCGTCTTATTAACGACCCGCCTTAAATAAAATTAAAACAATTAAAAAATGCAAATATCTCGTCTGCAATCATAACTTAACTTTAATATATACACTGATAAATGCACTTGACACAAATACGCAAAAGGTCGCAATTTAGCTACTCATACACGAGTGAAACGATAGAAAAGAAGCAAACGTAAGTATCAAGATTTTGTGTTAATATTCATGAAGAAGCACATTATGCACGATTATGCACAATCGCAATAGGGTTTTATAGGGTAATGGACAAGTGGTTAAGGGAATGTTTTTTTTTTTTTGTCTTTCAACGTACTAAAATGCAAATAAGCACCCCATTTAAGTTACAAAAACAAACTTAATTAACACTAGTTGTATTTGTATTAATGATAATATTTACTAAAGTACATTGTAAACAGATGTTGCAGAAAGCTAAGAGATTGATAAATAGTGAATACATAAGTACCAATGTCCATTTTAAAGTATGTAATCCTCATAAATATCTAAGACTACTTATTACTCCGAAAGTAACCAATAAAAACGAAATTATGCAGGACCTACGCGAGATTATCTTTCATTCGTTGTATATTGTACATATCATGCAGTTGTGTTAAGTACTTACGAAGAAAAACATACGGTATCTTTATCCCAAGAGTTCTAATATTGTTAAATCTGGGATAGGATTCGAAAAGGGAAAACACTATTCTGCTGAACCGCTCTAACAAAATCACTTTTATGGATTATTCTAATAATTCACTTATTAAGTACCAAACAATATTACTTAAAACAATTTTTAAATGAATCACTTAATTTATTGTATTACTTTACACTTATTTATCTTCACAACTGATTTGTTTTTCGAACTTTACCAATTACTGAATCAACTGTTTCTCAAATCTGCCTTCTATATCCGCTCCGCCCTCTATCGAGAAGTTGGTATTTTTGTTAAGTCCGATTTAAAAAAATCATTAAGCCGATAATAAAACTGTGTACGACAACAAATTTCCACTGCCACATTACAACAATTCATTAGGATAGAATTGTTATGAGAACCGTCAGCGCATGATCATAGTAGTGTGAGACGTTTAATCACTTGAACCACCTTCCGATCGAGCCAAACCTTATTTTTGACTTAGAACTTAATTTTTGAATGCAAAAATAAAAACCAAGTTGAGATATGGCTGTAACATGTAATGTGGGCTGTGGGGAAGTTTTTAATCCGATTCCCGGTAATAAGTGTGTTACTACATTGTGTGTGTGTGTGTGTGTGTGTGTGTATTATATATATTTTATTTTTTTTGTCACAAGCAGTGACACTAATAACCGAAAATGACTGTGCTTTTCTTTGTATTCTTATTTCTTTGTGCTAACTTAATTTGCTCTACTTACTATTTATTGCAGCCGCTTAGCTGGCCCTAGTAATGTGGGAGCACCGTGGCGTCATAGTATGTCCCGAGATCTTGGAAACGACATGGAATCAATGTTTTCTCGAACTGGTGCAACATTGCCTAGAGGTGAATATCACAGATTAAAGAGCAAATTTCTCGATCAATAAACAAGAAATTAGTGCTGTTGATACGTTTCATTATTCTAAACGTAATTACTTACATTAACAATTAGGGTTGAGATTTACAGTTTTATTTAAAGGCTTTTTACAATTTGTTTTTTTTTTGTTTTTACTTTTTTTTTACTTTAAAGAAATAATAACCCAAAAGAAAAACGTAGTGATTTGAATTCAGAAAAACAAACAAAAATATATATGATTAAACTGTGTTTCCGCAACTATTGTTTAAATGTTATTGAATTTAATAGAAAAAAAATATGCACATTTTTTTATTTATAAACTAGCAAATATCAATTTTCATATTAGAACGTTTTAACTGGCAATTTAAAGAACATAATATAAATATTTTTATTATATTTAGTAAAATTCTATTTAAATGTTAACTTTTATAATTACTTTTAGTATATTTTTTTTCGGGCGCATACACATTTTGTACTATCATACAATTATATTTTTTCGTATTCAAAGTTTTGAGTAAGAGCAAGCATATTTGTTTAAATATGTAAATAACGTTTTAGGTAATTGTCTATTAAACATTTATTTATTTATACATTTAATTCATACAAAGAAAAAAAATGTTTGGAAAAAAATTTGACGAATAATAAACGAAGATATGTCTAAATAATTTATTTGATGTTTTGTTGTTTTTATTTTAGTTTAATTCGATAGCTTATCTCGAACAGAAAAAAAATCCATTACTTCAGAGCCCTCTTTCTTTAAACAAAAACTAACATCATTTTAAATCGCGCACATAAACACATACAGCAGGAAATCTCTTAACAAAATGAGCATGTACAAATGTTAATTGTTTATTTAATTTAGTTTTTAATTGTTTTTAATTCTGTTTTTAATTTTTTTTAACATTTTGTTTTACTAATTTGCTAAGAAATTGAGTTTGGTATTCGTTTAGAGTTCTGGGCCTTTTTTTAAATTAGTCATAAAGAGTATACAAATGTTCAATACGAATTCATACGTAGAACAAAAAAACATCAAAATTTATTTTATTTTTACGTAAATAGCAAAAAAAAATGTCCAAAACTTTGAATACGAAAATTTTTTAATTTAAAATAGTCAATTTGTTGTTTGTTTAAATTGTGTCAAACGTTTTTTTTTTAATTCTTAGTGCCGTAAAAATTGACCTTATTGACTGACGTTACCGTTCAGTTCAACTCAGTTTAATAAGATACATTTTTTTTTGTGATTTTAATTTTAACCACATTTTTGATTGCCGCTTGTCATGTATTTTCTTTTTTTTTATCTATACTTATGCTTGCAGTGGGGTTACGCGTGTCCCAATCGCATGCTCAAAAGTTCACAGCCCCTAAACCTACAACACAGGTCCAACATAAAGTTTAGTAATAAACAAAGTAAAAACTAAACAATACACCGAGGATACTATTTAATTTAATGTTTTCTTTTAATTTGTCTAACTAAAGTATGTCTTAATTGATTTCTTAAATTTAAATTGTTAATGGATTTGATTAATAAAAATGACTTTTTTTTGTAACTCCGAATGTTGAATACAAGTATAACTTTAAAAAAAAAAATAATATTCAAATTCCATAATAATAATTTTGAATAAAAAATGAGTACTAATTGCCACTTTTTAACATTCACAAGAAATTTTGCTACTACTGCGAGCAATTACCAATTTCTTAGCACGTGAGTTTATTTGTTGTTATTAATTTTTGTTATTTATTATATTTTTTTTAATAAAGTTTCAAATTTATAAAAAATCTAACTAATTTAGATGTTGTCTGATATGTTCTTTTTTGCGTTTGTCTTTTTTTTGTTTTTTGTTTTTTATATATTGCGTTTGTTACAATTTTTGCAAAAAATTAATTTTATATTAATCGTCAGAAGTTCTGGAAGGTAAGTATCGTATAGAACATGGTTAATTCGAGAAAGTTAGATTAATTGTGTGTGAATATATGGGGGAAAAAATGGTGATTAAATCGATTAGGATAACCGACAAATGTCGTGAATTTGAAAACGCATCACTTATTATTTTATTTATATAAACGCCGGTAAAAGCTTCATTCACAGTTGAGTATTTTTATTAGGTCAGTTAAATAAGTTTGTAAATCTATCACATGTTACATAAATTCGAACATGTGATAGTTTTAAAACAAACATCTTAAAATTTTTGTGGCAGTATGTGTGGTTTTCCATTGGGCAAAAAGAAGCGTCCAGGAGAGTCGGGAATCGAAAAAATCACTTCTGAAACCGTTCCATTGGCACAAAAAATACTCTTCTGGTAATGCTGAGAAGAGATTCTCGCTTTTCGATTTGAAGTCAGAAACCACTCAAGAAGTAATTTATGTATTTTATACAAGTCAGCTGACAGCAGCCGTAGATTTATTTTTGGCATTTTACCAATCCTTTTGTGGATTCTTTCAGAAGCAGTTTTGTTGTTCCATTGGTTTTCACAATGAGTGGATCCCCGAGTGAAACCAACGGAAAACGACATAAATCTGAAAAAAATATCGAGATCAGCAAAAAGTGATCCGAATGAAAAAAAGTTTTTTTTTTTTTGCACAATTGAAAACCACATTAACACATTTATGTAATAAAGGTAACGACGCAAACTTTTACTCTTATTATAATAACCTTTATTCGTTGATTTCGAGCAAAAGACGCATACGAAAGAAGACCAATTAATTGAAAACCCACAGAAGTCTAGGGCACATCAAAATGGACCAGGAATTCGAACCGAAGGGAATGTTAGTTTAGGTTTGTGGGCTAGGGAGGAGAACTAGTGGCATACTGTCAATACAGACCCATTGTAATGCCCGTCGGGGGAAGGAGGTTGTTTTTTACCCTTATCCATAGCAACCCTTATGCTGTGTTTTATTGATTACTATGCTGCTACATACACACAAACCATCCTGAGGATTTGGTGAAGCTCATTATCTTGTCTGTTGAAATGCAGAAAACACCTTCTAGGTTTTGGAAGGAGTACCACCCGAGTAATATTTTTCTGAGTGTTGGAGACCGTGGCATTCACATAGGAAGTGGGTTTTATTCTCAAGATCTCACTTATCACAACAGCCTCTGGAAAGCACTTCTTACACGCAATTTCATAATGGGGTACCGCAAAATATTGTGCTATTGTATTCGCAATAGTGGGCTTGTTGGTTAACTGCCGCAATAAGTGGCTGCCATATGCCAGGGTTCAGGTAAATGCTTCTCTTGTTTCACCAACGATCCTGCTGCAGGAGGAAAAGTAAACTGTATCATTTTGGATTTCTTTCCATGCTTTGTCATAAGTTTACATATTTATGAGTTTCAATACGCTCAGGAAACTCTAACCAAATTGTACTGAAACCCAAGTCCCAGGGTTAAATTAGCCAGCGAGATTAAGAAAGGCAGTCAGATGATAAAGTTGTTGATACCCTTAATGTATTTGCAAATGTCCATTCAGCGTGAGTTAAATTGTCACTTATATTTGTACAGCTTCTGAAAGGCAAATTCTGTTGTTAATCATTGGTAAGTCATCGGCAGCTAGAATTACTACTCACTATACGGTAAGTTGGCGTCTTTTCATAAGAAAAACTTTGGTATTTAAACTAGCTAATTGAGAGTAGCATTTCTATTAACAAAATACATTTTTAATGAAGTACACACTTTTTTCAGGAAATAAAAAGGCCAAAAGCCCCAAAGTAATTGTAAACAATAATCCAACATCATCCGTGGCGGCTAAGGATATTGATGAACCACTTGATCTAGCAGATTTAGATTTGTCTCGCTTGCGGCTGAGTAAAAAAGACTTAGAAACACTCTCCAGTATAACACCTGGCTTGCCAAAATGCTTCCAAGAGCAATTACTTGCAAAACTGCCGCCAACGCAGGCCCGAAAACTGTCCCGAACGCTATCCATGCAAAACAGTATTCATGTTCCAAGTGTAAGAGTGTACAAACGCAGTCAAAGCGGTGGCCGGAATATGACGTCGGAGACCGACAGATTTACACAGGTTGAGGACACTATTGAAATGGAGAAGAAGATCACCGACTTCAGATCTGGAGTTCCGAGATTAAGTGACAGTTCCCGTGAAGAGAGCTCTGATCGGAGCCACAGTTTGATATACCGACGGAGTCTAAGCCGGAGTCGTTATGACTACGAGAGTACTCCCGAAGTGAAGACCAGAAGCGCTAGTGTATGCCGAGTTTCCGATGATAATAGTAAATCTCTTTGTTCGTCCTACTCAAGCGATGTAAGTGATAAATACAAGTACTATTCACCTTACTTAATGAAAGGTAGGGATTCGGAGAGTGGCTCCGTTTCACCATACAAGCGATATGAGAGCACTTCCCCTCGAGACAACTGCTTCAGTCCAACAAGGGAGTTCACTACTCGACCATTGGGAGAATGTATGTCACCAACATCAGACGGATTTGGAAACCCATCCTCTCACCGAAGATATTCACGGTTTCTTCGGCAAGACCCGAATGGTGGCAATATTGATGAAAATCGGTCGTTTGCTGAGAGGAAACAGCGAGAACGCGAAAGCCAAAGCGTTCTACGTGAAATCAAGGAAAAGAGCCGGGAGTCCAGCCGTGATAGGCTCAGTCAAAGCATGGAACTGGATCCATCACTTGTTGAGGCTGATAGAAAGTCTGAAGTGAATACGGCACGTCACATTCGCAATAAAAGTCTAGAAATATACTGCGATGTGACAGAGTTGAGAAAAGATGCCACAAATCAAACCCGACATCTTTCCAGATCAAGAGACCTGCCAGACGGCTCGTTGCAAAAAGAAGAGATAGCTTCCAAAATTCTAGAAGAACTACAGAGTCTATCTTCTGCCAAAACACGAAAAGAAAAATGTGAGGAAACTTCAAGCAGCGCTTCCAGGGAAGTAACATCTGAAAAAGTGATCGTAAAGAAGATCAGAAAACTTAAACCCAAAGAAAAGTCTGTGGACTCAGCTACAACTGACGTGGGAACATCCGTAGAGTCTAAGACAACTGTTGTGAAAAAGGTTAAAAAGGTAATTAAACGCACTGAACCGAAAGGAGAGGAAAAGACTAGAAATCTTCAGCCAGAGTCATCGACCTCAAAATCTGATCTAGAAAAACCGAAACGGGAATCTAAACTTAAACGTCCCAAATCCTTTCCCACGAAAGAAGCTGAGAAACATTCTTCAGGAAATGCCAATGGCAATATTGTTGAGGCTTCAACAATAGAATCGAAAAGTCCTCAAGTAAAGACTGCTGTCGAGACCTCACCTGAGAGTTGTGCCGAAGCTATCGACATTCGTCTGGTGCGACCCAAAAGTTATCCCGCCTCTAAGCTGACACCTCCAAAGGATGTAAAACGGATTCTCTCGAGTCCGTCGGAAAAACAAACCAACGAAGGATTAATCAAACAGATTCCGAAGCGCTCAAGCTTATCCGAGGAAAAGTCTATAGCAACAGTAATAACTGCCAAGAGCAGCGGCTCCTCATCTCCCACTGATTCTAAGCCGCTGACCGTAAAGAAGATTGTCAAGGTTTCGAGAAAGTCCAAAATAACCAGCCCGACTCTGGCGCCAAAATTATCCTTAGCGAGCGAAACTAAGCCTAAAGAGAGCAGCCCTCCTGAGGCCCAATCTCTAAAGGAGAAGTCACCGGAGAAAAAAACCGGAAAAGGCTTACTCTATGCAATAGGTCAAAAGTTCGAAAAACTGCGAGACTCTGCCAAGAACAAAGAAAAGAAAGTTATTGCCAAGGCAACAACCAGTGCCAATGCGTTGAGTCAAACCACGCCAGATGAAAGCAAGGAGAAGCTTGCATTGATAAAGAAAAAGAAGACCAAATCCACCCCAGAATGCTGCCAACCCGAAAAGCGTGATGAAAAGACTGAAGAAAAACCAGCAAAGACCGAAAATCGTCGTTCAAAGATTGACGCGATGATACGCTCACTGCGAGAACGTTCTGTACCTAGAACACCGGTCCATACAGAATCGACACTAATCAAACGAGCAGTTAGCGTTGAAGATATGCCCGGGACATTCAACAAGTGTGCAGTTAATCGAGTCTTGGGTCTCTTTAAACGGTTCGAAAAAGACGATCGTAAGGTGAGAAGTACTCGTTCCACAAGTAATATCGAACGGCAACTGCATACGTCTGAGTCACCAATCCACCATAAACGTGATCGCCCCAAATCCGGTGGTTTCCTGTCAAAGATGAACAAAAGTTCAAATGTCATATTAGTCAGTAAGTCTGAGGATAATAATGGATTCCAGCCTCAAGTACACATTCTAACGAAAAAGAAGGAGACGTCCAGCTCCACTGAAATACTTTCGCCAACTGCCATAAACACATGCCCTGATTGCAAGCAAGATCAGGGACCTGACAAAAATGTGCTTGCAACAACAAAGGTAGTTAACAAAGAGGAACAACTAAGCACTGCTAATACCAAAGACTACAACAAAGACAAGCGCAAAGCATTGGTATTAGATTTCACTAAGTTAGATAAGATCGACAATAAGCTAGTATCAGCTATTCGTCAGAATCCTTCTATTAACGGCAACACCATTCAAAATTCATCATACCACGACAATGCTTGCAACAACAACAACTTGAGGACATCATCGAATGAAATCAATCGTAACCACATATTTTCGCCTCCAAATGATAACGCCACAAATTATTCCTCCGATTCTAGAAGCTGCCACGACGATTGTGCATCCACGAGTACGTTCCTTTCGCCAACTGATGAGCCAGAGCTCTGCTTCGATAATTGGTCAATATGCTCAGAGGATAACTACATGTTAGCCACACCATCGCCAACAGTTTCGCGCCTATCGAGAACATCCCATTACTCATCGCCAACACATCCCTCCGATGGGAATGAGAGCGTCATCGACCGCATAAAGCGGCGCAGCTTCTACAGCAGGTTCAATGAAAAACGTCCGAAGCGACAGAGCACAATTGTTGGTCCAGGGGCGCGTGATTACTATCGAGATTCAGCGAGTGCCGCAACCAAATCCAAACACACAACTGAGAGACAGTCGTCACCGGATATAACAAAAGAGTTCTTTAGGCCCCTTAAGCTTAGTCCGGCTGGAAGCGAACTAAAGCCACCGGTTTACAGATCAGCAACTACAGACAGCTCCAAGCCGAGGCGGTTTGAAAATCTGCACTCATCGACTTCTCCAAGTTTTCTTTCGAGGCGATATACCTCTGACAATGATTACTTGCTAAGCTCTACAAAAACAAAGCCAAGCAGTGCATATGATCATAACGGTTCTATGCCCACATCGTACTACAGTACTTACAACCCCAAGCGACGCTCTTCGTATAATCTTAATGGAAGTATTCCATCAGCGACTATGCCGAGTCATAATATGGATGGATATGCCACTGTTGGTAGGCGTTCCACTCTTCGGCCATATGATCATCGTACACTGTCGTTGTTGGATCCAATCGGGCAGAGCTCAACATCAATGATTGGGACATATCGACGTGACTACAGAACTCCTATAGGGGATCTAGGAAGTCTTCCTAGGTGAGATATCTTAAAGTGTCATATTTCCCTTACTTTTCTGTTATAGGTGCATAACACCCAGGGTGTTCTTTTCTTTATAAATTGCCATTAATTTCCGCAACTAAAAAGCATTAATACTCTTCCGCAGAAAACAACGCATATATTGTTTCCTGTGTATTTGTTTAAAAAACACCCAAATTTGTATTGCAATTCAGAATTTGAACAAAGACCTACACTAGAGAACAATTCGACTTTGCCTTCAATCAATTTCCATTTGGAAGTTCATATAATGCTACAATTTCTCCAATATCTTTACGTGGTTTCAATGTAGAAAATATATTACACTGCTCGCATTTCAATTACAGAGATTTCTCCGTATTTTTGCACAGTAATATGGCATTATCAGCAGCATCATCTCTACAATCCGAGCCTACTGTCACTTTAATTTATCTATTGTTTTGTTCATCGCCTGTATAGAATATGTCCCAGACAATTTTGCGAATAAGGTGCTGTACCCTCTTATTCTTTTTATCTCACGTGATCAATTTGCTCGAACATGTAAATGTACAATTAAGAAAAATACCAGGAAGACGACGAAAGCAACCTTAAACAAGATCAAATAAACAGTCTTTATAAATTACTTTAACTTAAGACGCCATTTTATTTAAAATATCCTCATTACATAAAATAACTACAAATATTCTTTGCAATAATTTCCAGTTTGCTGAAGCAATTTATTGAATTTTTGTTAAGATATTAGACCAGTGCCCATATTCTGTAACTCATGCGATAACTTTTCACATCGAAAACCTAGGAACAAGACATTCCGCTGTTTATCGCATCTGGAAAATATTGGAGTTCTCTAACTCTATGCGAAAAGTATTCTGTAGTAACTTTTAATTGCATGGGAATTTGGAAAGATTTCCCAAAGCTGTCAAAATACTGCAAAACAAAATAATAAATATTGAAAATTGAAGATTTGATGTATCGTTGTTTTTAAAAATGTTTAGCTTTTCACTAATTTTGGGTGAAGAATACGATATAATTTTGGTTCAGCTCGGATACTTATTGACGAGCTAGCTCCACATTTGTGCAAAGGACAAAGGAATACATTTATTCCAATCCCGATTCGGGTCTGTGCTGCATTACATTTTTTTTATTTTTTTTGCAACTTTGTTTTCTCAGAGAGATGTGGGGAATTATTTTTCTGCGGCTATTAGTAGGACTATGGTTTCTCGATTGGTTTGGGAAGTGGCTGATGTTTTGCAAAACAAAATGATCAAGTTTCCAACCCCTCAGGAATATAATGAGGTAAACCAAAAGTTAGTACACGGCTTCGGGATTATTGGAGCAGTAGATTGTACCCACGTTCGGATTAAGAGACCTAAGCAAGACGTAGAAAATTTCTACTTTAAACCGTAAGGGTTACCATTCAAATAATGTACAATTGGTAATTGTAATGTGACATTTCTGATAATTTAACAATGAAAATTATGGTCGTAACCAAATTTCAGATATGTTTGGTGGAGCTACTCATGATGTAACGTGTGGGAAGCATCACAAATAAACGCACTATTAGAACAGCGCTATGAAATCATTTTGTTGTTATAATACTTTAAAGCCGCAAGCTTTGAGTTTCGTGATAAAATTCGACAGTTGAATTGAATATTTTATCGCTTTTGATAGATACAGAACCTGAATATATCACAAATTTCCAGGGGTTTCATATCGAAATGTTCCATGTGATATAGTTTTCGATTCACACAGTTACAGAACGCGTCATGTGATATTGTGACATATTGTTTCAATTCATATCGTTTTAGTGATAGATATATCGATGCGATAATTACAGAACATAGGCACAGGTTCAAACGAGGCTAATGTTTGTATTTGTTTAACATATGCTGCAACACCCTTCTCTGTTATTTTAGACGACATAATTGGAAGATTATTTGAAAAAATGTCCTGTTGGGAAGATACTTTTTCTGTAGTTTAGTATGTTGCGCCTCAGTTTAAAACCTAAATAATTATATTCCAAATGAGTAGGTCACACATCACATCCCATCTAACCAATGGCTAAATAATTGCTTATTTCATTACTAAAATCAAAAACTAATCCAGATCTAGATCCAATTACCGTTCCACATCCGTATCTCGAAGTCCAACCAATATTTGATGCACAACACCACAAAACGGATTTTGTATTTTTTGTTACTATGCACAGAGCAAGCGAAGCTCCAAAGAAACGACATCAACCATCAAGCAGCAATTTACTACTAAGCCAAACAACACCAATTATAAATACTAAAATTTCTTATTTTCGAATACAAAAAAAAATATATTACCTACTTTATATATATTTTTTTACGTAAACATATTTTACTTTTAATCACGACTATATAGTGCCTTTTTATTTAAAATGTAATGTTACCGTTTGTACTTATAAAAGAAAAGAGACAAAGGTTGTTTTTTTAAAAGAGAAATACATAAATTCGTAAGATGCAATATTTATTTATGTTCGGAAGTGCGTGGAAGACATATGTATTTACTTTCTGTTGGCCTAAATAAACACACAACTGAATAAAAGCAAACAAAACGAAATATATAGCAATAAAGTTAACAAACACAACGGAAAAATAATAGATACATTAAATTATAGCATGTAGTTATAGAGCTAAGAATAAAAATCGAATCAAACGGACATTATGACTAAATATATATAATATTGGAATATCCGTTACAAAAATAAATAGTTCGATGATGAAAATGTTCCAGATATATATTTATTAATTTATATTAAACTTTTAGAGATACAATATTGCATAGCAAAATGCGTGTTCGAATTTGATGTTAAAATTTTTACAAAATGAATTATATTTGTGTTGACATATTTGTAAAAGAAAAAGAATTTTAATTTAAAAAGACTACGAAGAATAAACGATCCTAAACCATACACAAAAGTCGTTGCTTTTCTCTAAACCCCATTACGGGTATCGTTAGCGCCGACTGCCACCCAAAGTATGTCCGTTAAACTTGTACGCACCGTAAATCGGAATAAGTCACCGATTTGAATAACTTTCCATCTTCCCATCAAGTGGTCAAGTATCGTTCAACGTTGCTAATTCATATGTTTTGAGGTGATTTTATTTTCTCCTGAGCTGCGTCCATTTGTTGAATGATAAATAGGCACAACAAAGCGTTATTTTCGCAATTTTTACAAACAACTTGGGACATATTATCACCAACTGTGATCTAGAGAAATAAGTATATATACACAGTATTAGAACTAAAAGAACCACTGCAGATAATTTTACTTCTTATATTTATAATGCTAATTGGTCAAATGCTGCCGGAAGATAATGAGGCACAATAGTTTGTCGCTACAAAGCCTTACAATCGAAATGTTCTCTCATAAATCCTTGGCCGCAAGAGAAATAATACTTTGTAGCTTATCTATTTCCATTTCTTTTAACGTTATGATTAAACAACGAACTACACTATACAGCGACAGCGACCGAGTCAAAAAAAAAATACTCGTCGGGTGTTTGGAATGAACCTTAACGGTCAGCAGCCTTAAAAAGACATTGCCTAAGACGGATGGAAATTCTTGTTAACTGATGCCTTGGATTACCTCAAAGCCGCCAGTTACAGCAATCGATAATTCGTATAAGTACCCGAAGCACGACGCAGGGGGACTAAACCGAAAGGAACGTGTTTGGATACAGCGTCGGAAAGCACGACACTATTTACTTGATAGTCTGACATGAAGTGGCAAAGAGAACAAATATCCTCTTAAGGCAGAACCGATGAGGAAGATTACCTATTAAGATATTAAGCCCCACGAAAGGCAGCCATCGACCAAATTTTTGATTTTCTCTTTTCGGTGGATCTTAAATAACATATATTTCTCTACTTTAAAGTAGTTTAAGTGAGCATAACTTAAAAGTGGTATATTTTGCAGTCAAGATTTTACACCCCCACAATCTTGTAAGTTTGTTCCAACGTACCTTATCACTCATAACTCTCCTAATGAAACCCTGTAAATTTGATGATTTCTCTAATTGCATAAACCATTCGTTTGTGCTCAAATCCTTAAAGCATAATCTGCATGTAATTAGAGACTCTGCTGGTTCGAGTGAGGGAAGGATCAGGACTTCTTCTATATTTAAGTTGTCGGCCGCTTGTATTGTGTCTGGAACTTGACTTTCAGAATCTTCGTAAGTGAAAAAATCATCTCGTACTATATTAACAGCAGGGTCAGGACTAGTGCACTCAGTCACATCTTCGTTAGATGTAGTCCGGCTTTTCGGGCAGTAGCTTTCCTTCAGATTCTTATCGACATCCAGAAGAATTATATTGTGCACTTCAATCGAGTTTCTGGGATTCGCATTGTGCATTGTTTCCTGCAAATTGTTTTTAAAAACCGAAGGAAGTGCTATCGAGTGTGGAAGATTTCTTTTGAGGATCTGCTTTGTGTCCTTGTCAACGAAACAATTTGCGGTAAAGTGTTCCGAGCACAGGTAGTACTTTACAATTTGACTAAGTGGCTTTTTTTTAAGGTCATCTCGGCCAGCTAATTCTGCCCAACTTACTGCACTAGAATAATATAAAGTTGTAAGATTGAAGATTTTAGTTACCTATTTCCATTTTACTCACAATTCTCTTTTCTTTGGAAAGCTGAAATACGCTATACTATTATTGTACAACACCGAGTTAAAACAATTCTTAGCGCAACACCTTTTGGACATGATTATTTTATTAAATTTATTTATTACTTGCCGGAAATAAAATACAAAAAGTTGTTGCCCAGCAAAACCAAAGCCTATCCAATATCATAAACTTAAGTATTAAATTTTGTTTATGAGTTATTATTATTTTTGACAGTAGAATTCACGCCAGTGATTCAACTGAAAAAAAGAAAATACCTACCAACGATGGCAAAAATCCCTACTTTCGTAAAATTTCCCCTACAAATCCACTAAAATTGTTCATTAAATGAAAAGTACTCGAATTGTTTTTTTAATATTATTTCTGTTTTTTATTATTTATAGGAATGCAAAGTTAATTAAAAAGCGATAACAACATAAAGAGATAATACAAAAAAAAAAAAAACAATTTGAAGGGAATTCATATTGCACTTATAAATAAAAGTGACTCAATGCCCCTAACAGTAACTACATTTTACATCCATATATCTAAATAAATAAAAATAATTATGAAGATTATATATAATATTTAAAATATTTACATATGATGGTCATAAAGTTCTGTGGTTTTCATGTTATTAAAATGATTATTATTACATTTAAAAGAAACGCAGTTCAAATTTGCATCCTGCAAGTATGACCGAATAATGCACATTGAACTCAGATTTTCGTGACTAAGTTTATTTCTTTTTTTTGTCCTAACATCTGTTACTTTATTTATATATAAAATAAACCTACTTTTCGAAAATTTAAAAAAATCTGTCCTTTTTCCCCTACGCAATTATTTTTGGGTTAAAAATACCTACATGTAGGGAATTTTCCCTACACTTATTATGACTGATTCACGCAACTGCCTACCAAAGATGAATGAATAAAAGAGATCTATATCTTTCGTACGGCTATCCCCTCAAAACCCATTGGGGTACATTGTTGTTTTTGTAACTCCAGTCCCTGGCTGTGAATACATGTGAGCTACAAAAAAATCTACTAATGGCAGCCCACCAATCAAAATTGAAAATCTCATTTTGGTGGGTGTTTTCAAATGCTTTTTTTTATCGCCAATTTGCAGTAAAACAAATTATGATTGGAAATAACACTGAACAGTGTTGAATGATATTTCCAATCATATTATATTAATTTAGACAAATATGGTGCTAAATAAACTATTTTGAAAACATCCACCAAGCCTAATAGAAATTTATGTCGTTTTCGATTTGGCAAAAAGATCAATTTTTTTGAGAAAAAATCAATCTTTTTTTTGATCTGACTCTCTTTAGAGAAATCTCGATTTTTTTCTCAGATTTCACACATATGTCGTTTTCCATTGGGCAAAAAGAAGCGTCCGGGAGAGTCCGGAATCGAAAAAATCACTTCCGAAACCGTTCCATTGGCACAAAAAATACTCTACTGGTGATTCTGAGGAGAAAATTTCGCTTCTCGATTTGAAGTCAGAATCCACTCAAGAAGCACTCACACAAGTGTAGTTTGTGTATTTTATACAAGTCAGCTGACGGCAGCCGTAGATTATTTTTTGGCATTTCACCAATACTTTTGTGGGTTCTTTCAGAAGCAGTTTTGTTGTTCCATTGGATTTCAGAATGAGTAGATCCCCGAGTGAAACCAATGGAAAACGACAATACTTTCACTAATCCCAATGTGTATGACACACAGCTGTCAGTTACGAATTGTTTATCGTTGGAAGGATTGCTTTTTTAACTGGATTATTAATTTATCGTGTATGGAAACGATTCTTTATATTAAATTATTTCGAAATGCGTTGTTATAAATGCGTAAAAATCAATTGAAATGGATTTCCAGTGCAAGTGAAAAAAAACATTTTTTTGCGGCCAACTCAATACACTCAAGAACCAATAAAATTCGGATTTTATGTTCGATTTGCCAGCAGAAATCTAAAATTTCAGATCAAAATTCGAAAAGCCAAATCGAAAACGACATTGCTCAATATTCATGAATATTTTCTAAAATTCACTTATGCCCTAGTGGAAGCTTGTTCTTAACTTGCATGTTGGCAACGCATTTTTGGAACAACTCACAAGGGTTCAATTTATGCACCTGCATGAATTTTGCTGTCAAAATAAAATTCATTCAAACAAAATTACAAAAAATTAAAATGGATGAACAGTTTTTGGTGCTGATGAAGATGAATAGAGAACAAGTTATGTTATATAAAAAAAACATACTCAACATTTACTTTTTTACATTAATTGTTATAACCCTTTCAGACCCACATTACACAATTGTGCGATGTGAATCCAATAAAGTTAATCCGTTTTTATTATTAAAAATAGACAAGTACACATAGTTTTCGTAATACTAAAAATAATGATACTTAGATTCTAGAAAAATTCAAAGGTTTATCAATCTGTTGTATTATACATTCTCCAAGGCATAGTAAATATATTAATTCCTGCGTTCACATCTCGATTCCAACAAGTACGACAGTTTGGACAATACTGGTACCTATGTGGAGATTTTGATGTTTTATTTTCGCAGAAACATTTTGCACACAGCTTTGTAGTTCGAAGCTCGTTTACAAATAAAATATCTGCTTTTCTCTTCCTAAGAGCCTCGATTAATTTTCTATTTGGACTTCGTATATACCCACGCATAGGAGAATTTGAAGCAATCTCTGTAGAGCCGATGCATATCAACGTCTTTTCCTTGGTATTTGGAACTAGCTGCTTCGCAATAGCATGACCTGCCTTCTCAACACAAATGAACGTTTGTAGTTTCACACAGAGACAATACTGAGACCACCAACTCCGGCCGATTTCCCGTTCTTAGCCTACAAGCTATATTTTTATGGAGTGTTCACGTTTAGTGCGCTAGTATTCTTACATAGAAAATCGTATTGACAAATGTCACGAAACTTCAAAAATTCTGCTCACCAACAGACTCCCAGGAAATATGAGACACTTCCGCTGTGGGCAAAGTTGCTGCCAGCGTTCATAGGATTTTATCCGTTTAATTTGAAATTGTTCGTTACGTGTAGTTAATATTTTTTTAGGAATAGGTGCACATTTGCTTAAAATGTTCATGAAAAATGAACAATGTAGATTGGTTGAGGGAAAATGAAAACATTTTGAGCAAATTTTCTTCATTATTTAAGAAAAATTTACACACGAAATCGAAGTCGAAATAGAAGAAAATACACAGCCATGTTTGTCCTAATATGTTTCTAGTATATAGAACATCAACTTTAGATAGTTTTACTAACCAAACAAATCAAATTATTCGCCTTTTAACAATTTATAATAACTAACCAATGGCGTTCAGTAATGAAAAAATGTGGTATTGCCGAACTCTTTCACATTTCCCCACGGTTGCCGAGGTTGGCAGCATTGACTTATTATATATGGACTGCTAGTGAAATGTCACTTCCATACAATCTCTGCCCAAAAAATGACGCCAACATAACTAGCGCTCGTGGTTCTATGCGAAAAATAAGTGAAACAAAATGACAACCATCTTGGATTTCTTCATAGAATGCTAGAGCCACCTATTGGGCGTAAGTGGATTTGCCAAGTGAAACGGTTGAAATTCAAATTGTCGCGGCCTTGTTTACAATAGATGTCATCTCGAAATTGTGCTAATTTAAATAATTAATAATAGATGGATCCAACAAAATTTGAATAAAAAACCGTTTTTGTATGTTTTTGCATGTCACACAGATTCTTTTTTGACATAACATCGATAGGAAAACAAAATGCCGAATTTGAAAAAAAAAACTGAGCGGGCCAGCGGCAAGAGGATTGTGAGTTGAGAGTCTCAGTATGGTTTGTCTATGGTTTTATCTTTTCGTGACATTAACCAGAGACAATACTGAGAGCACCAACTCCGGCCGATTTCCCGTTACTTAGCCTACAAGCTATATTTGTATGGAGTGTTCACGTTTGGTGCGCTAGTATTCTTACATAAAAAATCGTATTGACAAATGTCACGAAACTTCAAAAATTCTGCTCACCAACACACTCTCAGGAGATATGAGACACTTCCGCTGTGGGCAAAGTTGCTGGCAGAGTTCATAGAATTTTATCCGTTTAATTCGAAATTGTTCGTTGCGTGTGATAATATTTTTTTTTTAAGAATAAGTGCACATTTGCTTAAAATGTTCATGAAAAATTAACAGTGTAGATTGGTTGAGGGAAAATGAAAACATTTTGAGCAAATTTTCTTCATTATTTAAGAAAAATTTTCACACGAAATCGAAGTTAATGATATCCAAAAGCGGAAAATACACAACCGTGTTTGTCTAATAGATATATAGTTGATATAGAACATCAACTTTAGATAGTTTTACTAACCAAACAAATCAAATTATTCGCCTTTTAACAATTTATAATAACTAACCAATGGCATTCAGTAATACAAAAATGAGGTATTCCCGAACTCTTTCACATTTCCCCACGGTTACCGCGGTTGGCAGCATTTATTTTTGCATTTTTGGTATGTTTTTGCATGTCACACGGATTCGTTTTTGACATAACACCGATAGGAAAACAAAATGGCGAATTTGAAAAAAAAAACTGAGGGGGCCAGCGGCAAGAGGATTGTGAGTTGAGGGTCTCAGTATGGTTTGTCTATGGTATTTATTTTGTATTTTTTGTATGTTTTTGCATGTCACACGGATTCTTAATTCATATAACGCCGATAAGAAAACAAAATGGCGAATTTGAAAAAAAAACTGAGGGGGCCAGAGGCAAGAGGATTGTGAGTTGGGGGTATGGTTTGTCTATGGTATTTACAGAGGGTGATCAAATTATTACGGTAACTATAAAAAAATTTTATTTTCAGGATTTGGTTCGAAGAAATGGCCTTAATGGCTTACTATATTAAAAAAATTTATTTCTAAACTATATTTTAACAAATAATCTTTAAAAATTATAAAAGTCGATGATTCAAATGTTTCCGATTTGTTTGGTAACCCCCTTTCTTAGTGGACATCTCATTTCTAGTAGGTTGTGCTTTTTTGCTTTTTCAAATTTTTAAATGGCTTTTTTGGGAAAAATCAAAGCCTACTTATTTGAAATCGGTATAATTTGATAAATATGTGTTCTGTGTTTATTTTAAAATTTCAATTTGTGTGCATTCAGTTTGAGATTTTTGTTGTGTTGTGAATTTTTGTGAATTTTTGTGGAACGACGTGTTTTAAGCAATGGGTAGACGAAAAGATCTCTCGCCGGCAAAAATTTCTGAAATTAAGACTCTGCTATTGCACACAGAGCTTTCGCAGAGGAAAATTGCAGCTGTTGCACGGGTAGCAAAGTCGTCGGTGGACATGATAAAAAGAAAAATTCGTGAAAAAGTCGCTCTTTCCCCAAAGAGAACCGGTAAATCTGGGAGAAAAAAAGCCACAACACCACGGGACGAGCGCAAAATTAAAGAAATATGCGTCCAAAATCGGAAAAAGTCACGTAAAATTCTTACACATTTGATTCACGAATCAGGAATCAAAATATCAGACATGACAGTCCGACGACGCATTAAAGACATGGGTTTTACTTGTTGCCGCCCAGCAAAAAAGCCACTTCTCACAAAAACGATGATGGGAAAACGGCTTAAATGGGCAAAACTACACAAGGACTGGACATCCGAAGATTGGCTAAAGGTAATAACGCGTTCAGTTACTTATTAGTTGGCTTTCTTCGATTTATCTGGCAAATTTGTTTTCCTGTAGGTTTGTTTTTCTGACGAGTCGACAGTGCAGATTTTGTCGGATAAGGCCTAGTTTGTGAGAAGAAGACCAGACGAAAATATAAAAAAGAATGCGTAGTGGAACGCGTTAAGCATCCACTAAGCATTATGGTCTGGTCAGTAATCTGCGGAAAAGGTACTGGGCGGCTTTATATCGTTGAAGGAACCATGCGACAGGACCAGTATATTAAAGTACTAAGGACGAAAATGTTGCCACAAACACGTGAATGGTTTCCAAACGGCGACTATGTGTTCATGCACGACTCTGCACCTTTTCACAAGGCCAAAATGGTGACTGCCTTTTTGGAGGAAAAGGGTGTAGAGGTTCTAGAATGGCCGGGGAACTCTCCAGATTTGAATCCCATTGAAAATCTTTGGGAGCTCATGGAGAGGGTGCTAGGCAGAGAAAAAAAATCACTAATAAGCGGGAATTAATCGAAAAACTTATTGAAGTGTGGCACAGAAGCGATAACATACAAAATAATTGCTTCCAATGCATTGAAAGCATGCCAAAACGGGTTCTGGCGGTTATAGCCGCCAAGGGTGGTTTTACAAAATATTGATTTTTTAAAATTATTTTTAAGCTTTATTTGTTAAAAAAAGTTCAGTTCAATAGTTTTTAAGTGTGTTCTTATAATAAAAAAAATAAAGACAAAAAAAAAAAAATAAAATAAAAAAGTTATGTGCCTTTAAGTTTACAAAAATCATTTTTTTTCTAGTGGCCGTAATAATTTGATCACCCACTGTATTGTTGTATTTTTTATATGTTTTTGCATGTCACACGGATTCGTTTTGACATAACACCAATAGGAAAACAAAATGGCGAATTCGAAAAAAAACTGAGGGGACCAGCGCACAGTGTAACATTTCGCTCCTATAGCGGGATTAAATTAATAACGCTCAGAAATAAATGTTTTTGCAAATTTTTTTTACTTATTTTTATGAAAATTGTTTAGAGAAAGGAATTTAATAAATTATATTAATATATCTTTACAAGTTTTGACAAAAAAATAACTAAAAGAACCGACAATTTGCACTTTTTTACTCGTTTGGTATGTCTAACAGTTGCAGAACTTCATGTTCAATAAAACTTTTTCTTTTGGAATGCATCTTACACTTGCCAAATATGAATCTGAGGATATTAATAATCTATTCAGTAGGTTTGTGTTCGTGTCGACTCGCGTAGTTTTTCTGGTAAAAAGTTTCCTAAATTTTCTATTTTCCTTATTCCTGGCTTCTTGGGCGTCCTCCGAAAGTTGGCCGATTGGAAGAATACAGGTGGCAATTATTTGTTTTCCATGAAATAAGACCTTGTGTAGACTAATTGGCATATAACACCACCTATATTTTTTTAGATACAGTTCCCGTGTTTCTGTTGCAAAACTCTCGAAGGCATTTAAGTCAATAGGGAACCCTGACCCAAAAGCTTCTAAGATGATATGAAACTTTTTGATAATTTCTTCGTCGATTCCTGTAATTTCGGCAGTTTTTACTTCATTTCTGAATCATTAGTATTGCCTGACTGTTGAGTTGGCATATCAACCAATAAACCAGTTTCACTTCTAAATCTATCTTGGATTAATTTCTTTCTGGCTTTGACCTTTTCTTTACCATCTTAATTCCTTACCTGCCAAACTTTAACATCCAGTCTGTACGCGATATGAAGTATACATTCCATAAAGCGGATCCAAGAATGAAGGGGACTTAATCCGAAGGACATTGCTAGTTGGTCCACAGACTTTCTCGAAAGATTGGCTGGATTGTTCATTTCAGAAGGCTTTGCACCGCAAATGTAACAGGTTTGTGATGAAGACGTTAAAGATGATAAAGCAGTACATACCTCTTTTCGGAGAGCATTTCGACAAATACTTAATTGCGATAGTAGTATTTCTTTTTCCTGCCTTTCTAAGGTTTAATTCATTTGCAGTAGCAATTTCGTTAGCGCTAAACGAATCTAAAGGGGTTTGCACCTTTCTCTTCTTACTTTTTTCACAGCACTCATCAAAGCTTTTTCTTGGTCTTCCTACCCTGTTTACACGAGATGAAGAAGGAATTTCATCTAAAACTGTTTGTGGTGTGTTAGAGTTTCATTCAACCACGAACAATTAATGCTTTCGAAGCGATCTCGATGGCGACCACTTTTGGTAAACTTTTCGTCAAACCTCAAGCATAAATTTCTTAAAGTTGTCTTAATTGACTTAATTAAGTCCTCAGAAAACGTAATACTATTGAAGCAGCTCATAACAAAAGAAAAAACAGCATTAATGCGCTTAATTTTGATCTTAGCTATCCAAACATCATAAATTTGCTTTTTCGTAATTTCGGTAGCCATCATAAAAAATTAAAAATTTAGTATGGGTGTCGCACCTGTGCGCAAAAAGACACAACACTTTTTTGTTACGTACATACATGGCTCTACAACAAATACGGTCTCCAACTTGAACAACACTGAATAACTATACTTTTGCTCTATTGAATGCATATAACGGATAAATTTATCTTTAATTTTTGTTTCCTCTCCTCTTTAATTTAACTGAAAGTACCCAATATCCCAAATCAACTTACCTTACTATTCAATAAGAATATATTTATTAAAATAAAACAAAACTTTCAGTTAAAATCACGCGAACTAATTGAAAAGAAAATAACAAATCTTGCTCTCTAACCGACCTTCTTATGAATAATTGTACACAACTTGAACTTTGAGATAATTTTTTTCTGTTGCACATGCTTCTAACATAAAAATTTGTTCACAGTTATTTAGTCGGAGGTGTAGGCGGCAAGAAAAGCCTGTTTTTGTTTACATTTGTGATAGCCAATTTTTTAATTAAATCCCGCTAAATAGGCAAATTGTCACACTGTGCAGCGGCAAGAGGATTGTGAGTTGGGGGTCTCAATATGGTTTGTCTATGGTTGTATCCACAGTATTGACATTATGGATCGTCAGGCTGGCTTCAAATGAATTGTTCAAAACAATGTCGGCATCGTTTAACGATCTTTTGCGGTAGTGTTTTTTTGTGAAGTGCCTTGCACTCTTGCCTACTCTTATTTTCTAAGAAAATTTAAATTTTACTTAAGGCTCATAATATGGATCGTTTACTTTTCTTACCCATGTCTTCGTCCTTGAAAATTTGGATAAACTGGTTGATGGCATTGATCCGTTTTGTGAGATTTGATCCCGATGATTCAATTATGTTGTTTATTTCTTGAACTTCCGGGGTTTGTATAGGGCGTAAGAGTTGTTTATGTTTTAGTTCTTGGTGTTGTTTTTGTAGTTGTTGGTGTTGTTCTTGTATATGGTTGTTTTGTTTTTGTAGTTGTTGGTGTTGTGTTTGTAGTTGTTGGTGTTGTGTTTGTAGTTGTTGGTGTTCTGTTTGTAGTTGTTGGTGTTCTGTTTGTAGTTGTTGGTGTTCTGTTTGTAGTTGTTGGTGTTCTGTTTGTAGTTGTTGGTGTTCTGTTTGTACTTGTTGGTGCTGTGCCTGCTCCTGTTGTAACTGCCGCTGCTGCTGTTGTTGTTGTTGTTGTTGTTGTTGTTGTTGATGTTGTTCTTGTTGTTGTTGCTCTTCTTGTTGCTGTAGCAGTTGCAGTTGCTGCTGCCGTTGTTGTCGCTGCTCCTGCTGTTTTAGCTCCATATTGGGGTGGTTATGCGTGCTTATTATTTGCGTTACAATCAGCTTGTTTTTGTTAACATATGCTCTAATTTTTATAAGAGCAGGGCAGTTAGTTTTATGTTATCAAAAAAAAATGTTTTCTTTTATAAATAAATTACGTTGATTCACGTGTGCCATTTCCTTTAGAAGTGAATACTCCACCTCTAACACACTTGAAGAGAACTTCTTCGTATGGGATGTTTAATTTCATTACTCCTTTTAATTTTTTTGAATTTTTCTTTGAGAATTCTTGCTTTTCAGTGGTAGTATATAATTGTAAGCATTTTTCAAATTGGCTATAATGGTCAAAAGTTTGGCCAATGTAAATGCTGTTGCTAGATATCTATATATTAATCAAAAAGAAAATAATTACTATATATACAAAAAAAATGCACAAATGATGCTATTCTCTTGCATTTTTACCATCTTATTTTAAATTGAAAAAAAAAAAACATTTTTATTTAAATCACAGAGGTATTGAAGAAACCTACTAACCCCCTAATTAATAAACGGGAAATTCAAAAATTGTATCCCACTGGAAAAATTTTAAGTTCATAAGTAAATATATTAACGATTATAAAGGGTGATTTTTTAAGAGGTTTAGAACTTTTTTTAAAAAAAAAACACAAAAAATTCGAAAAAATGAATGAAATATTTATTTGAATCGATAGTTTGAACCTTGCAATTTAATGTTTAAAGATAATTTCATGCAAATGTTGACCGCGGCTGCGTCTCAGGTAGCCTATCCGCTGAGTCCAATTTTGGCATACTCTTTCACACATATCGGCCGGTATCTCACGAATGAATGCATGGATGTTGGCTTCCAGTGCGTCAATCGAAGCGGGCTTGTCCCTATACACATTAGCCTTGGCATACCCCCACAAAAAATAATCTAATGGTGTCAAATCGCACGATCTAGGCGGCCAATTGACCGGCCCGAAACGTGAAATTAACTGTTCACCAAACTCGCCTCGCAATTGCGCCATTGTTTCGCGTGCTGTGTGGCATGTGGCACACACATATCATGCAAGTCAAGAACTTCCATTTCGGGCAAAAAAAAGTTTGTTATCATCGCTCGGTAGCGTTCACCATTGACAGTAACGCTGCGATTCGCATCATCTTTGAAGAAATATGGCCCAATAATGCCGCCGGCCCATAAACCGCACCAAACAGTGGCTTTTTCGGGATGCATTGGTAGCTGTTGCAATGCTTCTGGCTGATCTTCACTCCAAATGCGGCAATTTTGCTTATTTACGTACCCATTCAACCAAAAATGAGCCTCATCGCTGAACACAATTTTTCGATAAAAAAGCGGATCCTCGGCCAGCTTTCCAAGAGCCCATTCACCAAAAATTCGGCGTTGTGGTAGGTCGGCTGGCTTTAGTTCTTGCACCAGCTGTATCTTAAAAGGCTTTACGCCCAAATCCTTCCGCAAAATTTTCCACGTAGTGCTGTAACAAAGGCCTAACTGCTGGGAAC
The DNA here is from genome assembly GCA_951230905.1 of Cheilosia variabilis. NCBI lineage: Eukaryota > Metazoa > Arthropoda > Insecta > Diptera > Syrphidae > Cheilosia > Cheilosia variabilis. The sequence continues at coordinate 54,395,240 of OX579676.1, forward strand.
GGCGCCGAATCGACATTTCGCGGTCTTCTGTCACACTAGCTAATACGGCCGCAATATTTTCTTCACTACGCACAGTACGTAAACGTGTTGGTGGTTTAATGTCCAACAAAGTAAATTTGGTGCGAAATTTGGTCACAATCTTCCGAATAGACTGCTCAGAAGGTCGAGTGCCGATCATAAAATGGAAGCAGCGCGCGATGAACATTTCGAACCGAGCACGAATTTTGATAGTAAAATTCAATAATTTGCAAGCGTTGTTCATTTGTAAGACGATCCATGGTTAAATTGCAAACCAAACTGAAGCTGTTTGACAGTGACACAAGGTACTAAACACACGTCAGCTGTCAAAACCAGTGTTGCCAAAACCAAACCAGCTAAAAAATCACCCTATATATTATGTTAGCGAGGAATTTTCAATTGCCCGGAAGGTACAAGAGAAAGCAACAATGGTATGACTGGGAGTGTGTAGCTGCGAGGAAAAAGTCGTTTTCCTGCTTACGTTTGGTCAGAGAATTGGGCACCAACACGGCAAAAATGATGTACCATGAAGCAAACAAGGCGTACAAAAACCTTTGCAGACGTAAGGAATCACTCTACTTGGAACAACTCACAAGAACACTTGCGAGAGCAAAAGATAGTTACTCGTTTTGGAAACTTGTTAGGACCTTTAACGGTATAGGTTTTGCAAGGGGCATACGTGTTGAAATGACTGTACTTGCCGATCATTTCCAGTCATTATTGAATCCGCCATGTAGTTCTCACTTGGTAAGTTATGCTCTACCATACACAAGAGTGGACTCTCTAGACAGTGAAATTTCACTGCAAGAAGTTTGTAATGTATTGCGACGCTGTAACCTAAATAAAGCACCAGGAGAAGATCGCATTCCCTACGAGTTTTTTAAGTTTGCGACAAATGGGTTCCTTGAAAAACTAACGATAGCATACAATTACATATTCGACTCGGGTGAGGTACCAGATAGCTTTAGAAGAAGCATAATATTTCCATTGCTGAAAAAAGGAGACCCTAATGACCCGAACAATTATAGAGGTATTTCCTTCATGAACACCGCTATGAAAATATTCACCGGAATCATCTTAGATCGCCTGACAAACTGGATACGGGAAAATGATTTACTGAGCGAGTTCCAGGCGGGTTTCAGAAAGGGGTACTCAACTGTAGATAACATATTCACCCTGACAAGTATCGCACGAACTTACCTGGATAAGGGTAAAAAGCTCTATATATTCTTTGTCGATATTAAGGCAGCTTTCGATACTATCGACAGAAAGGCTTTGTTTTACAAATTAAGCAATCTAGGAGTATCGACGAAAGTTCTTAGTATTATACAAAGCCTGTACAAATATAACAGGGCTGCGGTATGGAATGGGAAACAATTATCCAACTGGTTTGAATCAGAGATGGGGGTTAAGCAAGGCTGTCTTCTGAGCCCACTCCTCTTTTCAATTTTCCTTGATGACCTTACAACATTTCTACAGGGTGGAATCGAATTTGATGGAATTCATATAAAGCTTTTACTTTATGCGGATGATATTGTCATTATGGCGGAGTCCCCAACGATGATGCAAATGATGATGAATAAACTGCAACATTACTGTACAACGTGGAACCTCAAAGTCAACGTAGCTAAATCTAAAGTAATGGTTATTAGTAATGGAGCTGGAAGGTACGCAAGGCAGGAAAAATGGTACTGGCAAAGTGAGGAAGTTGAGATTGTTAAGACTTACAAGTACCTTGGAGTAACCTTAACACCTACAATGTCATTCAAATACCACCTTCAAGAAAAACTAAAAGAAGCGAAGAGGGCAATCAACTGCAACTGGAAGGTGATACTTGGCAAAAAAAACATCCCACCGAGTTCTAAATTCAAAGTTTTTGATGCTGCCGTTCGATCTATATTGTGTTATGCTGCACTAGTTTGGGGTATCTCTCGGTATGACGAAGTAGAAAAACTTTTAAGATATTTTTAAAAGAAAATCTTCAGGCTTCCAGAAAACACACCAAATTATATGTTGCATCTGGAAACAGGACTGCCCCCTCTATACATATTTACAATCAGGTTGCATTTTAAGTATATATTGAACGTAATGACGCTTCCCAGCCACCGCCTCCCGCATATAGTGGCAAAACACGCAATCCGTGGACAACTTCAATTTTTCGAAGAATGGACCAGATTGAGCGCCGAACATAATGTTCCGATAACGGAATATAATGCAGAAGTGTGGAAAGCAAATATCCAGGAGCTGTTAAGGAGAGTCGATGAAGCTCATCGCGCGGAGTGTAGAGCCAGAGCACAGCAGAGTGAAACCAGGTTAACGTATCGAATACTCAACCACGATCTTATGGAGCAAAACTACTTCCATGATCAAAATAGTATAGAAATTATTTCAACAATTTTCAAGGTCAGAGGGGAACTTCTTCGTTTAAACTATATGCCACACAGATCGGACAGCAATTCAGATTGCAATCTATGTTATCTACGTGTGAAGGAAGACATTCAGCATTTCATCGGAGTTTGTCCTATACTAAGACGTATCAGAAGAGTACATTGGGGTAAATCTACACTTACGGAAGATGAAGTTGTTTTGTACTTAAATGGTCAGGATTGTAATGCACTTTCATGTTATGTAAGATCGGCTATGAAATATCGACAGCAAATTGTAGATGAAGCATTTTAAATGTAATCTTATCCGGCTGACGGCACTTGCCAATGCACGTTATTGTGAATTATGTGAAATGAATGTATTATATATATATATAATTAAATAACATCTCAATTTAATAATAATAATAAATAATAATATATTATGTTATATTAGAGTTGGCCTAGTAGTATAAATTCCACCAATATAGTGACTTTTCTATTTGGTAATTAAATTATATACAGCATTCTATATCTGTATCTACCATGATCTATGTACTATGTACAATCTAACCAACAAACAAAAAATCAAAAGAATATGTTGTGTTTTAGGCAGTTAAATTGGTTCTTAGGTATTCTCATATTTATGTATAAGATGTGCTAAGATGTGATAAATAAAACAAATGTAATAATAAAACAAATGAAATACCTACTGCACGTAGACAGACATTTTGCTTTTGCAAAGCCACAAAATATTATTCGAAGAAAGATTTTGTATAGTTTCATCGGTTGTGGGAATTGCAAACTTTTATGGATTACGCACATTCATTTATAATGGGCCTTAGCAATAAACATTTTTAGTTTCGACTCTAAATTTTCGTAGTTCACTGCGGCTATATTTGATGCTATTCGCACGACGTTAGGTACACGGGGTAATGTGGGTCGCTTCGCTCGCTTAAAGGGATCTAAACTCCAGTATTTCATTTTCGGGCACGAGCATGTACGTTTTAAGGCCCAACTTATTTCTTAAAATACTATTTTGAATTATTACGTTGTGTAAAATACGTAGCCGTCGACCTAATAATGCGAATAGCCACTTCGATAATCCCTCAAAGTTTACACGTCATCCCTAAACAAAAATTGCCTACCATTTATTGACTAATATTATATTATTATATAACATATATATTGTTTAATTATCGGAAGAAATAATGGGCCCTATCAATAAATATTTTTCATTTCGACTCCAAATTTGAATGGTTCACAGCTATATGGCTATATTTTCGATACAATTTTCGTAAATTTTAAGTCGAGACTAAAATTAGTTATTAGGACTGCGTAATAAGTATACTTACATATTTTCTTGCCATGGTTTTTTAGTTTTCTTTATTTGTCAATAAATTGTTTCAATACTTTTTTTTTAATTTCTTACTTTTCGAATAAATAACTTTTCACAGATAAAGTACCTACTCAACTCAAATCGTTACGAGAAATTCAAATTATTTTCGTACTCCCGTTATACGTCTCGCCAGGGAAATTTTCGAGCAGTTGATACGTCAAAATATTTGCAAAAACGAAAATCATTAAGCAACCACACAAGCAGTAAGGAGTCGTCCACAATATCTTGTTAGTTCATTATAGAAAAAGTTAAGAAATTATGGCATAAATAAAAAAAATATACAACTTCTGTCTTTTTCAAAGAAACATACAAAATTTCAATACATTTCTAATCACGCATTTTGCGATAAAAAATTGTCATTTCAAGTGAATTTTGTAGTATGGTAAACATAAGGCGATTTTTATTTCATTGCATGATCTACGCAGCTCATGCGATGACAGTGTTTTTGTAAATCATGATAGAATTCAATGAATGAATTAAAAACTTCTTGAAAAAACGAATAATGCGTCTAAAATACGCAATATGAAAAATGTGCACTTGAAATATTCATTTTAAACCATATAGTTTACCTTTCAATTAAAAAATTAAAAAAAACTTTACTACTGTACTATACCAGTTTTTAAATCAAATTTAGTCTTTTATTACAATAATTTACTAAAACACAAAATTAAGTTCTTTTTTAATTTTAAATAGAACGGTGTTAAAAAAAAATTAAATCTTCTCGAAATCTTTCTCATTCATTCTTCCGCATAGATTCCCTTACCTAAATCTTGAACAAATTACGAATAATTTTACACATAAAGATTATACATATTTCCATTAAAATCCAATATTTTTTATAATTACAATCTAAATTCATTTGCAGAGTTTTTTTTATACGTTTATGTGAAATCGCTTTTAATTAGTATTAAAAACGTTTTCAGTTGATTGCAAACATTTTGTACGGCGGAACTTAGGTTTGCTTTCATTTTATTTATTACATATTTATGGGTTGTTCATTCTCTCGCCTTTATTAATAACGTAAATGCCTATAATTATTGGTGTCATCCTGTAGTCTCTTTATATGAACTTAGCGAAGACAGTTTACAGTTACGTTATCGAATGCAATTTACGATAAAAGCGGGAATATATTTTTAATTCTCAACGAACTTTTTAACAAACTGTTTGCGAGAATTTTTGCTCTGCTTTATATTTTGTGATTTTGATTTTACGTTGTAATAGTAAATTTTACCACATCCCGGAATATATACATAACCAGGAGAATTTTGAATTAAATAAATATGGCTTTAGCACAGGTAAGTCTTTGAAGTTATTGTTTTATGCATTTATGGAAGCAAGATACTTTGGTATCATTCATTAGAGGCCAATACGATAGTCACTTTTGTGATAGTTATAAACTATCTATAGACTAATAATGTTTAATGTGTTTAATGTGTTTAAGGCAGTGAAAGTGGTTCTTAACTATTTTCTTTCGAAGTGGCTATTCGCACGACGTTAGGGACACTGCTTAGGTCGACGGCTACGTATTTAATTAAAAAGAGTATTTTAAGAAATAAGTTGGGCCTTAAAACGTACAGGCTCGTGCCTGAAAATGAAATACTGGAGTTTAGATCCCTTTAAGCGAGCGAAGCGACCCACATTACCCCTATTTGCCGTGTTTATCCATAGCCATCGACCTAAGCCGTGTCCCTAACGTCGAGCGAATTTTCTTTCGCCTATTGATATATAAGATAAGGTCATTACTCCATAGTCCATAATTTGTTTTCCAATATGTTTCGTATTTGAAATGGGTTAGATTCTGTAAGGCGAAACGTTCAAATGTTTTCATGCGCTTGAATAATTAGCTTTAAGTTACCCAAGTAAATTGTTAGTGCGCACGAAAACGTTTGAACTTTTCGCCTTACAGAATCTGACCCCTGGTCACTATTATGTTAACATTTCTACCACTGGGCGAACTCTAGTAATAAACAATATTCTACCCCACATGATATGTATAGATCATGGATTTCCATTACTTTTTATTTCATTTGAGATGTCTTTTGGATCAGCGACGATGACATTCTTTGCCATTGGCATTAGCTTGAGAGTAATATTGTTAGAATACGATGTGGAATGGGAGGAAATTATCACCCCTATCGAGGTATCCAATTGGAACGAAATTTTCTCTGATTCATACTAATGTGGTATTCGATTGGGCGTTCTCAGAGCACTTTTTCTGCTCTCAGAGCAGTTTTTATGTTCGTTTGGTACAAAAAAATTAATCTTTTTCGGATTTCAGAGCACTTTTGCGAATCTAGATATTTATTCAGATTTCCTTCAGATTTACAACTGCGTTTGAGAACTGTTGAAGTTTATTTACGTCTTCATGAAGTTTTTATACTGCAAAGAAAGGCATTGCATCGGGTGAATTGAATATATTCTTGTAAATCATTAATTTATGTATACATATTTAGAACGCATACTGAATGTAACGCAAATCAATGAAGCATTATTTTACATATTGTTATCAATTTATATTTTTAAGAAAAACTTAGTATTAAATATGTATTTAATTTTATTACAATAAACATAGCAATGTTTGGTACAAGTAGATACAATTTACTGGATATTGCATATATATAATTATAATACAGATTCAGTGTTAAGATAAACAATTAAGTTACAATTGAACAATTTGATTTAAAAGTTCAAAATTGATTTCTTTCTATGAAATACGGCTAACTTGTGTATAATACATAAATTGCACTTGTGTGAGTGCTTCTCGAGTGGATTCTGACGTCAAATCCAGAAGCGAAATTCTCTTCTCAGAATCACCAGAAGAGTACCTTTTATTCCAATGGAACGGTTGCAGAAGTGAATGTTTTGGTTACGGACTTTTCCGGACGCTTCTTTTAGCCAAATGGAAAACTATATAAGGCAGTCACGAATCGATCATAGTCTTGTCTCTTAAAAATCTGAAAAGATAAAATGATTGTGTTACAAAATATTATTAACTAGTATATAATATAGTATGTAATACTATCTATTTACATATATAAAACAAAGTTGCATCAGTAAGAACGCCTATCACTCGAGAACGGATCGTCCGATTTGAGCTATCTTTTCTTTGTTGTGTCTGTCTACGCCTAAGTAAGGTTTATGCGACGAGAAAGTTTTAATATTTTAAAAGGAAATTGTACTGGAATTTTTTTTTTTTTTAATCGTAGTAACTACTTTTTTGAACAAGAATTTCAGAATCAGACCACTAGAACCAAAAATGAAAAACTGTTTTTTTAAAAGCCGTTTATCTCTGAATGTTTAATTTGTCGGTTAATGAGTTCTGGTCGAACATATTTTTTTTATCACGGATGGAGCCGGATGGGAACAGCTAGTTCTTAAATAAATGATCAATTGAATGTCCCGAAAAAAAAATTCAATTAACTGATATGCGCTTTGTATGTTTGTTTACTGTCATACAATGTCATAATTTATTATTATTTGTACCACATGTTTTTCCTTATGCTTTACTTGCTAAACATAACAAATAAATTTAAATTATATTCTTGGTGTTCCGCGCTGAGTTGAGCGGGAAGAAAAAGTTAGTTTGGAATGGTTGATTCTCAAGCGGTATGGTGAATGAAGAAAAAATAAAACGCTGTTATTTCTGATATGGATCGTTAAAGAATTTAACTTTACTTTTTTGCTGCTAGTTAAAGAGTGATCTTAAGTTACAATTTTTCCTCCCTTGAAGCTTCTGATGGCTTCTATACAATAATCAGCTGTGCGTTCAGGGGTTAATGACCATACAATACAGACAATGCAATATTAGTTTTTTCGTTGTATTAGAGCAATTTTGTCTAACGCATACATAAAATTTCATAGATGTCTGCCCTTTCGTTTACTCCTTCAACAATGCCCCCCATCTTCGGAGTGGGTGTTAGAGTGCACTGCGCTGGTAGATGCATCTCGCTCACATGCAATTCGGCCATAATGAAAATTCCTGGACTGGTGGTTAGAAGTTGCAACCATAAGACACATATGACAATGACCTGTGTTGGAGTGAGATCTGCATTATTCGTTGTTCGTCGTGCTGCCCAAATTTGACAGTTCTCGTTTTCTGTCGGTTGTGTGGTGTCGTGGAGTGTATTTTCTGCAAATACACATTTTCTTCCTTTCCTTTACGCGCGCTAGTGTTGTTGGGAAGCAACATGCTCCCGGCCCGGCAACGAGAAGTTCACGGTCTCAGCCGCGGTGTGTCGTGTTGTGTTACTCCGGAGCCCGGATCTCTGCCTCTAGTGTTGTGTATTTGCTCTGGTTGATATTGGTGTTTCATCTCCTTCGGGATTTGCTTCTGTGTTCTTGATTGGCCAAATCCTTCCAGACACATTGCCTCGTCCATATTTGGGGTTAGGTGCCATGAAACATACAAAAAAAATGCATTAGTGTTTTGTAATTACAGTGCAAAGTGGTAAAAGTGCAAAGCATATTGTTGCACTCTGTTTATGGTGTGCTAATGTAAAGCCTAACTAAAGTGTAAAGCCTAACTAGAGTGTTTAAAAGATGAATTATGAAATTTAGTGTTTTGTTTTTGTTTATTTCACTAGGGATTATTGTAAGTTCATTAGGAGTTTTTGTTTTGTTTTCATGTGTGCTGTTGGTAGTTAAAGGTTATGGGGGTGAGTTTGTGATATTGTTTTATGTTGATGATGGCAAGGGGGATATTTTTGCGATCGGTCGCTTGAGTGTCGAATTTTGTGTTTTAATGGTCACCACGCGCGTTAGACCGTCCGACCCGGGGTGTAGATCGATTATTCGCGCGAGTATCCATTCGGATGGGGGGAGATTGTCTTCCTTGACGAGGACAATATCTCCCATTTTTACATCGGGTTGCTGTTGCAACTACTTTGGACGCTGTTGAAGCAAGTGCAGGTAATTTGTGCTCCAATGCTTCCAGAATTCCTGGGTAAGTCGCTGCAGGTATTTCCATCTGTCCAAATTGTTGATTTTCCTTTCTGCTAAGTTCCTGTCCGGCAATGCACGCAGTGGTGCTCCAATTAGGAAGTGTCCGGGCGTTAGTACATTCAGATCGTTGGGATCTGACGTCATTGGACACAGTGGTCGAGAATTGAGGCATGCTTCGATCTGTGTCAACAGTGTCGCATATTCTTCGAAGGTTAATTTCGATGATCCAATCGTCCTTTTTAAGTGATGTTTTATTGATTTTACACCTGCCTCCCACAACCCTCCAAAGTGTGGTGATGATGGAGGGTTGAAATGCCACGTCGTTTAGTACGATGCCAGGTTTGCGGCTACTTCTGCTGACCATTCAGCCGTGATGAATTTGCTGTTCTTTCGCAGCTCGTTGTATGCTCCCTTGAAATTGGTGCCACAGTCGCTAAACATGTTGGCACAGTTTCCTCGTCTGGCAACAAATCGTTTGAAAGCTGCGATGAATGCCGCTGCACTTAAGTCGCTGACTAGTTTGAATTGCGATGTATCCCTTGCTTATTCTGTTGCATCTGCCTTTCCACATTTTGATTTCCACAGGTCCAGCATAGTCAACACCTGTGTTTGAAAAGGGTCTTGAAATTGTTACGCGCGCGGATGGAAGGCCCAAGTAACAATTCGACTTCGGTAAGGCGCTATCGAAGCTATTTCACCTCCCGCAATATTAACTGCATAAGGTATAAAGGAAACGCATTTGGCGCACTTTAATGCAAGTATTTACTTATTCAAGACTTCCTGAACAGCTTGGATAGACCTTACCGAAACAATATTATGGAAGCTTTATAGAGGCTCCAAAATGAACAAGAAAAATATTTATTTTTTTTATTACATTTTTCAATTTTCCATTTTCTTATTTCTTTTATTTTTTTTATCTTCTTAACAAACATTTTCAAAGACTTTTTGCAATTTTCATGGAATTTACATTTACGTACTCCTTATAATTTACCTTTTACTTACATGCGTCGCACTGAGAATCGAACATGGGTCCTGTTGCGTAGTAGGCCAATACACTACCCCTAGGCTAATTCGTCATAATGCTGTAGCAGTGATAAATCTGAACTACTTGGTACATTTTAGAGTTTGGTTAAGATTTGCAATAAACTTGCAGCTTACTCGACCGAAGTTGTAAGGAAGACATTTAGTGTTACCCTTATTTATTCATGGGCGAAAAGTGTTTATTTAAAATCACATTACTGACATTTTTTTTCATGTGCTAGAAGTATTTTATTTCTTGTAATTTTTCCCCGATTCATTAATTATGGTTTCTTTAGACAGCTTTGATTCATTTCATATGAAATTGATTTTTACCTCTATAAAGCCTCCATTATGTAAGTTAGGAGGAGTACGAGTAAGTGCTTCTGTACAGCTTCCAATCGCAAGCGGTTGACTGCATCATGACAGTTCATTGCTTTTACAATGCCTTCGGTCAGAAGCTCTAAAGAAGCTTCTAGGAAGCGCTTCGAACCACAAGCTTTATCGAAGCAATTCAGTTTCCACACATCTCCAGACACATTTTCAGATGTCTAATAGAGATCTTATCGAAGCTTAATTCCATATCCCTCTATAAAGCCTATGTATATGCTTCGTAAAGGACTTACTGAAGTTATTATCGAAACAATTGCTTCGAAATAGATCAACTTCGTTTAACAAAGACTATAGAAGCTCTATCGAAGCTGTTGCCTACAGAAATTACAAATTTGAACCTTACCGAAGTAAAATTGTTACTTGGGAGGCTCCCCATTAGCTGCTCCTGCATTTTTGCATTATAGCGGTGGCACCGAACACATTTGTGAATTGTTGATTTAACGAGCCTTTTTAGATTCGTTATCCAATACATGTTACGTATTTCGGCTATTATCATTTGTTGGCCACCATGAAGCGTTCTTTGATGCGTGTCTGTAACTAGTAATTTTGAAAAGTGGTGCCTATCTTTAAGTATTATTGGGTGACGTTGATCAAATGGGAGTGGTGAATTCGAAAGTCTGCCCCCTACACGAAGAATGCCTCTCTCATCAAGAAATGGGTTGAGGCTTCGAATCGAGCTTGTCTTCGGTATAGCCAGTTTCCCTTTCAGCGCTTCAATTTCCTCCTTAAATAGTTCTTCTTGTACTACTTTGATGAGCTGATAGTGAGATGACCTCAGTTCATCTGCAGTGATCGGATGCATATCCAGTGGCCTCCGTGCTGGCATATCTCGTAAGTTGTCGAGATATCTTCGCCAAATCGCTGTACTCCGTACTAGACGTTTTAAGGTTGAAAATTTTTGGAAGAATTCGTTGTCCGTTATGTTGAATAGACATTGGCTTGCTTCCCTTTTTGTTTCCTCGACTGTTAATGGAGGATTTGTTGTTGGTTGATCGCATGGCAAAAAGCCTTGTAGAAAGTGTGGACCATGCCACCACAGTTGGCTCTCGATTAACTCTTCAGGGGAAAGTCCTCGAGAACCAATGTCCGCCGGGTTGTCCTTACTGCCTACATGACGCCAGATAGCCACGTTTGTTAGAGATTGAATTTCTGTAACTCTATTGGCCACAAATGTTGTGCGAATGGCTGGACTGCCTTTTATCCATGCCAAAGTTATCATGGAATCGGACCATGCAAACATCTCAACCTGTTCGAATTGCATGGCCCTTGCCATTCTATGTAAAAGCTTTGCAAGTAATACTGCCGCGCAAAGCTCCAGTCTCGGCAAAGATATTCTTTTTACTGGGGCCACTCTTGTTTTTGACGACAGCAAGTGAATTCTTTCCTGCCCTCTTGATGTGACCCGTGCGTATATTACTGCCGCGTATGCTTTCTCCGATGCGTCACTGAAGCCGTGTAATTGGATCTGCGATGTTCCATCACATGCTATCCACCGTGGGATCTCTATTTTCTCCAATTTCTGAAGACCAGTTCGAAGTTCTGTCCACGGTCCTTCTATTTCTGGCATTATGTGAGAGTCCCAGGGTAGTGCTTTGATCCAAAGCTGCTGCAAAATCAACTTTGCTTTGATTACGCACGGGGAAATCCATCCTAGAGGATCAAACAGGCGCGCGATATCGGCCAGTACGGATCTCTTTGTGTGCTTTGTCACAGCAGGTACGTTAATCCTGAACGTAAATGTGTCCCTTGCAGGGTGCCATTGGATGCCCAACATCTTAATTGCATCCTGTGAGTCAAATTGTAAAGGAAGATTCACTTCTCTTTCCCTTTCAGGTATTCCTTCTAAAATTGTTTGCGAATTGCTGGCCCATTTGCGCAACGGAAATCCAGCTGAGCTCAATGCCGATAACACATCCGTTTGCATCTTGATGGCCTCTTCTTCGTTGTCAGCTCCATATATGAAGTCATCGACGTAGAACCCTGCGCTGATTGCTTTTGTTACCTGCGGTTGGCAGTCTTCGATGTCCATTGCTAGCTGCTGCAACGTTCGTACAGCTAAGTATGGGGCTGATGCAGTTCCGAATGTGACGGTGTTCAGTGCATACGTCTTAATAGGCTCGTCGCATTTTGACCTCCAGAGAATAAGTTGGTATGACGTGTCCTTTTGTGACATCCAAATCTGTCGGTACATCATGCTGATATCAGCTGCAACTGCCACCTTGAATTTTCTCCACTGTGCTATCAGGTCAATTATGTCCACCTGAAGCCGTGGACCAATCATAAGGAAATCATTGAGTGATACTCCTCTAGACGTTCTGCATGACGCGTCGAATACAACTCGCAGTTTGGTTGTCGTGCTCGATTCCTTAAACACCGCGTGGTGAGGAAGGAAATAATGCTTACCCTCACATTCGACATCTTTTGAAACTTCCTTCATGTGTCCTAGGGTAATGTACTCGTTGATGCATGCTGAGTAGGCTTGTCGAAGTTTTTCGTTAGCGATGAGGCGTTTTTCAATTTGAAAAAATCTTGCCATTGCTGCCCCTTTAGAGTTGCCAAGGTTGGGTCGAATATTTTCCTTGAACGGTAATCGTACTTCATATCTACCATCCTCTTTTCGAATTGTAGTGTTTTGATAGTGTAGTTGACACATTTCTTCTTCTTGTGTTAGTTTTCGTGTCTCCATATCCTCCTCGATCTCCCAAAATTTTCTAAGCTGTACATCCAATGTGGTGTGGTGGCTTCGAACTGTTACCGAAGTCACTTTGGGATTGGTGCTTGCAGCTCCGGTTAAGATCCATTCCAGTTCTGTGTTTTGCGCGACTGGGGATCCATTTTGTCCTGGAATTAACCCTTCGCGAATTATCGACGCATAAACATCGGCACCTAAAAGCATGTCAATCTTTCCAGGACGATTGTAGGACGGGTCTGCCAATGGCAAATTCGACAAATGATTCCACGAAGATGTACAAACGTGGTGTGTTGGCAACATTGAGGTCAATTGGGAAAAGACAAAGGCTCTAACATCGAGACAGAAATGGGGATTGGTGAATGAAAACAGAGTGAGGTCGACAATAGAATTGGAAGTGCCCGTTGAACTTTGTCCTAAACCCTTAATATCCGCATATGCCCTTTGCTTTCTTAAGTTAAGCAGCTGGGCAACATTTTCTGTTACGAATGTGGCTTCTGAGCCAGGATCTATTAATGCCCTAAGTACGTGTTGATTACCATTTGAATCTACAACCTTAACTAACGATGTTGCTAGCAAGACTTTTGATCTCATTTGGTTTAGGTATGAGTTAATGTTGTTGTTTGATGTTGACGCAACATTCTGGTCAATACTCCGCCCATTTTGGGAGCTACTCTGATTCGCGGCCTGAGTTTGGTTGGGGTATTGCATGTAGCTTTGTGCCGGTACATTATTTGGTCCATTGCTCCACCCACTTGGAGGAATGAACTGATTCGCATTTTGGATTAAGTGAGTGTTGTACTCTGTATGATTGTGTCCTTGAAAGGATGAAGCATGTGGGTAATGGTTGGCGGTGTTACCATTATGAGGCCTTTGATTGTCGAAGTGTAAAAGCGTGTGGTGCTTTTGACCACATTTTTGGCAACGATTGCCGCTCTTGCAGTTAGACGAATGGTGATCGTACCCTAAGCAATTTGAGCAGACAGCGTTCGCCTTTACTGCTTCAGCTCGAGCCTTCACTTCCATTTTTAAAAAATGTTTGCATTGTCGTATTCCATGCGACGCCTTGCAAAGTCGGCAAAGAAATTTCTTTGTCTCATGTGAGTGCTTTACATGATAAGCAGTTGGTGTAGATTTTTTGAATGTTTTTGGAGCCTCATTTGACTCCATGATATTTTCGAGCGAGCTAAATCTTCCCTCAATAAATTTACTGAAGGTTTTCCATTCTGGGAGGAGTTTAGAACTACCCAATTTCTCTTCCCATTTCTTTTGTATTTGTAGAGGAAGCTTATGGTAAACCACATATATAAGAATGGCATCCCAAGTTTCCACGACCATTCCCAGATTAGATAGTGCATGAATACAGTTTGTGCTAGTATCATGCAACGATTTTAAAGCATCAGCCGTTTCATGCAATATTTTTGCTTGTTCCATTAAAACCCTTAATTGTTTATTAACTAATTTTCGTTTGTTTTGGTAACGCTCCTTTAAAATTTCCCATGCCGCAGCATAGTTTTTTCCATCCGCATCAACTAATAAATGCTGAATTAATAACGCAGCACTATCAGTGACATGGGTTTTAAGAAATTGTAGTTTCTGTATGTCGGATAAGTCAATATTCTGATCCACCATACTTTCGAACAGGTTGTGAAACTCATACCATTCTTCCAACAAGCCCGAGAACTTCTTGATTTGAATTGGTGGCAACCGAATGTCACACACCGAAGCCTTTGTCATGTTTAACCGAGAAACTTCTAAATTTGCATTTGTATCTTTGGCAAATTCATCATAAAGGTCATTAAGACTTCCCGTGAAAGCAAAATATATGCGCTTAATTTTCAAAAAAGTTTCAGCTTCAAGATACGCGTCTTTGAGCGGATCAGACGCATGATTAACGATCGCCTCATGATCCTTTTTTGCGCGTTTGAAACATTCTTCACTGTCCGTTATACACGCATTTACATAACCTTTTGACTTTCGCGACTGGTTTTCTCGTTTAAATTCTTCGAAATCGCTTTCGAGTTCTTTCAAAATAAGTTCTTGCCGTTCGATTTGCTTAGCAAGCTTAGACATTATCACTGCACTTATTTATGGACGTTAGTTTGGTGTTTGAAAGCAGGGAAAACGTTTTTTTTGGCAATTATTGATTATAGTTTTATACTAAACTAAGTTTATGGTATATAGGTACAATTTATGTTGTATATCTATATTGTATTATGCAACAAAAGGTGTAGAAAAAGGAATAATATTCCTACCTTATTGTGCTTTTGCAACTGCAACTTCAGTAATTTAATCTCTCAGTTACAGTTGCAGAAGGCTTTGCGTTGCACAGTTCCTAGCTGTGTTTGCTGAAGTTGACCGTTGTGTCACTTGCGGATCGTTGTACCGCTTTGCGTTGCACAGTTCCTTGCTGTGATTGCTGAAGTTGACCGTTGTGTCACTTGCGGATCGTTGTACCGCTTTGCGTTGCACAGTTCCTTGCTGTGATTGCTGAAGTTGACCGTTGTGTCACTTGCGGATCGTTGTACCGCTTTGCGTTGCACAGTTCCTTGCTGTGCTTTTATGGATGTTGACATCGACTCGTTTAATTTGTGACAAAACGTTCATGAAAAAAATATATGTATATGACTATATACTAATTGCAAAAAAAAGGCGTTTAATTAGGAACAATATTCCTACCTTGAATTGCTCTTGCAACTGCAACTTCAGTAATTTAAACTCTCAGTTACAGTTGCAGAAGGCTTGCGTTGCACAGCTCCTTGCTGTGATTGCTGCCCGTTTTGCTGCTTTCAGACCGTTGTTTGTCTGTTGGATACGGGATTGATGGTGTCGTTGGGTACTGTGGCCGATTGACAGTCCGTCGATGATCGGGTTGCTTTTTGAAGTATAACTTCTTTAGGCGGGCTTGACTTGGGGGGTAAGCTGGTGAACGCGTCACGAAAACGTTACGGAAATTGCAAACGGGACTTGAGAGGCAGATATGAGTTAGTGAAGATAGAAAGAGAGAGAGAGTTTCATATATCTAAGCCACAGCCCACAGTGCAGCAGTGATCCAAGATTGGGGTATTTATCTCTTTTTGCGGGATTTTCTCACTTATATTAAGCTAAAAAGGACAAAGATTTTTTCAAACCTCATCGTACAAAAAGAAAGGGAATTTACTTGTTGATAAAATTTTGTTCCCAATTGCTCATTTCATTGAGAATAAAACAAATTAGTCAACCTACGATCAAATTAAATTTCATGTATAGAAAAATGTTATTCGAAATTTATTTTGTAAGCATTGGAATGTATGCAAAAAAGCCTTTCCTCATTCTCAAATCAAATTTTTGTGTCATTTTTGTATGAAAAATCAAGAATAATGAGACTTGAAACCGAGATAAAGTTTCAAATAATTCATAAGACATTTATTTTATGTTGAATATTATTTTCATTTTAATGCCGAATGTAATTTTATGTTTCTTTTTGTAACGTTTTAAAAATGTGTAAGATGTACCTAAATTTCTATTTTTGTATTAAGGGATTTTTTTTTTGGGTATAACCGTGGGATAACTGCCTCTAAAGTCTGGTATCACTGCAGGGCAGGCATATTGTCTGTATTACACTGTAGGAGAGTCTCACCTTACCTCTCACCGCCAGGTCCCGACCAACCATATGTGCAAGATGTGCAAATGCACAGGGCGCCAAGTTCTGGGGCGCATTGCTAGGAAAGAAAAATTTATTTTATATTGCGTGAACAAATACTGCCATTTGCATTTTAAAGAAAAAGCTTGATCAAATAAGCCCAAAATAACAACATCCATCACACCTGTGCTCAATTATTTCTTGCACATTAACTCACATCACTTGCAATGTTGCAACTTCAAGTAGAATCTAACTCAAAATATCGCAAAATAAAAAATTCCACTAGACATATGCAAGTTCAATTCTTATCTACATAATCTCAAAATATTCCACCCTTTTCATGTAGGTATATTCCTTGCACATGCACTTACATTTAACAAAAGAATCTAGTTCAAGAATCTCAAAATAAAATCTCCTGGGTGATGTGGAAACGACTTATTCATGTGTGCAAATATGAAAAAAGGGCGCTTTCTGTAAATCTTGCACAGGCCGCTAGTTTGGCTGGAGCCGCCACTGCGCACCGCACACATTTTCTTTCTCTATTTCTTTCATAACCAGTTATTTTTCTTATATACAGACACAGGTCACGCCCATTGCACGGTTGCCACTTTGGTATTTTTTTTATCCAAATTTGGTAATGTTTTTTTTTTGCTTTTTGAGTTTCGGTAATTTGGTAATTTTTATCTGGTTATTGTAACTTTTTGAGCAGATGTACCAAGAATGCGAACTCGATATCAACTCATTTAAATGCTACCTTACTGTTTCTGAGTGAACGCATTGCATTATTTGCATATGCGTCATCACCAGGGCCGTCTTTAACCTATTGGAGGCCCTGGGCATATTAGGATAATGGGGCCCCTATGACTTTGACAGAACACTATTTTGTTAGAATAGACAAAAAAAGTAGATAAACAAGTTTAAGTATTTATTTTTATTAACAATCACATGAAACGAATAGATATAAATGTAATATAGTCCACAAAAGCAACTCTTTTAGCATTTACAGGTTAGTGTTTAAAAATCGATGTTATTTGAAGAGGAACCCTTCTAGATTTCAGATGGGCAAAATCGTTAATCACTTCTTCAAAATCTATGCTTTTAAGCATATCAGATTCTATGGACATCAGCGACAAACTGGTTACTCTTTCTTGAAGCATCCTACATCTCAATTCATTTTTAATTCTTTTTAATTTGGAGAAGGAACGTTCCCCACTGCAGTTAGTTACCATCATGCTTAAAAAGATTCTCAATGCGATTTCTACATTTGGAAATGTGTCTTCAATGTGGCTTTCATTCAAAAGTTGATATATTTTTAATATACAATCCTTATTTTCACTGTCTATTCTGTTAAATGCAAACATTCTATTTCTAACTCTTTCTCATTAATATCTTCATAATAAAATTCAGCAAATTCTTTGCAACTTTGTCTCAACTCTTCAGAACTCAGAGTTTCCAAGCGAAAAAATAAATCAAAACGTTTACTGATATTCTTATACGAACTTAATCGCTGTTTTAAATGTACGCTGAGGGTATCAATTATGGGAAGAAAGGTTTCTATTTTAAATTTCTCTCTTCCATTCAGTTGGACTGACGGCGCAGAGCCATCAAAAAAACTCTGGCGAGAACTTCTGCGTTTTATTCTTTGAGATAGGTCCTTGTAGTCAGATTCCGGGTTTCTTTCTTTGGCAGGCGATTCGAAGTAATCAAATTTATCCCTGAGATTAATAATAAAACCATCAAGTGAAGTAAACATATTAGTTGCAACGTCCAGTGTTATTGTTTCTTTCTGAAGACAATTACTTATTTTGTCTATTCTTTCCAATATACAGTTCCAAATTTCCGTTAGTATAATATATTCTAGTTTCCCCATTTTTCTGGACAGACTAAGGGCTTCATCTCTAGTTTCTCGTGCCTGTTCTGTATCTTTTGCGATGGATATCAAAGCTTCCATAACTTGTTCATGACCTTCATGCAAGGCGCTTACTGCATCTGCTCGGGCTGACCATCTGGTTTGTGAAAGACTTTTAACAACTTTTTTTGAACCTAAATGTTCTGTCAATATATTCCACCGACGAGTAGAGCCCGAAAAAAAGTTGTAAACTTTCTGAACCATTTCAAAAAACTTTGTTGCCTCCGATACACACCCAGCAGCATGTACACCTACTAAGTTTAATGAATGTCCCGCACATGGTACAAAAGTGGCAAATTCACATTTCTCCTTGATTCTTGCTTGGAGACCAGTATACTTCCCCGACAAAAATAATTGGAAATTGGAAAAATATTTTGCCAATTTAACCTCATTTATAATTTTCTTTAGAACCTGTTTTCCCATTACGTCAATAAACTCGTTACAAATATTCGCTGATAAATAAGAAATGTTACCTTTTCCAGGATTCCCAAATTTGTTTAAGTGATCTGCTATAAATGGATCGAATTCACTCAATAATTCCACACATCCCAAATAATTTCCATTATTAGGAGATCCTAGGATTTCATTGTCACCGCGAAACGAAAGCCCTCTCGATGCCAAAAATTTTACAACAGCTACAATCCGTTTAAGTACATTTCTCCAATAATCCATTTCATTTTGATGTTGAGATAACAAGTCAACATCTACTCTACCAACCGCTTTACTTCGTGCTAGATAAGTCATCATAGATTGCCTATGTGCTGGGCTATTTTCATGTGCTAAAATTATGTGATTAATGTGCTTCCAATCATTACATCCACTCGAAGAGCATAGATATTTACATCAGATGGGTTAAACAAAGAGCATGAAAAACAAAATACAGACTTTTTGGATGGCGAGTACAACAACCATTTTCTTTCGACGCTTTCATTGTTCTTCAATTTGCGAATAAATAATGCTTTGTTGAAATACCTTGTTATTGATTTATTGCCATCTTTGTAGGCTCTGGATGTATCGGAAAAGTCAGAATCTTTATTGTGAAAATATGCAGATCCCTTACGAATCAATATTTCGCGATTTTTTTCTGTAAAATTTTCTTGAAAATAATCGGCGAGATCGTGTGATATTTCTTCCGGGTTGGAAAACTGTTGTTGTTCTACTGACACAGTTGTAGCTATTTGTGAAATCACCGAATTTTTTGCTCTTTCGTCGCTTTCTTTGTCTTTTCACAAGCTGGTGGAAATTGTTGAAGAACATGAGGATTCAGAAATTTCCGCAATTTGTGAACAACACGACTCATCATTTGGAAGATTTTTGATTTGGTTGCTACTTACAGAAGTTCCTCCAGTAGTAGTAGCAAAATATGATGTTAATTTTGGTAACTTTTCAATTACTTCCTTCTGATGTACAGTTTTTTCCGTTTTTCAGATCCACTAGGATATATGCGTTTCGATATTATACTATAATTCAGCAGGTATTTATTTTTACACCGAAAATAGTCGCTAACACAAAAGGAAACAAGCAAACGATAATTTAATTAAAGAATAGGTACCTCAGAACACAATCAATAACAACTACAAACACAACAAACGTCACAACACCACATACAAATTCAGGGGAATTTTCACGTTCGGTCACGTTCAACTTGGAGCTTCATGCTTCGTTTCGTTCGCTTAATTTAAATGGAGCGAGACACACTTATGACTTATGAGTGTACTATGATATTTTTTTAAAATGTGTGTGCGCTTAGTATACCATTATAATATTTAAATTTATCTAAGCATGCTGCAGTCGGAAAGCCTAACTTTTGGGCGAGAGGAGAATAACTTCGCGCATGTAAAAGCTAGTAAGTTGGTATTGTAGTCAGTAATTTAGGTTCGATTTCTTCGAATTATATAAGTTTTTTGGTAATAAATATTGGTTATCGTTTGGTGATCTGACAGGAACTATTGACTTTGTTGATGTGAGGGGGCCCCTATCGATCGCGGGGCCCTGGGCACTTGCCCAAAGTGCCCAATGGGAAAGAGGGGTCTGGTCATCACCATCCATATAAACCTTTTTTATTCATTATGCAAAAATTTACCGAATGCACTCATTTTCTTCTTTTGACAGATGGTAAACTTCGAAATATTTTCTGTTTCTGTTTATAACTTCTTTAAGATATGGATAGGTTAATTAAACATATTATTTATATACAGACATAAGACTCTAATTTGTTAAAGTTCTGTTAAAAGAAAAAAGTATCGAAAATGGTAGATGATCCCATGCCTTCTAAATAGCAGCTGGTAATTTTGTGCAGAACGTTGTTTAGTTGTTTAAAGACTGACAAAGTTCCTACTACGTTCCTTATTGAATTGAAAAGTCTTGTGTTTTATAAAAGTTTTTTTTTTCAAGCAAGCAATTTTTTTAAAACATAAAAAATATAATTTGTTTTTTTTTTTTGTGGCCTTTTGTCTGTATCACACTGTAGGAGCAAGAGACAGCAGTGCGCGCACACATTTTTTTTTCTCTTCCTCTCATAGCCAGTGTATATAATACCTGGGTCAGTATTTCGTTTGCGAGTACATATAATCAGTGTTAGCGGCACCGACAACCGCAGATTGTAACACTGCTATGATTATTTTTTGTTACTAGAAAATTTTAATAAAAGACGATTTACTAGAGCGTTTTTTTGTGCTTTTTCCCTTTATCCCACGGAGGGCTTTTCGGACATCGCATACAATCATATAGAATTATGGATGGAGCGAAAGAAGTTTTACTTCAGCCGTGTGGTCTAAAGCACACTCGTTTTTTTTTTTACACTATTCCACAGTACACTTTTAAATGTTCTTTTTTATTTTTATTTTTTCACTTTATTTATTCACTTTAATGCACTTGATTTTTATTTATTTTTTTTTTTTTTAAACAAATGAATACGCGGTTTCCTTTCAAAGGACTCGAAGGACCATGTTCCGCGCTGAGTTGAGCGGGAAGAAAAAGTTAGTTTGGAATGGTTGATTCTCAAGCGGTATGGTGAATCAGTTAGATGAACTGATTGATGAAGAAAAAATAAAACGCTGTTATTTCTGATATGGATCGTTAAAGAATTTAACTTTACTTTTTTGCTGCTAGTTAAAGAGTGATCTTAAGTTACAATTTTTCCTCCCTTGAAGCTTCTGATGGCTTCTATACAATAATCAGCTGTGCGTTCAGGGGTTAATGACCATACAATACAGACAATGCAATATTAGTTTTTTCGTTGTATTAGAGCAATTTTGTCTAACGCATACATAAAATTTCATAGATGTCTGCCCTTTCGTTTACTCCTTCAACAATGCCCCCCATCTTCGGAGTGGGTGTTAGAGTGCACTGCGCTGGTATAGATGCATCTCAATCACATGCAATTCGGCCATAATGAAAATTCCTGGAGTGGTGGTTAGAAGTTGCAACCATATGACACATATGACAATGACCTGTGTTGGAGTGAGATCTGCATTATTCGTTGTTCGTCGTGCTGCCCAAATTTGACAGTTATCGTTTTCTGTCGGTTGTGTGGTGTCGTGGAGTGTATTTTCTGCAAATACACATTTTCTTCCTTTCCTTTATGCGCGCTAGTTTTGTTGGGAAGCAACACTTGGTACACAGGCGCCACAAAGAATTCAGCCTGAAGTAGGACTTGGATTTGAGAGTTTTTTGACACTTACCAACACCAGGAGAAGCAAGTCTTCACGATAAAGGACTGCAAAAGACTGTCGGAAGAGTGCGAGCGACTGAAGTACTTGTTCCTACACTTCGCTTGCAAATTTGGTAACCAAAGGAAATGCGAATCCAGCGGATCCCGCAAGAGCAGCACCTTTAGATCGGACTGCACTGCTTGCATAAAATTGCGGGCAGCGGCAGGAAAGACTATTTTTAAGATTACTTCAGTTAATTTGGAACATTCGAACCATCCAAATTCTAAAGTAATAATATTATTACTAAAAACATAATAAGTAGATACATATTATGTATTTTTTTATAACCGTAGGAATTTTTTGATCTAATTCCGGAGATTCGAAGACTGTCCCCATCACAAAAAGCCACGGCTCTTACAGCTCTGGATTTGAAGCCAAATCGAAAACTTTTGCAAAATAAAATTGCTGACGACGAGAAAAAGGTCGTCACATGTCCAATTTGAGACACAAAAGCAAAGTCGACGCAAATGAACTGACAGCAGCAGTTCAACTTCTACAAAATGAATACGGTAATAATTTTATCTTTTTGGCCGAATCAATCTTTTGCAAATATCTTTATATGCAAAAGTTTATCGGTATAAATTCCTTTAGGCTGCCTTTTTTTAATCCTTGGTCTACCTTGATCTGACCTTTATTTATTATTTGTTTTGCATAGGAGCAACAGTGAGCCTCCTGCACGACAACTCGAAATTCAAGGGGCTCTACTTTGCTACAGAAGGGATGAGGAGGGACATGGCTTCATGGCCAGAAATTGTGTTTGTTGATGGGACTTACAAATTACTCAACACCAATTTGACAACGATGATTTTCCTAATTGAGGATGGAAATGGGCGGGGACAAGTTGCTGCAGTAGGTTTACTGTCTACTGAGGAAGAATATGTCCTTCATTGGTTAGTCCAAACATTCCGCCAGAAAAATGAGGATAGCACGGAGAATATCAAGTGCTTCATGACAGACAAGGACCTTGTGGAGAGAAATGTGTTGAAACAAATATTCCCCAACATAAGTGATCCCCAAAAACAATACGTTAGTGGGATTCGTGAAGAGTTTTTTCAAGTGGTGTAAGTCCCATAAGATGGAAACAAAATTTAGAACGGGAAACCAAATTCTGAAACGACAAGTGATCGAAGAGACGGACACAAGCCAAGACGAGCAAAAATTTCGCCAAGTTCTAACGAAAGCGGCCTGTGAACTAATAATGGAACAAATGAATTTGCATGCCGCGATAACCTTTGTAAAGACTGATTTATCGTCCAAAACTGGGTATATGTATTTTAAAGGAAACGACATTAAAGCCGAACCAGGGTATTGTGATTGCCCCATTTGGAAATCTTCAGGTTGCCTTGCAGGCACATTTTCGCAGTGCGAAAGTATTTTGGACTAGAGTTGTTCGGTAGGGAATTGTGCACGACGCGATGGACGAAGGAACACGCTCTAGCAAACCTTCGAAACAACGAAGACAGCACGAAATACGAAGAAAACAATTTTTTACGAACACCGGTGATAAGTAAAATCAACCGGAGGGAAGTAGTGACTGTTGCGCAGAAGCGGAAGATGCTAGCCCCTGATATGGCAGAACTACTAAACTTGGGAAGTTTGGCATGCGGCAATGAATTTGAAGATAGAAGAAAAACACTGGAAAATATTTTAACGGCACTAACTACTCTATTCTTTTTTTCCAGGCATTTACAGGCAAACAAAATATCAATTTTTCTATTTACAGGTAAACGGAATCTTGACATGGTGGCCAACCGTAAGAACAAAGAAATACACACCTCTGCCTTACTAAAATAATAATTGTTTTTTTTTTACAGGAAACATGATGGCCAACCGAAAACACCCACCTTAATCCTAAGCATGTATAAACTTCCAACTTTGTTTCGTATTTAATTTTTGATAAGCCTTTTACTTCGAAATTTAAACTCCTCTTGTCTTGTTCCTATTATCCTACTTTTAACTAATATGCTTTTAATAAATTCCTATCCGAACTAATATTCTTTTTCTAAGTCTATCCTCGATGATAATTTTTTTTTGACTTTTGTTTTTAATGAATGACTTTACATTTAACAGCTATTAACCGTGTTTTTTTTGTACGCTGAATTGCTATTTTTTTAATTTTCCTTCCTTTTCTTTTCTAAGTCTATCATCTTAGAAAAGTTTTTTTTTTTTTGTTTTTTCTCTATGTTTATAGAGTTTTTTTTACTGTTTAATTTTTTATTTTGTTTATAATGAATTATACTTTAAATTTAACCGTTTTTTTTTATCTGCAATATGAATTTTTTTTTTTTACATTTTTCTTCCACTTGGAAGTTTTTTTAATAAATACATAAAGGTTTTGAAAATTTTATTATGTTGTTTTTATGTGCGTTGTACTTACTATACGAAGGAAATTGTGGCGTAAAGTTGGGTAAGTGCGCAAAGTTATTCTTTAAATTTGGCATTTAATTGGTCAAGATTAGTTGATGACTTTGAACGGAGACACAACGATCGCTTTCCTATGTGCTTCTCGGTACCGTGTTCATATATCACGCAGAATCTACTTGCCATTGACCTTGGATGGAATCATGTGCATTTTCTTATTATTATGTTAGCGAGGAACTTTCAATTGCCCGGAAGGTACAAGAGAAAGCAACAATGGTATGACTGGGAGTGTGTAGCTGCGAGGAAAAAGTCGTTTTCCTGCTTACGTTTGGTCAGAGAATTGGGCACCAACACGGCAAAAATGATGTACCATGAAGCAAACAAGGCGTACAAAAACCTTTGCAGACGTAAGGAATCACTCTACTTGGAACAACTCACAAGAACACTTGCGAGAGCAAAAGATAGTTACTCGTTTTGGAAACTTGTTAGGACCTTTAACGGTATAGGTTTTGCAAGGGGCATACGTGTTGAAATGACTGTACTTGCCGATCATTTCCAGTCATTATTGAATCCGCCATGTAGTTCTCACTTGGTAAGTTATGCTCTACCATACACAAGAGTGGACTCTCTAGACAGTGAAATTTCACTGCAAGAAGTTTGTAATGTATTGCGACGCTGTAACCTAAATAAAGCACCAGGAGAAGATCGCATTCCCTACGAGTTTTTTAAGTTTGCGACAAATGGGTTCCTTGAAAAACTAACGATAGCATACAATTACATATTCGACTCGGGTGAGGTACCAGATAGCTTTAGAAGAAGCATAATATTTCCATTGCTGAAAAAAGGAGACCCTAATGACCCGAACAATTATAGAGGTATTTCCTTCATGAACACCGCTATGAAAATATTCACCGGAATCATCTTAGATCGCCTGACAAACTGGATACGGGAAAATGATTTACTGAGCGAGTTCCAGGCGGGTTTCAGAAAGGGGTACTCAACTGTAGATAACATATTCACCCTGACAAGTATCGCACGAACTTACCTGGATAAGGGTAAAAAGCTCTATATATTCTTTGTCGATATTAAGGCAGCTTTCGATACTATCGACAGAAAGGCTTTGTTTTACAAATTAAGCAATCTAGGAGTATCGACGAAAGTTCTTAGTATTATACAAAGCCTGTACAAATATAACAGGGCTGCGGTATGGAATGGGAAACAATTATCCAACTGGTTTGAATCAGAGATGGGGGTTAAGCAAGGCTGTCTTCTGAGCCCACTCCTCTTTTCAATTTTCCTTGATGACCTTACAACATTTCTACAGGGTGGAATCGTATTTGATGGAATTCATATAAAGCTTTTACTTTATGCGGATGATATTGTCATTATGGCGGAGTCCCCAACGATGATGCAAATGATGATGAATAAACTGCAACATTACTGTACAACGTGGAACCTCAAAGTCAACGTAGCTAAATCTAAAGTAATGGTTATTAGTAATGGAGCTGGAAGGTACGCAAGGCAGGAAAAATGGTACTGGCAAAGTGAGGAAGTTGAGATTGTTAAGACTTACAAGTACCTTGGAGTAACCTTAACACCTACAATGTCATTCAAATACCACCTTCAAGAAAAACTAAAAGAAGCGAAGAGGGCAATCAACTGCAACTGGAAGGTGATACTTGGCAAAAAAAACATCCCACCGAGTTCTAAATTCAAAGTTTTTGATGCCGTTCGATCTATATTGTGTTATGCTGCACTAGTTTGGGGTATCTCTCGGTATGACGAAGTAGAAAAACTTTTAAGATATTTTTTAAAGAAAATCTTCAGGCTTCCAGAAAACACACCAAATTATATGTTGCATCTGGAAACAGGACTGCCCCCTCTATACATATTTACAATCAGGTTGCATTTTAAGTATATATTGAACGTAATGACGCTTCCCAGCCACCGCCTCCCGCATATAGTGGCAAAACACGCAATCCGTGGACAACTTCAATTTTTCGAAGAATGGACCAGATTGAGTCCGGAACATAATGTTCCGATAACGGAATATAATGCAGAAGTGTGGAAAGGAAATATCCAGGAGCTGTTAAGGAGAGTCGATGAAGCTCATCGCGCGGAGTGTAGAGCCAGAGCACAGCAGAGTGAAACCAGGTTAACGTATCGAATACTCAACCACGATCTTATGGAGCAAAACTACTTCCATGATCAAAATAGTATAGAAATTATTTCAACAATTTTCAAGGTCAGAGGGGAACTTCTTCGTTTAAACTATATGCCACACAGATCGGACAGCAATTCAGATTGCAATCTATGTTATCAACGTGTGAAGGAAGACATTCAGCATTTCATCGGAGTTTGTCCTATACTAAGAAGTATCAGAAGAGTACATTGGGGTAAATCTACACTTACGGAAGATGAAGTTGTTTTGTACTTAAATGGTCAGGATTGGAATGCACTTTCATGTTATGTAAGATCGGCTATGAAATATCGACAGCAAATTGTAGATGAAGCATTTTAAATGTAATCTTATTTGTGTAGCTCTTTTAAAATTAAAATTGTATTTCAAAACATTTTAACTTTTATAAAAAAAAAAAGTCTCTCTTTTAATCCGGCTGACGGCACTTGCCAATGCACGTTATTGTGAATTATGTGAAATGAATGTATTATATATATAAATTAAAAACTTTGTTTGTTTTTCTTTATTAAAAATATTTATTCTTCAAAATACTCTGCTCTATGTGATGTTCCGCTTAGCACTGCCTACCCTGGTTATCGTTGATGTCCCCTTTATAGTCGCCTGCTCTGGGATCGTTCGCCAGATGTTGTTCGATGGCTCCCACGAACGGTCGTTACTATACCAGATGTTGCTTCGAGTTGGTCTGGTAGGGGTTGGATGATGCAGGTTGTTCGATCGTTCGCTGTTCCCAAAATAGTGTGGGAATTCGATTCAATACCCTGCATTCCTTAGTTTGGCGTCACTTTGATGGAGATATAGCTCAGCGGGGGAACTAGGGTGTTAACTCTCCCTTTCCTTTAAGAAGCGCGCCCCGCGGCTTCGTATTGCCGTACAAGCATTTGTATTCCTTCGATTCTCTGTTCGAGTAGTTGTTCTGGGGTTAGTTTAGGAGTTCTTCGTCTGTACAAAATAACTATAAATGTTGTTACGAGGACAGTGAATGAGACTAGCCCAAGAGTAGATATGATAGGGCTTTTATTTGCTTCTATCTGTAAGGACTGTAGTAGATTTATGTTTTCAAACTTTAGTTGCTCATCAAGTGATTCCAGATATTGGCCAATTTCATATTTGTCTATTGTGAAGGTCTTTAGGTAATTCAGGATCAGGCGAGTAGGATTCTCGTATAGTCTTCCATCGATGGTAGTATTGCTTTCAAAATTAACAAGGTAGACGCCCTTTAATGATTTATTCTCCACGGTATGTTCGCCTGATATGAGAATGGTTCCGTCTTTAATTACTTCGAGATCCAGGTTCTTCTCCTTAATTTTATTACATACTGTTTTCTTATTGTTTAATAGCTCTGATAGACATGTTTGGTTTTTACTAGTTTTGCAGAATGTGTACTTTAATTCATGCTTACAATTTTGAACATTAAAGAATTTTTCATTACATTTGGCGATTTCTTTACTTAGAATTAATTTCCCATCTTCTTGGCTTATGGCCCTACTTTCATATAATTTACAATTTTTGTGAATGATCGGGTACTTAATGTAAATTATAATAATTCCATTTTTTTGTAATATCTTAAATTTAGACATATCGATTAGGTCACTTATAGTAAAAGTTTTAATAGGCTCACTTTTTATAATTTTGTTTATATCATCCATATTTAAGATAGCTGGATTTAAAATGTTTAACCTAGCTAGAGTGAGTGTGTTTATCAAATTTTGAAGTTCAAAGATGATTAACTTGCATTTTTCGGAAATAAGTTCACTTTTAAAAGCATGTTTTACAGATTTGATTGCTTCGAATAGTTTGGAATTTGTTACAAATAGCCTATTGTTGTTCATTACAAGATCATTGATTTTAATCTCTACAGTAAGCTCATCATCATGGTCTGGGGTACCAGCTATCCATTTCCAGATAGTTCCTATTGTTTCAATTGCTCGTCTAGAGCGAGAAACCATAAGTTGGTCTAAAAGTATTTGTATAATATTGAAATTGTTGTGTGAGTCGGCATAGATTTTCTTATCATGAGGCTGTTTCAATGACTCTTTGGTTGTGTCAAGAAAATCTTGAAAATAAGACAGGTTTGTTATGTGGAAGATGCTTGCAGTATTTTCGTATAGGAGTGCGTCACCAGTTTCGATAAGCACATAATTGTCTCGAGTATAGTCGATGATTTCTGCGCGAGTTGTTAGCATGAATTTTATCAGAAGGGTGATGGTGTCCATTGTCTGAAATTAAGATTTCAGATTATCTTTGTGGACCGTCTTACCATTTATAAGTTTGACTTTGTTCCCTAAATCTTCGGATACCTTCCGACGTTTATACTTGGGTTGCAGTTTGCCCCAGTGGGCACCTGTAGTCTTTTGATACACTGTTTCATCGGGTATGACTTCTTTAGACTTTCTTTTTTTATTAAGGACTTCAAGCATTTTATCTTGGGCCAATACTAGTTTTAAGGGAACATCAGAATGATTAATTCTGTTGAACAGAACTTCTACGGGTTTCTTCTCGATGGAAGAATGAATAGTTTTATTATATTCTTTAGCTGCTCTAATGAATATTTCAGCTGGATCTAGCAATTTATACTCTTCTTTAACGCATCTGGCTATCTCCTGAAGGGTACTATGAGCTCGTTCCACTTGACCGTTGGTCGTACTGTGGTTAGCTGGTGTATAGTATACAGAGATCTTCGATCTTCCCATTAGTGCTATGAAGGGAGCGGAGGTAAATGTGGGATCTTGGTCGCATACTAAGTTTTTGCAATCGGGAAATGCTTGCAGTAGTTCGAGAACTTTATTTTGCATTTCCTGACGATTGTCTAGAATTTTTATAATTAGGAATTTAGAATATGCGTCGATGCATGTGAGCATCTTTATTTTTTCTGCAAACATTACATCAATATGAACGCACTCTCCCTCTTTTACAGGAATTGGTGCCTCACCAATTGGTTGTTTAATAGGGTGCCTATCGTATTTATTTACGTTGCATATCTCGCAGTTCCTCGCGAATTGCTGGAATTCGTCTGACATTCTAGGCCAATAATACTTATCAATAATTTGTTTGAGGTTTTCTCTGAAGTTTCTGTGGGCACGAGTGTGCGTTTGTGCCACTATTGATACCTGATCATCTTTATTAGAAATATCAAGGGCAAAATATTTTGTCTGTATGAACTTATTCTTGAAGCGTTCTTTCAAGATGTTTTTAATTTCATAGATGGTTTCGGGTGTAGCAAACAAGGCTACTAAACCATCTTTTATAAATTCCTTGAATATAGGTATCAAGTCGGAAGGTTCATTATATGTGATGATGTGTCTTTCTTTTGTAGGGAAAGGTTTAAGATGCTCGTGAATAGTTTCTATTCCTTTCTCTATTATTATCTGTTGGTTAAATTGGTTTAAGGGTCTATCAATCAATTCAATTTGATACTCATCACTACTTTCGGCAGAGTGTTGAGTGACTTCAGAAGAGCTATCCGAAATATGGTTTAAATTTTGTCTGGATAGGGCGTCAGCCACTATGTTTGTAGTACCAGGTTTATAGACCATTTTCGGAGCATGTTCTTCAATAATAGCATGCCAGCGTTTCATTTTAGCATTAGGATTTCTAGGTGAAACCGCAAATGTTAAAGGTTGGTGATCCGTATGGATCTCTAAATTTGTTACCCCATACAAATAATTCCGTAGATTCTTTAGAGCAAAAACTATGGCGTAGAGTTCTTTCTCGTTTGCCGCATAATTTCTCTCAGCTTTGCCTAATGTTTTGGATATAAAAGTGATGGGTTTTCCGTCTTGCGATAAGACCGCTCCGATTGCGTCGTCAGAAGCATCGGTAGTGAGGACAAATTTTTTTGAAAAGTCGGGCTGGGTAAGTTCGGTCTCAGTTATTAGGTGGTCTTTGAGTGTATTAAATGCTTGCACCGCCTCCACGTCTAATTTTATATTTGTCCTTTTTGCCATGTGGGTAGACACTTGCCCACTCTCGCTTTGGAGATATTTAGTTAATGGCTTTGCTATACTTGCGTAGTTTCTTATGAATTTGCGGTAGTAACCAATCATACCTAAGAAACTTCTGAGTTGACGTAGAGTCGTTGGTTCCGGGTATTCTTTGATTGTTGCTACCTTGTTCGGGTTCGTTTTGATAACGTTGTGTCCCACGACATAACCCAAGAAGTCTACCTTTTCCTGGTATAACATCGACTTCTCAATTGAAATTTTCATATTCGCGTTTTTAAGCACTTGGATTATTGTGTCCAAATGTTTTGTATGTTCTTGAATATTAAGCGAATATACAATTATGTCGTCTATATAGACATGACATATTTTGCCAATATATGGCCGGAGAATGTCGTCCATTGCTCTTTGAAAGATCGAAGGGGCATTCTTCAATCCAAAGGGCAATCGTACGAATTCGTACTTGCCATTATTGACAGAAAAGCTAGTTTTTTCTATATCGGATTCCTTCATCTTTATCTGGTGGAACCCTGATTCTAAATCTAACGTGGAAAAATATTTAGCTTTACCAAGATTGGATAAAATTACATTGGTATCCGATATTGGATACTTGTCTGAAATTGTATTTTCGTTCAATTTCTTGTAGTCGATGACTAACCTGTTGTTAGGCGAGCCATCTTTGCTTGTACCTTTTTTCGGTACAACCCATACAGGACTATTGTATGGAGATTTGGAAGGTCTAATTATACCTTCTCTTAATAACTTTTGAGCTTCCCTGTTCACGAATTTATTTGCGGATAAAGGGTAAGGATATTGTTTACTCCAGATCGGTTTATCGTTATTGGTGCGAATTTCTGCCAAAACGTCCGTCCGAAACGGGAGAGTAGTGTCGATGTTTTGGTGGATACTTTGAATTTTTTCCAACATCGATTTTTCTAAATCAGAAGAGTTGTTTTCTTTTATGTGAAGCAACTTATTTGAGTCATCGAAATAAATTGTTTCGGTTTTATTGTTATGAGCAAGGGTTCTTGTCTCGAAATTGATTTCAGCCTTCACTCGATTTAGCAGGTTGGATCCTATTAATCCATCATATTCTAAATTATTTATAATGTAGAAACGAGTTACCGTTCCAAAAATAAGGACTTCATGACAGGAATCAATTATGATGTCACCATTAACTGTACGTGCGCGTTTCTTGATTGGGAGAATGATCTCGTTGCTGAGAATACCGGGTTGGCAGTAATTACTACTAGCTCCGGTGTCGATGAGAATTCTCATTTGTTTGCCATTTATTACTCTTCGTATATGGGGCAATCCCACACTTCCTCTAAAAAATGATCCTTGTCTTCGTTGAGGTTGTTAATACGCTCGGTCTTTGCCGGAGGCGGCTGTATGGAATGCTGAGTACTTAGCCCTCGCTCTCTTTTGGATCCAGGAGTAGTATTATTATTAAACGTGTTATAATTTGGCTTTAGCCAACGTGGATTTGGTTGACTGTTATAATTGCCATTATTCGGGTTATTCTGATGAATTTGCTTGAAGCGTTGCAATTCATGTTGTGTAATTGGCCTATTGGCCGAACTACCGAGAACCATGGGTTCGAATCTTTGGGGCAGTTGGCGGTAATCGCCCTGCTGTCTCTGCTGAGGTATTTGCTGTTGGAATTCATTATATATGTTTTTTGGGAATCTAAGAGTGTTAGTACTCTGATTTGCCTTAGTATCCCTTTTATGAGAGGAGAACTGGAGAGCAAAGCTAGAGCGCACATTATTGCTCTCTAATTCTTGTGCCTTTGCCAGAGCATTTGGCAGGTCTTGTGGATTTAAAGAGAATAGAATATTGGACAGTTGTCCATTCAACCCGGTGATGAACACTCGTAGAGCGTTTCTTCTGTTTATATTATTTAACTCGTTTGTAATGGGGGTGTTTGATCCATGGGTCATTATTGTTTTGTTAGTCAGAAGAGTGAGCTTCTGGTTAACTTGATTATAAAAATCAATTAACGATGATGATCCCTGCCGCAATATGCTCAATTCCTGTTCTATTATATGAGCGGGCCGCTTATCGGCGTATGCGAAATCTAATCTGGCGATAATTGCCTCGAAATTGAGGACAGTACCATGATTCGTGAGTACATCATTAGCATTCATTGTGATCTTGTTTCTGAATACAGTCAGGGCTGCGAAATATTTAGAGCTGCCGATGGTGTATAGGACCATTGAATTCTGTGCAGCTTCACGCCAACTGACGTACGCTTTTTGTTCACCATTGAATTCGGGAAGGGATTTTATCACGTCTAATGTTTCAGTGCAAGTAATCGATGGATCTATTGCCTGTATTTTATACTCCGTAATAGAGCTAGTAATTCCCATTGATGATATGAGATTCTGTAACTTATTAATTTCATTTTGGTGTTTATTCTCTAGTTCTTGGAATGACCTTTGAATTGCCTCGTTATTGAGTGCTAAAGCTTTTGCTAAAATTTCGTCAATTGATTGTTGAGTAAGAGTATTACCAAAAGCCATTTTTAATTCGTGTTCAGATTCTGAATCTGAATCTGATTCTATAGGGTTTGATCTCAAACAAGTTTTGTATGGCTTAAAATATCTATTTTTAGTTTTTCTAAACCTATCCATAAAACATTAACTTCTCAAAAATACTTAAAAAATATTTCTTACAATTATTTTCTCCTTATTTTTTGGATACTTCTTCTGGTTCTGTACTGCAAAGCTGGATACTCCGTCTGTGGATCTTCTGCTTTTCTTTTGGATGCGCTCTTTCCTCTGTCTTGCGGAGTACTTTGGCTGTTAGTTTGGCGATGCACTGAGTTTAAGTTTACTTTATTTTTTCAACATTTAATAAAACTTGAGCATCCCGGTTGAGCCCCCAATTAAAAACTTTGTTTGTTTTTCTTTATTAAAAATATTTATTCTTCAAAATACTCTGCTCTATGTGATGTTCCGCTTAGCACTGCCTACCCTGGTTATCGTTGATGTCCCCTTTATAGTCGCCTGCTCTGGGATCGTTCGCCAGATGTTGTTCGATGGCTCCCACGAACGGTCGTTACTATACCAGATGTTGCTTCGAGTTGGTCTGGTAGGGGTTGTTCGATCGTTCGCTGTTCCCAAAATAGTGTGGGAATTCGATTCAATACCCTGCATTCCTTAGTTTGGCGTCACTTTGATGGAGATATAGCTCAGCGGGGGAACTAGGGTGTTAACTTATATATAATTAAATAAAATCACAATTTAATAATAATAATAAATAATAATATATTATGTTATATTAGAGTTGGCCTAGTAGTATAAATTCCACCAATATAGTGACTTTTCTATTTGGTAATTAAATTATATACAGCATTCTATATCTGTATCTACCATGATCTATGTACTATGTACAATCTAACCAACAAACAAAAAATCAAAAGAATATGTTGTGTTTTAGGCAGTTAAATTGGTTCTTAGGTATTCTCATATTTATGTATAAGATGTGCTAAGATGTGATAAATAAAACAAATGTAATAATAAAACAAATGAAATACCTACTGCACGTAGACAGACATTTTGCTTTTGCAAAGCCACAAAATATTATTCGAAGAAAGATTTTGTATAGTTTCATCGGTTGTGGGAATTGCAAACTTTTATGGATTACGCACATTCATTTATAATGGGCCTTAGCAATAAACATTTTTAGTTTCGACTCTAAATTTTCGTAGTTCACTGCGGCTATATTTGATGCTATTCGCACGACGTTAGGTACACGGGGTAATGTGGGTCGCTTCGCTCGCTTAAAGGGATCTAAACTCCAGTATTTCATTTTCGGGCACGAGCATGTACGTTTTAAGGCCCAACTTATTTCTTAAAATACTATTTTGAATTATTACGTTGTGTAAAATACGTAGCCGTCGACCTAATAATGCGAATAGCCACTTCGATAATCCCTCAAAGTTTACACGTCATCCCTAAACAAAAATTGCCTACCATTTATTGACTAATATTATATTATTATATAACATATATATTGTTTAATTATCGGAAGAAATAATGGGCCCTATCAATAAATATTTTTCATTTCGACTCCAAATTTGAATGGTTCACAGCTATATGGCTATATTTTCGATACAATTTTCGTAAATTTTAAGTCGAGACTAAAATTAGTTATTAGGACTGCGTAATAAGTATACTTACATATTTTCTTGCCATGGTTTTTTAGTTTTCTTTATTTGTCAATAAATTGTTTCAATACTTTTTTTTTAATTTCTTACTTTTCGAATAAATAACTTTTCACAGATAAAGTACCTACTCAACTCAAATCGTTACGAGAAATTCAAATTATTTTCGTACTCCCGTTATACGTCTCGCCAGGGAAATTTTCGAGCAGTTGATACGTCAAAATATTTGCAAAAACGAAAATCATTAAGCAACCACACAAGCAGTAAGGAGTCGTCCACAATATCTTGTTAGTTCATTATAGAAAAAGTTAAGAAATTATGGCATAAATAAAAAAAATATACAACTTCTGTCTTTTTCAAAGAAACATACAAAATTTCAATACATTTCTAATCACGCATTTTGCGATAAAAAATTGTCATTTCAAGTGAATTTTGTAGTATGGTAAACATAAGGCGATTTTTATTTCATTGCATGATCTACGCAGCTCATGCGATGACAGTGTTTTTGTAAATCATGATAGAATTCAATGAATGAATTAAAAACTTCTTGAAAAAACGAATAATGCGTCTAAAATACGCAATATGAAAAATGTGCACTTGAAATATTCATTTTAAACCATATAGTTTACCTTTCAATTAAAAAATTAAAAAAAACTTTACTACTGTACTATACCAGTTTTTAAATCAAATTTAGTCTTTTATTACAATAATTTACTAAAACACAAAATTAAGTTCTTTTTTAATTTTAAATAGAACGGTGTTAAAAAAAAAATTAAATCTTCTCGAAATCTTTCTATCATTTTTCCGCATAGATTCCCTTACCTAAATCTTGAACAAATTACGAATAATTTTACACATAAAGATTATACATATTTCCATTAAAATCCAATATTTTTTATAGTTACAATCTAAATTCATTTGCAGAGTTTTTTTTATACGTTTATGTGAAATCGCTTTTAATTAGTATTAAAAACGTTTTCAGTTGATTGCAAACATTTTGTACGGCGGAACTTAGGTTTGCTTTCATTTTATTTATTACATATTTATGGGTTGTTCATTCTCTCGCCTTTATTAATAACGTAAATGCCTATAATTATTGGTGTCATCCTGTAGTCTCTTTATATGAACTTAGCGAAGACAGTTTACAGTTACGTTATCGAATGCAATTTACGATAAAAGCGGGAATATATTTTTAATTCTCAACGAACTTTTTAACAAACTGTTTGCGAGAATTTTTGCTCTGCTTTATATTTTGTGATTGTGATTTTACGTTGTAATAGTAAATTTTACCACATCCCGGAATATATACATAACCAGGAGAATTTTGAATTAAATAAATATGGCTTTAGCACAGGTAAGTCTTTGAAGTTATTGTTTTATGCATTTATGGAAGCAAGATACTTTGGTATCATTCATTACAGGCCAATACGATAGTCACTTTTGTGATAGTTATAAACTATCTATAGACTAATAATGTTTAATGTGTTTAATGTGTTTAAGGCAGTGAAAGTGGTTCTTAACTATTTTCTTTCGAAGTGGCTATTCGCACGACGTTAGGGACACTGCTTAGGTCGACGGCTACGTATTTAATTAAAAATAGTATTTTAAGAAATAAGTTGGGCCTTAAAACGTACAGGCTCGTGCCTGAAAATGAAATACTGGAGTTTAGATCCCTTTAAGCGAGCGAAGCGACCCACATTACCCCTATTTGCCGTGTTTATCCATAGCCATCGACCTAAGCCGTGTCCCTAACGTCGTGCGAATTTTCTTTCTCCTATTGATATATAAGATAAGGTCATTAATCCATAGTCCATAATTTGTTTTCCAACATGTTTCGTATTTGAAATGGGTTAGATTCTGTAAGGCGAAACGTTCAAATGTTTTCATGCGCTTGAATAATTAGCTTTAAGTTACCCAAGTAAATTGTTAGTGCGCACGAAAACGTTTGAACTTTTCGCCTTACAGAATCTGACCCCTGGTCACTATTATGTTAACATTTCTACCACTGGGCGAACTCTAGTAATAAACAATATTCTACCCCACATGATATGTATAGATCATGGATTTCCATTACTTTTTATTTCATTTGAGATGTCTTTTGGATCAGCGACGATGACATTCTTTGCCATTGGCATTAGCTTGAGAGTAATATTGTTAGAATACGATGTGGAATGGGAGGAAATTATCACCCCTATCGAGGTATCCAATTGGAACGAAATTTTCTCTGATTCATACTAATGTGGTATTCGATTGGGCGTTCTCAGAGCACTTTTTCTGCTCTCAGAGCAGTTTTTATGTTCGTTTGGTACAAAAAAATTAATCTTTTTCGGATTTCAGAGCACTTTTGCGAATCTAGATATTTATTCAGATTTCCTTCAGATTTACAACTGCGTTTGAGAACTGTTGAAGTTTATTTACGTCTTCATGAAGTTTTTATACTGCAAAGAAAGGCATTGCATCGGGTGAATTGAATATATTCTTGTAAATCATTAATTTATGTATACATATTTAGAACGCATACTGAATGTAACGCAAATCAATGAAGCATTATTTTACATATTGTTATCAATTTATATTTTTAAGAAAAACTTAGTATTAAATATGTATTTAATTTTATTACAATAAACATAGCAATGTTTGGTACAAGTAGATACAATTTACTGGATATTGCATATATATAATTATAATACAGATTCAGTGTTAAGATAAACAATTAAGTTACAATTGAACAATTTGATTTAAAAGTTCAAAATTGATTTCTTTCTATGAAATACGGCTAACTTGTGTATAATACATAAATTGCACTTGTGTGAGTGCTTCTCGAGTGGATTCTGACGTCAAATCCAGAAGCGAAATTCTCTTCTCAGAATCACCAGAAGAGTACCTTTTATTCCAATGGAACGGTTGCAGAAGTGAATGTTTTGGTTACGGACTTTTCCGGACGCTTCTTTTAGCCAAATGGAAAACTATATAAGGCAGTCACGAATCGATCATAGTCTTGTCTCTTAAAAATCTGAAAAGATAAAATGATTGTGTTACAAAATATTATTAACTAGTATATATAGTATGTAATACTATCTACATATATAAAACAAAGTTGCATCAGTAAGAACGCCTATCACTCGAGAACGGATCGTCCGATTTGAGCTATCTTTTCTTTGTTGTGTCTGTCTACGCCTAAGTAAGGTTTATGCGACGAGAAAGTTTTAATATTTTAAAAGGAAATTGTACTGGAATTTTTTTTTTTTTTTAATCGTAGTAACTACTTTTTTGAACAAGAATTTCAGAATCAGACCACTAGAACCAAAAATGAAAAACTGTTTTTTTAAAAGCCGTTTATCTCTGAATGTTTAATTTGTCGGTTAATGAGTTCTGGTCGAACATATTTTTTTTATCACGGATGGAGCCGGGTGGGAACAGCTAGTTCTTAAATAAATGATCAATTGAATGTCCCGAAAAAAAAATTCAATTAACTGATATTCGCTTTGTATGTTTGTTTACTGTCATACAATGTCATAATTTATTATTATTTGTACCACATGTTTTTCCTTATGCTTTACTTGCTAAACATAACAAATAAATTTAAATTATATTCTTGGTACACAGGCGCCACAAAGAGTTCAGCCTGAAGTAGGACTTGGATTTGAGAGTTTTTTGACACTTACCAACACCAGGAGAAGCAAGTCTTCACGATAAAGGACTGCAAAAGCCTGTCGGAAGAGTGCGAGCGACTGAAGTACTTGTTCCTACACTTCGCTTGCAAATTTGGTAACCAAAGGAAATGCGAATCCAGCGGATCCCGCAAGAGCAGCACCTTTAGATCGGACTGCACTGCTTGCATAAAATTGCGGGCAGCGGCAGGAAAGACTATTTTTAAGATTACTTCAGTTAATTTGGAACATTCGAACCATCCAAATTCTAAAGTAATAATATTATTACTAAAAACATAATAAGTAGATACATATTATGTATTTTTTTATAACCGTAGGAATTTTTTGATCTAATTCCGGAGATTCGAAGACTGTCCCCATCACAAAAAGCCACGGCTCTTACAGCTCTGGATTTGAAGCCAAATCGAAAACTTTTGCAAAATAAAATTGCTGACGACGAGAAAAAGGTCGTCACATGTCCAATTTGAGACACAAAAGCAAAGTCGACGCAAATGAACTGACAGCAGCAGTTCAACTTCTACAAAATGAATACGGTAATAATTTTATCTTTTTGGCCGAATCAATCTTTTGCAAATATCTTTATATGCAAAAGTTTATCGGTATAAATTCCTTTAGGCTGCCTTTTTTTAATCCTTGGTCTACCTTGATCTGACCTTTATTTATTATTTGTTTTGCATAGGAGCAACAGTGAGCCTCCTGCACGACAACTCGAAATTCAAGGGGCTCTACTTTGCTACAGAAGGGATGAGGAGGGACATGGCTTCATGGCCAGAAATTGTGTTTGTTGATGGGACTTACAAATTACTCAACACCAATTTGACAACGATGATTTTCCTAATTGAGGATGGAAATGGGCGGGGACAAGTTGCTGCAGTAGGTTTACTGTCTACTGAGGAAGAATATGTCCTTCATTGGTTAGTCCAAACATTCCGCCAGAAAAATGAGGATAGCACGGAGAATATCAAGTGCTTCATGACAGACAAGGACCTTGTGGAGAGAAATGTGTTGAAACAAATATTCCCCAACATAAGTGATCCCCAAAAACAATACGTTAGTGGGATTCGTGAAGAGTTTTTTCAAGTGGTGTAAGTCCCATAAGATGGAAACAAAATTTAGAACGGGAAACCAAATTCTGAAACGACAAGTGATCGAAGAGACGGACACAAGCCAAGACGAGCAAAAATTTCGCCAAGTTCTAACGAAAGCGGCCTGTGAACTAATAATGGAACAAATGAATTTGCATGCCGCGATAACCTTTGTAAAGACTGATTTATCGTCCAAAACTGGGTATATGTATTTTAAAGGAAACGACATTAAAGCCGAACCAGGGTATTGTGATTGCCCCATTTGGAAATCTTCAGGTTGCCTTGCAGGCACATTTTCGCAGTGCGAAAGTATTTTGGACTAGAGTTGTTCGGTAGGGAATTGTGCACGACGCGATGGACGAAGCAACACGCTCTAGCAAACCTTCGAAACAACGAAGACAGCACGAAATACGAAGAAAACAATTTTTTACCAACACCGGTGATAAGTAAAATCAACCGGACGGAAGTGTTGACTGTTGCGCAGAAGCGGAAGATGCTAGCCCCTGATATGGCAGAACTACTAAACTTGGGAAGTTTGGCATGCGGCAATGAATTTGAAGATAGAAGAAAAACACTGGAAAATATTTTAACGGCACTAACTACTCTATTCTTTTTTTCCAGGCATTTACAGGCAAACAAAATATCAATTTTTCTATTTACAGATAAACGGAATCGTGACATGGTGGCCAACCGTAAGAACAAAGAAATACACACCTCTGCCTTACTAAAATAATAATCGTTTTTTTTTTACAGTAAACATGATGGCCAACCGAAAACACCCACCTTAATCCTAAGGATGTATATACTTCCAACTTTGTTTCGTATTTAATCTTTGATAAGCCTTTTACTTCGAAATTTAAACTCCTCTTGTCTTGTTCCTATTATCCTACTTTTAACTAATATGCTTTTCATAAATTCCTATCCGAACTAATATTCTTTTTCTAAGTCTATCCTCGATGATAATTTTTTTTTGACTTTTGTTTTTATTACTATTTTTTTTAAATTTTCCTTCCTTTTCTTTTCTAGTTATTAACCGTGTTTTTTTTGCACGCTGAATTGCTATTTTTTTTAATTTTCCTTCCTTTTCTTTTCTAAGTCTATCATCTTAGAAAAGTTTTTTCTTTTTTTGTTTTTTCTCTATGTTTATAGAGTTTTTTTTACTGTTTAATTTTTTATTTTGTTTATAATGAATTATACTTTAAATTTAACCGTTTTTTTTTATCTGCAATATGAAATTTTTTTTTTTTTCATTTTTCTTCCACTTGGAAGTTTTTTTTAATAAATTTTGAAAATTGGTTTTGAAAATTTTATTATGTTGTTTTTATGTGCGTTGTACTTACTATACGAAGGAA
Source organism: Cheilosia variabilis (assembly GCA_951230905.1). Lineage (NCBI taxonomy): Eukaryota > Metazoa > Arthropoda > Insecta > Diptera > Syrphidae > Cheilosia > Cheilosia variabilis. The sequence goes on from OX579676.1 coordinate 54,436,082, forward strand.
ATTGTGGCGTAAAGTTGGGTAAGTGCGCAAAGTTATTCTTTAAATTTGGCATTTAATTGGTCAAGATTAGTTTATGACTTTGAATGGAGACACAACGATCGCTTTCCTATGTGCTTCTCGGTACCGTGTTCATATATCACGCAGAATCTACTTGCCATTGACCTTGGATGTAAACATGTGCATTTTCTTCGAGTGATTGATTTGTGTCAGCAGTTCTTGGTTCATATTATCGGCAGCTCTTTGTTGATAGTATCCGAGTTCTAATATGGAGAAAACATGAAATAATAGATTTTCGCAGAGCAACATAATGTCGCATCATCCTTACCTCAATCTAAAGCACACCAATCCAAAGTACACATCATGCCCACCTCATATGCAAAGAAAGAAAAATCTTGTTTATCTTGGTTTATATTTATGGACACGAAAAATCAAAATCTGAAAATCACGATGAAAGACCACAATTACAAAGGTTCAGGAAAATGTAAACAATCTTATGTCGTTTTCCATTGGGACAGAAAAAGCCCTTTTTTCAGATTCAGAGCGGTTGAGCCAGCTGCTGTCAGATTTCTTGATCCATTGGCCGCAATAAAACACTTTTTTGAGAGTCCGATCAATTTTGCGAACCTCGATTTCTGAACGAGATTCAAACCTACTTACACGAACACCAAAACATCGGTCATTTGTCAAACTTTTGAGTGTGTTATTACTTGCGTTTTTGGACGACAAGTTTGTGAAAGATAGATAAAAATTTACATTTCACCACTGCAATGGATATCAACCAAAGTAAATTGAATGACTTTTAAAACTTTTTTCGGGCACGACAAATTTAAAAACAGAGCAAAATCTGCAAATCCCAATGAAAAACTACATTAACCAGTGACTTTTCGCACCAATTCGTGTCGTTTCATCATGCTTTGGGATTTCCAATTCCGATTTGTTCCAGTATCCAATCGGAGGGTTGCTTACATGAGATGTTGAATATTGGAATAATATCAATTTGTATAAGTTGCAATATCTTTTAAGTTTTCTAACTATTAAAATCGTATTTTTATATGATGTTTAAAATATTGAAAAATTCGTATAGTGGGTGAACTCGTATTTACATTAACTTCTCCTTTTCCTTAAAACATATCTGCATCTAAACGTTTATGAAAAATGCTTTATATCATTTATGCGCCGGATCTTTAACAAAAAATTATTTGTACTTTTCGATTGGAAAAATAGATATTAGGGGTATTCACGATCCGATGCGAAAGTTAGTCTTGGCCGAACTGTACTGTATATTAGAGGAAATATTTTAGCAGAAGAGCTGTTTCACTAATGAAATTGAAAACTAAAAGGTTAGCTTAACTTTTACATTAAACAACAAATTGTGTTTTCTGAAAATTAACTTTATCCATTTTGTTGCGATAAGAAAATAAAAACACAAGACATAAATCAATTCAATGCAGAGACTGCTTAATTGTGTTATGGAATTGAAATTTAAATTTGAAATCTCAAAAATAAATAAATTACTCATGGTCTAATTATCAACCAAATTGGTTTAACCATATTATGATCCCATCTTATGTTTCTTAATATAAAATAATTCCAAAATTATTTAGTATTAATTTAAGGACATGTGAATAAATAACCTCTTACTTTTAAAATGGAAATATATAGAAACATTAATAGATCAAAATAAATATCAATAAAAATCATGAATGCAATCACATACAATCAAACGACGTACCACATTCCACAATTCCATCTTAATATTTTCGTCTCTGGATGTACCAAACGAAGATTGTGCTATATGGTGTGTGAGCGCATCCATTTTGTGAAATTTCCTATTACGTTACGTGCCGTGGCTCGAAAAATGACAGATTTATAGAGAATTTTATTTCAGCACACCGAATAAAGCCAATTATTTCGTGTTTTTACTAATTTGTGTAAATTTAGCGTATGAAATATGTATATTAAATATAAATATATCAATTGCCATTTCCATCTCCTAATGTTTCATATAAATAAATAGTGTTTTAATGGTGTTAATCTATTCAGATCAAAGTTTTTGAACTTTAATGTGGATTGCAAGTGCTGTAATCCATTTTAAAAAGTTAAAGATATATGTATACGATGTATATACTCAACCTTTATGTAAATAAGTGCAAATATATCCCATACTCTTAATATAAACCCTGTAATTAACAAAATAAAAACTCATCTCTAAAAATCATTTCCATTTATTTGTAAGAAGTGTCTCAGTTCCACAATTCTGTGTGCCGATTTTAAAATTCCGTCCTGCAATGTCATTTCGTTACGTTTTTGTGTCTCGAACGTCGGGCGAATAGCATCAGCCTTTGTTTAAGGTCATCTCGTCATCTCGGCCAGCTAATTCTGCCCAACGCCGGAAGTGTCTCATACCTCCTAGGAGTGTGTTGGTGAGCCGGAATTTTTGAAGTTTCGTGACATTTGTCAATACGATTTTCTATGTAAGAATACTAGCGCACCAAACGTGAACAGTCCATAAAAATATAGCTTGTAGGCTAAGTAACGGGAAATCGGCCGGAGTTGGTGGTCTCAGTATTGTCTCTGATTTTGATGTTTTATTTTCGCAGAAACATTTTGCACACAGCTTTGTAGTCCGAAACTCGTTTACAAATAAAATATCTGCTTTGCTCTTCCCAAGAGCCTCGATTAATTTTGTATTTGGACTTCGTATATACCCACGCATAGGAGAATTTAAAGCAATCTCTGTAGAGCCGATGCATATCAACGTCTTTTCCTTGGCATTTGGAACTAGCTGCTTCGCAATAGCATGACCTGTCTTCTTCTGTCACAAATGAACTTTTGTAGTTTCAGACGTGTGACTTTTTTTTTTTTTTTTTTTAGACGTGTGACTTTTCTCTGTGCATATATTTTTTGCTTCTCTGCAAATATTGAAAGCTGGTATTCTGTATATTGTTCGAAGGCTTCTGAATACGGTGATAGTTGAGAGTCTTCTACGAAATTTTTTGTATATTTTCGCAATTTTTGTTTACGACTAGAATATCCAGACATGTTGTGATATGTTGAACTCTTCAATTTAATTGGTACACCATTACGAACGCCACCATATACAAGTCTTAGACCAGGATCGAGGCCTAATTTATTGTCATATATCGTATTTCTCATTTTTAAAACATCTCCATTGTAGTCATCTTCTTGCGTATGTATTTTTTTCTTTTTAAATTGAACAATTTTAATTTTCATTGGCTTCTTCATCAAGAAAGATACTGCTACGCCATCTGTTTGAAGTGAATAGTTGAATTTCTTTGCAATAGTTTCTGGTAACTTGAAATATTTTCTCCATTCTGAATCGCGTTGAAATGTTGACCACGCACCCTTGTACAACTTGATGCCACATAACATTTGATAAAATGCAAACGAGTCATATTGTATATGATGACATCCATGTTTCAATATGGGAACCAGAGCAAAGTTTTTCATATTATTTTTTTCATTATAACGTTGTAGGTTATAGAATAATGGCAACAAGACCAAAATAATTTACGATTTTATCTAGTCTTTCTCCGTTCCATGATAATTTATCTCTGAGTTCTTGTAAAAGAACAGTATCTGGGGTTTCTTCACTCTTGGTTTGGAACAGGTATGATAGCGTTCTATATACTTTTTTCTTGTCTGGTTCGAATTTGAAAAATCTTCTTAGTCTGTTATACGCATGCATCCATATATTATTGTGAACTATCACTTCATATTGGTTGGAGGACGCGATGAATAAGTTCGAACGATACGAACTATTGTATAAAGGAAGCGATTTTCTCATTTTTTCGTATTCTGGGTCCAATATATATTTTGATTTCTTTGTTCTCATCAAATGATAATAAAAAGATTGAAATTTTACAGGTTCAAAACTGCCACCCCTCCATTGTTTCATTAAATGGAAATGAATATATCTCGAGACTTCCACAAAAAGCGAGGACATTTCATTTACATCTTTTTGAATTTGTTCAAATATGTGCTCATTTTTACAAACGCCCCTTAATGCTCTCTTAACTACAACAGTTTCAAAAATGTTCACTATTTGTATTATCGTCTTTACGTTTAGACATTTTAAATTATACTAATGGAAATATTCAATAAAATTTGTATTTATATACAATTTTGAAATGGATAAATGAACGACAATAAGTTTGAAAGTACAGGGTGGATTTTTATTTAAAATGCGTGGGTCTTAAAGGGATAAATTTATTTACAAATTATTTGTTATTGAAAGAGTGCCACCCGGCGGCATAAACTAACTAGTAAATAGACTGACAGCTTCAGCCAAAAAAGAGAATTATATTGTCTTTTTGTTAGGAGTTTAATCACTTTTTTTTGGTTTTCGATATTAATACTTCTTTTTTTTAAATATGAATAGCATTTGCATTTTTACTATTCCTAAGTAACATTATTCAACACTGTTCAGTGTTATTAAACTATCGAATTTCCAATCATATTTTAATTTTGTACAAATGTGGTATTAAATAAACGAATTTGGAAACATTCACCAAGCCAATAAATATTTATTCAACGTTCATGAAAATTTTCTAAAATTCACTTATGCCCTAGTGCAAGCTTGGGTTCAACTTGCATGTTGCTAACTCATTTTTTGAACAACCCCCACGGATTTCATTTATGCAGCTGCATGAATTTTGCCGTCACAAATAGAATTCATACAAATAAAACTAAAAAACAACTGAAATGTGAATGGATGAACAGTTTTTGGTGCAGAATATGAGAGAACAAGTTAAGCTACTTAAAAAAACCATAATCAAATTGTTATAAATTTATTTACAAATTGTTTGTTATTGAAAGAGTGCCACCCAGCGGCCATTAATAAACGTATTCACAGACAGGAAAAAGAAGAGAGCACGAGAGAGGGCTCTCATTCGAAATTTACAGGGTAAACCGGGTAGGTGCATGGAAGCTGTCACTCTATTTAGTAGTTAAAAGTTAGTTTATGCCTATACATATCTCAATGTAGTCACGGTTGCCACTTGCATACAAAATTAGCTACCAAAATTGGAAAAAAAAAGTTACCAAACCAAGATAAAATTTACTAAAAATCTGGAGACGTTGATTATTTTTAAAACATAAAAAAAACATATGTATTTTAAAATATTCAATTTGGTACATTAGGTTTGTAGGAATTTAGTCAGTCTTTAAGTAGTTAAACAACGACTACTTTATAAAACAAAAAAAAATAAGACTTAACTTGCTAATGTACTAGTAATATCTGCTTTAAATACTTTTGCTGACCAAAAGCATGATTTTCTAAACTCAAATTATTTTATTTGATTTTTAAAATTGCTTAAGGAACGTACTAGGAACTTTGTTAGTCTAAGCAATTAAACAACGTCAACAACGTTGTCTGCAAATAAATAATATGATTAACTAACCAATCCATATCTAAATGTAGTTATAAATAGAAAATATTTCGATATTTATAGTCCACCATCTGTCAAAAGAAGAAAATGAGTGCATTCAGTAATTTTTTGAACAAAATAGGTTTACATGGGTGGTGCAAATGCAATGCTTTCATTGAGAAACAGTAAGGCAGCATTTTAATGAATTGATATCGAGTTCGTATTTTTGGTGCTCCTGCTCAAAAAGTTACCAAAACCAGATAAAAATTACCAAATTACCAAATCTCAAAAAGCAAAAAAAAAAAATTACCAAATTTGGATAAAAAATTACCAAAGTGGCAACAGTGAATGTAGTTATAAACAAAATAGGAAATTTTTCGAAGTTTACCATCTGTCAAAGGAAGAAAATGAGTGCATTCAGTAATTTTTTGAACGGAACATGGGTGGTGCTGACGCGTATGCATTATGCAAATGCAATGCGCTCACTCAGAAACAGTAAGGCAGCATTTAAATGAATTGATGTCGAGTTCGTATTTTTGTTGCTCCTGCTCAAAAAGTTACCATAACCAGATAAAAATTACCAAATTACCAAAGTTGCAATCGTGGTAGGTGCACGGAAGCTGACTGTCTAGTTGGGGGCAGGGCTTAAGCTCGTGGGAAATTATGTTTCCACCGGATATTAACTGCGAGATTAAGAAAAAGGTCTGTAAGTCCCGCATGTGTGTATATGACGAATAACTTTTTTTTGTTAAGCTATGTTGTAAAGCAAAGTTGAAAATAAAAATTGCGCAGCTTACAATGGTTAAAACGTATTTTATTCAGACAAAGAAAAAGGAAAAAAGGAAAGACCATATGTCATCAGGTGTGGCACGAGCAAAACAAAAAAGTGGTGCCAAGTTACAAAGTAAAAGAAACATTCGCTTTTCAACACCCCTCTGAATGTTATTTTACTTAAATATCGCACCTTTATTGACACAGCAAATTGTTGTAGAGTTTGTACAGCTTGAGATAAGTTCAGCTTCCAAATTCTTGAGCCAGATTGCTTCTTGAGTCGCTGAAGAAACCGCCATGTATTCAGCCTCAGTGGATGAGAGGGCAACAGTGGCCTGCTTTTTAGAGTTCCAGGATACTGCTCCTTGTCGAGAGATGAAGACATATCCGATGAAAGACCTCCTATCTTCGGTATCGTTAGCCCAATCAGCATCACAATATCACTTGATGTTACCATCGCCCAACTTGCTAAACTCCAATTTAGCACCAGCTGTGGATTCGCTTGACTGCAGTCCAATGTGCCTTCCCATAGTTGTTGTTAAATCAAGATACAGCGCTCACCGCAAAACTCACATCAGGTTTCGATATCTGAGCCTCAAACATAATACTTCCCACTGCCTCCTGATATGGAATTTCTGACATATCAATTTTTCTTGATCCGTTCGAGGAGACATGAGTTTTGTCAGCTTCCATCGGTGTACTAGAAGGATTACAGTCTGTCATGTTAAAACGTGCTAATATTTTATTTATATACCGTTCTTGATCAATTCTTATGATTCCCTTTGAGCGGTCGCGAGTTATTTGCATTCCTAATGCAAATCGTGCTTCACCCATGTCTTTCATTTTGAAAGTACAATGGAGGTATGACTTTAATTTCTTTTTGATATCCTTATGTTTGGTAAATATCAAAAGATCATCAACACAAATTGCTACCATAACCAAATTCGTATCTTTACCTGAATAGTATACGCAGGGGTCAGTATTGGACCTCATTAGACCGAATTTCTTCAAAGCAGTGTCAAGCTTTTGGTTCCATAACCGACTTGCTTGCTTCAACCCATACAATGATTTTTTCAGGTGACAAACTTTTCCGGTATTATCGGTGAAACCTTCCGGTTGTAGCATATAAATTTGTTCGCCAAGATCACCCTGCAAAAAACGGTGACTGCGTCCATCTGGTCTATATCCAAATCATATTGAGCAGGCAAAGACAACAGAAAACGAATTGAACTGTACCTTACAATGGGCGAAAACGTCTCCTCGTAATCGATCCCTTGACGACTAAGCGGGCTTTATAGCGGTATATGTTGCCTTCGCTATCGCGTTTGGTCTTGAACACTCATTTGAAATTTATTGCCTTTTTGTTGCATGGCAAATCTACGAGCTCCCATGTTTTATTTTCTCGCAGGGATTCAAGCTTGCTTGTCGCCAAAGCTCAGAGTCGGCTCTATCTAGTGCCTCACTAACTGTTAATGGTTCATGCAACTCACCTGTCTTTGCTGCATATGATATATAGTCATCTCTTATCAAAGGTTTCGCTTCTCGTTGAATTCTTCTTAGTGTATCCTGTGTACTCGATGATGATATCTCATTCACTGAATGCGGAATAATGTATTCTCCTTCAAGCTGAGAAGGAGTATTTTGTGATTCGCTGATTAAACTTCCGGACTCGATCTCGTCCTTGCACGAATTATAACTGCGTTCACCATCACTATCGGAGCAATATTGATCTACCTCGCTCGCCGGTTCGCATGCAGACCCACTGTCACCATCCCCACTGCATCAGCAACATCTGAAAACAATTCAGAAGAATTAATAAAATTGTATTTGGCAATTACCTCAACTGATGACAAGGTCTGATGTTCAAAAAACACAACATCACGACTGATGACAATCTTCCTTTTGTTTGGATTATAAAGCCGGTATGCCTTGGCTTCCTCACAGTAACCCACGAAAATGCAAGCTTCGGATTTGGGGTCTAACTTCTTACGTCGCTCCTTTGGTATATGCACCATCGCCTTGCACCCGAATATCCGCAAACTTTAAAAATTCAATGCGTTGAGGAGATTCATGCAACGATGCATGCTTCCAGCACCTGGAACCTTCGCACGTCCTCGCTATATACGACCCTATGGCGCAAGCCTTTACGTATTAAGATAGCGACCCCACCTCCTTGTGTGGAGAGGGGCCGGTCTCTTCTAACTACATGGTAATTTCTATAGCCTAATTTGCGCTTCGGAGTTAGCTTAGTTTCGCTAACCAAAAGAACATCTGACTTTTCGGCTTCCAGCAGATTGGAAAGATTGTTCCTTCTCTCGATCCGGATTAGTGAATTAACATTCACCGCAAGGATCTTAAAGTTTACCTCGTCCAGCGTACCCATCATATTCCTGGCGCGGCAGACTCGGCAAACAGCGTCGAATAGATAACGTCTATTCGAGCCGCTTGCTCATTTAACTGTTTCTGGAAATGATCGATCTTTCCGTGCAATGACAGAAGGATCGTTTTCAAATCCAGATCCGCTTCAGGTGTAGGAACCTTCGGCGCGCTTTTTGTTATTGTGCTACCCGGTCCAGATACCATTTGGGCAAATGACACATTGGGTGCAACAAAATTCGAGAACGAGCGACTCTTTCGACCCTTCTCTTCTTCAGACTTCTGTTTTCGAGCCTGCACATTCTGTTTGACCTGCTGATACTTCGGGCATCCCTTGAAATTAGCGGGATGTCCTGAGCTCTTGCAGAGTACACACGAGAGCTGGCCTCGATCTGCTACCCTATCGCTACCTAAAGCACATTCCCCATGTTTGTGGTCCTTGTCACACTTGACGCATCTGAACTGCATGTGGCAGTTAGATGCGGCGTGCCCGAACCGAAGTACAGGAATCTGATCCTTTTCAGACTATCAATTTTGCTGTCGGGTGTTAGTTGCACCAAAAAGAATGGTAATTTGCGGCTACCACCCCTGTCCGCAGGCGAGGAAAACGGCTTGACCCCCACGAACTTAAGGTCGTCGCACTCATAATTCTTGAGCTCCTTTTCAAGCTCCTCTATTTTTATGTTAGGGTCGATACCCTTAAGCAGCACCGTTTGCCGTTTTTCTCCTTTTGGAGTATACGTGAAGTATTCGGTCTCTGCTTTCTCCAGAGCGGCGCGTACTTTTTTGTGCTCCTCCATATTAGTGCACATGATTATATGTTTTGTGGCGTTTAGCCTTTTAATATAAAAGTCCTTAGTGACTAGCCTACATAAACTAATACTATCACTAATATCTAAATAACTTACATTAATTGGAGGTATTTTTTCTCTCCTCGTCTGTTGTTGCTGCTTCTGTTGTTGTTGTTTTTGTTGTTGTTGTTGTTGTTGTTGTTGTTGTTGTTGCTGCTGTTGCTGCTGTTGTTGTGGCTGTGGCAGCGGCTGTTTTAGTGCCAGCTGCTTCTTCTGTTGTTGTTGTTGTTGTTTTTGTTGTTGTTGCTGCTGCTTTTTGTTTCGTTTTTGCTCTTGCCCTTGTTGTTGCTTCAGCTGTGCTTGTTGTTGCTGCTGCTTCAGCTGTTTTTGTAGTTGCTTGTGTTGTTGCTGCTCAGCTTGGATTTGCTTCAGCTTTTGTTGTTGCTGAAGCATTTTTTGCTGGCGCAATTTCTCCCTCTTAGCGAGGAGCTCTTTGATGAGACGATCGAGCTGTGCTTCCTCGTCATCTTCTTCGTCGTCTTGTTGTGGTTTTTCTTAGTCTTCTACGGCGTCCAGTAACTCTTGGAATGAGTTACCTTCGCCCACGTACCGACTCTCGCCCCATTCGGACTCGTACGAGTAGCTGAGGGCATCATCATCGTCTGACTCGGCCTCTGACGTATTTGTTTTTGACGTCATCGCCGCTGCGTCTTGCTTTGTCTTCCTTTTGGCTGACAAATTCGGTATGGGCTGCAGCATACGTCGCCTCTTTTCAACTTTTGTTGAATCCAGCGACTGTACCACTGCTGGTATCATTGGTGCTGCTATTGTTGCTGCCTTTATAGTTGTAAGTGCAGCTAATGCTGCTGCACTTGTTGATGGTATCGCTTCTGCTATACCTGTTGTTGTTTTTGGTGATTTCTGCTCCCACTTGCTGCTGTTTGACTTGCCTTGTCAATCGTTTCGGCAACGGGGCATCTTCTTGCGGGACCTTTGGCTGGCCAGTGTCCATCGCCTGATTGCCTTGCGGCACTTCCTCTTCTTGGTTTTGTTTTTCTTTAATTATTAGTTTAAAAAAACTTTTCCCGCACTGGGACTCGAACCGGGCTCCTCCTGCGTCAGAGTCGATGCTATGCTCTATTTTTTTTTTTTTTTTTTTTCAATTCATTTTTATTAATATGCTATGCTCTATGCTCGACTGAGCCAAATAGCTCATTGGATTTTGTTGTCCAAAAACACTATTTATTCACTTGCTCTCGCTTACACTGCCTCACTATCAAAGTCGTCTGATCACCGTGGATGCTGAAGAGCGACTGAAGCTAGCGCCTTAGCTCATGCGGCCAAAGTCAGTACTTCGATTTGGAGTATTAAAGGGCCTCCAAGTACTACTTTGCCTGGAGCTGGTTGTTTCAATGGCGGTTTTTTTTCTTGTGCTGCAATGGCTGCTTAGCTTTCAATTGATTCCTCCGGAAAGGTAATTCACTCTGGGGTTTTCCAAAAAATTTCGGATAGCACTGTGCGCTGCACAAGTGCTGCCTTGAAATCAAATTTTTCTTTTGATTGCATGAATGCACTGAACATTTTAACTACCTGAATTTTACTGTTTTACCAGATTTAGTGTTTGGTTCTCAAACACAAACTATTATTTAAATATTAAGCAATATAACGCGCACTTTTCAAATTCTTTTTAATTATTTCACTTAAGTGGCTCTTGCTTATACGCCAGCTGAATTTAAAAATTAATAGTTGAACGGTGTTATTAGCCGTTAATTTCAGCGGCTTTCTGGAAAGCTGGCTACTTGGAAGTTTTTAATTTTAACCGCTCGTCTCCCAACGATTTTCAAATGAAAGCTTACTCTCTTTTCGATAGAATAATAGAACGAGTATCGATCTCCTCCAAGTATGTTCGTTCAAAGAACTAGTCGAATAGTCCTGTTACAGACTCATGTTTGGAGTCTTGCCAGACCAGACTTCCTCAGGAACATATCCAGTAGACAAACTGCTTGGCGATCTATTGATAATAAACACCGCTGCAGCAACTGCTTCAGCCCAAAGCAATTTCAAAATGTTTGCATCCAGAAGCATACACCTCGCTTTTTCGATGATCGTCCTGTTCATTCGCTCTACTAAGCCATTTTGCTATGGTGTGTACGGTGCCAAAGTCTGATGACGTATGCCATACTTGCGCAATAATGTCTGAAAAGCACTGTTGCAATATTCAGAATCATTGTCGGTGCGCAAGACCTTGATTCGCTTGTTACATTGGTTCTCGACAAGTGCCTTGAAGTCTTGAAAACGATTTCGGGTTTCATTCTTCGAGGTCAAGAAATAAACGAACACCTTTCTTGAGTAGTCATCAACAAAAACCAATATATAACGAGCACCGCCCATGCTAGTCACGTGAATTGGCCCACATAGATCCGAATGAACCAATTCCCATAAATCATTTGCTCGCGTTCCTGTGTGATTGTATGGAAGTCTACTTTGTTTGCCCTTGAGACAAACTTCACAGTTCATATTGTTGACAGTTGGAAATTTTCTCCGGTTTCCAAAACGATCACTCAGCTGTCGAAGACTTGCCGCATTCAGATGTCCCATTCTTCTGTGCCATAGGTTAAACTCTGCATCGAAGCTATTAACAACGAGCGCACGATCATCGACTGGACTGTCCAATTTAAATAATTCTCCATCATGAGACGCAGTCGCTACCAATTCTTTTTTAGCATTGTAGATTTTACAGCCACTAGTGTTAAAAACTACTGTGTTTCCTTTGCGAACTATTTGGCTGACTGAAGTTTTGTGCATAGCTTAGGAATGCAAAGCACATCTTCCACCCTAACTTCTGAGCCATTTGCACCAGCAACCGGTAAATGTGCATAGCCTACACCTTCCACACTCAACCTCATGTTGTTGGCTACGATAACCTCCTTTTGTGGCGCTTGACTGACATCTGACAGCATATCTTTATTGGTACACATATGCGCCGATGCACCGGAGTGAATATACCACCCATTGCGTTGTATCGAACTCACTGCAAATGAAGTGTAGAAAACACTTTTCGAACTTGCTGGAGCACCCTCGTTAGTGCACTGTTTGGACGGACAATTACGTGCAATATGTCCGTAATTTTTGCATTCGTAACACCTTGGTCCTTTGCTGCTTCCACTGGTACTGCTGCTCGAATTGATTTTCTTCTTGGTAGTCCAGTTGCGCTGTCCCTTTCGCCCATAAAAAGCAACTTCGTTTTCGCCATCATCAACTTTGACGTCCTGAAGAATTTTGGTCTTTATTGCATCGCCAGTGATAGGAACACCTGAACTCTCGATGCCCATGATCATCGGTTTATACTCCTCCGACAATCCAGCTACCGATCCTTGATTCACGTACTCCTCGACGGACGAGCTGTCCTCCATCCTCGTGGTAAGGAGCTTCCTTAAAGTGGTGCCAATATGTGATATTTTTTGCCTTTATTTTTGTAAATAAAAGTTTTGAAATGAACTGTATTTTTTTTTAATTAACCAGGTGGGAAATTTGTGGGAATTTTGATTAGGTCCGAAAAAGAAAAATGGGAAAAAAATTAGCTGTCCGAACAATCTCACTGACATAGTAACACTGGTTGAGGGTATAGAGCATTGATATAATTTCACTAAAAATTTATAGTTTGATTGTTTTCTTTGTTAGATTTCTGAAATTCACATGATTTGTTGTTTTTCCCTTTATCCCAAGGAACGCTTTTCGGACATCGAAATTTCCACGAAAAGGGATAAATCCCAGGATATAAAGGCACTGGTATAGAGTTTCAAAAGCGTTACATCTTTTTAAGTTCGCTTATCTGGGTAGAACTAGTGTGCCCAATAGAAAGTCGCATTCGTTTTAAGTACTTGCTTTGAAATATTCTTCATCTCCCTCATATGTGGCGCTTTAGGAAAGAATGAGTACGTTAAATAACATATAGATGGTTTCGGCAACATAAGTAGTGGTGTGCATGGGCAAATGTGCTCAATTTGTCCGTTACTTATCGGTATGTTATAAAGTATTAAGCGCAATTTAAAAGTCTTAAATTTGAAAGTAACTGTTTAAAAGTCGGAGATGTAGTGCACTTCCTCGGCAGTAAAATTCAATTTGTTCTTTTTTGTAAATAAACCTTCATTATTAAAACAAAACTTACATTTGGGATAGCATTATAAACAAATAAGCTATCTATGTAGTTAAGGTGAATACTGAGTTGACATTTGAATTTCAAATAAGTCGGTTTCAAAACCCTGTTAACTAATTACAAAACAAATTTTTTTTTGTAATTGTTCCATGATTTTTGGAAGATAGGTCACTTTCTGTAATTATATTATACAAACGAAAGAACAAACAAATGTGTACTTACTTAGGTATTAATACATTAAGCTAATTTAACAAAAGTTGCTATGATTTGCAAGATAGAGCAGTTTTTTTTATACGCGCCTAAACACCTGGGCTCTCATCGCGTAAGACGACGATCGTCTAACGACGATCGTGTATCACTAAAATGGTTGAATCGTCTGGACGACGTCGTTTTGGACGATTCACTAATGCTGCGTATAACTCATTGAACTGTCAAATACAGACGATTGAACGATAGCGATTGAACGATTGCTATTTTACAATCGTTTCATCGTTTTTGGTGCATTTTTCAGTTTTAATTAGGTCTGAGAGAAGTATAAAAAAATAATTAAAGGAAGACACATAAGTATGCTCTCTTTGGAGGCGACTCACTCTCATCCAAATTGTAAAAGAATGCACTCTTTGCAAAAAAAAAAATGGTAATTGCACTTTTTTGGGATATGAAATGAATTTCATTTATTTGTTCCATAATTTCATACATTTTTAATGCAATTATTAAATTGCATTCATTGATTTTTTTTAGAATTCGCCCCTTAGCAATAAAGATTCTACTACCTAGCATTTCGTTTCTATTTCTGCATTAAATGCCCAATTCCATGTCAATCAATGGCAACGAAGAAAAATAAACAGATTCAAAAAAAAAAAAACAATTTCCATACATTTTTAATTTTTTTAGGTGTCAGAGTTTGTTTACAGTCATGTTTAAACTGTTTTAAATAAAAACGATGAACGACACGACCGAACGATGCGATTGTGATGATACACGAAGCAAACTTTTGACGACGTCGTTTAATACAATCGTTTGAACGATGATCGTCTTAAAAGTTACGCGATGAGAGCCCTGGGCTTTGCGTCAAAAAATGTACTGAAAAGGAGAAATCTATTACATTTATCTGTCCGAAAAGATAAAAAAAACTAAGCAGCTTGTGAGAAATGCAAAATTTAAATACAAACAGGAAAAGGAATTAAAAAATTGAAATATAAAAAAAAGGAAACTAAAACGAATTTTTAAAACAATTTGAAATATCTCATTTCTGCACATATTTCTTATCGAGGACACTTGTAGAATCTTGAAAATTCAAAATAAAAATGTCGATACAATCTATCCAATTTATTTTTGATTTAATTTAAAATAAAATGTGACTGATTTTTTAAGTCAAAATGACATTTCGATACTATGCTACCTCTATACAAGCTCGAAACAACGTCTAAGCGCGTTTAGCTTATACAAGCTCTATACTACGTTGAAATTTTTTTTATAAATAAGGCTTATGCGTTTAGAGGCATTTTAGAGCGTGCATAACTTTATACACTCTTTATAATACGTTTATAAATAAGGTTGTAAGATTACAAAAATCGCTTATGTACGTATGTATTGGTTGTATGTAAAGTTTTTTTTTGTATCTCTTGTTAAAAGCTCCGTACAAATATTGTGTCTGTGTGTTAAGTTAGATGCGCCGCTCCAAATCTTTGTGGCTCCTGTACAGTTAATTAGTACAGGAGCCACACAGATGTTTATGAATTGGTAGGATCATATTCAAACCATTAAATCGCATATGCTCCTAGTAACTCGCAAAATGTATCTCATCAAGCCACACTGTTCCCAAAAAGTATTAAAGTCAATTTATTACGGCCTTGCTCAATCTAAGCTGCAGTATGGTATCAGCAGTTGGGGTGGTTCTTATACTAGCTCTTTAAGACCATTATTAATAGCTCAGAAACATTTAATCAGGATTGATTGTATTAAAAATCGTTTTATTCAAAGCTGGCCCTTATTTAGAGACCTTTGTATTTTACCAATGAGACACCTCTACGTCTTTAAAGTTCTAAAAGAATTTTATAAGAAAAGCGGTAACATTCCTAGTAGAACTACACAGCTCTATAGCCAGCGTATAAACACCATGAACCTTGTCAATGTTCCAATCGCGCACAAAACCCATTTGTCGTATTTCTACACTGTTACAGCTCCCTTAATGTTCAATCATTTACCATTTTCTGTTCGAACAGCCATACATTTTAATTCATTGGTAAAAAAGCTTAAAGACTGGTTATTCACTATTATTTATGATGTCCTTGAATCGTTACATAAAAGCAATATGTTACCATAATCATCAGCATAATCGTCAATGTCTAAGTTTTAATGTTACATAAATGCTTAATTAATAAATTCTTATATTCTCTGAATTATTTTTCAAATTGTTTTCCCATAATTTTGTATTTTCTTGTTATCCTTGATTGTTATATATACTTTGCAATGAAGTCATACAAAAAGCAAAATATTTTATAAAACCGATGTTTTCCCCACATCAGATATATTTTATTTTGATAATTAAACCGCTGTGTCATTCCACACTAACTTTTTAAGTTACGGATTGATTACTATTTTTTCGCTGGGTACAAAAGGTAGATCGCAGCAGAACATCAAAGCTGAACCAACAGACCGGTATTCTATTCAGATTTATCGCACAATAAAGATGAAGTTCAAAATTCCAATATCCCCCTGAACATCTTAACAACAATAGAGATTTATATTATACAAATGTTATTCTTTCTCCGCATGAAGGAACCAACAAGTGCATATCCAGTTAAAGTAACTTTTAAAGTCAATACAATTTAAAAGACATCTACATGATACTCGTTCAACATGTACAAACTTACACAAAAAGATTTAGGCAATCAAACCAAATTCAACGATTCAAATAGATATGCATAAAAGATCCAAAAACAAATCCCAACTCATCAAGACGTTCACAACCAGAATTTAAATCTAAAAATAAAATATTAAGAGCCTTTGCGTATCGGTAAACAAATCCAATTCATTTGTATTATGAAGACGACCGAAATATTTGCAAGATGTTTCCCGAAGCTTTTCAAAGTATATCGATAGCGAATGGACGGATTTACGCTCTTGTACGAATGTTGACATATCTCCATCCAGAACTGAACTCACTTTACCTTTGGCCTTGGGTAGATACGAGTATATACCTACCAATTACGAGTTAATGTCGTCCCAATTTTCGTATCGCAACCACATTCTTCGCCTGCCTTATAGAGTTGTGTTGTGACACAATCCTAAGTCCGCTTTTTGTATATTTTCCTTGTACCTGTAGCAAAAAAAAACCTATACTACAGCCACTTTTTTCTTTTCACTTCGATTTAGAAAATAAATTTGCATTTGCAAATAAGACGATTGAGTTTTTCTTATTTTAAATTACAACCGCTTTATGGATTTAAATTCGAAGCGGAGTGCGGACGGTATAGATGTATGCATGTAGTTAGGTTAAGCTATTGGCAATTGAAAAGGAGAGAGGTCACCCGCAATGTGTGAGATCATGGGGAATTGTAGGTCTTTTGTGATACCGTAAGTGGGATTTTAGTTCCTTGCTCGTGGTATAACTCCATCACACGTGAGATGTAAAACCTTTGAGATTTTAAATTGAAATTGATTTTTTTTTCATTGTGGAAGCAGGCAGGGACCAGGGACTACTGATAAGAAGATTACCTAGAAGATAATCATACTAAGTTAGCGTATAAATAATACTCATCGGGTTACATGGCTTAAACGTTTGGTTTATTTCAGATATTGTAACCTACAAAGTGAGTGCGTTTGCCACATCGAGCAATGGTTTATTCGTTACTATTCCACAAACCGCTGTCAGAAGAATGACCCATTTAGTCCGGACGATGATGGCCAACAACTCCACCATCCACCCGACCTACCCGAAGTCAGGATAGCGATATAAATGCAAGCAAAAGTCCATCAAAGCTGCAGGGGCGGATGACCTAATGGCCGAGATCTTCAAAGCAGCGGGAGATGAGTTGGTAAGGAGCATGCACCAACTCATCTGTAAAATCTGGTCACCACCTTTTAATCGACTTTAAAATCGCCTATAATAGCATATATTTGGAACGAGCCATACAAAGCCATGCCACGTTTCGGCGTTCCTGTCAAAATTGTTCGTCTGTGCAGGATGATGATATTGAAATCTCGCTGCTCCGTCAAAATCGGCAAAAACATCACCGAGCCCCTTGATGTCGAAAAAGGTTGGAGACGTGTAACTTCTTTAACATCTTCCTTGAAGTTATTGTACGAAACTCACATGCCAACATCAGAGCTACAGAGGTACAGATGTTCAACTGCTCGCATATGCTGACGATATTGACATTATCGGAAGATCAGCATCGACGACTCGGGCAAAACTTCACGATGGACAAATACAACGAAGAAGTTACCTGGGCTCCACTATCACCTAGCAAAATGACTTCAGCGAAGAGATCAAACGAAGAATCACTCTTACTTGCCAATCGCTGTTTCTTAGGGCAAAGAAGGCATCTAAAAAGTAAAGCCCTCTCATAGAACCAAGGAGATTCTATAAAATACCCTAATCATCCCGGTCCTGCGGTATGGTGCAGAGGCATGGACTGTGTCAAAAACGGATGAAAGCCTCCTGGGATGTTTAGAGAGAAAGATTTTTCGGGCGATATTCGGTCCAGTTTTTACCGATGGCTAAGATGCATCAGCCCGACGAGTCTTTGAGTTCACTCCTGAGGGACAACAAAAAAATAGGAAAACCCACCTTAGGTGGCGCACACAATTGGAGGGCGACCTTAACCAACTGGAGGCAGCTAGCTAGAGACCGAGCTGTCTGGAGGGGCTTGTTGGTTGAGGCATTGGTCCACCCCGGACTATAAGCGCCACCAAAAGTAAGTGAGTAAGGTTCAATTAGAGTCACAGACTTGATCAGAAAAAAAAGCCAGGTAAATGGAACCTCAGTGACGTTTCGTCAAGAACACAAAAAAGAACACACTCTAAACTAGGCCAACTATGGAGGTATCTCGCCTACAAGATTCTGTCTGCGGTAGATACTGTGTGAACGCCTGAAACCATTCGTCAACTACTTGGTGTCTATCTCTACTATTTTTTACAAGTTGGTGGAACAACTCACATTCTCACGACTGGTTAAACACGTGCTGACACTGATGATGCGTTTGCAAGTATTAGAAAGGAAGTGGCAAAAATGGGCTAAGCGGTTGACGAAGGCAAAATCAAGTAGTTGCTATCAACGAGAAGAGACACACAACATCGACGAATTGGAAATAACTCCACTGAGTTATGTTCTGCGGTAGTTCTCAGCGGAGATTAAGCGAAGAAGAACTCTTCACACTTCACAGTAGTCGTTTCTACTGAATGAGAAGGCAGTTGACGAGTTCTGGAAGATTCTGTATAAAAAATGAATCATTGTACTGAAGCTTAAACTCTTTCCAAAATTAATGGAGATATCTTCGGTCGCTTAGAAAAATGGACAAGTAAAAGGGTACTTCAGCCAACATGGAGTGCGCAAATGGATGTAGTTGGTCAAAGACCTTGTAATCTGGAGAAGCTTACGTATTGGTTAAGGCCCAGATCTACTCCGGGCTTCCACCTGTGTAAGTAGGGCTAAAGAAATGTAGAACTTCTACATGGACGACATTAATTAAAAATGAAGACAGGCAGCAAAGATGTGAAGAAACAAGTTAATGCATTCGATGCCAAATTATCACAACCGGAGACTGATGAGTTCTTTTCGTTTGTGATTAAGAGTCATTGGCACACAAATCTCAAGAAAAAATTGCCAAAGTATACTCTTGTCCGTGCTTCTTTGTTGAGACGAGTCTCTGCGAGTCCCTGCGAATATTACCATTGCATATTAGCACCAACGTTAACAATATTTACGGATCTTACCATAACAGTTTTACATGTTTATTATCAACAAAACTTCTATTTAAATGAATCCTGTTGGTTTAAATATGCCGCTTTGGAAAAAGCCAAACGTATAAAGCTTCGGCAGACGCCCGAGCCCCGAAATGCATGCAACTACATATATTCAAATAATTGAGAGACCGACTACTACTGCGTTTAAAAAAAAAACAACGTTTTTTCACCGAAATCATAATTCTGATTTCTAACTGTCATACGCAATGGCACTCCTCATCAAGCTCAAGTACTGATTTATTGAAATTTTAGATTCCAAAACTCCGAATTGTTCTCATTAATTCAAACGGCTCACCCGTTTAAGCTGCCTATATACTCAGTTCCATTGATTTTGCGGAAAATAACAAATGTTCCGGATTACACTTATACAATTATACATATTATACAAGTTAACAGCCTTAGGAACTTGATGCGCCATACTATCAATTTATAATACGTGCGTGCTGATTAAAGTCAAACTAACAACAAACAGAAATGATACCATTAACATAGGAATAACTTTCAATCGTCGTTCTTTCCTGATGAAGGTTTTGGTAATTGAATCCTTAAGTTGTTTCTACTATTTCCCTCCCTTTCCTCGGTTCGTTAGCACAGCCGAAAAAGCTCATTACTATTCTGACTGCATTCTGGTGTGACTGTCGATGTATATGTAAGGATTACATATTTCGAGTCCGTAATTTCTATACGAAATTGTTATCCCAATACCGCATTTTGGTTATTGATAAGAGTGGAGGATATCGTTCGTAACCTTTTGACATCGAACTTTTGCTTTTTAAAGAGGCTGTTTTCCGTATAAGGCATTTTACACACGTATCGTGGAATTGCTTGTGCTGGATGGTAGGTTCTGTTTTTTGGCTATGTGGTTTTATGGCTATGATGGTGTATGCGATTGGATTATGCGACTATTTAAAATAATGCAACATATTTATGCAACATGTTTTAATAAGTCATTTAGTGACGATAGGAAATCGATTTTATTTGTGATTTTCCTTGCCTTTAGGAAGACAGATAATCTTTAATCTTACAGCCTTATTTATAAACAACAGTCTGCTTATCTTTACGCAAAAATTTGCGTTTAGAGGTTGCGTAAAGCTGGCATATTTTTTTTCGTTTTTGAAATGTCATTTTGTTTAAATTTTTTTCGGGGTACCTAGATTTGAAAATTAAAAACGAAACTAAAAATTGAATTAAAAATGCCATTGAGCTTCGTGAATTTTGTTAACGATATGAACGACTTAATTTAATAGAGTAAGTTAGGGTAATATGGAATATGTGGATAATATGGAATACCACTGTATCTCCATATTTACTGCAGCGACATCTCTTTATTAACACTCCGAACTTAGATTGTGTAAGAAATCTTAGCAATCTTTTGCTCGATTTCAAATAGCTGTCAAACTGACAAAAATAAAAAATAAAATTTAAAAACCGCTGCAACCAAAACTTTCCATGGTGTGAAGATTTTTCATTAAAAAATATTTTTTAATCATAGATTCAAAGTGAAATCGTGTGTTTTACAAAGCATTTGGTTCGGGCTTCCATCTATTGCTGGTTGTCTGAAAAAATATATAAGCGGTATGTAACTTTTTACTGTTTTGCTAAATTGTGCCAAAATGTGGCAATACAGAATACCTACACGTTGGTAATATGGAATAGTATTCCATATTATCAGCACTTTTTTCTTCGTTTTGATAAAAATACTAAGACGTGAACTTTTAATGTATAGATGGCTCCGAAGACCCAAAACACAGCAAGGCGCAAGCTATGGAAACCAGAGGACATGGATCAAGCCATTCAGTGTGCTCGTGCGAAGCAAATGGGTTATCTCAAAGCTTCAAAAGCATTCAATGTTCCACGCGGAACACTTTTTAGATTGGCCACATCTGCTGAAACTTCTTCCAAAGTATCGCGTATTCCTCTTGGAAGGAAACCTATCTTCACAAACGAGATGGAGGCTGAACTCGTAAAATATATCAAAGAGATGGAGTCGCGATACTTTGGATTAACACAATCAGATGTTAGGTCGTTGGCTTTTCAATTGGCATTAAGAAATAACATTCCAAACAAGTTTTCGATTTTAAAGGAATGCGCTGGGCGTGATTGGCTTAGAGGCTTTATAAAACGACATAAAAATGATCTGTCAATTAGAAAACCGACAGGTACGTCAGTAGCTAGAGCCACTGGGTTTACTAGAAGCAATGTTGATCTATTTTTTGAGCTTCTGAAATCTTACAACGATCGATATAATTTTCCACCAGACCGGATCTATAATGTTGACGAAACAGGTTTTTCTATTGTTCAAAGCAAACAGCCAAAAATATTAGCTACAAAAGGAAAGCGACAGATTGGTATTTTGACCTCCGCTGAAAGGGGCTCGCTTGTAACTTTAGTATTAGCTATGAGTGCTGGTGGTCAGTTCGTGCCACCACTTTTTGTCTTCCCTAGAAAAAATGAAAATGTGCAGTTAATGAAAAATGCTCCGCCTGGTTCAATCGCTGCATTTCACCCGTCGGGATGGATACAACTTAACCTCTTTACCAAATGGTTTCAGCATTTCATTAAAAAAGTGCAACCGGTTGAGGAATCGCCAGTGTTATTAATATTAGACGGACATTTCAGCCACACTCGGAATATCGATGTGATTGAAATGGCAAAGGCGAATTTTGTGACTATAATTTCGCTGCCGCCTCATTCAACCCATAAAATGCAACCACTTGATAGATCTTTTATGGCACCTTTAAAATCGTACTACAGTGACTGTATTCGCTTGTTTTTGCGGGAGCAGGGCCGAAAAGTAACACTATATGACGTTGCAGAACTGTTCGCCAAAGCATATTTAAGGTGTCAAACAGCAGAAATAGCTGCTAATGGATTCAGATGTTCAGGCATTTATCCTTTTGACCCACATATTTTTACCGAAGCTGATTTTATTGGTGCAGGGAAAGTTGATGAATCTGTTGTTCAACCAGAAAAATATTTAAGTGATAAAGCTTCAAAAACTCCACCGAGGACCCTTGAAAAAACCTCCAACTATACTGTTTCTCCTTGGGACATAGCCTCGCCAGTTGAAATAAATAAAAACAAATCCAATAGGGGAAGAAAAGCCACACATGCTGCTGTTATAACAGAGACGCCGTATAAACTCGCCTTAACTAAACAGGATATTTTAAAAACTGATAACATCTGTGCAAAAAAATTGTTTAAAACTGAAACTAAAAAAAGAAGTGTTCAACAAAAAAAAGAAGATCATAAATTACCATCCACTTCAAAAGGAGGCTGCAAAAGGCAACCGAAATGCAAAAGGGATTTGCCAAACGAATCTTCTAGCGATTCTTCGGGAAGTTTTGTTGCGGATGACAAAAGCTCAGATGAAATAGGCTCAGATTTCGATGCTGAACCTCATGAAGGCGTATTTTGCAATGCATGCGACAAAGCATATCCTGATGGTCTATTATGGGACAGATGCATTCAATGCAGTATGTGGTTACACAAAAAGTGTTTAAAAACAAAATATTTATGTAATTATTGTGAAAATTCATTTATAAATTAAAACCTATAAACAAAATAAAATGAAAAAAAGAGAACAGTTCAATTCTGCGTAATATGGAATATTCCATATTGCACCCAAATCTTGGTAATATGGAATATTCCATATTACCTACACATTTTGTGGAAATAAGATAATGGCATTTTTTACTTAAAAAGCCGTATCTCAAAAGTGGTAAGTTTTAATGTTTTGAAATGTTTGGTCTATGGACCTGAACAAACATCAGTCACTTTAAATCGCTTGATGGGTAATTTGGTCCAAAAATCTAGATATAATTTCAGAATAAGAAAGATGTATGTAATAGGCATGTATTAGGACTTTAAGGACGTTGGGATTTGAAAAAGACAGGAAACGGGATGAGGCAATGACAGTTGGATAGGATGAGATGGAGAAGGGGGGGAGTGTTGGATGTGATAGACGGGCACGCTTGTTTCGCTCGACTCTGCTCGCCGGAATGGAGAGGGTTCTTGTCCTCACACACCAACAATACCTATATACAAAACATATATCGTGCCTACACAA
Source organism: Cheilosia variabilis (assembly GCA_951230905.1). Lineage (NCBI taxonomy): Eukaryota > Metazoa > Arthropoda > Insecta > Diptera > Syrphidae > Cheilosia > Cheilosia variabilis. The sequence continues at coordinate 54,459,605 of OX579676.1, forward strand.
CAAAAATAAAAAAAAAACATCTTTTCAGGCGCAAACGGACATTTCCACACAGAGAGGGTGCTGTCGATGGTATTCAGCGCGGCCATCACTTTTCCCACCCTACCTGGAAGTTCGGCGACCATTTGTGAACTTCCCCAGCGATGATTATTGAGTCTTCACCGGATCAAGCCATTTACCGACTGAAGCTACTCACCCTTCCACACCCCCTGAAAGTTCAACTTAATGATTCATCAAGCGTCTGTACACTTGAATAAAACTTATGGCTTTCATTTTGGGCGTGGGTAAGCACATTTATTTAGTTTAAATTTAATTTTACGCATTAGAAATTATTATTAAAACTGGCAAAAGAGATAAATGTACAAGTAAAACCAAAATTTACACAATAAAAATGAATATACAAAGGAGTTTAAAATAAAATTAATAGTTAAAATCTCTTTAATCGGATTCCCGCAGGTCAAGGTCACCAACTTACTTAATTCCCTACTATTCTACTACCCAGAGTGAGCTCAGTATGGGAAGGGTGGGGGAGAATAAAAAAAAACTAAACCAACAAAAAAAGCGAAGACAAAACGGACCACGGAAATCGAATAACTTGCCGAAACAAAAAAATTTCCTTTAAAATATATTAAATTAAAGCAAAGAAATCAAAATAAAAACTTAAAACTTAACTCACGCCACTTAAAACTAAAACAATTACATACAAAAAAAAAACGATGAAATTTGACGCTCCTGGTATAGATGTTTGAAATATTTTCTCTTGTTTGTGATTTTAACTGTTTCTTCGTTTAGGAACTCTTTGCATTGGCGGGTTAAAAGGGGGGTGGATATAATTCGGATTCCACTATACCCCGTAAATTATAACCGCTCATGAGGCAACAAAAACTTTTTAAAACTACCAAACCTGGTGACGTCATAGGCGTTACGTTTCTGGAAGGCAATTTACGGCTGGTGACACGATGAGAGTCTTTCCTGGACACCACAGTCACTTCCTCTTTCACGGCTTGCTTGACGTCGGTTGGCGCTTCTGAAGTTCCTCAAAACCCCTGAACCGGACAGGTCATCCAAACCTTTTTTATTTGGCGGTCACGTCTTCCTTTGTATATGGCGTATGGGCGAAGTCAATGACCGCCACTTGACCTCTATCCAGAGTGAAGGGTATCTGGTTAAATTTAACTAAAATTACTAAAAATCCTATGTCTCACATAACTTCACTAAACTCACCACAATAATCAATATAACACAAATTATTTAATCAAATTATTTGCCTATCCAGGACTTATTATTTACTTCAACCACAAAAAATGTTGAGATACAAAAAAATGCTTAATTGGCATTATGGCCATTTATTGGGAGATTGGTCTTATCTCGTCTTTGTTCGCACCACAAATGGTTTCAGCTAAGAAACAGCTCTTCGGCTTCCACAGCCAATAACGCCCCATACATAATATTGCCACAAATACTTGGCCAACCTTCCGTTTCTGGAGTAGCCGCTAGAGATCATGCTACCTTCTTCATCCCATCTCCACGTCCTGCTCTTTGAATTTTCAAATTCACTCAACCAACATTGAATCTGAACTCTGTCAACATGTATCTAGGCATTCCATTATCATTGCATCCCTGAACTCTACCGGTTCAGCTTACTCATTTTTGACATTTCAGACTGTCAACAAAGAAATAAAAAAAAAACGAGAAACAACACGTATGGATTTGCTGGGGTAAGTCATATTTATTTAATTTTTTTGTTTATATATTTTTCTTTATTATTTCAGGTAACTATGGACGAATGAGGGACTACTATTAAAGACCAAAAAAGCTGCGGTGCAACGTAATATAAGGTACCTAAGTGAAATGAATTTGTTTTTTTTGTGATACCTATTATTTTGTTTTGTTTTATATTCCTATCACAGATTCACCCGCGGGACAGCACCGGTGACAGGGACAGGATGTTAGATCTATACAGGTATAGTGTTGTTTTAGTTGGAATTCAAATTATAATTTCGTTGCGTTTTTTTCAGATCGGACTTATGGCGAGAAGGGTGACTGTAACAAATCTCTGGATTTGTTGGAGATTCTAACGACAACGGGGACAGAGACAGTCAGCCACTTGGTCTGTTTTGTGGATTCAACGTGGTGAAGAACCCCACGCTCTGTAAGCCGGGCATAAGTTTCGGTAAGTGCTTATCATAGTGGTATATAGATATAAGACAACATATAAGCATGTGTTACATACATAAATACTTAACCTAGTAATAAATTAACATAAAAATAAATACAAAATATTATATACATATTTGGACATAGGTCGTAACGAATAAATAGATTGTAATAAATAAATAGATATACTGAGAGATGATATAATAAATAAGTAAATAAATAAAAATAATATAACTATAAGACGTAACAATTATAAATAACATGTATATCACAGTTGAAGTGAACATGAAATTGTATAACTAACCTTAGATATAAGTATTAAATAACATATATGACTACATAGATTGAAAACATACACTAATAAATAAATAATAGAATGTACGTGCACAAATAAATAAATAAACTATAATATGCTTAGATACTAACTTATAATCTAAATTGCCTAAGATATTGCACTATTATACATAAACTTAAATAAATAAGACAAGAACTTAATAAATAATACTTATGTTTGACTTCAAACAGACATAAAGATACATATATATTGCTTTATTATTTACATTAGTGATACATAACAATACGGACATACTTAACAGCTTATTGTTTTAAGTCCTTTGCATGGAAAACTCCCACTTTTTTGCCTGATAGGTTTTCTAACTCATACATATTGTTACCGATCGGTCTAATTATTCTACATTTAACAAATTTTGGACAAAGTTTCGCGGCGAGGTATTTCGAGGTGTCACTGAGGACGAAGTTTCTTCGAAATACCTCTTGTCCAGGTAGAAAATTAATATTTCGTGATCTTGTGTTGTATGACTTCGCGCTTTGCTCGTTTGCCTTTATTATATTTTGCTTAACTTTGTCACGTAGGCACTGCAATCGCGTTTGTCGGCAGAGAGTTACCAGTTCACCATCCTCTATGGCATTGAGTTTCTGTGCAAGCTCATAGTTGCTACCGTGGGTCATCATATTTGTCCCAAAGAGAGCAAAATATGGCGACACCCCGGTAGATATGTGAACAGAACTACGTAGTGCACACGCAATGTCACCAAGATGGCCATCCCAGTCACGTTGGTCATCTTTGAGATATGAACGGATGGCTGCTAGAAGAGTTCTATTAACTCTCTCCGACGCATTTGATTGGGGGGAATAGTTAGCAGTCTTGAAATGACGTATGCCATACATTTTCAAAAGATCTTGAAAGTCTTTTGCTAAGAATTGCTTCCCATTGTCAGAGTGTATAATCTGTGGTACACCAAACATATTAAACACATCGTTACGTAAATATTGGACCACATTTATGGTACTGGCATTTCTTAACGCTTTCAAAAGAACGAATTTAGACAGGTGATCAAGCACAACAAACACATAACAGTTGCCGGACTTGGATCTGGGATATGGACCCAAGAAGTCTATATAAATTTTTTGGAACGGACGATCGGTACAATAACTGTTAGAGATAGGAGGACGAAGCACTTGATTTGACGGCTTGCACTGTTTACATATAGAACAGTTAGACACGTAACGTCTGATCTGGACGGTCATATTTGGCCAGTAAAAGTATTGGCGAATTCGATACAGCGTTTTCGCAATGCCACCGTGAGACGCCTGGGGAGGATCATGAGCCCGAGAGATGATATCCTCGGTTAACGCGGATGGGATCCACAACCTCCAGGTATGTTCCGCCGTTTCGTCACCAGCGGGTAGCAAGGAACGCATATAAACGAAATTTTCCTCCACTTTTAGGTCTGGCAGCTCATCTTGGTGTTCTTCGATGGTGGCTATAAGATCCTTGTATTCATTGGAGACAAACTCGTCTGAATCCAAGTCTACCCAAGGAGCTATATCTTGGATTTCGAGACTATCCAGATGAACACGGGACAATGTATCTGGCACCACATTCAACGACCCTTTGCGATGTTCCACATCGAATGTGAATGCTTGCAGCTTGAGGCTCCAACGCGCCAGTCTCCCACTCAAGTCTTTGAGACTCATAAGCCATCGCAAGCTGGAATGGTCGGTGATTATGGTAAAATCCATCCCCTCGACGTATGGCCTAAATTTGTGTACAGCCGTGACAGCCGCCAAACATTCCTTCTCTGTAACGCTGTAGTTTTTCTGGCAGGCGTTCATCTTTTGAGAGAAGTAGGCTATCGGCGATTCCTCGTTGCTGTCGTTGCGCTGAAATAAAACAGCTCCTATCCCGGACTCTGACGCATCGCACTGGATATAAAAATGCCGAGAAAAATCCGGGTGAGTTAGTACTGGTGCAGTCGTCAATGCAGTCTTTAGTTTTTTAAATGCCTCAATGGCTTCAGATGACATTTCAAATTTACCTAGCTTCTTTTTTAGAGTATCCGTCATTGGGGCAGTCAAGGTTGAAAAATCCTTGATGAAGCGCCTGTACCAACCTGCTAGACCAAGAAGTCTGCGCACTTGTCTTGGATTTTTGGGGACTGGGAAGTCCACTATCGCTTCGATTTTGGATGGATCCGTTTTCAACATCCCACCACCAACTATAAAGCCCAAATACTTCAATTCTTTGAAGCAGAATTTGGATTTGCTTAAGTTGATGGTGAGATTGGCTCTCCTAAGGCACTGTGCAACTTCGTCCAGCAGGGCTACATGGGTCTCAAAATCGGGAGCAATGATGAGCAAGTCATCTAGATAAACGAAGACGCGGTCCTTTAATCGTGAGGGGATCACCTTGTCCATTAAACGGCACATCCTTTGAGCTGCGTTACACAGCCCAAAGGGCATGACCGTAAACTGGTACAAGGGTCTCCCCGGTACCGCGAAAGCAGTTTTTTCCCTACTCCGTGCCTCCAGTGGTATTTGCCAAAATGCGTCTTTCAGGTCGACGCTGCTGATGAAATACGTGTCCTGTAGACGACTGAGTAGCCCGTCGATATGGGGGAGAGGATAGGCGTCATTCTTCGTCAAGGCGTTCACCTTTCGGGAGTCGAGGCACAGACGATTTTTGCCGGGTTTCCGAATCAAGACTACCGGTGAACACCAAGCGCTCTCACTCTCCTCGATAACTCCGAGGCTAATCATGCGGTCGATCTCGTCATACAGGAGGGCTTGTATCGCTGGGGACACGGGGTAGTGACGTTGTTTGACTGGGTCCGCGTCTCCGGTATCGATAACGTGCTCCTCAACCGAAGTTTTACCGAGCCCATGTTTGGTAAAACATAAGAATTTTTGCTTCACTGCCTCCAACTCAGATTCTTGTTTAAAAGACAGCTGATGTGTGTCGTCACTAGGAGAATCAGTGATCGTCATCGAACTCACAATATTGGGAGCAATTTGGAATGTCTTCCAAAAGTCTATACCTAAGTACAGCTCTTGCTCTAGACTTGGGACTAGGTATAGCGTAAGCAGCTCGGTTTGACCTTTGTAAGTCACGGAGGTTTTAATTTTGCCTATAATTGACTGGCACTTGCCATCAGCTGTTTTGACATCCGATTTAAAAGGAAAGATCGGTATGTCTAGTGACTTGACAAAACTCAAGCAGTCCTTTCCTAAGAAGCTGACACTAGCCCCGCTATCTAAAAGACCGAAAACGCTTTTGCTTGCTATCTCTATTTTGGCATACGGTCGGGGATCATTGGAGGTGTCGATTATGGTTGAAGCTATACTTTTTCTAATTTCCTTGCGAATTCTATAACGATTTCGGGCTTTTAAAATGGCTTTGGACGTACACACATTATTATTTTTAAGTATCCTACCTCTAGCTGTATAATATTCCTTAATCCTAACATGCAACGGCTTAATTATAAAACGTTTCCTAGTATCAACTAAGTTGGAATCTTTATCTCTTTTTAAAATTTTAATTTCTTTATTATTTATTTCAGGTTTATCATTTTTCAACGGTGTAACGGGTTCTCTAGGGACTCGGAGGTCTGTGTCGAACGCGACTCCCCCGTTTGCATCGCGTTCGTTTGCCGGTTTTCCGGATTGCAACGCTTGCACTTAGGAGTTATGACCCCTTCCTGGCCGCATCGATAGCAAAAGATATTCCGTACCTGAGACGGGCATTCCACGAAGGAATGACCTTCAACACGGCAGTTCCAACAAATCCAAGATTTTGGATTCACATAATTACGCGGTAGCTTGGGACGTGTGCCACCATATTGCATTGCTGCAACATATTGTTCTGCCTGGTGGGTATCTTCATAGTCCAGCTCATTAGCCGTGTATTTCGGCTGAAGCCTATGAGACCTAGGTGCCTCTCTGCTAGGGAAAGCATTTTCTACTTCCTTGCAGGAGCTCCTCAATTGGTCCACTGTAAATATGGTCATGGGGAACACTATCTTTCCTATTCTCTCATTTAAATTGCGCTTTAATATGCGCACTAATTCCCCTTCCGGTATTTCCATCCGTAATTGCGATTTCATTTTATAAATTGCGGAGAAGAAATCGTCACTTGACTCCCAGGTACCTTGTCTACGGTCCATGATATCTCTCATGATATCGAAGTTTGATTTTGAGTTCCTGAATTGGCGCAAGAGTGCTTCTCGAAGCGTGAGCCAATCCGGGCGGTAGTTGGTTCTCTGGTACTGCCAGTACCATTCGTAGGCGGCACCTGAGAGCAACAAGTGGAAATCTCTTAAGATTTCCGACCACGAACAGCGGTAGTTGTTTTGGAGTGTTTCCAGACGGAAGATAAAATCCTCCACATCGAGAGTCTCCGGCTTTCCTTCGAAACATATTCCCCACTTATCAATTTTTATTGGGCCTGTTACTCCTGAGTGGCTATTTGTCTCAAATGAGTGACTTGGTTGGTTGGGGTAGGGTATCTCAAAATGATGACCCACCTGCTGAAACGATGCATGAGGTTGGTGATAGTGATTATTTGAGTTTTTGGCTCTACTCGATTTATGGTTGTTGTTTTTGTGGTAATTTCCATTGGGAAGAAATGGTTGAGCGGCAACGTTAAGTTGAGCTTGCTCATGCTGCGTTGAGGGCTGCGGGGGCAAAGGAAAAGTTTCTTTAGGGATAGTGCCTGTGCTCAAAGAACTATTCTTCGGGAGTGTCTGTTCTGGTTGAACAGCAGTTTGAAACTCCTTCATTAATTCCAGAAAATTGGTTCTCATTTCCTTCCGCAGATCAGCAGATATTTCATCTCGAAGAGAGCTTTGCTGAGACTGAAAAGCGGTTTTGATCGCTTGATTAATGGAAAAGTCTATGTTGGGTAAATTTGTTTTTTCGGATGTTATTGACTGATTTCTTATGGTAATGATTGGGTTTTGTTTTTCAGACGTATCGACCACAGTTCGGGTGCTTTCGTTCTGTGCTTCAATAGAAGCGGCACCAAATTGGCTGAGTGAACTGAACGATGGGGCTGAGACAGATTCTGAAGAAGTTGCAGATTCACTGTTCGCCTGCATACTTCCAGTATCGGAGAAAGATTGGTTAGACGTTGTGGTTTTAGACTTTGCCGACCTATTGGCTGGTGGTGGACTATGTTTAACAAAAGACATTGTTCTAGAGCTAGTTCCTGCTGAATGTGATTGCGAACGGGTGATTATTTTTCTAGACTCCGGGTTATAACTATGACTAACTTTGTGCTTTTTAAAATCGTCCTTAGGTGAACTCATCACAGGAAGACTAAAATGCTGACGAGAGTAGACACACTTAGAACGGGTATAATCAACAATAAAAATGCACACTAATCTATATAACAGTGAGCCGGATATGTACCTCAAGCTACAAACAAAAAAAATAAAAGGATAATATATCTAAAACAAGAAAATAAATAACTAAAAAGGAACAAAAAGTAATAATTGCTAGTGTGAGACGGCTAAACTAATATCTACACACGCAAAATAAAATAAAATAAAAGGTATGTACCTATATCTAAAACTGACTAAAAAAAAAACGAATATTTGCTTTATGTATATATTTCAGTTCGGGGGTGCTTCGGGTGCTTGCCTTCGGCGGTTTCCTTGTTGGCTAATAACGAGGCTTGATCGGCTTGGACACAATAAAAAATATAAAAGAGAGAAAGACTGCGGACGGACTATATGCTAAAAATCCTCTCAATGTGGAAAACAAATACAAAAGATGAGAGGGTAGAACAAGGACACACATCGTTGTATTTCTCTCCATCTCCGCAATTCCAATCTACCTGGAAGGCTTTGCTGGAAGACTTGAGATGGTGAGAGTCGCAACACATCAATATACGAGAAGAGACGGAACAATGCAACATGTTAAGACGATTCGACACTTAATCACGGCCACTGAATCCATGTAAGTAAGACTAACACACTATGAAATGAAAATTGAAAATTTTGACAGGATAGTAAAATTCACAGAAAGAAAGAATTAAAAGAATAGAATAGACAAAATACTAACAGGTTCCAATTATTTTTGCTGTCAACAACAATAAACTCGTCGCAATTCACTGTGATATTTTCACAAACTACTCATGTGAAGACTTACGAGTTCATTGTTGTTGGTAGCAGAAACAATCTTAGACTAAACTACATAAAGGACATAAGACTAGGACAAACGAACGTTGGGCGCCATTTGTAATAGGCATGTATTAGGACTTTAAGGACGTTGGGATTTGAAAAAGACAGGAAACGGGATGAGGCAATGACAGTTGGATAGGATGAGATGGAGAAGGGGGGGAGTGTTGGATGTGATAGACGGGCACGCTTGTTTCGCTCGACTCTGCTCGCCGGAATGGAGAGGGTTCTTGTCCTCACACACCAACAATACCTATATACAAAACATATATCGTGCCTACACAACAAAAATAAAAAAAAAACATCTTTTCAGGCGCAAACGGACATTTCCACACAGAGAGGGTGCTGTCGATGGTATTCAGCGCGGCCATCACTTTTCCCACCCTACCTGGAAGTTCGGCGACCATTTGTGAACTTCCCCAGCGATGATTATTGAGTCTTCACCGGATCAAGCCATTTACCGACTGAAGCTACTCACCCTTCCACACCCCCTGAAAGTTCAACTTAATGATTCATCAAGCGTCTGTACACTTGAATAAAACTTATGGCTTTCATTTTGGGCGTGGGTAAGCACATTTATTTAGTTTAAATTTAATTTTACGCATTAGAAATTATTATTAAAACTGGCAAAAGAGATAAATGTACAAGTAAAACCAAAATTTACACAATAAAAATGAATATACAAAGGAGTTTAAAATAAAATTAATAGTTAAAATCTCTTTAATCGGATTCCCGCAGGTCAAGGTCACCAACTTACTTAATTCCCTACTATTCTACTACCCAGAGTGAGCTCAGTATGGGAAGGGTGGGGGAGAATAAAAAAAAAACTAAACCAACACGTATGGATTTGCTGGGGTAAGTCATATTTATTTAATTTTTTTGTTTATATATTTTTCTTTATTATTTCAGGTAACTATGGACGAATGAGGGACTACTATTAAAGACCAAAAAAGCTGCGGTGCAACGTAATATAAGGTACCTAAGTGAAATGAATTTGTTTTTTTTGTGATACCTATTATTTTGTTTTGTTTTATATTCCTATCACAGATTCACCCGCGGGACAGCACCGGTGACAGGGACAGGATGTTAGATCTATACAGGTATAGTGTTGTTTTAGTTGGAATTCAAATTATAATTTCGTTGCGTTTTTTTCAGATCGGACTTATGGCGAGAAGGGTGACTGTAACATGTATTCCATATTCATCACCTTGTCAGAGGAAATCCAATTTTCCGACCGTTTTCATTTTATTTTTTGCTGCTCCATTTTTGTTTACAAACAAAATAAATCTCACAAGAGAGATGTCAGTTTTATTACACAGCTGATATTATTCCGCGGGGAAAAAGTAAGAGATTTCGGATTTTTGTAATAGTTTCGTACTTAGTTAGACACCAACCTTGCGTAGTAGACAGTCAGTGGCCATTTTTTTATAAATAACAATTTCAGCAAAGCCACATAGAGGCTGCGTAAATTTTTGCGCGATGCTTAACTAAACAACATCGGAGAGGCATCGTAAGGGAATCTAATAAATACGGTTGTTAATCTTTAGCACGCAGCTACAGCAAACGCATCTTACTTGACATTTCAGAGATCAAAACTAGGTATTTTGTTAAGCTTTATTATAAGTTAATTAATGAACGAAAGTATTTATTGATAAAGTGAACAGTAGCGATAGAAAAATATAAAAATGAAAAGTGACAGATACTGGCGTTGCAATTCAGAAGTTGTCAGTGCTGCCACACATAAATAAACACAACGAAATGATGAGTTGTCATGACAGAGAATTAGGAAAGCGCTGGTTGAATACAAGTCCCGGCACGCCTTCCTCAAACAGCGCACCTTAACATACTGTCAATCCGATGTCTTTCATACATCGATAGTGTGCTGGTCCTGGTAGTGGTTTTGTGAACACATCAGCAGGCATCCTTTCGGTTGGAGTGTACACGACGGCCATCTTTCCATCTCTTAACAGCTGACGCACAAAGTGGTATCTGGTTGCAATATGCTTCGTGCGGGAGTGACAGACTGCATTTTCGGCTATATGTTTTGCACCTCTATTATCTGTTCCAACTGTTATCCCAGCTAACTCAGGCATGTTAATTTCGGTCATCAAGTTGCTTCTCTGGACGATTCGGATAGCGCAACATATTCTGCTTCAGTCGTCGAAATAGCCACTGACTTCTGTTTTTGAGAACGCCAAGCGATTGCTGCTCCACTAAGCGTAAAAACGTATCCTGTATACGATACTCTATCGATTTCGTCGTTCGCATGATCAGCATCTGAAAATCCTCGGAGACCAATTTCGTCCTTTCTATATACCAACCCATAGTTTTCTGTACTTCGGAGGTAGCGTATAGCACACGCTTTGCCGCTGACCAATGTACGTCTTGATAACTCTCGTTGAATTGTGCCAGTCGATTCACAGTAAAAGCGATGTCAGGTCTGGTTGCAATCGCCAAATACATCAGCGACCCGATGAGCTGCCGATATGGTTTTTCGGCTTGATGTCCTTCAGCACAGCGCTCTTCACATGGCAGTTTTGCTTTTGTGTCACTGGGTGTGCTAATTGGCTTCGACTCGTCCATTTTGAATTTCTTTAACAGCTCCTTGACGTATAACTGCTGCTTTAGTTTTATTTCACCATCGCCTTGAATTACTTCGATGCCCAAGCAGTACCGCGCCAATCCGAGATCTTTGACTTCAAAAACAGCAGCAAGTCCTTTGCGTATATTGTCCAGGATATTCTGACTGCTTGATGCATACAAAATGTCGTCGACGTACACCGCGACGATTGTGAGCTCTTCCTTGTTTGATCCAAAATATAGGCATGTGTCATTAGTGGCCGGTTTCAATCCTAAACCACGTAATGTTTCGTCTAACTTTTTATGCCACTGACGACCTGCCTGTCGGAGACCGTAAAGCGCCTTTTTCAGCCGACACACGTTGTGACCTTCTTTGAATTTTTGGAGCATTTGTTTGGCCTTTCTTCCTACTCCATTCTTTTGTCTGTCTTCCTTTACTAGTATCTGCAACGTCTGCTCAAAGTGCTTCGGAGGATCCATGTAGATATCCTCCTCCAGGTCGCCATTCAAATAGGCCGTAACAACATCCATATGATAAACTGCCAAATCAGACTGCCAGATCAGACTGCTAATGGCACGCACAGCCAGTACCATTAGCAGTCTGATCGATTCAAGACGAGCTACAGGTGCGAACGTTTCTTCAAAGTCTATGCCTTGACGCTGCGAAAAACCTTGGCAACAACACGAGCTTTCTTCCTATCCGTCGATCCATCTGGCTTCAACTTATTGCGAAGAACAACTTTGCTAGTCACGACAGCTCTGCTCACCGGGCGCTTGACCATGTCCCATGTGTTGTTCTTGATAAGTCCTCGAATTTCTTCTTTAATCGCCTCTAGCCATTCTTGTGCCTCTGGTCCAGACATTGCATCCTCGAGTGATAATTCTCCAATATTTGCCATTTCATCAGTCGAACCATTCAACGGATCAAAGTAAACCTCGTCATCTGTTTCATTTCTCGCCTCGTCTCGATGGTCTTCATCCAGGCTCACTTGCTCGATTTCTATCCGTTTAGTGTTACGTGACACAGATCTCGTTTCATATATCCTCCGAGCCGCTTTGTTTTGCCTTTGAGACTTAGTGTAAATTTTTGAAACTCTCTTGCAATCCGGTGATGCTGTCCTTAGATCGAGTTCTTCATCTTCTCCTTGTTCTTGCATCGGTATCAGCACTGTAGTTGAATCGTGTTCGCTCTTGAATCCTTCACCAGGAACTCCAAAGTCCTTTTCTTGACGCTAAACGCCGGCTACATCATTTTCGATAAACTTGACATCCCTCGTAATAATCACTTTTTGTTTCTCAGGAACCCATACTCGGTAGCCCTTGGATGCTTCAGAGTATCCGACCATGATGCCTGCACTTGAACGCGCCTCGAACTTTCCCTTGCCAGGAGCTTTGTCCAGCACAAATGCCTACGCTCCAAAAACCTTCAGTTGACTAAGTTTTGGCAATCTTTGTTCCAACGTTCAAACGGTGTGTGTCCATCCAAACTGACTGTAGGACACCTATTACGCAGATAATTTGATGTTGCTACAGCTTCTGCCCAAAATTCGTTTCCTACACCTGACTGAATGAGCATGCACCTTGCCATTTCGACCAGAGTTCGGTTTTTACGTTCCGCCACTTCCATTTCTTCTCAGAAACTCGTCAAACTCATGGTTACGAAATTCTCGCCCATTGTCCGACATCAAACATTTAATTTTGAGACCGGTTTGAGTCTCTACACGCGCTTTGTAATCTTTGAATGCGCGGAAAACGTCGCTCTTGTGTTTCAGGAAAACGATTTCGCACCATCGTCTGCTATCGTCAATGAAAGTTACAAAATATCTTGAGTTACCCATCGATTCTGTTCTGGAAGGCCCCCAGACATCTGAATGCACCAGATCCAACAGCTTTGTACACCTCTTTGATTGTTTAGGAAATGGAATTGTGGTAATTTTTCCGCGGAGGCAAATGTCGCATGAATTAAGTCTTCCGTCGTCGATGATGTCTATTCCACTTGCCAATTTCTTTCGAAACATATCTAACAGATCTCGGCCATTCAAGTGTCCAAGTTGTTGGCAACCCTGTCACTTTCTTTATTATGTACCCATATAATATCTATACATAATTATAAGATGTTGTATACCTATCTTACTCTAGCTTATAATAACTATAACTGAACTATAATATTTAATACCTACCTTTATTTATATGCTGCTAAATTCTAACTTAACATACATCACTATTGTATATTGTGAAATAAAGAGTTAGTTGATCTAGTGCAGTCATTGCGTTCATAATTGTCTTTCCTCCGGACAAGCACAACAGTGGCGACGAGGATAATAAATTGTTGGTTAATTAAGCAACATGGAAGTCGTGGTAGAGGAATTAAAATTAATAGCAGCACAGCAATCTAAGTTAATACTTGAGATAGCAAACAAAGTATTCAAGCAGGAACCTCAAATATCTCAAGATAAAGCGCAGTCATCACCAGAATATTCTCTTGAAGTTTTGGCTCAAAACATCCAGGAATTCCATTTCGACCCAGAAAATGGCGTAACATTTCAAAAATGGTATATGCGTTATTCCGACCTGTTTGAGAGCGATGCATCCAAATTAGATGACGCAGCGAAGGTAAGGTTGCTGATGAGGAAACTCGGACCACAAGAACATAGTCGGTATGTTAATTTTATTTTGCCTAAGACACCTAAGGATTATGAATTTGAAGCTTCAGTACAAAAATTGGGAAATATTTTCGGAACGCAAGAATCAATTTTTAGAATGCGATATAAGTGTTTACAGTTAAAGAAATTAGACAGAGATGACTATGTAGCTTTTGCAAGTGAGGTTAACAGGCAATGTGAAAATTTTGAATTGGGGAAATTATCTGCTGACCAATTTAAATGCTTAATGTTTGTTATAGGCCTTCAGTCGCCCAGTGATACTGATGTTAGGTCTCGATTATTAGCTCTCTTAGAAAAAGAAAAAGAGATAACACTAGATAAACTCATATCAGAATGCCATCGAATTGCAAGCATTAAGCAAGACACACAGCTCATAGAAGCACCATCATCATCATCTATTATTTCAATCAATGCTGTCAAACACAAATCAAAATCGGACACATACAAAACTGATCAAAACAATCACAGTCAATCTACTCATGCACCAAGAACTCCATGCTGGGGATGCGGTGGAATGCATTTTTCCCAGTACTGCAAATACAAAGATTACACATGCAAGCAGTGCCACAAACAGGGACATAAAGAAGGCTACTGTTTTTGCTTCAAACAAAAATCTGACCAACCGTACAAACCACAAGCAAATACAGCTGAGAAGAACAAAAGAGACAAATATCGACAGCACCGGTACAAGCGCAATGTACATATGACCCGCTTTAACGTTGGTCATGTAACAGCCGCTAATCGGAAATATGTAACAGTGGAGATAAATAACAAATCGGTTGTCTTGCAGATCGACACTGCTTCGGACGTAACAATTTTATCAGTTAATACATGGAAACGATTAAATAAACCCCAGTTGCAATGTGAAAAAAGTGTTGTGAGTGATGCTCAAGGAAAGCAAATGAAAATGTTAGGCTGTTTCTATTGCAAAGTGAAATTTCTCAACCAATCGCACATTGCAAAGTGTTTCGTGATAGACAGACCTAACCTAAATTTGTTGGGCATCGATTTGATCGGAACATTTGGATTATGGAACAAGCCACTAAATCACGTGTGTAATAATGTAAATCTGCATGATAAAAAGGGACTTTTTAATTCTATCCAATCGGAATTTCCCAATATTTTTGGAGAATCACTAGGTTGCTGCAATAAAAACCAACTTAAATTGTACTTGCAAGAAAATGTAATGCCCGTGTTTAGACCAAAACGTCCAGTCCCATACACGTCAGCAAAAGCCATAGAGGAAGAACTCCAGCGGTTAGAAAGCGCTGGTATCATTTCTCCAGTAGATTTCTCGGAATGGGCAGCCCCCATTGTTGCAGTAAGGAAGGCAAATGGCCAAATCCGAATTTGTCCTGACTACTCTACAGGCTTAAATGCATCACTACAACCACATCTTTATCCTCTCCCTAGACCGGAAGATATTTTCAACAAGCATGCAAACAGTAAGTACTTTACACATATAGATCTATCAGATGCGTATCTACAGATTCAGGTGGACGAGAGCTCTAAACATTTACTCACAATCAACACGCATAAGGGGTTATACCAGTGGAATAGGCTACCACCAGGCATAAAAACTGGTCCCGGATTTTTCCAACAGCTTATGGACACCATGCTGTCAGAATTGGATAATGTCTCAGCTTACATAGACGACCTCTTAATATCTGGAAAAAAAACCGGGAACAACATGATAAATGTCTGTATGCTGTTTTGAAACGCTTGGAAGAGTTTGGGTTCAAGGTTAAGATAGGTAAATGTAGTTTTCTAATGACTGAAATCCATTATTTAGGTCACATACTTACCAGCAAAGGTACCAAGCCGGATCCTAAGAAAACTGAAGCCATCAGAAACATGCCAGTACCGCAAACACTACAGCAGCTTCGTTCATTCTTAGGCGCGATCAATTATTATGGCAAATACATACCACAAATGAGTCAGCTTCGGGCACCGTTGGATCAACTTTTAAAGAAAGGAGAGAAATTTAGCTGGTCGGCGAAGTGTGAAGATGCCTTTCGTGAATTTAAACGCATTCTACAATCCGATCTAGCATTAACACATTTTAACCCTAATTTACCAATCATTGTTTCCGCAGATGCTTCAAAGGACGGAATTGGGGCATGTTTGTCACACAGTTTTACAGATGGAAGAATCAAAGCAGTGTACTACGTCTCGAGGTCGCTGACTTCCGCTGAAAAAAGTTACAGCCAAATCGAGAAGGAGGGCTTGGCTCTAGTTTTCGCTGTGACTAGATTCCATAGGATGATTCTCGGTCGGAAGTTTTTGTTAGAGACGGATCACAAGCCGTTGCTCGCAGTATTTCGGCCAAACAAAGGTATACCAATACACTCAGCAAATCGTCTACAAAGATGGGCCTTGGCCTTACAAACATACGATTTCGACATTAAGTATATACCAACACAAGAATTTGGGAATGCAGATCTGCTTTCACGATTAATTGGTAACCGTCAACTCGACTCAGGGGAGGATTACATTATTGCACAGACTGTTTTAGAAGACGAATCACATTTTATATCAGAATTGCACGAAAATATTAAAAATTTACCAGTCACCTATAAAATGATTAAGGCAGCCACCAATAAATCGGCAGAACTCTGTCAGATCAAGGAGTTCATTAGAACCGGTTGGCCCAAGGTTATCTCAGTGGCGCTGAAACCTTTCTTCAATAGACGGGACTTCCTTATGATAGTAGAGGAGTGTGTACTGTTCAATGAGCGTGTAATCATCCCTAAAGTGTTACAGCAGCGCATCTTAAAGCAACTACATAAGGGTCACCCAGGGGAAGAGCGCATGAAGTCTCTAGCCCGCAGTTTTGTATATTGGCCTGGTATAGATGAAGAAATTAAGAGATTTGTGAGGCAGTGCAACCAGTGTCAATTAGCAGCTAAATCTCCAAACAAAGTAGCACTAGCATCATGGCCTCTATGCACCAAACCGTGGCAGCGAATCCACATTGACTATGCTGGTCCAATTAACGACACTTGGTTTTTAGTGGTAGTTGATGCCTATTCGAAATGGCCGGAAGTGATTGCAACATATTCTACTTCAGCAACAGTAACTATAAAGCTCCTATCACAGATATTTGCTAGATTTGGACACCCTGAAACAATGGTCTCAGATAATGGATCTCAGTTTAAGAGCCATCAATTTCTTGAATTCTGTTTGGTCAAAGGAATCCATCATATCACCACAGCTCCCTACCATCCCCAATCAAATGGGCAAGCAGAGAGGGTGGTAGGAACATTCAAAAATGCTTTAAACAAATTAAAAAATGAGGGAACTACTGAAGAAATAATTAATATTTTCCTTCTCTCTTATAGGTCCACACCTAGTAAAAGTCTCCAAGGAAAATCACCTGCGGAACTGATGCTAGGAAGACCGATACGAACAACTTTAGACCTTCTTAGACCAACACAACCTGAGGAGCGGATTAATAATACGCTACAAGACGCACGATTCAACAAGAAACATAATGCAAAGCCGAAGTGTTTTAGTAGAGGGGATTCGGTATTCGTTAAGCAGCATTATTCGTCAAAGTTTATCTGGACGGCTGGCGAAGTTATCGAACGTGTTGGACGGGTTAACTATAATGTCCTAATCTATCATCCGAGAAGGCTCGTACGATCCCATGCTAACCAGATGAGGCTTCGGGAACTATCAATTGAAGCTCCTAATTTTCAACTTCCATTGAAGGTCTTGTTGGATGATTTTGAGATGACCCAAAATATGGGATCGGAGTTAGCAAACGAAGATGTTTTACCGACAGCAACGTTCAACGATATTCCACCAATGGAATCTTCAGCAGATTCCACACCATCTCAACCTCTAGCAATAGGAGCTAGACCGGCTAGAAATCGGAGACCACCACAGCGCTACAATCCATCGGATTTTACTTAAAAAAAAATAAATAAAAAAAAAAGGGGGAGTTGTTGGCAACCCTGTCACTTTCTTTATTATGTACCCATATAATATCTATACATAATTATAAGATGTTGTATACCTATCTTACTCTAGCTTATAATAACTATAACTGAACTATAATATTTAATACCTACCTTTATTTATATGCTGCTAAATTCTAACTTAACATACATCACTATTGTATATTGTGAAATAAAGAGTTAGTTGATCTAGTGCAGTCATTGCGTTCATAATTGTCTTTCCTCCGGACAAGCACAACACAAGTCTTCGGTGCCATAACTCGAAATTCGATCCTTTTCCAGTGATTACGCATGCTTCTGAAGTACTTTCTTGAACGTAGTACAATTGACCAACTCGATTGGCAATAACCTTTATTTCACCATCATAACCGCGAACAACTGCCTTTTCCTTGTCGAACTCAATGGTATTTTCATGATCCGTTATCCTTGCAACAGAGAGAAGATTAGTCCTTAAATTCTTAACCAATAACGTATTTTGGAGTTTTACTGACCTTTCAGACTCCCCGTCTGTAGTGATAATCTCAGCTTTTCCGCTCGCATCAACACTTCTGTGCCTAAAAGTTAAAACATCTTAAGTCGACTTGTTTTAGCTGTTTAACGTTATTTGAATTGTGTTCTCCTTACTCTATTTCTTAAGCCAAAGCAGTTGAAAAAATGTCAAATAATGAGGAAGTTACAACTGTTTTAAAATGGATTAAGTCATCAACAGTAGTGCCTTGCATAAGTTTAAAATTGCTCTCCTGAAAAGTGGAAAAAATTGACATAAGATGTTTTGCCTTTTAGGCGCAGACTTGTGCTAGCATCATTCGCCAGTAGCAGCTTCCCTTGTACTATCGTGGGTGATGATACAAACAAACGTTCGTCGTTGCACATATGAGACGTGCAGCCACTGTCAAGGCACCATCGTCCTGAATTCGTACTCTTCAGAATCCCCAAAGCCTCTTCTTCGACTTCCGCTGTGTGGAAAGTGCTTTCTACTTTGTTTGCGAATGATTCACCTTTTGAGAAGTTCCGTGGATTTTTATTTTCCGGACATTCAGACGCCTTGTGACCTATTTCATGACATCTAAAGCACCTGTACTTAAATGTTTTGTCGCGTTCACTTGCTTTATTGAACACTTTCTTGTGCTGTGCCTCTCGTTCGAACTTTTTCTTGCTATGACATGCACTTCTACCGACAAACATCGCCTCTGTATCACCATCCGTCTTTCGTTGATTTTGTGCATCGTTCTTCTCAAGAATTTTCTCCCTCAGAATGTCAGGTCTTGGCAAATTGTCATGTGACTCCATCGCACATCGAAACAACTCAAAACTAGATGGTAGTCCATTCAACAGAAGTATCGACAGCAATTCCTCATGTATATCAATGCCCATACACTTCAGCTGTGAAACCGCATCGAAGAATTCCATTAGATTCTTGCGTAGATCTTCGCCTTCCTTCATTTTGTAAGTCGCCACACGTTTCAGCAAGGTGGCTTTCTTGACTGGCCCTGTGGAGGCGAATTCAGACTTCAATCGCTCCCAAACACTCTTGGCCGTGTCCAATCCTTTTACCAGACGCTGTAGACTCGGATCAATAGCGATGATCAAATCTGACTTTGCCTTTGCGTCGTTATCCAACTAATTCTGTAGTTCGTTCTTAGACTTTTCATTTTCTTCTGTCGATACAGGTCTTTTGGACGCTCCGCTGACGTGCTTCCATGTCCTACACTTGGTCATCACCGCCTCAATTTGCATTACCCACGTGTCGTAATTTTCGCTTGTAAGCGGCCTGATCGCATTCATGTTTATCGACATCTCGCACCAGTGGACGAATAAAATTACCTATTTTCCAATTTTTACTACTCGTTACGATTTGGATCTGGGCCCATAACCTGTTAAGCTTTATTATAAGTTAATTAATGAACGAAAGTATTTATTGATAAAGTGAACAGTAGCGAAAGAAAAATCTAAAAATGAAAAGTGACAGATGCTGGCGTTGCAATTCAAAAGTTGTCAGTGCTGCCACACATAAATAAACACAACGAAATGATGAGTTGTCATGACAGAAAATTAGGAAAGCGCTGGTTGAATACAAGTTCCGACATATTTATCCAAAGCAGAAGAGACTTGACAGCAATACTCAGTCAATTGAGGTGCAGGGAAATAACTCCACGGCCAATAACTTCACATGGGAAACAACTTCACCTCGAGTGGGAAATAATTTCACTTATTCTATGTGAAGTTATTTCCCACTGAAAGTGAGCAGGGGGAAATAATTTCACAAAATTTGTGGTGAAGTAAGTGCCCACTTTTAGTGGGAAATAACTTCACATAAAATAAGTGAAATTATTTAACACTCGAGGTGAAGTTGTTTCCCATGTGAAGTTATTGCCCGTGGAGTTAATTCCCTGCACCGTCAATTGAGACTGAAACCGTTTTATTGCATATTTGTCTACTTTACTTTGCTTTGCTTCATATTGCTGAACTAGGTGTTCAATTAAACAGGCCAATTGTAAGTCTGACAGCTGTCTAACGTGTATTGTCTCTGTTTTGGTTGGATAGGTAGATAAACTTGAACAACTTTTTCAGTTGACGGTAATCGAGGGAAAGCTGAAAAGAAAAGTCAAGAAATTCGTGAATTCGTTAATTGACAGTTCGCATATGTGGCTGACGTTGTTATAAATTTGCCGACGAATCTAGTTTTTGCGTTCAGGGCACATCTATAGTCCAGACCAATCTAGTTTAATTAAGATATCTTTATTTATATGTAAAACGGAAGCAAACACAATTTCCGGTGGAAAATGTCCACTTGAAAACTTTTCCTTTACTGAATATAATAAAAGATATCGTCTAAGGGTGATAATTATTTTCAATAAATATGACCAAATTACTTGTCAAGGGAAAAACTCATATAGCGCTTGAGTGGTGTTTACATTAGAGCAGCTCAAAACCATCCTGTTGAGTTAAGAAATTTGATGATGTTATTAAAATCGATACCTTGGATTGCCGAGAGGTCGTCGTAGAGCGATTTACCTAGTGCGCGATGTCTGGTTTTGGCTAGAGCCGGACACTCACAATGAAAATGGAACACTGTTTCACTCTCGTTGTTTTTACCGGAGCTACGGCAGTGGGTGTTATAGGGGATGCCAAGTTCCTAAAGTCCAATGGCTCGTACTAATTGCCGTAAATCCCACACATCTGCACGCATTCTGGCTAGAATTTCACGATCTCAAAATCGGTCGCAGTTTAGCCTTTCTTAGCTATTGGAAGTTTTTCCTTATATTGTATTTGAAAATCAGTTTCTTTAGTAAGTCCGTTGAATATGTAAAGTATACACCATGGTGGGCACATTTATCTGATAATCTCTTTTCCAAATGCCCATATCCAAAAGTCCGGAAAACAAAATTTACTCGATTTGGTCATCAGCAATCACTCGAACCAAAATCAAACTTTTGAACGAATAAAAATATCACAACCACTTCATTTATTAAAGGAAATTTCTAAGGCTATAAGAACTGTAAATTTAAACAAAAGTACTCTGCAGAGGCTGATGTATTTAATGTTCAACGAACTACGATTCCCTTGAAAAAATTATTTGAATTTACAGAATTTTCTACTCTAAAAATATTCCCAAATACCGCATATCTTGTAAAAAATTGATGACTGTGTTAATAGGGTGTACCTAAATAAAACTAATAAGAGTGGATATATGACGTGAACAAACCATGTGCTAACTTAAGAACGAAATCTTTTAATTTTCGTAGCTATAAAAAACTAGTATTTCCTACATTATTAAACCATAACAAATAATTAATCCTGTTTCTTCCTCTTATTTTATTAAACTGGCATTAACATTTTATTTTATTTTATTACTAATTAAATTCTTTACCTTTTCTTAATTTTATATATTGAAATCACTAAGAGCTTGTTCTTTTGGCTTAAGAGTTAGAGGAATTCACTCAAAATAAGGCGTTGAAGTGGCCCGATTTTTTTAACGGTCATAACAAAATAAAATGCGTTATACAAGATTAAAAACTTTACATTCTTAGGTCTTTTAAGAATTTTATTGACTCAAATAAACCAAAAGTAAATTTCACTAAGAGATTAGTACCGTAAGCACGTCTTTCTTTTTAAAATACAATAGCTATTAGGTTAGGTTATAGGTTTGTGGGCTGGCGTGGAGTAATTCCACACTCAGGTCAAAATTGACTCAGTGATACCCGTCGGTGGAAAAGGTTTATTCCTTACCCGTAGTAATCCTTGAAGATTTGATGAAATTCATAATTTTATCCGTTAGTGTGCTGGATAGCTCGTTCATATCGTGGAAGAAGAATTTTCCAATGAATTTGTTCCTGGAGTGTTGAAGACTCGGACAGTTCTTCTTGGGTTAGTCGCATTTTCTTCATGTGGTGCCGCAGGGTATTGTGTCCCGTTATGATACCTACAAGCATAGAGAGATTTTTCCGGCTATATCGCATGATCCTCTCCGTTCTGGATTTACAAAAAGATGGCCATAGTTTCCTTGTGGTAGAAGACGTAACCATGGACATCCATTTGATGATGATGATGATGGTGATGCGCGCCCTGAAGCGAGCGTGCTCAGATTGTTCTGAGGTAGGTATTAATGAAACATACATGAGCACATAGCTATCATTTGTTGTGAATATATGTATAAATTGAATATTTATTAAATTGGTTAATATTCAGTTCCAGAACAACAAGATTCGTCCGCCATTTCAGCTTTTTTGTTTATCCTGTTTTTTTTTTTCTGTCAAATGTGACTGGAAGTGTGTAATCAGCTTTTCACATTTGACACATGAAATTTCCAGACGAAAAGCAACAAAAAAACAAAAATCTGTCAAATTCATCTCAGGCATCCATGTCAAGAAATAATCGCAGAGAGCGATCGCATGAGATGAAATAGAGTGAGATATTGATATGTCCTGTGGAGTCGGGATGTAAAGCACAAGCTGGAATTTTATATAATTTTTCGTTCTCATTATGGTCCTCTGCGTCTGATTATATGAATATTTAATAGACTATAGAGGTCGGTTGCACAGTAACAACAACTGACAAAAAAAAATTAGTATTCAAATATTTGAAATTACAACTGCTTTAATTGAAAAGCTACTTGCGAAACAATTTCACAGCTTTGTTCAGGCTGATAAATTGGAAATAATTTATTATGGTAGGCCAACACTACCTTTTCCAGGCACTTTTATGAAAAAATTAGGAATCCATGCTTTCGTTGTGTGGCACATTGTTCCCCAACAGAAAAAGTAACCTATAAAAAAACTTTG
Organism: Cheilosia variabilis; assembly: GCA_951230905.1. Lineage (NCBI taxonomy): Eukaryota > Metazoa > Arthropoda > Insecta > Diptera > Syrphidae > Cheilosia > Cheilosia variabilis. The sequence continues at coordinate 54,482,725 of OX579676.1, forward strand.
TAATGGAATCGTTGCCGTCCTCGTAGTGTCCTGGAATAGCACAAAAAATACACTATCTTACTGCGGTAGAAAATATAGTGAACACTCTACTATGAAAGCACCACGGCACTTCACTGGTTGACATGTTATTGAACGATACGTAACATTTTAATTTAAAGTCCGTTTAAAGTTGTCACCACCGTTGTAATGGAAAATGTTGACTAGCTTTTTAATGTTTAGAAATAATATCAAATATCAGGTCACTCAGAGTCATGCTACTTAAATTAGCTTAAGTATTTTGTTTGAGCTGATGTGGACGGATAAAACCTACTGTGAACCCAGTTTTTGTCCAGCTTGTCCGTAATAAAAACAAAACCTTCAGTTTAAATTGTTACATTTATTCATATTAATTTCTGCATATACTTTTAAGTACATAAGTTGTCTTTCCCAAAGTATTGCACTAGCGAAAAGTCGGTTGCGCAGTTGCTCAGTGTTAAATGCACCGTACTACTGGTTCCACCCCGAAAAGACACAAGTCGCTTCTTAACGATTTTTCCGCTGCGTTTTAGTTTTCTGGGCTCCTGTTTAAGTAAAAATAATGAAGTATAAGCATCATACACTTCAGTGCATAAATAAAAAATGCAGAACGTTCGTTTTCGCAACAGTTTAATTCGATTTAGTTATGTGAATCCTAGATGTGCTTTGAAACATGTGTTACGTATAGGTTGTAATTTATTTTTGAATTATTTATAATACAAATTCCTATTAAATACTTAAATATTATTATTTGCTTAAGTTGATAAATAGTTGTATATATAAATACAACACAATATAGAAATATATTAGATAAATATATTTTAATACAGAATATTTTGATTAATTAAAAAAACAACATTTATTTACATATCTTTTGAATGACTAATAGATAAATTAAAATATTTGATACAGACAACAGCTTAAAAAAAGCAAACGGAATTTACAACTACGAGAAATTTGTTGTAGCGTACTGATGACTAAAACAAATGCTGTTTAATTTGTAGTTTTGACATTAACGCTTTTTCCAAACTTCACATTTTAAATATTCGGGGAATTATTGTTTTATGAGAAATTTTATGTGTATACGGGTATACGTTTATTTTATTATATGCAAAGCAAAGATAGAAAAATCTAGGCTACAGCGACGTTGGGTATTGACAAATTGAAGGAGCTTTTGCGGGCATTGTATTCTTAAGAGGCACGCGCCAAGACTAGGACAGTCATATAATGACTTTTGCAGAAACTGTAGAGATGAAGAGGAGGATGAGTCCGTCACCCAACTTGTCTGCCCTATGCAATTTAAGAAAGGCTTACTTAGGAAACTACTTCCTTAATCATCTTAGTGATCTAGGCCATACCAGCGCTGCTAACATTCTTAGCCTTATTAACGGAAGTAAGTGCTTTACATGAGTAGGAGTAGTATATTTAAATTCGTCTACTTTCGGCCCCAGTTATAGTCATAAATGTAAACGAAAACTTAGAGAAATTGAAAATAATTAAACTGAATAGTTGTCTCAAATATTTGTCTCTGAATGCACTTAGGCGAAGAAAAGGTTAATCATATAGTTCCGAGATAATTTGGCTTAAAGTTTTTGAACTGTAACTTTGATTGTATAAAAGCTCGAACTTTTTTCTAAGCAACGACAGCAATTTACAAGAATGTATACTTTTTTTTAAAATCAATATTTGATTTAGTCAAAATAATATCATTTAAATACATTTGTTTGGCATTTAACCGCCTCTTCGCAAAGCGGCTATTATTCCGGTAAAAAATTCTTCCAGTTGAACATTTTTTTTTGTAGCTATAACGGGTTTTCCGAAAAAAGCTTTATTTTTCTACTGTTTCATGTTTTTTTAACGTATGCACTTTTTGACAGCTATAACTCGCACCTAACTGTGCTTTGAAATAGGTGTCAATAAATCAAGCCTGATATTGCATGTTCTTTTCGAATGATCAACTTTCGATCGCTTCAGTTTAAGAATATTGTAATATTAGGACAAACTGATGATTTGAAAGGAAACGTAAACAATCCCACAGTTGGCAATGATATGTATGAAAATCTGAAAATCTTTATTGTGCCGGCAGTCTTTGGAGAGTAGTTTGAATGAAAACCGATAGGAGGCGCTGTTATTTCTGGGGTGAAAAGATTTAAGTTAGTTTACCTGTATAAGTCACTGAACGGATTTAGATGCGGCTTTCATTATTTTCATCTGTCATTTTCCAGAAATGTGTATACAAATTGGTCTTTAATTTTTCGGAACAGAGAATTAGAGTAGATATCTAGACACAAACTAATTGAAGAGAAAACGACCAAAAAGAACCAACAACTTTAAGGGCTTTTTCCTTACGTTTAAAATCGATTTATGAAGAAAATCGTGCAGATTAGTACTAGTATTGCGAAGACTGAGAATGGTCAATATTTCCCATTGTCATGAGACATCGATTAGGACCAAAAATGGGTATAAGACAGTTTTAAAAATTAACATTGAAAAAATGCAAGAACTTTTCGTTAAACCTATTGGACTTATGAAGTTACCCATGTTTCATTCGACGCCTTTTAAGAGTTTCATGTGGTTTAGTCAATTATTTAAAATTCAGTTATGTAATATAAATAAATATTTGTATGCGCCTTATAAGTTTAAGACATTTTACATTTTATAATCGACAGGAATTTTGTCAATGTTTAGACTTTATCTGGCTATGTCTGAGCGATTTCTAAAACGTCTGGCATTTCAATGTTTGTATTTACGTTTTGGTGTGTCTTAGAAAAAATTAGCTTGGCCACACGTCCATAAGACGTCTTATCTGCAATGTCTAGCCCAGATTGAAGTTTTCCATTTTAAAACATAACATAACAAATAAAATGCTTGGCGGTCACATTTGGCACTATTATTCGATTATCTTCTCATAAGCGCAGCTGAAGGTAGTTTAGCAGAAGCGAAGCATTGAAAGGGCAGCTAACTCAAAACAAACAGCATAATTTAAGTGCACAAGTGATATACCCTGTCTGAAGTATAATGATCAACAGCAATGGGCCCGGTACCAATTATCCAATATTTCTCAAATGCTATAGCTATACGAATAAAACGAATTAAGTTAACTTTAGCACCTTTCGTGTGTTGGTGTTACAAAGTGCATGCAAAGCTGTCAGTCTAACTTCGAAAGAATTTATAATCAAACCACGACCACCCCATTTAAGCAAAGGTTTCTTAAAGAGTCATGAGCATACGGACAATCAATTTGCTTCTCGACACGCAAACTAATGTGCTGGCTGCATGCAAAGTTGCATTCTAATTCAATTTATTAACGGCGATTCAGGTGACGTACGATGATAAATCCTAAGTTAAGGTTAAGGACGAACAAAATAAATTCTAAAGCGATTTTCTTACAACATTTCAATTTATCTGGCTGATAATGGAAGCACACATGTAAGCAACTTGACCAGTTTTCCTTAATATAAAAATAGGTATACATACAGTATCATACTTCGACCTAAATAGCGTATACCTATATATCATAGTAAATGCAAATCTTACACTAGGACAATTACTTCTATACTTTGGCTGCTAACGACCCGTTTATAGTGCTACTTCTACCTGAATAGGAGTACCCTGGTGATTCCATAACTAAGGGATGACATATCTCGTAAACAGGAACTTTTAAACTACACTTTCGGACCCCAAGACTACTCTGCGAGCTAGAGCTGGGTCCGAATGAACGTCATCTGGGCTCGTGTACATCGTGTATGTGCTCACTGTCATCGCCAAATGAATGGGCCGCTGCACTTGGTGTTATACTGGGTGAACGTCCTTTCATCCGAATCTGGGACATATCGGATCCTCGGCGACTGGTCTTCAATGAAATTGTTTGCCTCCAACAGAAGCATCGACAAATAATGCGCTTGAATGCAAACCGAAAATCCTTCGAAAAGAGGGCATAGATCATAGGATTGACAGCCGAGTTGCAGTAGCCCAGCCAGAAGAGAATGGAAAACAGCAGTGGATCTATGCAGTCCTTGCAGAACGGCCTTATTATGTAGATTGTGAAAAATGGCAACCAGCAGAATACAAATAGTCCAACTATGATGGCCAGCGTCTTGGCTGCTTTGGTTTCCATGCGAAATCGTTTCACTTGCGCCTTTATGTTGCGTCGTCCCATTTTTTTATTGGGACGCATTCGATCCGATATATCGCTTGTGGTCGACTGTCTTCTGGACATCTCAGGCATACTCTTGCCAACCTGAAGGTAACAATTGCTATCTCTCGCTCGGTAGAGCTGGGTTTCGGTGGTGTCCCTTCCATTGGACGCTGTATAGTGGACAGTGTACATGGCACTGCTGGACTCACTGCTCTGTGACATTTCGTTTACGTTCTCATTTGAGGGATATGAAACGGAAATTTTGATTTTATCGTGATGGTGATGAGATCTACGAGTTGCGTATTTTGATAAACGTTCTGGTGACGGAGTCCCCAGAGTGGTTGTTGTACTCTGTGTGCTGCCATTGCTTTGAGTCGAGTCGTGCTGATTTGAGCCACGTCCTCGATGTATTCGCAGTGTTAGCCGTTGTTCCTCGAAACGTGATCCGATTCCTTTTGACCCTGGAAGCGATACAAGAATGGGATTTAGGTTAATTGGATTTTTGATAGTTTTTTTTTTTTTAAAAAGGCGGGTAAGGTGGGGCTATAACAGGCAGGACTGTATGGGAAGTTATACAAAAATAAGAGAAAGGGCTTTTTACCTAACATCTTACGGGCCCTCCACTTGTGCGTGTTCACATTTAAGGTGGTCGGATGAAATTGCCTAGATCTCTTAGCAAAAGCTGCAACTTGACACAATACCGCTAATAAATAAATAAATAATATCAAGGGTAGGGTATTCCTCGTCGATTATTTATTGATCAGATTTTTCTACTTTGCCCTGGACTTTCTAACTTTCCAACAGGTGGACTTGGCCCTCAACCAACAAATAACTAAAAAAATTGGCTTACACTCGTTTGCGTGGGTCTTTACGTAGACTTTGACTGGATTCGAGGAGAAATCGAACATTTTAACTTCAGTATCACTCTCTGTTAAAAAAAAATCTTAGAACTCTAGTTATTCGCCTCATCCCTTAGAGACACTGGTCCTGCAGCGAACGCTTGTTATACGACAAGACGACTTCATGAACCACAACAACTCTCCAGATGTAAAATGATCGAAACTGGACTTGCTTAATATCTCTCTCATCAAAATAGGGATCTAATAACCCTCGCTGAACATACGAACACAGTTCTCCACGAGCAATATTTCATCCGACGGACGAGTTCGCGCTGGTTCCAATTCACAACCATTTGTGCGCGATGTGTTGGAAACAAAAAAAAAAATTTAATTCAGTTTGACAGGTGACAGCTTGGGGATATTACAAATCGAGCACGTGAAAAAAAATATGTTGTAAAGGGTTTTTCAAGGACGCTACAAAAGTAGAGCGACAGGGACAGCAAATGACGCCGAATTTCTTGCCGCTCTTTTGACATTTCTCTTCAGTAAGGTTTGCCATTGCATGATGGAAAGATATACGAGCCAACAACGAGTCGAAATTATTAAAATTTACTACCGAAATCCGGAGTCAGTGGCCTCAACGTTAAGAGCGCTACGTCCAATTTATGGTCGTCATAATCCTCCTAGCAGATCAACAATTGAGCGTCTAGTGGAAAAATTTGAATCCACAGGCACAGTACAAAATGTTCCCGTGCCAGTGAGATAAAGAAGTGCCCGTAGGTCGAGAATATTGCTACCGCTGAGGCTTCAGTTGAAGAAAGCCCAAATGTGTCTCTCACACGTTGTTTTCAAGCGTTGGGCATCTCTGTGACGTCGTTGTGGCGAATTTTGCGAAAAGATCTTGGCCTACATCCTTACAAGATTAAATTGACGCAAGAACTGAAGCCGCTTGACCACCAGAAGCGTCGTATGTTCGTAAATTGGGCTGAGCAACAACTTGAAAATGATTCGGATTTTCATCGAAAAATCATCTTCAGCGATGAGGGTCATTTCTGGCTGACTGGCATCGTCAATAAACAAAATATGCAGTATTGGTCAGGCAGCAATCCACACGTACTCCATGAGTCATCATTGCATCCCGAAAAATTACGGTTTGGTGTGGTTTATGGGCCGGCGGTGTCATTGGGCCGTACTTCTTCCGTGATGATCAAGACCGGCACGTTACTGTGAATGGGAATCGCTACCGTTCAATGATAACCGAATAATTTTGGCCCCAATTGGATGATATGGACTTGGAGGATATGTGGTTCCAACAGGACGGCGCCACAAGCCACACAGCGAATGTCACAATCAATTTATTGGAAACCAAGTTTGGAGAACGTGTTATCTCACGAAATGGTCCAGTCGCTTGGCCGCCTCGATCGTGCGATTTGACGCCGTTAGACTATTTCCTGTGGGGCTACGTCAAGTCTATGGTCTATGCCAACAAGCCAGCGACGACTGATGAACTTCGTACGAATATCGAACGTGAAATTGCAGCAGTATCGGCCGATTTATGCTTGAAAACCATCGAAAATTGGGTTCAGCGTCTGGACTTCTGCAAGCGTGCCCGTGGTGGCCATGCGAAAGAAATCGAGTTCCATACATAATGGCATCGAACGTACTTTCACAGGAATAAAGAATTTCATTGATATCCAGAACCGTTTTTGTTTTATTTATTATTTTTTTATATATAATGTTTCAATAATAATAAAATTTTGGTTACTACAATTCGCAAATTTCAAAATATGGTTGGAATATTAACTTAACTCCGATACTCTAAAGGGAGTTGAAGATGTCAAACTGACCGCCCACAAAACAATCCGTTCCAGTAACATCGAAATACTGCGTATCGTTCGCCGGGTGTGTTATTCCATACATAACTCTTTCCTTTCTAAATTAATAACAAGTAAGTAGACGTGTTATGATCGGCCTGGCCGATTCTTTGATACCCTCCACTGCATACAAGTCATGGAAAATCTTTGGGATGTGAGGTAGTACGTAATTACATTGAACAGGTATAGGTACAGGTCAACAAATAATAAAAATCAGCTTTTGAGTAATATAATTACACTTCTACCTGTTGTTACCTCTTCAAGGCAACATTATAGCTTTTAAGGACATTTTTTTAGGTTTTCTTAATTTTTTTTATTAGTTATTGACTATTATAACCCTTCCCTAAATTTTTCACAAAATTTCATTCGAATAGTTGAATAGACGTTGTCTAATATTGGTTTTGTCTACCAACCAAAATAACCAGAACTACTTGACCGACATAGCGCAATTTTAATATGAACCTGGCGATGATAAAAGTAAGTCCTCTCACAAAATATAACTTGCCTAATATGTCGATTTCTTTAGACGCTATCGTGTTTTCAAAAAATGGTTCTAATATCGGTTTGGTATGGGAGGTACCAGAACTACTTGACCGACATAGCCCATTTTTAATACCATAACGACAATAAAAAGGAGTCCTTTTACCAAATTTCATTCGCCTATGTCAATTTCTTTGGGCGCTATCGTGCTTTCAATAGACAGACATATAGACAGACAGAAAGACAAACATGGCCAAATCGATTCAGAATGTGATCCTGATTTAGAATATATACTTTGTGAGGTCTCCGGTGACTCCTTCTTGGCGTTACAAACATAGACAAACCATACTGAGACCCCCAACTCACAATCCTCTTGCCGCTGGCCCCCTCAGTTTTTTTTTAAATTCGCCATTTTGTTTTCCTATCGGTGTTATGTCAAAAAAGAATCCGTGTGACATGCAAAAACATACAAAAAATGCAAAAATAAATGCTGCCAACCTCGTGAAAGAGTTCGGGAATTTCACATTTTTATATTACTGAATGCCATTGGTTAGTTATTATTTTTTTTTGTTAAAAGGCGAATAATTTGATTTAATTGCTTAGTAAAACTATTTAAAGTTGATGTTCTATAGGTATACTAGAAACATATTAGGACAAACATGGTTGTGTATTTTCCGCTTTTGGATATCATTAACTTCGATTTCGTGTGTAAATTTTTCTTAAATAATGAAGAACATCTGTTCAAAATGTTTTTATTTTCCCTCAACCAATGTACATTGTTAATTTTTCATGAACATTTTAAGCAAATGTGCACTTATTCCTAAAAAAAAATATTATCCACACGTAACGAACAATTTCTAATTAAACGGATAAAATTCTATGAACTCTGCCAGAAACTTTGCCCACAGTGGAAGTGTTGGTCATATCTCCTGGTGGTGTGTTGGTGAGCAGAATTTTTTGAAGTTTCGTGACATTTGTCAATACGATTTTCTATGTAAGAATACTAGCGCACCAAACGTGAACACTCCATAAAAATATCGCTTGTAGGCTAAGTAACGGGAAATCGGCCGGAGTTGGTGGTCTCAGTATTGTCTCTGGTTACAAATGTAATGACAAAGTGAATATACCTTCCTGTGGAGGGTATAAAAATAAGATACTCTCCTGCCTCTACGAGTAATTACATACTAGCTGTTTTTTATTATCAGCGTGATCTGATCCGGATCAGATAATACAGGGTATTTCAAATTTCATCATATTGCAAATATTCTTCTCAACGTGACGTCACACAAGGCACAAGTCATTTCACTTGCAATGTCGGGGGTGCTGCCATATTGCAATCAAATTTGCATAATTTTTCTTTTCAAATATATTTTTGTGAAACGGGGGTAAATGTGAACTGTTACCACAATTCCTGCGCAACTGTTGCCACAATTCCAAATTAAACTTTTCAATGATCCGTTTTGTTTTATTTTTTTGTATTATCCGGATCAGATCACGCTGATAATAAAAAACAGCTATTGTGTGGCTATCGTTTACAGGCACACCAACATTTAAAAATAAAACAAGCCACGAAGTGGGAAATAAAGGGTCCGCCAAATAACTTTTTTTTTTGAAAATGCTATAAAAAAAAACTACTGAATATTTTCTCAAATTTCTTTTTTTATTTGAAAGTAAAATCTTTCCGGTTAATAATGGAAAATAATTTCATTCAAATGGTGGCCATGCAGTAGCCTACACGAAGATGCCGATTTTGCCAAAAAAATCATTTTTTCAGATGAAGCTCATTTTCATCTTGGCGGGTATGTAAACAAGCAAAATTGTCATATTTGGGGCACAGAAAACCCGCACGCATACATTGAAAAGCCGATATACCCAAAACGAGTCACTGTTTGGTGCGGAATTTGGTCCAGAGGCATAATTGGGCCATTTTTCTTCGAAAATGAGCAAGGAGTGGCCGTTACAGTCAATGGCGATCGTTATCGGGCCATGTTGAACGAATTTTTGTTCACAATAATTGAAGAGGAGGATATTGGCAACATTTGGTTTCAACAGGACGGCGCTACGTGCCACACAGCCGAAGCTACACTCGATGTTTTGCGCCCTGTCTTTGAAGATCGCATTATCAGCCGCAGAGCTGATGTCGTTTGGCCACCTCGGAGCTGCGATTTGACACCGTTGGACTATTATTTGTGGGGTGCCGTAAAAGATAAGTTTTACGCCGACAAGCCAGAGACAATTGACGCTTTAAAGGACAATATTCGTAAAGCCATTGGTGAAATACAGATGCACACAATCGTTAATGTGCTTAAAAATTGGACCGATCGTGTAGGCTACTGCATGGCCAGCCGAGGCAGCCTATTAGTATATCAGTATTATTTAACTGTGTTAGGTGGGCCAGTTGGAAAAGCTTGTTGGGCCGCAGGTTGAGTATAACTGATCTATATGATGGATCATAGCTGATAATAAAAAAGAGCTACTGTAGTAGTTATTCAATGTCGTAAATAGGTCCGCAACAGAATCTGTGAATGACATTTCGGCTGGCGACCCTTTGGACATCAATCTGAGTACAGGGACAGTCTACATGTTTTCAGCAGCTCTATTTTTTTTTTTTTAATGACTGGCTGCTGACCGTTCCTATTTCTTATAAAATCTAAGAAAACCAGAAACATGTCAGATTTTGAAATTAAGTTTGAAAAGGGACAAAGAGAGACGGTGATGTTTTGAAATACCAACAAAGGTTTCAGGTTGAGTATCAAACTAGAAATATTTACTTCGCAAAGTCCTTGACTCAGATTATTTTGGACTTGCCATTATATTCAAGGCTGAGTTTTCGTTTTTCGTTCAACGTGGAGTAATTTCGCCATGGTCGCCTTTGTTGGTGCATTTCAGTTCCTGTGGATTTGTAACCATACAATACCTATAATGCAGTAAAACCCAATACCCAAAACAAAACTAAGCCAATTTGCCTTTAATTGTTCACTTCCGTGTTTTTTTTTCAGAGTAATGTCATAGGGAAATAATATGCATTAAGTTTTCGAAACTGTGAAAATCAAATAAAGAGAGGTCCGAACCAAACATCTATTTATAACATTAAAGAACAAATGTTTTTATTACAAAAATCTTTTTTATAATTTTTGCATTTTTTTTAGTTAAATATTCAAAATAAAATCTTACTTAAACTGAAAAATGGGTTATGTGCTCATTTTTAAAAAAAGTGGGGGCCACGGGTCTTACGGTTCAAAAAGGAACCACTTGGCAACGCTGTTAAGGTATATAGCTGTAGCTGGATAATTGTCAATATACCTAATTTATTTCGTAAAATTAGTAAGAGGATGTTTGGCGCACGAGCTCTTTGTAACCTGAACATTGCTCTACTTAATTCTTTGAGTTTTAAAATGGTTTTCGACAAGCATGTGTGGGTTGTTATTGGCAAGCGTCTTGCTTCGTGCAACTCTGTCGACGGAAAGGGGAGGAATTTAATACTTTTAAAACACACCTTTAACATTTTTACTATGCGGACGTTACATATCCAAGAAAAAGTGAGCTGACAGCTCCGAACCTTATTATCAATTTATCACAAATGTGATATTCCTTTATTTTAAAGAAAGGAACCCGATCTTGTAATTTTCCTCAAAAGCCCGTAATTGGCAAACAACATTTTTAGAGTTGTAACTCAAATTTGTCGTTTAAAGAACATAGACAAAAAAACGTTTATTGTTCAGAAGAAGACAAATGTTTTTACAGCGCGGCCACACCAGCTATGAACACGTTTTCGCATAATTAGTACCAGACTAATCAAGTATTCAATCATTTGAAAGGCGAGAATTACAACTGTGGCAGCATGTTTTTATGTTGGCAATGCTAATCGTTTTGTGTCATGCTTCTGCAATACAAAAAATTCATTCATTCCGCCCGTCATCTTCATCGACACGTGAAAGATATAATTATTATTCGTACATTTATATTGTTTAATTACATATTAATTTTTTGTTTGTAAAGGCTAATAAAAAACAGTGAATTTAAAAAGGCTATAACCGTTCAATTCATTGACTGCCTTATAAATCCACACTACTCCAACGATATCGCGAAAATTGTTTAGTACGTTTTTTGCCTGCTCGGGTCGACTGAAATGAACAAAACATGGGCCGATGGAAAAACCTGACTAAAAGTGGAAACTTTGAAAGTCATTCTAAATACGATCGATAAACATTTAAACAAATGTTTCATTATACAAGGTGGCGCAAAAGTAATCCTCCTATCAGAAAACGCTATAAATTTTGCGATTGGCCCCTAATGTCAGTTCTGTTTTGACATTTGTGTAGTAAACACATGCGAAATACACGTTAATAAACAATGTTACGCTACACTGCTCCAGAACGCTCAAGCTCAAGCCATCCTTAATCACCACCAAGAGGAAGATGATTTTTCATCAAAAATAATCATGAGTGATGAGGCCTATTTCCATCTTAGCGGGTACGTAAATAAGCAAAATTTACGCTTCTGGGGCACTGAAAATCCGCGTGTAACCCACGAAGAGCCATTGCACCCGCTCAAAGTCACTGTATGGTGTGCTGTTTTCGCTGGAGGAGTCATCGGACCTTTTTTCTTCGAAGACGTCGCGGGCCTAACGGTTACTGTGAATTGTGAGCGCTACAGAGCAATAATCAACGAGTTCTTTTTGCCGCAACTTGATGAATTGGGATTGGAAAACATGTGGTTCCAACAGGACGGTGCAACGGCACACACTGCACGTGCCACAACCGATATGCTGAAGGATGCATTTCCCGGGCGCCTAATCTCCCGTTTTGGCGATTTGCACTGGCCAGCAAGATCGCCTGATTTGACCGCTCCAGACTTCTTTTTGTGGGGCTTTTTGAAGTCGCGGGTTTATGTCAACAAGCCTCAGACTCTTCCAGCTCTTAAAGACAATATCCGTCAAGAATGTGAGGACCTATGATGAAATGTTTTGCAGTTTCCCATTTACGGCGGAAAATAATTTTGTTTTACAAGCAGAAAATAAGAGTTTTTGTTTATTTTTTTTCAGGATGACGATGGTAATAGGTTGAGGTAATGGCGAACTGATCAAATTTAATCAAATTTAGAGATCCTCGAGACAAAACTTTTTCCACAATTTTTAATTAAATTATTAATTAATTAATTAATCATTACTCCAGTCAAAAAATGCTTACTGGCTGAACATGGCTATGAGTCAAATCGTTCTTGGGGATCTAAAATATAATACATATTCTCAATTTTATAAATAAGACAGGTAACTATACAAAATGATAAGGTGTCTCATTTATCCATTTAACGTATAAATTCCCACTGCCGGTATGTGCGCCGTTTAACTTTGTCCAGTTTTAACATTTGAACAATCTTAATGTAGGTACATATTTATTATTAGTTTTGGATTTTATTGAGAGTCTACATTTTGTAATAAATATTTAATAAACATTTCAGGAATGTTTGATAGGTGTTTCTGTTTATTAAAATTTTCTGAGGCAAATCGAAAATATTGTATAAACATTTATTAAACAAAATGTTTCGCTGGTCTAGACACACTTTATTGTGCCAAGAAAAACTTAAATACTAGCAGAAAAACATTGTTCATGTATTGCATATTTGAACATAAAATTTGAAATTAGTTTCTAAAAAAAATTTGTTTGCAATTAGTTACAGCCCCCCACTGCAAGCGAAATGTCATGTGCTTTGTGTTTATAAATGTCATCCTATTGTGAAGTAACGTTGCACAGAATGTTTGCAATATGGCTGGTGGCAATATGAAATATTTATCATACCATATAATTAACAGCGGTCTTTTGAAAATTGTTGTAATAAAAAGAAAAAAAGAAAAATAGGAACCTAGCGCATAGTTATGTCGCTTTATTCAACAAATTAATCATTTAATTCTGTCTTATAATCATACTTGCAATTTGTAAGGTAGTTTAGTGTATTTCCTAAGATTTCTCGAATAGTTGATGGAAGGGTCGAGAAATGAAATATAGTCAGGATTCCGAAAGCTTCCTGTAATCGTATCAATTAATTTTTTATACTCACCAATACACCAGCCCCTATTGCTTTGACGCCGATCTCTCTCACATTAATCGCGTTTGACGACATTAATACTCATAGCAAGTAACAAATATTCAACATTTATTTGCGACTATTTACAAACATATCGGTAGACCACTTTAATAAATATATTTATGTCAATAATATCAATACACATATCTAGATACTTAAATGCTGCTGTTAAAACTATATTATAATATAATTATTGCCATTTTATGTTGATATCTTGCCTAAATCCTGGGCAAGCATTCCCGGCTAATTTGATGTCAACGGACCACTTCCTTTTTAGTTTGTCAACGGGCTTAGTGTAGCGCTGGAGTTAACTTGTCATTTGGCAGAGAACTGGTTCTCTGCAGTGATCCGAAGGACAGCAGTTGTCAGCTAAAGTCACTTTCATGTTCGTCACTGCACCCTGATATGGTTTTGTGAAAGTTGGCTGGCGCCAATAGTGTACGTGCGGCAATCAATTGGAAGTTCTCCGATGCTCGGAAGCCGCTGCGAGTACATACACATCGGCAGAGAATCCGCTTGAAGGCGACGCGAAAATCATTCGAGAAAAGTGCGTAAATTAGCGGATTAATTGCTGAGTTGCAGTATCCCAACCAGAAGAGTACTGAGAACACCAGCGGCTGAATGCACTGCTCACAGAACGCACGTATTAAGTACATGGTGAAGAACGGTAGCCAGCAGAATATGAAACCTCCAACAATGATGGCCAAGGTCTTGGCAGCCTTTGTTTCCATGCGGAATCGCTTCACTTGGATGCGCATACTTCGTTTGCCGGGTCGTTTCTTCCCCTTTGGCGAAGGTGAAGCTGGATCAGTACCACAACCGCGACTTACGTCTGTCGAGCTGTCTAAGTTGAATTCAGTCTCGCCGATTTCGAACAGGCTTGATTTGAAGCTTGCACGCCGACCGTTCGACATTGACGACTTGCGCAGGGGTGCCGATGCAACCAACGCATAAGGAGGCGGTGAGCTGCACGCAGAGTCCAGTACGTTTTCCGACGACGGAAATGATACCTTTATTGAGATCTTCTCATGTCGCTGCCGGTTGATCCTCATCGATGTGGCTCGCTTAGGGGTGACCTGAGACTGAGGAATATCATCGCAATTACTGTTCATACTCAGCGATGATGACATCGAGTGCACCGATAAAGGGGTCCGCTGCGGTGTACTGCACGGTCGTCCTCGATGGATGCGCAGTATCAAGCGAGAATCATCAATGCGGTTACCAGCGGCATCTCTAGGACTGCCTGAAAGGTTTGTTAGTTTATCGGTTTTATATTTGCCAACATCTTGAAGAGAGTGCGTTATTTGAATGGAAAAAACCAATGCAATTGCTAGGATATATGTACAACTTGAACAAAATGTGATGATGTACTGATTATAGCTACGTAACGTTTTTAAATTATCTTCAAAATATACTGCAAAACACATAACACAAGGTAACACAATTATATTTGTAAGTTTTGGGATAAAAAAAACACCGAATGCACATACACAATCTACGCGTACTGCTTAGTAATTTCAAATGTCTCCCTTCGCATGTGTGTGTTAGTGACTATGTGTTTTTTTTTTTTTTTGTTAGTATGCATTGAGTTGTGAATTTTAATTACAATAATGTATGATAAGAAGAATACTGGGTCATGACAGCATTCAGAGAACATGCTTAAAAACTACAATTTGATTTAAGAAAAAGATAAGTTTATTAAACTATATACTTGTTTTGTTGGGGATGAAGAAAATATTAAAAACTTTTAACAATACAATATAAAGTAAAGGAGCTTTGAACCGTTAAAAAGCGTTTACCGAATAAATTAGTAGCAACCTACATTGAAACGTTTATTAATTGAACTGCAAGATCCCACATGGCAGATTAGGAGGATGTGCAATGTGATTTCTTTGGTACTATAGACCGACTGACCTCGCTTCTCAAAAACCCTGTAAGTAACATAATTATTACAAGCCCACTTTGCGAAATAACAACTTAGTCCGCCCGTATGGATTATAGGTTGGATCGTTGTTGTTTTTTCGCCAAATTGAAATGTGCCGCGGATCTGAAATATTTTTTGGAATTAAACTCTATGGGCCTTACCAATAAACATTTTAGTCTAGGATCTAAATTATCATATTTCACTGTATATTTTTCATACAAATTTTGCAATTATGAGCTTTTGTAAATTTAAAGTCGAGAAAATGTTTATTGCTAAGGCCCTATATTTATTATCCCCAACCCATTCGAAAATTGAACCGATATTTATAATTGTAAAAAGGACATTAGAACTTCTGTTTGGAGAAAACAAAAGGAATGAGGATGAATGCTAGCGGATGACAAAACCACACCATTGAAAGTAGTTCGTCTAATGAAATGCAGATTTCTTAAGCTGAGGTTCTTCTCATGTTCGGAAGAATCATATGAATGAAGACTTCGAGAAGCCTTTTCTTCAGAGCTCGAACCACTAACTTTAACATCTTTTGAAGAGTAGCCTCAAATTAAAGCTCAGAAGATGGCTTTTGTCGCTTACGCAGTTGACTGATACTTACGGTATTCCAGATAGAGCTGGTGCGGTTATCGTGCCCATTGAGCTTTAAAACGTTTGCATTGTACAAGGTATTGTAATCGATTGAAGTTAGATAAGACGAGAACGTGCTAAGCGAAGAATAATTGTAGTCAAACTATTGGGCTATATTTTGATGAACGGAAAGACAAAACCATCACCATGATAGATTTGTACAGAGGAAAAAAACTGACAAGGAACATATACGTTTTGTCAAAAAGCCAAACTCGGAATACATGAGACACATTTTCGTAGCAAAGCAGAAAATCAATGAAATATTTGTATAAGTGAGGAAACCTAAAAGATGGTCAAAGGTAGACTGCGTTAGTTGCAGAAGAGAGTGTGACCGAACTGCCGTCAATGCAGGATTTAAAGCAGATGCAATTGAATGGTCCATCTGAACTTATGAACTTTGTTTAAATTATATTGATGCACGCACGCATCGAGTGGTTTCCGGTTATAACGAAGTCTATAGTTGCATTTACGGTGCTATGTATTTTCATAAAACTCTTACAATATCTGTTAGATCAGTTAGAAGAATTTTTGATTCAAAAGGAATAAATTCTTTGACCAGCAGAAAATGTTTTTTGGGGGATGTTAAGAAACGAATAAAATGCTGTCTTAAATTTGCGAAAGTCTGAGCCACTAGTGCTGAAAAAATAAACCACTCATTGCATTCAACCGCCGAGAAAAGATGATTCACGGACCTTTACAAGTTTCCCCTTCTACAAAAAAATACATTTGTCACACTAAAGCTACCGAAACGCGTGTTAAAATTGTTACAAAGCAATCTGCATTTATCAGAATACGACTTGAATATCGAAAAGTAATGTTTGTTTTAAATTCTAATAAATATTGTTGATTAAAATCAGTTTTTTACAATTTTTATCCAATTATTATAAGTTTTCCGATCTGTGAGTTCTATTTTCCAAGGCAATTTAATAGCCTTAAAATGTTTTCCATTCAAATATTTATAGCGCTTGAGACAACATAAAATAGATTATGTCGAATGCTTGTGCCCCCGTGTGGGTTTACATAATTGCGATAGGTCTTCCAAGTTTTTATTTAGTACTTTATTTTGAATTGAAGAATATTTTTATTGTAATGCCCTTGTTAAGCTTCAGGATAAAGTTCGAAGATTTAAATATTAAAATCGTTGTACATAACTGGGCTTTTTGAAAAAGAAGTTCAATTCTATTCGTCTAAGATATTGGTTAGGAGCTAGAAGGTAATACTTTCTTCTTTGATATTAGCGTTTGGACAGTGAATAACGAACAATCGAGATATTTTTCAAAGCAACTAAAAAACTGGAGTCGGATGCGGTAGTTGTTTAATCTATTATTACCTTAAAATCTGGAAAAGTATTGTTGATAGTAGTACGAATAGGAAATCCTTAGTTCCTCTTACTTGGCAGTAAACTCAAAATATTCATAAAGAGATTGGCTCTTAAAATGTAATTCTGTAAGACTCTTTTGAGGCCTAGGATTTACTTTGAGAGCGATTAAATACCCCCCCTCATGAATCATAAACTTGAATGGGTAGTTTTACTCGTAGTGACAACTCCCCCACAAAATAAAACTCAAGAAATTCAAAATCGAAAATTACCAAACCGCTTAAATTTTCAGACAACTTTTGGTATTGACCCGAGATTGTTTTTGTGAAGTTTTGTTAAAATTGGAAAAATGGAGAGTGCTAGGTGGCACAGTGACAAAACACATTAAGGTATAATACGTTTTTTTTGCCGCTGAAACTGACACCAATCGGTTAGAATACCGAAACAAATATCAGTGATCAAATGAGCTCAAAATGCTAGAATTTTAAATTTGGTAGGGTTAATGTTAATATTTGATAAATTTCTATTTTATGAATTTTGTAGAATTGAAGGAAAATAACTCGCAATTCTCAAGTTCTCGTTTCATAAAAAAATGCCAATAATTTTCCGCGAATTTTCATGAATTCTCCGATAAATTTGTGCTGAAAAAGTATATAATGTTTAAATTTGTTGGTATCGTTTGGGATACCAACATTGTTGGGAATACAAAAACAATTCAAGTTGCCCACTAAACTCGTTCGGATACCTAGTCCCGAAAAATCATGTTGACGCTTTACATAAACTAGGTATCCGAACGTCCCCATTGTCGCTGTTAATTATATCGTTTTCGATTTGGCTTTTCAAATTTTAATCTCAGATTTCAGATTTCTGCTGCCAAATCATACATTAAATCTGAACTTTATTGGTTCTTGTGTGTACTGAGTTGGCCGCAACATTTTTTTTGTTTCACTTGCACTGATAGTCCATTTCAATTGATTTTCACACATTTATAATAACGCATTTCCAAATAATTTAGTATAAAAAATCGTTTCCTTACGCGAAAAAATAAAAATTCTGTTAAAAAAGCAAACCTTCGTACGATAAACAATTTGTAACCGACAGCTGTGTGCCGTTGGTATTAGTGGAAGTATGTGTAAATCTGAGAAAAAATTGAGATTTATCATAATTGCCCTCAGATCCAAAAAAAATTAGATTTTTTTTTGCAAATCGAACATGAAAAGCAATCTCGGTAAAAAAAGCAATTGATTGTTTCTCAAAAAAAATTATCTGTTTGCCAAATCGAAACGACATTAGATTCCGATGCGCATCGCCAATTGCAAGCAAATGGAAAATGGCGGAAATTGATAGTAAACTCATGTTTAATACTTATGATTTTTGGCAGCTTAAGCTGAGTACAAACGATTGTCAGAACTTACAACATTCCTAGTACAAAATATGTCCGAAATATCTTACAGCCCTTTTAACTTGCAAGTTATCCTGACAGTATTGTCAAAAAGGTCATTGGGGACATTCAAGTATCTAGTTTAGTAAGTTCGACAGCTGTCTGACTAGATGTCATCTAGTCAAGAAATTCATGACTGAGTACTAAGTTGACCGTTCGCATATGTGACGTAGAAAAAGTGACGTTTCCGACCAATCTAGTTTTTGCGTTCAGGTTACGTCTTATCCACACCAATCTAGTCGACTTAAAATAACTAGATTCTTGAATGTGCCCATTGTAAGACGGCCATCTGACATTGAAATTGACAGTTTTCTGACAATCGCCGACACTCAGAAAAAAGGGTTGTTAAGCGAAGAATATTAAATTTAAAAAAACCATAGCTAAAAGTTCTAGTTCATCTAATAAAATGTTGTTATTTGTAAGCTCCATAAGCTATGAGCCGCTTTCTCTGTACTTTACATGTGCTTCCTGATTTTTTAGCCGTGATGACGTGTCACAAGAAAAGGCACGCCCAATTACATTTTCCTTCCAACGAATTAAACGATAAGAAAAACACCTTTATTATTAATTTAAGACATATGTCGCGTGCTACTTCCGTTTTGTAAGCCTATCTGCTTGATTTTCGTTTTCTTTTTATCTGAATGAAATACCAATATTTTTTTTAAATACTGCCCTTCGTGCTTGGTAATGATTTGGATCGCATGTTTCAGTTGAGCCAATAAATGGTTCCTCAATAGGAACCAGATCGATAAATTTTTCTTATTAAGCTGCAGCAAAGGGATACCATCACAACCGGAAAATAGATAACCCCTAGTGGGTATCCTTGACCTTTGTTCTAAGGTTAAAAGAATAACATGAGTATTTTATCAAAAAACCTATCTTAAGTGACTTGATCTTATCTTCACAAGTATATGGCGCGGTACAGTTGGGGTTTCTTGTAGTAATTTGAAGAAACTTAGTAATTAAGAGTCAGTGTCGAACTAAATACGAGATACGAAGCACTAAATGATTACAATTTAACACGGCGCGTTGTCATAGTTTGATTGCGTTAATAAAATTAAAATGTTTACCGTTGTGAGCAGAGCAATATTAACGTACGACAGCCACCGGAACCGTAACCATATAATGCATAAATTCATAAATTCTCCCATTATCAACTTTGAACCTGATGTGCAAAATGGAAATAGTGATTCCTTCTCCAATCTATAAATAATAATTAGTTAACATACAGGCTACATACTTTCTTTTGACAACTGAAAGGTCTCGAGAAAAAACTTAAAAGAAAATATTTATTTTTTGTAGGATAACGAAGCCAATTTAATAATACCAATATGTTTTTTGTTTAGCATTGTCAAAAGGCACACATTCCCCGTTACTTAAATTTGTCATCTTTTATCTTTTAGAAATACTCTTATTAAATATTAAAGATTTGGTCGTATGAATAAAAACTAGAATTTGCTGTCAGTAAAAAATTGTAGCGAAAACACGGCTTAGCAATAATTGCTTTAAATCGGTATAAATAAAAACCTGCTTTGGTAAAAAGTAAGTTTGGAAATTCGAACATAGCATTAACGTCGCTGTACGTGTAGGTACATGCCTTGAAAATCCTGTCAAACCTGGGGTCGAATCGCCACTTTCGTGAAGGAGCTATACGTTCACGGAACTCAGTTGATTTTAAATGCGAAACAAAAACAAATTCCTTCACGCAAAGCTCGTTCACGGACGACGGGAATGGACCCCTGAATTTTTTAATTTCCCTTGAGAACCCTACGATTTTTGTGGAACAGTAAACAATAGTGAAAGAAATTGAAAAGGAAAAATACTGCATTGTGAGTACAATCTATAGCACCAATTGCACCTGGAAACATGCATTTTTTTTGCCAAATAGCTGGGTGATATTTTATACATTTCCAACAATAGAGTATACACGTAGCAGTAACTTCAATATTCACTACAAAAAAAAGGTGTCTATTAGTTTCTTAAAGTGTAAGCAATTGGAAAAACTTCGGGACATGTCGAATTGCATACTACTTCAGATGAATATGGATTTGGATTTGCCACCACACATTTGCATATTTTGTATAAATAGTCCCTTGTTATGAATGTAGTTCCCTCAGAAGAGTCCTTTGTAGTTCAAATAAATAAATTCCATAAGCTTACGCTACATTAGCGGTGAAAAAGAAACTCAACGGCATCAAAAGGATACACAACTCTTTGTTCAAAATCTCCATTCCACGGGTGTAAAATACTTGAAGCGCGGGATTTAAAAATCTAACGAAGCCACTGCTCAACTTGTGTGTATTGTGTTGACAAAAAAGTTGGCAGAGAGAGGATATCCGTGCCTGTCAATATACTGTAGATTTATTGGTGTTTGAAGAAGACCTATACTTTATTATTATGCCAGCTATATTAAGGATTTATCTGCTGCCTCGTGGTAAGCGGAACGTATAAATAGTTCCTTGAAAGCATCGACATTTCTAAAGAATTTCATTTTACGTATAACGAAGCCTAGAGCATAAGTAGGGCAAGTAGCGCGTATAATGTTTATCATTGAACAACTTTGATGAACTATGAACTGGAAGTTTTCACAATTTTAATTTAATATCAATAAGTAAGGAAGAGTTATGGAAACCGAGTTGGGTGATTATGTGTTTATGGGTATCCATTTTTAAATATATATGATAACAAGGCATGTAAACTTCAGGTACGGATTCAATTTGCTTTGAATATAGTAAGGGTGCACAATAGAGGGATCCAATGCTCTTTCAAAGTTCCGGAGCAATTCCCCGTAATATAGTTACTAGAAGAAGGTTTATATGTAGCTGCCGTATAAAGGTTACCAGTCTTAAGTTACCCATATTTTATATGAAAATAAATTTAAAATTGTCAAGGAAAATCCAAACTAGTTTAAAAGTATATGTACAACTATTTGATAGATATTGCGATCAATAGCTAATCTCTTTCAACCTACCTGATGGTGAACTGTCGTTATCATTAACAATACGCGAGTTATTGCAAAAAAAAACTGCGCTAATTGGGTATTTCCACGAAAGGAAACCAAAATCTGGCGCTTCTTACGATTCTTTTTCAAATCAGAGGTAGGTAGATATTGAAAATCATTTCAAAAGTGTTTTTTTTTCTGTTTTTTTCAACGATTTTGTATAGTTTTACTAGTCGATATCAATTTTGCACATCATCATAATTATAGTTAAATATATGTCCAAGAATTCCGTTCTCATTTCACGAATGTTCATAAACTGACAACTGCTTGTAGACTTTGGCTTTATTAATAACCATTTTTAACCTTCGTCTTATATATTTTGTAGGTTACAATATGTAATTTTATATGGAAAATTTCGCCATCGTGAGCTTGAAAAAGCCTGGACATTAAAAATGATTAATAGTATATAACGCGCTTTGTGTTAATAACCTTCTATGAAAATTTGGAGTCTCCAAATCATAATCGAAGGAGGGGATGATTTTTTTTTATTCATACCAAAAATATTTTTTTTTTACAAAGGAATCTTATTTTATTACAGAACTAAAATGAAAAAATGCACTTAAAATTGATGCCTTCACATACTCGTATATTTACTAATCTTATGAAAAGAAAAAATATTCAAGATGACAGGAGCATTATTCCCTGCTTGATGTCACCTAGTAACTCATAAATAACTTCAATAAGGGTCAATCACTAACTTATTTGGATGCTAGCATGAAGAGCATAAATTGTTCATAAGACGAGTTTGCCGCTTATTCACATGCATTTGCTAAAATCCAACCGGTACTAAAAAAATGTACTAGTCTACATAATCCCTAAATATACAGGAATGTTGCAAAAATTGATTAGAAACAAAAGACAAATTAAAAAAAAAATGCAATGCCATTGACATAAAATAGATTGCAAGAGAAAATGTACAAAAGTATGTATTTTATGAGCACATGGTATACAATAGACAGGAAGGGAAAAAAGTTGTAAATTGTAACTCATGAATTTAGCTACTTTACTCATACAGAAGAAAAGTTACATTGAATGATAGTCACTGTTTGAATGAATGTATTTAGTGATAGAAGTGTATAAATAAATAAACAAATAGAAAGAGCCATATACAAAGGACACTTGTCATAGACAGATTGCTGAACTTATGTATGTTGAATTGAGAAAAAAAGATACAAAAGAGAAAAGAAAAGAAAAAATAAACCTTATTTTACTCACCTTTGGTGGTCTTAAATCCTTGATTTATTGCACGAGTTGTCCTTACGGCGGCACGATAAATCCGCCAATAGAAAAATAACATAACGAACATTGGTATGTAGAATGATCCTAATGCTGAATAGAGGACATAGCCTCTATCGTTTGTCAGTTCACACTTCCAAGGACATGGACGTGGTGAGCCTAATTGTGTTGTAGATATAGTTGTTGATGTAGCATAATAAAGCGTATTGTTTCCCCGGTTATATGTTGTTTCAACATCTAACTGCAAAATAGAAACGAAGCATTTACTGCTATGAGAAATAATAATGAGATTGGGGAAAAGAATATGTATCTTTATAATTTATTTCGAGACAGTCTGGGAAAATAAAAGCTCGTCACCGCATACCATAAATCAGAAAAGGGAAGGTTAATTTACACATATGGCATGGAGAATGGTTCATACATAACTTTTTTTTCAGTAATCTAAATCACTGAAGGGACATACGAAATAATAGAAAATCGTCTGGAAACGTATGGAACATATCGCTGAGGCGATGTAACTATTGCAAAGCATTACATGTAAAACAGTCAAGTAGCTTCTTCTATAGGGTGTTTTTTTTAGAAGTATAGAACTTTAAGTTGGCAACACTATTTTAACTGCCGGCCATTTTCTCAGCTGTCAAGTGATTTATTTTTAGTTTGGTTTGCCATTTCATCATGAACAAGTTGACAAATGAACAACGCTTGCAAATCGTGCAAATTTATTTCGAAAATAATGGTTCAGTTCGCGAAGTTTACCGCAAGCTCCGTTCATTTTATGGTCGACATAATCGTCCATCAGGGCAATTAATTCGGTTAACCATGGATCGTTTTCGCACTACGTTTACTCTATGTGATAATAAGCATCCGCAGGGACGTCGAACAGTGCGCACCGAAGAAACAATTGCCGCTGTAGAGCAAAGTGTTGAAGAGGACCCGGATGAATCGATTCGCCACCGTGCACAGCAATTGGAGCTTTGCCCATCAACTTTGTGGAAGATTTTGCGTAAAGATCTTAGCTTACGACCTTACAAGATCCAGCTTGTGCAAGAATTAAAGCCGCGAGACCATGCAATGCGTCGTGATTTTGGTGTATGGGCCGAAAATGAGATTGATATCGATGCTGATTTTCATCGCAAAATTTTGTTCAGTGATGAGGTTCATTTTTGGTTGAATGGCTACGTCAACAAGCAAAATTGCCGCATTTGGAGTGAAGAGAATCCACATGAGACCCTTGAGACGCCATTACATCCACAAAAACTGACTGTTTGGTGTGCTCTAGGGGCTGGTAGTGTCATTGGGCCATACTTCTTCCGAAATGATGCTGGAGAGTCAGTTACCGTTAATGGAGACCGGTATAGAGCCATGATAACCGACTATTTTGTTCCCGAATTGGATGGCATGAATGTGGATGAGATGTGGTTCCAACAAGACGACGCTACATGCCACACAGCGCACGTCACAATCGATTTATTGAAGGAAACATTCAATGAGCGCATAATTTCGCGGAATGGACCTGTCAATTGGCCACCAAGATCGTGTGGTTTGACACCATTTTATTTACTTTGGGGATATGTGAAGTCGCTCGCCTACGCCAACAAACCAGAAACGTTAGCGGACTTGGAAGCGAATATTCGTGGCGTTATTGCCGACATACAGCCCCAAATGCTCGAAAGAGTGGTTGAAAATTGGACCTCTAGACTTGGCTTTATTCGAAGCAGCCGCGGCGGCCATAAAACATGTGTTTTATTTCAATTCGAAGTTCTATACCTCTAAAAAAACACCCTTTATCTAAATAAATGTCATTGTGGTAAAACGGAATAGTTTACATTTTAAAAAATACATCCCCTTCCTCCTTTACCAAACTTTGGAAGCGCAATGACTTGTAAATAAATCGTCAGTTTCAAGTAGTATTTGTAAGACAAATTATATATTTAAATAAATAAAAAAACAAAGCTATTCCTTTTTAATAACTATGAACAGACAAAAGATAGTAAAACGATAGCATAAGAAAAGGAAGATCCCCACAGAATTTTACCAATATACAGGACACAGAGCGGGATAGGCACCGCAAAGCCAACCCATCCAGCCTTAACTATACCTAATCTAGCCTTAAAGTAAATACTAAGCCCTGAACTATACCTACTTATACCTAGTAACATTTAACCTTTTTTTCCATATTCCAATTCCATACAATAGTGACGACGAAATCATGAACGAAAGATTTCGCTCTCCTTTCGTTTTGCAGTGCCCTGCTGCTGCGAAATGATGGCGAAAAGTGGGAAAAAAGTAGTAGATAGCTTGGTACAATTCTCCACTTTCTTTTCCCACACATTTACGGCCATATTATTCACCCGACCATTAATCCGAATTTTTTAAGCCCGACAATTTAAACCTGTGTCCATATTATTCACTGAAAAACATGCATTAAGCCCGCTGGACTTAAGATGGATTTAAATGCGGACTTAAAATACTTTAAACTGTTTTAAATCCATTTTTAAACCTAAGTAATGTAAAATTTCACAAAAAGATTACATTTGTTTATTGTTGTTTGTCACTTGGAAATTTATTTGATTTGTTTTGTGACGTTCATCACCATGCAATTCCTATCGAATCATAGAATGTAGTCTCCAAACTGCCTCTTTTTTTTTTAGCCGGAAATATGTATATCCGAAAATCCACCGCATCAAGTCGTCAACGCAAGCCCGCTTGTGCATTCAATACATTCGACACTTGGATGCGCTACTGTTTCATTTCATAAGCTCCATTTCATCCTTTACGAATGAATTCCTTTTTTTTATTTTCGATTTCACTTTTCTACTTTTCTTACTTCTTGCACCCTGCGAGGGATGAAATGTCAATATCAGACACAAATCATACTGAGACCACCAACTTCGGCCGATTTCCCGTTACTTGCCTACAAGCTACATTTTTATGGGGTGGCAAACGCTAAGTGCGCTATTATTGTTCATAAGAATTCGTATTGACAAATGTCACGTAACTTCAAAAATTCCAGCTCACCAACACACTCGCAACTTGTATATGCCACTTCCGCCTTGGGCAAAGTTGCTGGCAGCGTTCATAGAATTTTACAAGTTTAATTTGAAATTGGGGACATTCAAGTATCTAGGTTAGTAAGGCTGACAGCTCTCTTACTAGATGTATCTCGGTTTTGAATGGTCGAAATCGGTCATGTGAGCAGCTGTTTCAGTTGACGTTTATGGAGGGGTAGCCGACGAATCTAGTCAAAAAATTCGTGACTGAGTACTAAGTTGACACTTCGCATATGTGTCTGACGTAGAAAAAGTGACGTACCCGACCAATCTAGTTTTTGCGTTCAGATTACATCTCATCCAGACCAATCTAGTCGACTTAAATAACTAGATTCTTGAATGTTCCCATTGTTCATTACGTGTGGATAATATTTTTTTAGGAATAGGAATAAGTGTGCATTTGCTTAAAATATTCATGAATAATTAACAATGTAGATTGGTAGAGGCAAAATAAAAACGTTTTGAGCCAATTGTCTTCATTATTTAAGAAAAATTTACACAAAATCGAAGAATGATATCCAACAGCGGAAAATACACAACCATGTTTATGCTAATATGTTTCTAGTATATATAAAGCGTCTCCTTTAGATAGTTTTATTAAACACACAAATCAAATTATTCGCCTTAAAAAAATATATAATTACTAACCAATAGCATTCAGTAATATTAAAATGTGGTATTCCCGAACTCTATCACATTTCCCCACGGTTGGCAGCATTTATTTTTGTACCGCCGGTAAGTTCATCTACCTTTATCCGAAGATTGGGCACCTTGTCGTGGTGGGGCGGCTTAAGTAGATTAACAGGATGCTAGATCAGGGTAGAGCTGAATGTGAATTGAAGAACCTAGACCCAATCCGATCAATCGATCAACCCTTAAACTCCAAGATGACTAGTCTGCAATGTCGAGGGAGCTGTGATAAGGTAGGTAAAACTACTTGTTCACAAGGTTCAGGGGTAATTGAACCGCTAATGGAGACTCCTCAGTGGCAGCTCAATCCTCTGTTGTAATTTAGTTGAGTAGGATAGGTATTGGGGATCTCTGCCTATTCGGTCCGTTTTAATTCTTCCCTACTCGTGGGTACGCATATGGACCAAAATAAAAATAATAAATATAATATTCCTTCTGAAAACGAGGTGGAAGGCTTAGGAGGGGTCGAGAAGGCGCTGGAAGGCGCTGACATCAACCCGAGTTAGCAGACCAATCGTCAGTGGAGGTGGACAATGCGGGGCGGAAATGCGCCAAGAGGTCAGCCGGAACTGCGGAAGCCGGATTGGAAGAGGAGAGAAGTCCCGACTCCGAGCGGAAGTTGCACCAGCAACTGAAGCAAAGAATGAAGAGGGTCAGAAGGAGGCAAAGATTGGCCTTGGCCAAATCTGTCTCGGCGAAAGGCATAAGTAAGTCGGTCGAGGAGCTGACTGAAATGGTTGCCAACTTGACGTCAACCGAAACCTCTCCAGAAGACGGTGGATCTAGGAAACGGTTCAAATGTTCCGGGACCATGAATCCACCTAAAACTGTGAAGAAGGGGACGGAAGGCGGAAGGGAAGACGGACAGTCTGTACAATATGGGGCCAGTCTACAGGTACCACACTCCAGTGGTTATGTGGATGGACAACATGTACAACGGACTATTAGTCAACCCGGAAAGCAGGAATCGTGCAATGCCGAGCAACCTGGACCAAGCAAGGTAAAGCGAAAGCTGAACCAAGCTATGGGAAGGAGTGCAAAGCAAGCAGATGTTGCAAAGCCTTACGCTAGGAGTGAGAGAGCCAAAGTTGACAAGGGTGTAAAAATCTTTGCTCAGACAGCGGCGAACGATCTCCAAATGGGTGTTCCCGACATGAGTCGAGAGGGGGGAAGCTTCACAGTTGAGTATTTTCAAAAATGCTCTGCTGAGGGCTCTAGACTTACTTCCGACAAATGCAGGTGATATCGGTGTAAAGGAGATAGCCTTGGAGGAAGGGATTATAGCATTAAAATGCGTAAACCAAGAAACCAAGGGTTGGCTATGTGAGACTGTAGGGAAGATGACCGACCTATGGGAGGGAATCAACCTTAAAATAGACAGGCTTCACATACTAAAGGATGTGGAAAGGTTGATAATCTTCGTTCCCGGTCAACCCGTGAGCAAAGATGTCATCCTTGCCAGACTTTGTCGTCAAAATTCCTGTGTGAAGGACACTTCGAAATGGAGGGTTATTCATGTGGGAAGATATGATGACAACAAAATTGGTGGAACCAAGCTGACGATCTGGTGTCCGAGGGAGGAAGCGAGGCTGGTTAGACAAGCAGGAGATAAACTCTTTTGCGGGTTGGACATAGCATTCGTGAAGTTCCAAAGATCATCGGAAAAGACTCAACCTGGAAAGCCACCCGGTAGGGCGACGAAGTGATAGACACCATGGAGATGGGATCAACACAAGTCGGGCGGGAGGTGGGCCTGTACCGGGAAAAGCTGAGGGTGATTCAATTGAACCTTCATCACAGCAAAGCAGCATCGGCAATGATGACTAAATGTTTTGATGAGGATTCGTTTGATATAGCCCTGATACAGGAGCCTTGGATCTTTAGAGGAAAGATTAGAGGACTCCCAAATAGCATGGCTGAGTTGCATTATGCGCAAACTAGCGGAAGAATTAGGTCCTGTATCTTGGTGAGGCACGGAGTTCAAGCATACAAATTGCCGGATCTGTGTGCCCCAGACCTTGCAACAGTACGAGTAGGATCAGGTGCGGGAAGTTTTGTCATAGCATCTGCATACCTGCCGTATGATTCTCCAGATGCGAAATGGCACCATCGTGGTACGATCTATGGACATAGGAAGATCCTGGAACTTGTTAAAGACGAGATTAGGGAGCTAAACATGCCTATGGATCGAATAACAAGGGTGCGTATTATGGAAAGAAATCACAAAACTCGTATTGAGAACGGATTACTTCCAGAAAAAAGAAATGGTGAAATAGTGATTTTCACGGATGGATCCATGATGGATGGCGGGGCGGGGGCCGGTATCTATTCAGAAGAGCTGGAACTTGCCCGTCACATTAGCCTCGGGAAATACACTACACAGTATACCAGGCTGAGATGATTGCCTTGCTTTATGCGTTGGACTACTTGCTTGAGTGTCAGGTGGAAGGAAGAAATATCCTTATAGCACTGGACAATCAGGCGGTGATCAGATGCATGGAACAAACAAACATCACAACATCACTGGAATGCGTACTTAAACCCAATAAGTGTCCATCTAAAAATGAAGTAACACTGACTTGGGTACGAGGACACATAGGGATAAGGCAATGAAAAGGCGGACTCCCTTGCAAAACAAGGGTCAACTGAAAAGTTGCTGGGACCAGAACCATTCTCTTCAATTGGCAGAGGAATGGTTGAACAGCTTATCCACAAATGGATCACGGCACGGCAGAACACCTGAGAAGGTGGTCAACCGTGGAACAATGTAGACAAGCCAAAATGGCAATAAAGTGGCCGACCTGCTCCACTCAAAGAAGGGTTCTAAGCATGAGTCGAGGAACATTGAAATGGGTGGTGGCTTTATCTACAGGTCATGGTAATTTCAGGTATCACTTAAGGAAAATGGGCCTTATAGAGGATGATACTTGTAGACTATGCCTGGAGGAATCTGAGACAGCGGCACATATACTGTGTCAATGCCCGGCATTGGCTGGCAGAAGATTGAGGATCTTGGGACATCAATGGGTCGAGACCCAGTCGATGAAACGGATCTCCCATAAACAGATGCTAGCGTTAACACTAGGAATTGAACCCAGAGAAGAACTGTGGAGAAATCCAGAGAGTCTCTCTGAGTAAGATTTACAGTGGTAGAGAGACGAAAAGAGAACCGACAATGGTGGTCTGATTCGATTATCCCTCGAAATATATATATATATATATTTATTTTTGTACTTTTTGCATGTCACACGGATTCTAATTGACATAACACCGATATGAAAGCAAAATGGCGGAATATGAAAAAAATGAAGGGGCCAGCGCCAAAAGGGTTGCGAGTTGGGGGTCTCAGTATGATTTGTCTATGGTCAATATAATGAAATTGACTTTTAACCCGAGTTAAGGTACTTAAACCGGTCTCCGGAGTGCGCAGTTTAAATCTAATCGGATTATACGCTGTCAAGTTGAAAAAAGTTGGGTTTGTTCAGGCTTAACGACTGAATATTATAGACTTAGGTTTCATATTTGGGTTAAACTCACTTAAATCCGGGTGTAATCTTTAGCCCGGATTAAAGGGAGTGAATAATATGGCCGTTATTATCCGGGCATGAATTGGTTGGGAAAATTTAACACTTGGAGCACAACTCAAATATGAAGATCAAAAATGCGCATTTAAAAAAAACACAACACAAACACGTAATTGATAGACTTTTCTGTTTTCCATTTTCCAATACTATCAGATAAAAAAAACATTTTGCAAGAAGGGGGCATACCCGCATACTTGGACAGTGTGTTTTCATATTCTTGCATATCTTGTTAGATGATTTTACTGCTGAGATGTAAGAGTCTGTTCAAATACTGTTTGAAAACGGAGTTGGCTCATTTGCTAAGGAGCCTTAAAACCGCCAAACTTTAAAGAGAAAAGCCTAAATTAGGATAAATCACAATTATTAATTTTAAGGAGCCAGTGAAAAGTTCGAGAAGCCAAAACGGAGATAAATAGCCAGTCCTGGTAAAGTGGTAGCACTGCCACTTGTGTCAGCTGATGGAACTCTCTAAAGATTATTTTCCGCTGCCTTTTCGCAGACGTTCGCTGTCCATTTGGAGACTACCGGAAAACTTCTTTGCGAAACAGCAGCTGCGTACTAGACATTCCCTTTGCCTATCAAAGATAAAGGGTTCGTTATAAGCCCAAGGAACCCCTGATCTTCTAACGGCACGACTGGACCCAGAAGGAGGGTAATGTTTTTCGAGCGCATGTACAAGGTGGCGCAAAAGTAATCCTCCTATCAGAAAATGCTATAAATTTTGCGATTGGCCCCTAATGTCAGTTCTGTTTTGACATTTGTGTAGTAAACACATGCGAAATACACGTTAATAAACAATGTTACGCTACACTGCTCCAGAACGCGGAATATTGGTGACTATTTATTTGAGCAATAATCGGTCTGTGACTATTTTTGCACCACCTTGTATATCTGTTCCATTGCCCATTGACCTCCTGTAGACCTCCTGTAGCCTTAGATAGACCGATTTTGAAGAGTGAGGTATCATTAGGTTGAATTTAAAAAAAAACGACTGACTGTAAACATGAACTTAAAAGATGTAAAGACACATTCAACTATATCTAATTGGCAGTCGAAAGCTATGCCAATTTTTATTAGTCTGTATAGAGTCACAAAAGAAAGGGACGGTGAACGAAAAAAAAGTGCCTTTCTCAAGCTACTCTGTAAATTTAGAATTTTCGCACGATATTTAACAAGCATTAGCTCGCATTATAATATTGTTGTGTTGCGACAGATAACCGCGGTACCTATATTTTAAATATATTATTATTATTTATTTGGAAATCACAGTTTTTGAAAAATTTTCAAAGTGCCTTTTCCACCTAAAAAAGTAACAAACAGGACTCTCAAAAAAGTGTCAAATTGCGACACAACGGTCACGCGGTTGTCAGTTGTTATCATCCGACATCCTTCTCTCAACCTAAATAGGTTGCGTAAGGGAACCGTTGTGGTCACAAGAAAAAACGGCAAAAGTTTGTTTTACTCATTTTTTGATTTGAGTACGCTGAATCTAATGGCATCAAAATCTCAACTTCGTCTAAAGTCGACTTTAGCGGTTATGGTTTGTGGCCACAGATATAAGAACAGGAAATATTGGAAGTTGTCGCTTCTCGAAATCACTGGCACAAACTGGACTTGGGCCCCATTTGTTCTATTTGGTTACTATCTATCGACTATTCCACCTTCTAAAGATCGAATTTGTTTGTTCGGAAAAATATTAACTAGATAATCTGTGGTTTGGTTAGTAACCCAGATTGTGCTAGCGAAATTTAACCAATAATTTTCTGAAATTTCGTTTGTTAAAATTTGTTTAAGGGAAACACTTTGTAAAATATTGTGCAAAAAAAAATTCAAATAGTACAATAATGCATGATATTACTCAAGATAGAGTGATCAAATTTATGCGTCAGTCTATTAAAGGTGAGGCTATAGGTCCCCCAACACACTAATGCGATGGATGAAGTAAGATTACATACTTTCAACATTTTTGTCAGTTGATAGCTTGATAATAAAGCAAAACAATTTTTGAGTGAATTAGAAAATTGGTTTCGTTGAAGTTTCCCCTGGACATATGAATAAAATAGGATACACTGGCACTACACGCCAGCTTATGAAAAGTAAAGACACCTGGAAGCAGCACAAATACTAGACGCGACGAATTAGGTAGGTATACTTTCATCATGTTTTGTTCTTTAATTCCTTACTTCTAAAAAATCATTTTATTAATACTTGAACATCAAAAGTTTCCGTACACTTTTTAGTATATATTATAAAATGAGGAGAATGAATCTTATATCATTCAAAAGGTATTGTGCCATAGATGTGCAAAAAATTGTGGGTATATGTCGCCATTAAGGCTGATGAAATTGGGTTAACAATTCCCTATACAAAATGCTTATCAGTTAATTGAAAGCATTTTGGTGACATTCAATTTTTCGCCGCCATATTGCCATAGTAACGTATTCAAATATAAATCATCTTAGATTAGAAGCAATTTCCAAGGAATGTAATTTACCTACCCCTTAAAGTAAGCAACTGTATGCTTAATTTAAATTCAGGGGCATATATAGGTATCTGCGAGGAGTTAAGTAACCATTTCCGTTTCAATAAATTTCTTATGAAAACTAACATTTTTAACATACTTAAATGTTCCCACCATATTTGGCGAAACCATTGAATTCTCTCGGGAAGCTAAATATCTGGGAATTATCCTTGACAGCAAACTATCATGGAACCAGCAGATTGAACGTACCGTAAACAGAGCCAATAGATCTTTATGGATCTGTCGTCGAGCCTGCGGTAAGAACTGGCGTCTTAAACCTCGGATGATGTATTGGCTTTACTCGCTCGTCGTAAAGCCAGCAGTTACCTATGCTGCCGTGGTCTGGTGGACAAAAACTAAAGAAGTCACCACAGTCAAAAAGCTAGAAAGAGTACAACGTTTCGCTGGAAACTGCATGACGGGCTGTTTGCGCTCCACTCCGACAATTTTGCTTAATGTCATCCTAGGTCTAACTCCTCTCCATATACATATTCAAATGGAGGCTAGACTAAGAATCCATCGCCCGTACCATTCGAATAACTTTGAACCTTATGCATTTCAGGGAGGTCATTTGTCTTTGCTCGACACAATGGAGCCTTCAAATGAGCTTGAGGCATGCCTCTTGATTACATGCTACCTGTATATGGCCACCATAAAAATTTCTCCATAATTATCCCCCCTAGGGAAGACTAGGAAAAATATAAACCCAATCCATCACGACTTGACGTCATCTGGTACACAGATGGTTCTAAGATGGAGTCGGGGACTGGCTCTGGAATTTACGGTGAGTCGCCCCAGGTGAACTTGTCAGTCAGCCTTGGGAAAAACTTATCCATATTTCAGGCTGAAGTCCTCGCCAGCAACCATTGCGCTACAATAAATCTAAGTTCTGACACACGTGGAGAAACCATATTTATCTTTTCAGATAGCCAAGCAGCTCTCAAAGCCCTTGACTCATCTGTCATAAAATCTAAACTTATCTTAGAAACATTCACAACAATTTATGAACTTTCTATGAAAAACCTAGTCATCCTCCACTCGATTCCAGCCCATAGAGGATTTGCAGACTTTGTCTTGAGAGTGATGAATCCTCTCTTCACATACTCACAGAATGTCCGGCTCTATGTCGTCTCAGAAAAAGCATCCTTGGCGATGAAATTGTCAATCCAGTAACTCTTTCTGACATACACCCAGAGAAGATTCTTGTCTTCCTGACTGCCTCTGGAGTGAAAAGATGGCTCTAGGAATCTACCAGGGTAGGCACAATAGGCTCCTTTAAGAAGCCTCAGTGCCAGAGCCCCCCTTGAAGGCTCTCCCGCTCTACAATCTAATCTAATCTAATCTACTTAAATGTTAATCATGAATAAAACTTGTTTTCATAGTGGCGTATTTTATATTTGATATAAAGGGTTTTCCAATAAGAGGTGTTATTTTGGTATTCAAAGAAAAATGACATTTTTTGAGATAAATGATCGGATGTTTATTTCATAATAAAGAGGAAGGTATGCCGTTAATAATGAAAAACAACATCAGCCAAATGGCCACCACGAACACGCATACAGGACCATATCCTTTTCATGAAATTTTCCATAACCAAATCGCAAAGTGGCTGCCCTATGTCCTCGATAGCCTCACGAATTTTATCTTTGAGGTCTTGAATCGACGCTGGGCTGTTGGCGTAGACCTTATCTTTCACGTGGCCCCAAGTTAAATCACAAGGTGTTAAATCACAAGATCTCGGTGGCCAATTGTGATCACCTCTTCGAAACTTTTCCCGTAAAAGATCAATGGTTTCGTTGCTTGTGTGGCACGTAGCGCCGTCTTGTTGAAGGTAGACGTTGTCCAGATCAATACCATCCAACTCCGACCATAAAAAATCATTAATCATCGACGACCAAAAAATGTTTCAATTTTTCGAACTGTGACTGCAAGATTTTCACCATTTTTGTAGTGAATTTTAATAATTTCAATGCGTTGTTGAAGCGTGTATCGTTCCAATTTTAGTAATGGCGTAGTTTCTACTTGTCAAATGTCAAAGAATAAAAGCTTCAAAAGTGACAGCTACCGAAATAGCGGGTCATTCACAATAACACCTCTTATTGGAAAACCCTTTATTATAAAAACAACATAAATATCAAGAATTGTTGTACATGTTTATAAGTATTCTATACATAATAAAAGGTACCGAGGGTCGAAACTAGTTCTTTTAATTATGTAATTTTATTGAAAACAGTTCATACCCGATTAGATTACAAAAATTAAATACATAAATATAATACCAACAAAAAAATCTTACTGACAAGCGTGACCTATCCTTAAAACAACCAAAATATCAACCATAGATCCGGCTAATCACTGAATTGACAAACTGGAAATAAAATGGAACAATTTGCCGCAAAGCTATGGCCCGCTGACCGAAGTGAAAAAACGGTCAACAAACACACATTGGTTATCCTTATCACTGACTTACAAACAAGAGTTAACCCAAATCTCTGTGTGAACTGTGCTGTGAACAAACTGGCCTTATTATTTATCTATGAATAAAAGTTGCTTTCGTCAGGTTTCACGATACCTAACCTATTACTCACTCACTCACATACTGTTAAAAGTTTATGGTTTTCTCCTTTTTAGTGTTTCCTTTTAAAAGAGTCTAATGTTATTTTTCATTTTGTTCACCCCATCACCACAATTTTTCATTTTGCAAGGAAAAGGGATTCAATGACGAGGTTACTTTTGTATAGAAATGTGCAAGTCATACAGTGAATTACTTTTCACAGTGAGGAGTGAGGACGGTACCGGATTCTTACTCCAATTACTTGTAAGTGAACTCTCTATAATTCATAGTCGAGTATACCCATCGGTAGTTCGAGTCGATTGTTTCACAACGAAATGGCCTGACATTCGGTTTTTAAGTCTTTAATTCGATGACAGTGTAATTAAACAGAATAAAAAGAATAAATGAAATTAATTATTTTCTTTCCAGGAGAATTGATTTATATTGTTTTCTTTTTCTCTCACTCACTTCTCGTTTCATCTTGTACTAATTTAATAGGCCTTTTTTTGCCCTTGCCAATTATACGAGCAGTTACCCTACCCAAGGCTGTATAAAACAAACTGCTATATTTATGGATGCTCGAACCTATTAAGAAAAATGCTGCGCCCTTGATGTTATCTGTGCAATTTTTTGTGTCAACTCTCGCGGCACAATAAGGTTCGAAAAGTAAAGTCATTAAATTCATACCTCAAAATCAAAATTAAGGTTTCCTTTCGTCTTCCTTCTACTGGCAATATAATTTATTTTCCTGCAATAATTTCTTTGAAATGTACATAAATCACCTCCGTGCGATAAAACAAACTTAACTCTACAAATATGTTCGTTGGTTCGTTCACTTCATTGGATAGTTTGGACAACAAAGATGACCTTAACTTATTGTATACCAAGACCAACCCCAAATCTGCACAGACAAATAAATCGATTTTAAGACTGCCCACCCCATTTACCCCTTAATGCGAATCAAACCAAAGCAATGATAGCCAAACAACATGACTTTCGAGTTAGTACTTTGGTCAGTAGAGCTATCCGTCGCACAATACGTTTCTGGTATGAAATGAGTGTTTGAACAGTCATGTACACATATACCTACAACTTTTTCCAGAATATTTTCTGTGTGTGCCTGTGCATTTGTCCTTTCTTTCTTTATCTTAATTCCACATTGTTCTGAAGAAAATCCAGCGTTTTCCTTGCACAATTGTGTTTGGAATTCGCATTACTTCTCCGGGCGGAATTTGTCGTAGCAGATTTAGAATGACAGACATTTCATTGAATTGTTTCAGAAAGTATTGGGATTCCTGAGCAATTATTTAATATTGTTTTGTCCGCTTGAGTTCGAAAATAAATTCAAAGTGGAGTGGATTTTCTTCTTCAACTAGCAGGAGCAGGACTGAAGCTCCCCGTCGTAATGTCTCAGTATCGACTTTGGGATTTCTTTTGTTTCTTCAATTTTCTTCGTGTATAGTGTCGCTCAGTTTGGATCTGTTTGCAGGACAGATATGTTGGGAGATGTGTGTATACAAGATTGAATGTATTTGGGAAAACTATTGAAGCGAAAGTAACGGCGCAAATGCGGTCTTTGGAAATGGTTATGGAGGACCTTTTATTGGCATGCCAGTGCTTTTTTATATTATCAATTTGTGCGACATAGGTTTTGGGGGCTCTGTAAGTATGGTTGGGCTAGTGTGTATTAAAGTAAAAGAATCCATTTTTAGGCCAACATTTTCGTTTTATTGGTTGCGCTTTGGGATGAGTTTTTATTCCATTTCAGTTTTTTTAGATCATCTTATAGTCCAGCCCTCTTACTTGCAGAAGGAATATGTCAATCGTGTGAACTACGTGTAAATTCAGAAACGTTAAACACTTGCGATGCTGATTGAATATGACGTTTCGAGTTTTAGAACGGATTGTTTATATCAAACATTTTAATGTGAAGATGGAAGTTTTGCTAATAAAAGTTTTAGTCGATAACTATGATCGCAAAGATAATAAATTTATTTTTAATATGTGTGAAGCAAGAAGAAAGCGGTTGAAACGCGTACGGACTTTAATAAGCAGATTTAAAGAAGGAAAATTCCTAAAACTAGAGACTATCTCAAAGTTCTAGAAGAATATCCAGACGATGTAGATATTCCAAAATCATTTTAAAATGCCGCCCATCTTCGATGTCCACTCAAAATTAAATGTTTGTGAGAAAAAAAAAATTTTGTAGTAGAAGAACACATGGATGGTGGTGGCTTGGTATCACCAAAGAGTAATGCCACAAGAAAATGTGTTCGTAGGGAAATTGAAAAGAGATGCATATAGAATATACGTGTTTTCGAAAAGCAATACAAAATCAAGAAAAATACGGGCCATCATTTCAAAAGCATAATATGTATCTATTGATAAAAATCTTTTTTTTACTTACTTTTCTTTCACTTCCGACATTTTTTCTTACTTTTTTGCCGGTAAATCAACAGCGCATCGGGTATTTCTGTGATGCTTTTTTTCGTTATGTTTGCGCATCAGTTTGATCAACTTTGCAATAATGAACACTTGACGTTGAAAGTGATGCCAATAATTTGCTTTAATGAACATTGTTCAAAGCGATGAGCTACTGAATTTACACTACACCTCCATTAAAGTGTTAGAGTGAGGGCCTATTGGACGAGAATGAGGAACTCTCCATCGTGATAGGGTATGAGGTATGAGCCTACCAAAACCAATGGCAATTAAATCACAACACAACATTGAAAAAGGCAAGCGAGACCACGAAAGGCCGTCGTCGGCGAATAATTTAATTTCATGACAGATACACACTCGACAGCATAACCTAAAAGTGACAGAGCTTGCAGCGTACCCCTGGGGCTAGAAACTCCCAATAGCCCATAGCTTGAAATTAATAAGTTAAGTTAATAATTATTTGAGTCATTGCGATTTAAAGGCTATCAAGTCCAAAAACATATAGCTTCTGTTATAATAACAGGATAAATATATAAGTAAAAATGTTTTAATGCTCCCAGGAACGTTTTTTTTTACACTCATTTGTTAAGATTTATTGAGTGTGAGAAACACAAAAGGGATCTACAGTACTCCGCGGATAATAGCACATGCGAACAGGTATGAAAGCCGGGTTTTCAATTTAATTACTATTATACGGGGACCCTAGTCATAGCATAAATGTAAATGTGTTTTTGTGAGGGTATTTTCTAGAACTTATAAATAATTGAAATTGGTTACAAGTATACAGTATAAAGTATAAAATAATATATACATAAATATAATAATTCTGAAAAAAGAACAAACAAAATGACAAAAATGAAACGCATTTACAAAAAAATGTGGAAGTTGCACTCAAATACCGAAATCATGTTCGCTTGTGAAATTTCATGGTAAAAAAATCGAATATGTATATAAATATATATGAGGAACATACTTCGGAAGTATTAAATACATACCTTTTGATCCTTCCATCCAACAAGTGGTGGAAAGCATATAACAAATGATAAAACCCAAATTCCGGCAATGAGAGATTTAGCTTTCTTCGTAGACATTATACTAGGATACGTGACAGGTCTAGTCACAGCGACGTATCTGTCAAGCGATATGGCACATAGATTTAATATGGAAGCGGTGCACATCCAAACGTCAACGGCTAACCAAATGCGACACCAAACATCACCGAATATCCAAACCTATAATTATATATAAGACTCAATCCAAGTATGGTAGAGAACTAAAATGTATATTCACCTTAAATACTTCCCACGTTGCGGAAAATGGAAGGACAGCAAGTCCAACTAAAAGATCAGCTACTGCTAAATTTACAATAAAAAAGTTTGTAACACTACGTAATTTGTTTGAACAGAATACAGCCGCTATAACTAAGAGATTTCCTCCTATGACTAAAAAATTTATAAATTCGAGTATGGCTAATGAGATTAGGCTTGCAGGTTCCGTCCATTTTACTGATTGTATGAGGTGGTCACACTCTGTTTCATTCATGGCTATATTTCAGTGCAGGATGAATATTTGTGTTTGCCACCTGAAAAAAATAAAAAAATAAAATTGCTGTATTATACGAAACTTATGGAATTACTGGAAAATGTTGGAAAGGATTTAAAGTATAAACTGTACACTCATACAGGTAGATTATCTAAATGACACTTTCTTTCCCAGTGTTTGAGATTTACTTTACTATTTTCTTGTTTCTTTTTCTGTTTTTTTCTTTACCTTTTATTCAAGTTGTTTAATTTAATTAATTGAGTTTGTTATTCTTTAATTCATTATTTGTTTTCTATTCAACATCATTAATATACCCTATGTAGTCCTTCGTACTGTTGTCGCTAATATTTTCTAACGAAAATGAATTCTGCAATGCACCAATTTTCTATGTACTTAGTTTTTATAATATGTTCCGTAATAGCTCCGTAAAGCTCTCTTCTTTCTTATGTATTCATGATCGACTTGGGTCATCATGCGATGTCATTCTTGTATTGTTCATTCTTCTTCTCATTTGGATTGTCAAGCAGGAAACATCTCGTGGTAGCATTAGCATCAATAAAATAATGTTTCTTGAGAGTTTAAACGACGCGACGGGAACATTCAACTTTAAATTTCATTGAAAATAATCAGAAAAATCGAAGCCACACTGTTTTTGTATTCTCCTTTGTACTAATACTGAGTTTATAAAGGTCATATTTTTGTTCCCCCGGAACGCTAATCTACATAATATCTATGGTGCCGATTGCTAGACGATAAGCAGAAAGGAAGAGGTAATACTGGGCTCCTTCAAAAGAAAAATTCTTCGACTAATTTTGGTCCTGTGTGAACAAGAGGTGGATCTAGTCCGAAATACGTCGAATTCAATAGCTCGCCCTCCCTCATCGAGCGAATGAACCTCTAGCTAAGATAATCTTACAATCCCAGCCCTCAACTTCGAGACGACTAGGAAGATCGAATCTCCGTTTCAAGATCAAGTGTTAGCGGACCAGAGCGGTTGGTCTAAATAACTGGAAGCAGTGTTGTTAGCACTCTCTCTCCATTTATCCCACGAAGTGTGGTCATTTTTCACTTTTATCTCTTTTCACCATACTTAAATTCCCTTTTGAAATCCCACGGTACTTTTTTGCGTCAAAAATCCCGTTTTTAAAAGTAAAATTTGTATTACATGGAAAGAAAATCACGTTAAATTAACCTTTAGTATAAAAACCGCTTTTTGTAACACTGCTATGATTAGTTTTTTGTTCTAGAAAATTTTGATGAAAGACGATTTACATGAGTTACTTTTTGTGGACATTCAGTATGTTGATAATCATGGTGAAATACAGGTGTTTTGATAGAAGTTCACCAAAAATTCATAGTTTGAATGTTTTTTGTCAGATTTCTGAAAATCCCACGATTTGGTACTTTATCCCTTTATCCCACGGAAGGCTTTTCGGACATCGAAATTCCCACAAAAAGGGATAAATCCCACGGTATAAGAACACTGACTGGAAGCAGCGTGCCCGAGTTACGAATGTCGAATATCTACATTCATTACCTACTTACTTTTATATGAAACACCGGCTTGGGTCATCGGCGGAGAGCATAAAGCCTTATCGACGGTACCGCTGCTTGATTTGACTTGTCAACAATAACCAGCATCAGTAGCAGAAGCAACAACATCGGGCATAACTATTTCGCAGCTTGTCGGCTTATCAGCAATGGTTGTACATAAAATCGGCACTGTACACCAACAGCATCAACAGAAGCAGAAAAACCAACAGTGACCATTGTTGGCAGAGTCCACTGGCTTGGGGAAAAATCTACGGTACACATGTACATGTTTACTCTCATAACCAAGGCCAAGCGATGTTGGCACTTGCTTTGGCTTGCTGTTAAGTACAGTCGGTGAGTTGGATTTTGGCTGTCGAAAAGAAAAGAGCCCGCAAAAGGAAAAAGAAAATTGTATTTTCGTTAAGAATTAGAAAAAATAAAAAAATGATTTATAACGTGTAAATATTTCTTTTCTTTGATTTACACGAGAAATCTTAACTCCCGCGGGGCTTGGAAAGCTGCAGTATCTCAGGCAGAGACTGTTCACAGGTCGAAAGCCGCTAAGGTAGCAAGCAAATGTCATCAGTCTCTGCAGCTGTTCGTCCCAAAGCAATTCTGTATCGGAATACAGTCAGGACTCTTCAAATAAACATTGACCAGGATCACTATATCACAAC
The DNA here is from genome assembly GCA_951230905.1 of Cheilosia variabilis. NCBI lineage: Eukaryota > Metazoa > Arthropoda > Insecta > Diptera > Syrphidae > Cheilosia > Cheilosia variabilis. The sequence goes on from OX579676.1 coordinate 54,524,307, forward strand.
TACTGTTTGATTAAATCTTCCGAGTCATTATCCCTACCGAATCAGTGGTTAGTGTGATATTGACTACTGAGCAAGGGGTCTATGTCCCTGGAAAAATAAAATACACACTTTACTCTACACCCCGGGTGTCTGACGATGATTCTGAAGTAAAACAGTCCTGAGAAAACTTTTCAGTTTAGCAATTCGAACTCGTGACCAAATTGTCGCAAAAATAAAAACTCGTAAAAATGAATGGTCGTGTGATGCTACCACACTAAATTTTGCGATAATTTATTTTTTATTTTTTATGGCTTTAAGGATATCTGTTTCTTGTTCTAAGGCCGACCAAACTTCTAGTCAAACCTAAGTTATCGGTCTTCAAAATTTGTTTCAATTGCTACCTCTGGTCATAGGATTTGTATATATACTGACCAAAAGAATAAATTCGCGGAGTTAGATTTACAGCACGATTCTGCCGTTGTGAGGCCTCGCAAGTCACAAGCTCTTGTGAGGTTGATTCATTGTGAGGTTTGTTGTGATTCGATAACAGTTTTCGTATTCTCCCATAATGCTCACAACAAATTCACCTCAATTTTTCAATTTTGTGGGATCTGAGAACGAAATATTAGGTATATCTACTATCTACACCATTATTTGGATGAAGAAAAACGAATTTATTAAAAAAAATATGCGAAATGACACTAAAAAGTTTTAGAAACGAAGAAAATGAAAAATTACGGACTTTTGTCAGAAATAAAAATTTCCACATTCCTCAGTTTTTTTTATACAAATGTCAATTTTCCCCGAAAAGTTAATAAATATAGCGTAAAATGTCAGTTTTGGGTCTTTAAATGCTTGGAAAGAGGGAAACAATACCATCAAATAAAATATTGTCATTTGTGAGCGCTTATGACTGCTTTTCTATTTTGTGACATGCTCCATTGGAGATCACAATTTCGATTGTTTTTGTGAGCCTCACAAGTTGTGAGTGTACCTACTGCCAGAATACGAAAACCTCACAAAATCAATTTCACCTCACCTTGTGAGGGTTTTGTGACTTGTGAGGTATCAGTGAGGTTTGCCAGAATCGGGCTGTTAGTCGTTGTATTGCTGCCGTGACTTGCAGAGATCGTATAAGGAACCTCAGAATATGTGAGGTGCTTAATACTGAGCTGTTGTGCTACAGCGGTTTCATTCTTCGGTAGGTCAGTCACGTTATGCTTATGTCTCCAACTCCGATTACTAGACGTGCTGTGGAATCCAGATAGACAAGAATAATTTGTCTTGTCGCAATAATTCTAAGACATGTACTAAGCGTGTTCAAATCTTATTTGTCTTTAATTTACAATAAATCGTTATTAAAGTCCGCTACATGTTGCCGTCCTCAAGCGTTATAGTGTTAATAACGCTATAAAATCCCCTAATTTGCATACAAAATTAAAAACACTCAAGTATCGCAATCAATATTACCACTCATAAATATTTGATTAGACAAGGGTTAATTTGTCTCTCGCTGCAGACCTTTAGGATCCCTGCACAATATTTTTCGCATTATTTTCAAACTTTCCCCAAATAATAAACTAGACCCCACTCACTGTCGTCATTAGATACTGAGTCCTGTTGGCAGCATAAAATGGATATAGAACTTTAGCCAACCTTCCATTAACGTTGGACCCAAAAGCACCTGGGTGTTTTCCAAAATGAACTGACTCGCCTCCTGTTCTCGATTGACACCAATCATTATTACGGGGCTGACGTCATCTATTATACCATACGTAGTAAGTCATCTGATCTCATTGCATATGATTTCACTCGCCAAATATAAAGCTATAATCTATTATATACTTTTATACAAATACAGCGAGACTTTTAAACAGCACCTTTTGGCTCAGGCATAGATGCTCTTTCCCGAATATACTTTCAAAGGGAGAATATACGAATATATAAACACACGTGAGTGTCCATATCGTACCACGCCAAGCATACCATACAGGGTGAGGTGGTAAGCTATTAATCCTTATTGATTGTTCATTCACTTACTAACAGCAATCGAAACAGTGGCCCTATGAAAAAGGCCCCTGAGCAGCAAGGTAATGTCGAGAGCCGCACAGACATCAAAAGTGTTAATTAAAATTTCTACTCAACTGTGTTGAATAGATTATCCTTGAAGGCTATAAATATAATAAATAGACACACTGCGGATCAATACAGCAGAGTGTATTGTGTGCTGGAGAGTCTTTGTTTGCGTTAGATAGATTGGAATCTCGAAATTTGCGTTAATTGCATTGCGACATGGAGACCCATGCGGTGGACCAAGTTTATTTAGCTCATAGCTTTATTGCGTTTATCAAAACCAAGCTCCAGGTGGACAATATCTCACTAAATCTGGGAAGAGTACAACAGACAAGTACAAACAGACTCCAATATACATATTGAAATATCCTACTCATGAGTCATAACTGCAGTTGTATATATGCGTAGAAGGTATGTTTGTCAATAGACATGGCTTGTTCGTCAGCAGCCGGTCTTGGTCCGCAATTACTGCAATCATGTCACCTACGTTTTGCTGCTTACAGGAAAATACCTATTTTGGCTCCCAGCTTTACGCATATTCTTAATACACCTGTTGATATCTTTCCATTTTATGGAGCAATGGTGCATTCAGTTTTATACAAAACTCGAACGAAAGCATCGACAACAACCCTTCGTGGAATTTGTGCATTCAAATGGTTCGACAAAGCTCCAGTCCAGACACATGTGATAAATTTCTTTATATTTGGAAATAGACGCAATTAAAGACAGAGAAAAACAAAACAAAAAAGACTCGAGACCGAAATCTAGGCCCAAAATTAATAAAAAATTGGATAGAGATAAAGGAAATCTACCCTTAAGCAAAAATGACAAATTAAGTCCCATAGCCGGTCCAAAGAAAACATATGCACATGTTGCTTCGACAAACGTTGCAAAACCAGTCGGAACCCCCAAGCCTCCCAGCAATGTTATGGAGGATATAATGCAAAGAATTCTTAACAGAATGGAAGATATAGAAAAGAATAATAAGAAAATTCTGGAAAGAATATCTTTCCTTGAAAAACAAAACAGTAATAAAAGAACTGTACCTAAAAGATCATAATGGCTAAAAACATACAAATCTTGTTATGGAATGCTAATGGCCTCGAGAATCGCAAAGATGAATTACAAGCGACTCTCGATATAAACAAAATTGACATATGTCTAGTCTCCGAGACACATTTTAAAATTGGAACAAAATACAAGCTTCGCGGATACAAGACATACCATACCCCACATCCTCACAATGCAGCAAGAGGAGGGGCCGCAGTTATAATTAAGGAAGGTGTTAAACACGATGAAGATGAAGAATACCAGTCGTGTGAAATACAAGCCAAATCCGTAAACATAAAAACAAGCACCGGGCAGATAACGGTAACAGCGGCATATTGTTCTCCTAGCTACAGACTGAAACAAAACAATTTTGAATGCCTCTTACGCAAATTCGGAAATAAATTCATAATAGGTGGAGATTTCAACGCTAAGAACAAATCTTGGGGATCAAGATTAACAAATACAAGAGGAAGAGAACTCCTTGAATCTATTAAAAAAAACAATGCTAACTACCATTCAACGGGAAATCCTACTTACTGGCCCACAGATAGGAACAAAATCCCGGATGTTGTCGACTTCTTCATAACTAAGAATATTTCTTCAAATACTACCCAAGTTAAGGAAGGGCCAGATCTTGACTCAGATCACTCATCTGTGCTGCTTACACTTGGTAATAAAATTATAATAAAGGAACACAACCCACGTCTAGTAAACAAACTAACTGACTGGATATATTTCAGATACCTAATAGATGAATGCATCGAACTATCCACAACAATTAATACAATAGAGCAATTAGAAAGCGAAGTACAGTCCTTCACCTTAGCTATACAAAAGGCTGCATGGGCTGCAACACCTGAACTAAATAGCAAAGTAAAAAGAAACGTGTATCCCAAAGAAGTCTGCGACATTATATCAGAAAAGAGAAGAGCTCGCAAACGATGGCAACTGACAAGAGCTCCGAGTGATAAAAATAGACTTAATAGTTTAAACAATAAACTCAGAAAAAAGATAGCAGAATTTAAAAATGCATCGATGGAAAGATACCTTACAAATCTGACAAACGATGCTAGTACACAATACTCACTGTGGAAGGCTACAAAAAAATTGAAAAGACCAACGGCATACATTCCGCCAGTGAAAAACAGCAGTGGTAACTGGGCTAAAACAAACAAACAAAAGGCGGATCTATTCGCGGAACACCTTGAAAATGTCTTCCAGCCATATGACGATAATGATAATTCCCAACAAATGGAAGAAATGTGTGAAGACGAGAGATCGATTCCAGCAGTAACCTCTAGGGAAATAGCCAAAGAAATAAAAGAAAAGATCAACCCGAAAAAAGCTCCGGGATTTGATCTAATAACGGGTGAAATTCTGAAAAAACTGCCTAAAAAAGGTATGAAAAAAATGGCACAGATAATAAATGCAGCGTTCAGACTAAGGTATGTTCCACGTATGTGGAAGGTCGCGGAAGTTATTATGGTACCTAAGCCGGGCAAATTGCCCAGTGAAGTAACGTCATATCGGCCGATATCATTGCTGCCAATCCTTTCTAAGCTATTCGAAAAAATCCTTCTAAAACGACTCCATCCGATTCTAGAAGAAAAAACACTGATCCCAAACCACCAGTTCGGATAAATAAATATTCAACTATATTCAACTATAGATCAAGTCCACAGAATAACTAATATAATAGAAAAGGCTTTAGAAGAAAAACAAATATGCTCTACCATCTTCCTTGATGTAACACAGGCTTTTGATAAAGTCTGGCACAAAGGATTAGTCCGTAAGCTACAAAAATATCTTCCAAAACAGTACTCTGAAATACTGGAGTCCTATATAATGCAACGATTATTTAGAATTAAACAAGAAGATGAATACTCAGCATTGAAACACATTAAAGCTGGAGTACCGCAAGGAAGTGTGCTGGGACCTGTACTATTTCTCCTATACACGAACGACCTACCACAAAATGGGGAAACTACTGTTGCCACTTTTGCAGACGATACTGCTGTACTTGCAGTAGGAAAAACCGTGCAGGAAGTTACCGGAAAACTGCAAAGGACAGTAAATGATATATCTAATTGGACCAACAAATGGCAAATAAAATTAAATGAACTGAAGTCGGTTCATGTTAACTTTACAAATAAACACGTACAACACATACCTGTGTATATAAATAATAAAGTGGTTCAGCATTCGAACTCAGCTAAGTACTTAGGCTTGACTTTGGACGCAAAGTTGCGCTGGAAAACTCATGTCAAGAAAAAACGTGATGAACTAAATTTACGATACATTAAAATATATTGGCTCATAGGGAGGTATTCATGCCTCTCAATTCACAATAAACTGCTTCTCTACAAGCAAATATTAAAACCAATTTGGACATATGGCCTCCAATTATGGGAGTGCACAAGTAAGTCCAACCTTCAAAGCATACAATGCTTCCAAAACAAAGTATTACGCAATATTGTTAATGCGCCGTGGTACGTACGTAACGCTGATCTACATAGGGATCTAAAAATTGAAATGGTAGAGGACGAGGTTCGGAAGGTCGCTAGAAGACATGAAGTTAGGCTTCGCAACCATGCTAATTTAGAAGTAGTCCAACTACTTAATAATACTAATTTAGTTCGAAGATTACGTAGAGGAAAACCTTTTGAACTAGTTAACTAGGTAAAAAGAAAAGAAATATGCAACAACATAATCACACTAACAAAGTGATAATGAATTAAAAAACAAAAGGCAACAAACCAAAGTTAGTTCCTTAAAACTGTACGTAAGTACATTAGTACATATTAGAACAAAATTGCTGATTAGTCTGACGACTAGGTGCGATTATTGGAAGGATGGTAACACCATGCCTTCCCTGGGTGTTTTTAGTGGGTGTTTCCAGTCCCACACTATCGCAAAGCTCGCATGCGATGTCTTTCAACGATTTTCACCTAGCTACAGGCAAAAAAAAAAAAAAAAATTTGGTAATTGCGACCAAATGTATGGAGTTCTTATATAAATACACCAGTTTCAAAGGGTTCCGGAGTTACGCATTTATTGAAACGCTGTACATCAAGATAGACTTATAATTAGTACAGGACATGGCAATACAATGTTCAAAGTAATATGTAAATAATAGTAAACAATAAAAGAAAATATAATTGAAATTGAAATGAAAGCTAAATTTGATGTTAAACATTTAAACATTAGATATATGCGCAACCAAGAACAAAGGGAAAAAAAGGTAAATCAGTTCAAGTTGGAAAGATGTTCAACCTTACAAGCCATAGCCCATGGTCTAGAAGAAAATAGTTATGACTTTATAGATAGAAATAAAGTTGATGTTCTCTATTTGCACGAAGAACCCCATTTGCCATTAGAGCCCTGTCTTTGCCTTATAGTGAAATTCCTAGACTGCAAAAAAAAACGATACATATTACGGTTTGAGTGTTCTTATTGCCATGCATTTAAAACCACCTTTCAGGCTATTATGTGTGTATAATATGTGTCTACTGGACTACTTCGATCCCCGGAAAAACAAAAGTTATTTCCATTGCGCAACCTCTCACGAACGGACCAATATTAAACGTCATAATGGAAATCCGATTTTTTTAACTTATTCAATATTCATATGCTGCAACTGCTATAACCATCTAGAGCTTACTTTAAACCTGTAGGTGCAAAGTCCCTCAGTGTGGTAGACGCCGTCCGATTTTAGATAAGGAAATATCTAACATGTTTGGCCTTGTTAGGTGTGTAGGACAAAAACTACTGCATTCGGAAAGCATAGGCCTACCACTCCATATTCCTCCGCTGTTTCGTCAGGTTCTCGTTCACATCACTATTCCTCTTTCAAGGCTCTCTATAATCCCCAAACCATTCAAATTACACACAATCCAAACAAATGCATGTTTATCTTCTATAGCAGTGGTTCTTAATCGGTGGTCCGCGGACCATACCGAAAAACACTAAATAAACTGGCTTTGCCCGTGCCCAGTAAATGAGGAGAATGCTGGATCAGTTCTGTGAGTCCAAATTTCAAATTATTTGACTTTTCTGCGTTTGATACCCTGAATCAAATTATTGACGGACAGTGTGCTGAGACGAAAGGAGAAGTACATAATAATATTAATCTCTATTTGAAAAACTTGAAAGTGGATTCACTCGCTATTTTTCTGACTGCGAGGACAATGGTATTCGGAAACTGATACGCAATCCTTTCATTGCAAGCGATTCTGAGGTGCCTGATGAAATTCAAGAAGAAGTCATTAAAATGCAACACGAAAGTAACTTGGAAGATACATTCGAGACAGGAATTAATCTTGAAGATTTTTGGAGCCAAAAGGCAATTTCTTTCCCAAAGATTCTAAAAATTGCTATACGTTACCTAACTTTTTTTCATCGACCGTAACCGGTTGGATGCCAGTGCCGACAAGCGTTTGAATTTAAGTAACTCTGAACCAAGGATCCAACAGTTAGTAAAGAGTATGAACTTATTTTAAATTGTCGTAAAAAAAACTAAAATACTGTTGGCTTTGAAAAATTGTATGTGTTTTATTTATAGATAGAACATTCTTTTATTCATTTACTTTTACATTTACTGTAAGGCAAGACAGAAATTTTGTCAAATGGTCCCTTATCACTAAAGGGTTAAGAACCCCTGTTCTAAAGGGTACATTTTTCTATTTCAGTATACTGCCTTCCTCATTATGGTGGCTCGATTGATTATCAAATTGCACAAAAAAAAAAATTAAAAAAATGGCTTATGTTTCATAAGTTAAAAAAAAAAACTCATTTAGAAATCCAAAGGCAATGAAATATTAAAAGGCGCCCACAAAAGGGAGCAAGAGGGTCAGTTATTTGTTTAACCCTTGACTTTTGCTTTATTTAATTATTCTTGTTTTAACTTTTCATTCTTAATATTTCATTGTTTTTTGATTTAAATGTTCTTAATTATCATTAATAATACAAATTAATACCACCGGAATAAAAAAAATTTTTTTTTTGTGCGAAAAATTAACCTTTTTTCTAGTTTTTCTAGGTTTTATGGGAAGTTTCTATGACCTTGGGGCAGTAGAAAATCACAATTTCTAATTTACCTGACATCATGACATATAAAGACAACTTTTGGGTAGTGCCCGAAAACTGTATTTGAAAAAAAGTGTCGACCCACCCTATTCCTCATCCAACATTTGTTTTGGTTCGTTTTTTTGAGTTAAGGATCGTTTGAAACAAAACCCATTCATAGCTCTTTAAAAATCCAAAAGTTTGGTGCACTTTTAAGTATTTTTAAATTGCTTCGATATTATATTTACACGCATAAACCCTCATCACTAACTATCACTAGCTAACGTCAGGGTGGCTTGGGTATACATACCTCTCAATTCAAACTCTGCGAACTTTCTTGAAAAAAAAGTGATAAATGATGCATAAACTAGAAATATTTCCTTCTGCATGCCAGCCATTTGATTATTGTCAAACTTCACGGATAGTTTTTTCGCTGGACGATTTTCTAAATAATGTCCCTTAGCCATATAACGTAGCAGTTCATATATATTGACTTCTTGTATTATGTACACATAGGGTAGCAGTATAGCTTTGTGTAAAATCTTCTATTCCTATTAGAGGACTGAACTAAAACTTTTAACAAGAGAAAAAAGCACTACAAAATTGGTCACGTTATCGTCAGAGGCCATAAGCTATATCCATTTATATTCCCCCATCACTTTCCAAACGTCGGCGTCGAGTAATCCAGCATAAAGGAAAATACTTTCTGAGAAAAACCCCATTCCGTAGAGCAGACATTTTTGAAAGAGCAAGAAAAAAAAGTCGCACTATTTGATGCAAAGACCACTTGTGGCAGGGAATAGGTACCTTTACGTTCATCATAGATAGTATGTGATGTATATACTCGTTCGTAGGACTGTTTGGTGTTGGTACTTGAAAGTTATCGATCATTTTGTATGTAGGTACACACAAAAGGAAAAAATTAAATATTTTTGTTTTTCAAATCATAATAGTACATCCTAAATTCCTCACCATTGTTGGTATCAACTATATTATTCCAGTAAGTCATGATATTTCTCAAAGCAGCGAATAGTTATAGTAGAAATTCGAGTCCAGGGGAGCGAATTAATGTGTGCCTTCTTTGTGCTGACTGCTGAGGTCGTATAGTCGAAAGTCGATACTAAAAACACGAGGGAAGGTATGCTCTCCTGCCAATAATCATACCTTGTGGTCAAACTAACCAGTATTTTTTGGGTATATTATAAAGAACTTGCATACAGCATACACTCCACCCATACCACATACTCCAATCTCCAAACAGTGATTCTAAGGAAGGGGGTTGCAGGCGGCAAGATGAATGTTCGCATCTCTTGAGCACAAGATCAACACTCACATATAAGAAGTTTTTATCAGGAGGTTGCCCACACGGGGAATTCTATCTCCTTTAATGTGGAGTATCTTAGATATAAATACATAGTTAAGAACCACTCTCACCGCCTTAAATACAAAATATTTGCTTGATTTTTTGTTGCGGAGATTGTGCAATGCGTAATTTGTTTGCCAATAAGTTGTGTATAAGCCAGGTCTACCAGGGGGGAAAACTCTGGTTGTAGTGGATGAGGTACTTGAGAAATTGACAAACCATGGCATCAACAGTCAAGCATGAATGCTGATGACATAGTCATTATTGAGGGATAAATTTGAGAAAATCTATTTGATATTATACAAATATAATAATATTGTACGTAAGTACATTAGTACATATTAGAACAAAATTGCTGATTAGTCTGACGACTAGGTGCGATTATTGGAAGGATGGTAACACCATGCCTTCCCTGGGTGTTTTTAGTGGGTGTTTCCAGTCCCACACTATCGCAAAGCTCGCATGCGATGTCTTTCAACGATTTTCACCTAGCTACAGGCAAAAAAAAAAAAAAAAATTTGGTAATTGCGACCAAATGTATGGAGTTCTTATATAAATACACCAGTTTCAAAGGGTTCCGGAGTTACGCATTTATTGAAACGCTGTACATCAAGATAGACTTATAATTAGTACAGGACATGGCAATACAATGTTCAAAGTAATATGTAAATAATAGTAAACAATAAAAGAAAATATAATTGAAATTGAAATGAAAGCTAAATTTGATGTTAAACATTTAAACATTAGATATATGCGCAACCAAGAACAAAGGGAAAAAAAGGTAAATCAGTTCAAGTTGGAAAGATGTTCAACCTTACAAGCCATAGCCCATGGTCTAGAAGAAAATAGTTATGACTTTATAGATAGAAATAAAGTTGATGTTCTCTATTTGCACGAAGAACCCCATTTGCCATTAGAGCCCTGTCTTTGCCTTATAGTGAAATTCCTAGACTGCAAAAAAAAACGATACATATTACGGTTTGAGTGTTCTTATTGCCATGCATTTAAAACCACCTTTCAGGCTATTATGTGTGTATAATATGTGTCTACTGGACTACTTCGATCCCCGGAAAAACAAAAGTTATTTCCATTGCGCAACCTCTCACGAACGGACCAATATTAAACGTCATAATGGAAATCCGATTTTTTTAACTTATTCAATATTCATATGCTGCAACTGCTATAACCATCTAGAGCTTACTTTAAACCTGTAGGTGCAAAGTCCCTCAGTGTGGTAGACGCCGTCCGATTTTAGATAAGGAAATATCTAACATGTTTGGCCTTGTTAGGTGTGTAGGACAAAAACTACTGCATTCGGAAAGCATAGGCCTACCACTCCATATTCCTCCGCTGTTTCGTCAGGTTCTCGTTCACATCACTATTCCTCTTTCAAGGCTCTCTATAATCCCCAAACCATTCAAATTACACACAATCCAAACAAATGCATGTTTATCTTCTATAGCAGTGGTTCTTAATCGGTGGTCCGCGGACCATACCGAAAAACACTAAATAAACTGGCTTTGCCCGTGCCCAGTAAATGAGGAGAATGCTGGATCAGTTCTGTGAGTCCAAATTTCAAATTATTTGACTTTTCTGCGTTTGATACCCTGAATCAAATTATTGACGGACAGTGTGCTGAGACGAAAGGAGAAGTACATAATAATATTAATCTCTATTTGAAAAACTTGAAAGTGGATTCACTCGCTATTTTTCTGACTGCGAGGACAATGGTATTCGGAAACTGATACGCAATCCTTTCATTGCAAGCGATTCTGAGGTGCCTGATGAAATTCAAGAAGAAGTCATTAAAATGCAACACGAAAGTAACTTGGAAGATACATTCGAGACAGGAATTAATCTTGAAGATTTTTGGAGCCAAAAGGCAATTTCTTTCCCAAAGATTCTAAAAATTGCTATACGTTACCTAACTTTTTTTCATCGACCGTAACCGGTTGGATGCCAGTGCCGACAAGCGTTTGAATTTAAGTAACTCTGAACCAAGGATCCAACAGTTAGTAAAGAGTATGAACTTATTTTAAATTGTCGTAAAAAAAACTAAAATACTGTTGGCTTTGAAAAATTGTATGTGTTTTATTTATAGATAGAACATTCTTTTATTCATTTACTTTTACATTTACTGTAAGGCAAGACAGAAATTTTGTCAAATGGTCCCTTATCACTAAAGGGTTAAGAACCCCTGTTCTAAAGGGTACATTTTTCTATTTCAGTATACTGCCTTCCTCATTATGGTGGCTCGATTGATTATCAAATTGCACAAAAAAAAAAATTAAAAAAATGGCTTATGTTTCATAAGTTAAAAAAAAAAACTCATTTAGAAATCCAAAGGCAATGAAATATTAAAAGGCGCCCACAAAAGGGAGCAAGAGGGTCAGTTATTTGTTTAACCCTTGACTTTTGCTTTATTTAATTATTCTTGTTTTAACTTTTCATTCTTAATATTTCATTGTTTTTTGATTTAAATGTTCTTAATTATCATTAATAATACAAATTAATACCACCGGAATAAAAAAAATTTTTTTTTTGTGCGAAAAATTAACCTTTTTTCTAGTTTTTCTAGGTTTTATGGGAAGTTTCTATGACCTTGGGGCAGTAGAAAATCACAATTTCTAATTTACCTGACATCATGACATATAAAGACAACTTTTGGGTAGTGCCCGAAAACTGTATTTGAAAAAAAGTGTCGACCCACCCTATTCCTCATCCAACATTTGTTTTGGTTCGTTTTTTTGAGTTAAGGATCGTTTGAAACAAAACCCATTCATAGCTCTTTAAAAATCCAAAAGTTTGGTGCACTTTTAAGTATTTTTAAATTGCTTCGATATTATATTTACACGCATAAACCCTCATCACTAACTATCACTAGCTAACGTCAGGGTGGCTTGGGTATACATACCTCTCAATTCAAACTCTGCGAACTTTCTTGAAAAAAAAGTGATAAATGATGCATAAACTAGAAATATTTCCTTCTGCATGCCAGCCATTTGATTATTGTCAAACTTCACGGATAGTTTTTTCGCTGGACGATTTTCTAAATAATGTCCCTTAGCCATATAACGTAGCAGTTCATATATATTGACTTCTTGTATTATGTACACATAGGGTAGCAGTATAGCTTTGTGTAAAATCTTCTATTCCTATTAGAGGACTGAACTAAAACTTTTAACAAGAGAAAAAAGCACTACAAAATTGGTCACGTTATCGTCAGAGGCCATAAGCTATATCCATTTATATTCCCCCATCACTTTCCAAACGTCGGCGTCGAGTAATCCAGCATAAAGGAAAATACTTTCTGAGAAAAACCCCATTCCGTAGAGCAGACATTTTTGAAAGAGCAAGAAAAAAAAGTCGCACTATTTGATGCAAAGACCACTTGGGGCAGGGAATAGGTACCTTTACGTTCATCATAGATAGTATGTGATGTATATACTCGTTCGTAGGACTGTTTGGTGTTGGTACTTGAAAGTTATCGATCATTTTGTATGTAGGTACACACAAAAGGAAAAAATTAAATATTTTTGTTTTTCAAATCATAATAGTACATCCTAAATTCCTCACCATTGTTGGTATCAACTATATTATTCCAGTAAGTCATGATATTTCTCAAAGCAGCGAATAGTTATAGTAGAAATTCGAGTCCAGGGGAGCGAATTAATGTGTGCCTTCTTTGTGCTGACTGCTGAGGTCGTATAGTCGAAAGTCGATACTAAAAACACGAGGGAAGGTATGCTCTCCTGCCAATAATCATACCTTGTGGTCAAACTAACCAGTATTTTTTGGGTATATTATAAAGAACTTGCATACAGCATACACTCCACCCATACCACATACTCCAATCTCCAAACAGTGATTCTAAGGAAGGGGGTTGCAGGCGGCAAGATGAATGTTCGCATCTCTTGAGCACAAGATCAACACTCACATATAAGAAGTTTTTATCAGGAGGTTGCCCACACGGGGAATTCTATCTCCTTTAATGTGGAGTATCTTAGATATAAATACATAGTTAAGAACCACTCTCACCGCCTTAAATACAAAATATTTGCTTGATTTTTTGTTGCGGAGATTGTGCAATGCGTAATTTGTTTGCCAATAAGTTGTGTATAAGCCAGGTCTACCAGGGGGGAAAACTCTGGTTGTAGTGGATGAGGTACTTGAGAAATTGACAAACCATGGCATCAACAGTCAAGCATGAATGCTGATGACATAGTCATTATTGAGGGATAAATTTGAGAAAATCTATTTGATATTATACAAAGCGGACTCGAAATAATTTGGCTTTGGTATGTGACGTGTGGACTCTCTAAATCTGGCAAAAATAACAATATTACCCTTCACAAGGAAAAGAAAAGAATTGCTGCTGATGCCCATAATCCTGTCGGATACAATTCTGATATCAGTCAACGAAGTTAAATAACTGGGACTAAGCCCAGACAGGAAACTCGTCTGGAAAACGAAACAGAAGAGATAACCAGGAAAGCAAAGCGGGCTCCAAAGATGTGCCGGAGCCTTGCGGAAAAATCCTATATAGCTTTACCATCCTCAGATGGATGTATAGTGTATATTGCGAAGGATCACGTATGGAGCGATTGCATAGGCAAAAAGAACCAGTATGTTCAAAAAGAAGACACTCAAAAAAAGACAAGGACTGTCATGCCTGGTATTACAGGGATCATGAAATCATGCCCAACTGTAGTCATGGAAGTGCTATTGGAACTGGCTCATTTGCAATTTGTGGTTGAGGAATGTTCATGTAAAAATAATCTAAAATGGCCAAAGAAGGACTAGGAAGAGGAAAGTGCATCACATCGAAGCAATTTAATGCATTACTTAATAGGTTACCAATCGCGCTAATGTCAGGCGAGTGCTTGTCACCTGAGGAAGTTCTTCTTGATCCACACAGAAGCTAAAGAAGTCAGGTCGAACCAGTTAGCGTTAAGCTCAAGAGAAAATTTAATTTAATTTATTCGGATTCTAAGTGCATATTTGGAATGAGATAACGATAGGTTTATTATTTATCAACAACAGCACCGAGTAGCTACTTACATATACCCAAGCTACCACGATTTTCTTGCACTTTACCTCAAAGACACAGGGTTTAAAAAATAATCATTTTTTACCTTCAAACTATATATTTCTCTGGAAATTGTTACTAAACTCTAAAATAAAAGCGAGACACATAACATTTAATACCAGTTAATACCACTCAATCAAAAATGTGACTGTAAATGTTTTATTGCGCATTCGTCTACTTTACTTTAGTCTCCTTTGCTGAGATAGGTCAACAGGTGTTCAAAATGATTTAATTTTCCGTACCGATGTCCGGCTTCAGCTTAAACTAGACTGCGCGGTGTCTTAGCAAGCCATTCTTTGAAAACCTTTCGCCCAATCGGAGCTATACTTTCAATGACATTATTGGCTTACTCAATTACATAAGTTTTACAGTACAGGTATTGTAAAATGAGGATCATAACAGCACTAACAAATATTCACTAGCATAGCGGGAAAGGCTGGATTTTTTTCCAAACAATGAAATTGTTTATTCTACTGTTACAGAAAACATAAACGGAATCTAGTGGTCAATGGCACTCATCAAATCAATGCCACTTTATTTATTCAAATCACAAAGAAATGTTATTATCAAGGACTTGATTTGCGACTACAATCCACTTTGAAGTTTCAAACGAAAGAAAAAGTACCTATGTTCATAAGTGTCAAACTTTACATGCACACTTTGATATGTGTCT
Organism: Cheilosia variabilis; assembly: GCA_951230905.1. NCBI lineage: Eukaryota > Metazoa > Arthropoda > Insecta > Diptera > Syrphidae > Cheilosia > Cheilosia variabilis. Next base: position 54,539,598 of record OX579676.1, read on the forward strand.
TCTTTTTTCGCAGTGCGTGAACATGAAATCTCTTACAAAAGCTGTCACCCCATGTCAGGCGTCAGCATTCACGCGTATACCTACACAAAATAAACATTCATAACACAAAAAGGTGTTTGCATACACAATAAACCAAAAATAAAAATAAAAGGAACAAAATCCATAGAGATGAGAAAAGCTGAAATGAAAAATCTAATTTGGGAATCCTACATTGTTGCGAGTAGGTACGAGAACTGTTTTATGCAATACAAATATACCCCGCCGGGCAATGTTTATATGTAAAAACCTCACAGGATAAGGATTTGCACAGAGGTTTCTTTTTTCGTCTTGTTTTTTTTTTTTGATTGTTTTTTTGTTATTATTATTCCATGACCTTTCTTTTTTCCATCATCGTCATCGCACTCTAAAATTTTTTTTCTTTTTTTTTTAATTTACTCGCTTTGTACAGCAAAGGGTTAGTAAATAAAGCATGGTTTCCTCCAACCCCACATGTACAAAACCATTTTTCTGAATAAAATATTTCAAGTTGGTATGTTACATGCAAATATTAGTTAATGTTACACAACTTTGTTAACTCTATTAGCTGGACGCAGTCATATCTAGGAGTTGAATGCGAAGTTTTGACGTGAAACGTCGTTAAAATCGAAACATAAGAGTACCAGGTCAGAAAAGTTGACCATAACGAAATGGTCTACATTGTTGAACCTTATTAATTGAAAAACTATTAGTCTTAGAAATATGAATCCAATGTCATTCTTTAGGTTATAAAGCTCGCTGTTATGACTTTCAGTTTGCGTCGGGGTGGAGCAGGCGCCGGGGTAGGGGCACTGCGTAGAATGACCGAAACCGGCACTATCCCTCCTTTTTATTCAGTGTAACTCACGACTCACAGGACCTCTACCGCTGCTGTACCTGTACCAATGAACGTAACGAGTGAAGATACCAACCATACATCTGATAGAGCTGCCTCAGCACCTAAACAGCTTAGTAAATGACACCTACCCCGACAAGATCTTTGATAAAAGTTTTGGAACCAAAGTTCCAAATTAACGTTTTTTTCCACTGTGCCACATCTCTCGAACGTCTAGCAAAAATCCGAGAATATAATTGTCATAAAAGAGCTTCCCAATTGGCCGTGTGGACTCGGTTTAAAATTGTAGACTTCTTCCATTCGTCCTAAAAATGGAAAACTCACCCAAGACGAATGGTTGTGAGAAGCTAGGCCTAGGGTCACTACTGGCCTGTTGCGCCAACTATTTATTTTATTCATTTAGAAATTTGAAAATGTGAATTACACATCCTCAATTTAATAAACCAAAAAAACAAATACTTGTGATTTCCACAGAAGTCCTGTAATTTGAGAGTCTTTTCAAGCCATTGGCTTCGGGCCAGAAGCAGGGTCATCAGTTTGGGGGTTTTCCCCCAGATTTAAGTCTTTTACATGTCCGCGTTTCAAATTCGAAATTCCTACTTTTAGGTCGTAACATGTTAAAAAAATAATGACAAAAAGTTGGGGCTTTTCTCGGAAAAAATAGCCAAATCAGATTTATCTGGGGGGCACTAATGCTAATTCAGCTCCTATAACAAAGGGGAAATGGATAAATTCGGTGAAAGGTTCTCTAACCGAAAGTGATCAGCTTCCTGGACCCGTTCTGTACCTTAAACTCAAACAGGGCGGAACGGACCCTCTACCAGCCAGTACCTAATGAAGAAAGCGTCTGCGCAACTGGCGTGCGCTCTTCTATTGGAAGATGTTTTGCGGGCGCAAGTGTCTTCTGCTTGAAGTCGGTGCAGTAACTTCTAAAGTTTCTGGCATTAGTTGACAGAGATTGTCTGCAGCAGACAGAGCCTTTTTACAGGAAATAAACTGGAGGGTTTTAGCAGCGCTATCCGCGCCGGGATGTTGATGTTGCTCCCGCACGTCTGCAAGAAATCAGCGGCATTCTTTCGGTGTCTCAGCAGAAAAAAAAGACTAGACTTATATTATATTAGCGTTCTTACAGGATATCATTTTGATGTGCATTTTAGAGTGCAAGGCGTAAGTGACGCCCTTGTTGAGAAAGCAACGATTACTTCCTTCGATATTGTCCTGCCTCTTCTCGGATTAGGTGTCGGTTCTTGGGACCTAGGACAAGGCATTTCAAAGAGGAGGTTGCCATTCTGGGTGGCGATCTTACAAGACATTTCAGTGGAGGTTATGCGGCTGAAAACAAATTTAATTGTGTGTCTTCCATCGAACTCCACCCACTTGTGGCGAAATTGGATGTTACATTTATGTGGACGGTTGAAAAGTATAAAACGAGTCTCTATTTAAAGAAGAATCAAAAATCAGGAAGCAAAATCAATGTCCAAACTGGAAAAGTGCCTACGTTGATGGTTTTACAGTCGTCTGTCTAGAAAAGGTTGGCTCAGCAGGGTCCTCAGGCAGAATGGGGTTTTGGAAAATTATAATTATATTATAATTATATATATATTAAGTTGCAAATAACACATTGACCTAACCCTATGGGTGTGGGATTATCTGGTACCATCAGCTCTTTCACATAGCCAAATCTAATATTTTCCTGAATATTACGATAGACAAATTGCTAGATAGAGGTCTGAGTTTGAGCGAGTTGTATCCAATAGAGATGTAAGGGTAGATTCAACGCTGGATTATCTGTTTTGCTAGTTTGCTATTTTATCACCCCCTGCTTTCTTTGTAAGATCGGTTCTATTCACGCTACACGGAAAGAATTTAAAATCACCAATTGCAAAATTTTGATTTGCAATTTACGAATTATACATATATTTCTCGCAAATCACAGCGAAGTTTTCATGGATTGATACAATAATTCACAATTTGACATTGAAAACGGCAAGGAATACAAAATTCTGTTTGTTGAAATTTACGATTAGAAGTATCAATTCAAGCTTCTTTTATTTGTAGTGATTTGCGAGATTTTTTGGCGCAATTTACCACTCCAATAGATCAATTTCTCAAACACCACTTCACAATCTCAAATTGCAAAAAATATTTGGTGATTTACTAACACTGAATGATGAATCAATAAAACCTTATAATTATTTAACACAATGTGAATTGAAAACATAAATTGACGTAGAGAAATCGTAAATTGCAAAATATTTCTTGTAATTTCCATGGAATCAACTAGGTACCTAATGTGTGGAATTTTTGTATGCACAGTCCATAGTCCATGTTCCTATCGAAATCCTTTTAAATCCTTTATTTTTATGGATGAATGTATGTATGTGGTATTGCTAGACAGCTGCAATCATGAAGTCAAATCTTCATTGTGCACATTTCGTGTCGGTGCAGAGACAGGCGGTCGGTATTCAATCTTTAAGCATCAACAACTTTATCTTAAAGCAGTCGGGTTAAAGTTGTTTAACTATTTCGTATGGATAGTGAGTGTACTACTAATTATAAAGCATTCTGGAATATATTTTGTAAGTACCTATTGAATAATTCCAAAAATGCTGAAGTATGCATATGAATCTGTATTTTTTCAGAATTTACATCTTGCTATTAGAAAGTATAAATTGGAATGGATTCTAAATTATGTAATCGAAAAGAATTGTTAAGGTTCGTATCAATGTCAAGTTCATCTAAATATTTTGTTTGTATTTTAATATCCCGTTGTCTCCGGACGATGTGGCGTCGTATGACTCTCATGGATATCAGGAGGAAAAAGAATTATAAAATATGACTCTAAATATGTATTCGAAATTAACCTAATTAATAAAACCATGCATTTTGATTTGTAAATCACAAGATATGAGTTGCAAATTGAGAATAAAGTTTTCTAATTTAAAATGTAAACTTCAGGGTGACCAAAAAATCAAAATAAATGTTGATATAGAATAGGATCTCCTCCTCCTGCCGATAAATTATTTAAATATTTAATCCTTTCGTAGATAAGCCTAATACACCTTAAATTCATCAATTTAAAACATTTTCAATTTAATACGGTGATGCCTCAAATCACCACTCGAGAATCGTAAATTTCAAAATATGAACTGCAAAATGATAAGAATAAGTTTCAATTTACGATTGAAAATTTATAAATTACAACTTCTGAAGTAGTAAATATACCCCTGTTAGTTCGCAAATCAACACTGTTGTAATGGTTGTAATTTTCTAACGGACGAAATCCTAATTTACAACAGAAAAGTGGTAATTTACGAATTTTGTTTGCAATTTACAATCCATGTAATATAAAATTGAGAACTATTTGTGTCAAATTGCGATCGGTTATGGCAATATGTATTTCTCGTTTGATCGCATTATTGCTAATGAAAAGCGTTGATTCACGACTTTTGAGGGACCATATCAATTTTTTCATTCACTTCGCACAATTTCTAGAATTGCGAATAAAAAGTCGTGAATTAGTAAATCCTTAGCTAAGCTTAGCTCTGCTTATTTTTCTTGATTTGATCTTAAAATTCTTTCCGTTTACTTTTCTTCAATTCCTACCAGTCTGGCTCTGTTTGAAATAATTCTTTTTGCTTCATATTTGGAACATTGGAAAATATACTTTTACTTTGGGATTATATATCAGACGTTGGAGCAGTCCCAGTTTCCGGTATCGAGTCGAAATTGATACCAAAATTTCAAGACCAAAAACAAGGTGGTACGACTAAACCTTATAGGCAGGGTAGCTACAATAATTGTATTGGCTTCATCTAGACTACAGCATTTATCTGATATGCAGGAAAACCGCCATAGAAAATAAATTCAAAAACTACAAAATCTTGGAAATAAACGGAAGTCAATTGGGAATTTAACTAGGATCGGGACACACAACCCGAAATGGCAATCGTTGATATCACAATCTGACTTTCGGACTGAGTTTCCGTAAAAGTTTTAACATAATTAGTTAAAGATTAGGGACTAATTTAAGCTTAATCATAGTATATTCATACCATACTATCTGCCTTTTTGTCCCGACCTATTTCATTTTCATTCTTCAGGGCCGTTATCTTCATATTGTAATAATCGAGCTTATAACTGCAAAAAAAAAATTGACAGATTTTACCATTCAGTTAAAGATAAACTACGAAACTCTGCAGCTGTAAAGATTGAATCAAAGTTGCATTTGAATCGTAGCCTGAAGAACGATATTATTACATGGATCAAAGCAAATGGCACTAAGGTTACAGGCGCAGTGCCAAAAACAACAAAGAGATCTTGAACGGCATTAACGTTTACTTTACATATTTAAAAATACCTCAACACCTTTAATTTGAGCCCTGTCTTAAAAACTTTTTTTTCTCAACTTTTTTCTTAAAAAACTTTCAACAAAAGTTATGCGTAGGGACTGCAGTCTAACAATGTGTTGCTGTTGTCAGATGCAAAAAAAAAGTTCGTCTGAAAAAGGACCTGCCTTTAACTTAATTAAAACAAACTTATTTCAAACTGAACTCTAAAATAGCCCCGTAATTGGAATGGAATACGATTATAAAGGAAATCGAATTCCTCCATAAACAGGAAACGAATCCACTTATTTATTCATAACCTTCCTATATACACCACCGTACAAATCGACGCACAACAAAAAATCGATATGCAAAGTAATGGCTCTTTCGTCTATTAATTCCGTAGATCAATAGTTTCTATTTCAGTCACCAAAAGTAAACAAGGCTTTTAGCAGGACTCTGTAAAATAATTAACCACTGACAACAGGATGTACTCATATCGACGGAAAATCGAAAAAACAATCATAGCCCTTAGCCGTAAGAAATTCAACGAAGAGAACAGTTATAAAATGAAAACTACGAGTATTTCGAATTCACAGTTCATAAAGCGCTTCATTTATAGCCATAAATATGCTTTGCGACCAAATCAAAACCAGCTAACCTAGTTCATGCGAACTTGAGTGAGTGGGCACTTGAGAATTCTAGGATCCTGATGATGCGGTAAGTGGTGATATTTGAATGTGATGTGTCTGGTATAAATTGATAGAAGGATTGTCGAGGAAAGGTTCCACCCAACAATCAAACCCTAGGTATGTATTTTATGTCTGCAACGCCATGACTCTGGGCCAATTGGTCGATGTAGTTAATGAAAGGGAACAAAACCCCTGATTAGTGCTACTCCACAGACTTTAGCTGATTTTCATTAATGCCTCCTGCAAATTATATAAGAAGCGATGCGATGTTTTGAACGTTATTCGTGAAAAGCTGGCTTAAGTGTTTGAGCGAAAGCAATTCAAAAAGGAGTCGAAAGGAGGTGGCAGAGTTGGATTTTAATTAAAACAAAACGTAAAGTTATTTATTATAGGTATATATCTAGTGTTAATAGGTAATTATATAGCTAGGTAAGAGGATATTGCACGATTTAAGGATGGTTTTCGTACTGTTATTTTATACAAAATAAACAGCAGGTTACTATTTATAGATATGTAATTAAAGTATACAGACACATAAGAATGCATTTATTTTGTACCTAAATTGCGTTATCACCGCTCTCGAAAAGAAAAGTAATTGCATGATTTAATTAAAATCTCGTTGGTGAGAAAATTCAAGCAAACATAAGTCTCTTGATACAATAAAGATTAATCGCATCTCCACCAAAGGGAACATTACTCGAATTAAAACATTGATCGAGCCCAAGTCGACTTCTCTTCAAATATCGGAATCAGAATGTCGATTGGGAGTCACATTTCAAACAAGCTCTAATTTACCAAACTAGAATAGAGAAACTAGCTCCATGCAGAGTACAAGAACTCTATTGGATCGTTTAAAACTCAGGTCAACAATGCAAATTCACTCACAGAGATGGAAAACTTTAATAAATCGTATTTCGTGTTCTGTTTTGAGTAAACAAGCAAGGAATCATCGAGGCTTTTCAAGTAACAGAGGAAAATTATGCGACTTAAATAAAGGTATGATAACAAGTGCTTATTATTTTTGGAATATATTTCTTACCCGTTTGAACTACCAAAAATAAGAAAACGTGTCGCCGAATACTCTTAGAAATTTAATTGGCTAATATGTTTGCGTTATTTGGTTCTCTTATATCATTGGGGTCCTGTCATGGCTGCCGTGTCAGGCCAAATTTCATTGGTTTGGTTCAAGTTAATTAAAAAAACGCTTTCATCGTACGTTATAAGACTTACATTTTTTTTATTACGACGATGGTGTCGTACTGTTAGTGGTAACAGTCATAAACTAAGTATTAAATAGACCGTCAGCTCCCGCCCACCTACCCGATTCCCCCACAAATTTTGAAAATAAAATTCTCTCTTAAATAGCCTATCTGTGAGTACATGTGAAGCAACAAAAAATAAAAGCAAAAAACTGAACGAGCTGTCATCTGGCAAGTTTCTATGTGCAAGCGTATGCGTGCCGCTAATTTACTTTAACATGGCAGATGGCACACATACTTTCCCACATATTTATAACACGGAAAACAGCTTGTAGGCAAATTCTCTTAAGTCTACGGTCTATTTAATACTTAGTTTATGGTTACAGTCGAATGAATCTATATTCGGGTTAAAGGTACAAGGAAGGCCTAAAATTTTGATGTGGGGAGGTAAAAACACTGAACTTTGAATTTTTGCTGCTGCATAGCAGATTATGTTGTGTCGGGAAAATTTAATTATATGTACAAAAAGGATTTTTAAAGATTATTATGTATGATTAAATGGAAGTCCCATCGCGGTTAAATTGAACAAAGGCGTACGTTTGTTTATTATCAAACAAAAAATAGTTTTGCAGCATATTAGTTCATGACTGGATCGCATGTAACTTGATGCTTTATGAAATGTGTACGCCAATTTCAACGTCACTTCGCTTTTCGGTGTAAAACACTGTCCCTTTAAGCGTTCTTCGGGAACTGGAGACAGAGAGTGGGGAGTCACGATTTTCGATTGGAATTGTGTTATGTGCGGTCTTTTTTTTACACATTTTGTCTCAATCTTCGAACAACCAAAAATTATATAATAATGATAGAGGAATTTCGTCAGGAAGTTTTTAGATAAAATACAAAACGGATCTAAACTCTGCAATCAAAATTATCAATACATAATACCTAATTTGATTTTCTCAATTGATTCTGGTGAACATTGTTATTTAAAAAATATATTCTAACGGCACTCAGCTGACGGAATGACAACAAATGTACGATAACACTCTAAAAAAACGTTTTAATAACATAAAAAAAAAACTCGAAAATTTAAATACCTACTACATGATATGCATGACCTAACTTGAAAACGTCTGGACCGGTTTGACTATTTTTTTTTTTAATGTTGGCAATAGTAAATTTTACGGATCTGATGATATTATACCTCTGATGCGTATAAGAACAACAAATCTAGATATGGAGATAAGCGAGAAAATTCACAATGAAGGATTGATGTTAATTGACGACATGTGCTTAATGCTAACCAACAAGGAACTAACTTTTTAGGAATGAATGCGCAAAAATGCACGACGCCTTTAATGAAGAGTTAAAGCGCGAAACACAATACGATTCCGAGGCATTGGAAAAAACAAAAATATGCGTACGATACTCTCACGAAAGTGGTTAACGATGGAACCGGAGGAATTTTCTGGAAAAATGTTTTTTATACCATTGATTTTGGCAATGATTCGATCGTAAAATGGAATCGTTCTTGCACTTGGTGCTTCAGGGATTGCCGTTGGAAGGTGGTCGAACAGCTCATTTGGCACTCAAGTTGCCGTTGAACGCAAATGAATGAAATTCCAACAAGCAACATTTCGAAGAACTCAGCGATATTCAAAGTGTAAGAGCAATCAAAATTTATCATTTGAAATTAATGTACGATGGCACACAAAAATTCCTTGGAGCCAATAGTTGCCAGTATTTGATACCTTTCATTACATAAAGCAAAATGAAAACGTTTATGAAAACGTTTTCTGACACAATTCTTTTGTTTTTTGTTTTACATGTAGCACACAATTGGTGCACACTTAAACGTTTTAACTATTCCGCAAAATGTTCAACTTAATATGGAACTTGTAAATTTTTGTGATGAAAATTGAAAGCTTATAATATTTGAATATCTTTTTTTGTTTTTGTGAATACATACATACCAACAGAGTTTCGCTAGGCGATAGAAACCGAATGAGCTCATTTTTATCCATTTTGATTTTTAAGTTCAAGTTTCAGCTGAGCCATTCAAATAGGTAAGGCATCATATAAGTAGTTATTCTCTTAACACTGTGTGGATCTGTTGAGTATCTGCAAAGAGGAAGACAATAAATTAGACTTTTGCGGCTGCACAAATAAAAATATGAAATCCCCTACCCTACAGCTACAAGTTGTCTCTCATATAAACTAAACATGATATAGTTAAAAAAAACTGAAAGCTGTACAAATAACATCCTAAAAGCTGTGCAAAACTTTGACAGAAAAGCAAGTACCAATTATTTATAAGGAAATAGGACATTTTACTCGCTGTGAAACTTTAAGTCATAGGTCCTCACCAACAAACAGTTTCGACTTAAAATTTAAGTAGTCAACAGTTTTTTTTTCCATACAAGTTTCGCCATTGCGGGCTTCCGTAAATTTATAGTTTATAGACACCGTATGCGTACGTGTAAATTGTTTAATTTAATGAGCTGTCAAGGCGGAAAAATCCAGCCAAAAATGGTCTTTGTTTATACATCGAAGTTTTTTCTTTTCCCAAAACAATTATTCCATCTGCGTCATTTGATTTCAGTTCGTTTTTCTGCTAAAATTACAGTTCCCCCATGGAAGCGCCGTCGTCGCATGACCAGTATAATGAACTCAACGATATTCTTAAAATATCACGTTCATCGCTGGTATTTCAATCAAGTGATTTCCACAAATATGGATTTAGTGGAAGCTTTCCCCAACTTCATTGTTGTTGTTTTGCTTATTACTATTTTAAATCGCTGTCACTAGACGATTACTCATTTAACTATTATTGGCGAAACCTATATAGATAGGTACAGCCAGTTTAGTAACGTGCTTGGTATTGCTATTAATGTTGACAATTCGCATTCTTTGTGTAGATAAATAAATGGAATGCATACAAATGATAGCCGATTTCACTCTGCGCCGACGACATACGCGATCGTCTATGCGTCACCTGAAATCTGCAGCTTCTTGAACATGCATTACAAAATGCTGTTAAAAATGTATCCCCCAACAACTTGATAACATAATAACAAATGTCAAAGTACTAAGGCGTTCAAACGTGAATATCAAACATGTGGCAAATGTAACTTAGCCAAACTAAAATTTTAGTGATTTATAGCGTCCCGTCTAAAAAGTGAATTTAGATCTGTATCAATCGGAAGGCATTTTCATTTAATGTGTTTGAAAAAAAAACTAATTAAAAATGTTCCAAAATGTATTTTTTTTGTCAGACTCGTGATCGTGTTATTTACTTTTTTCTTGAATCGTTGCTAGTTTTAATTTCAAGCGGAATCTGACATTAAAGAACGAGTTGTTGTTCCTTTCTTGCTTCAGCATTCATTATTCACAACGTAACTCAAACTCCAACAAGTGCTTCTTTCCGCATATTCTTCGCTGCTCGCCTTGACATTGGCTTAGGCATACCTATTCATCTTAAACAATTTTCCTTTATAATGTAAACACTTGTATTTATGTATGGAGGCTCATCTTCCGTGAAGCTTTTAAATGTCATTGCTTTTGGAATTAGCAAAAGCAAAGAAAAACCAATGCTATAAAGTTATGCCAGTACCTACAAAGTATAATATTATCAATAAGAAAATTAAAGAATGGTTAGAATTGCAATACTTGGTTTTGAGTGTGGTTGCTGTATCCATTTATTGCCGAGAACTATAAAAGGATAAGGCGATGTGATGTTATGTGGCTTCTTCAACATCTTCAACAAAAGGCTTAGAAGGAGGAGTGCCGTTAATTTGAGGTTTATCCTTTCGCTCGCACAAATGGTAGTCGAGCTAAAGCAAGTAGAGTTCGCAGTTCTGTCCGTCTATACACCGGTTTTATGAAACGAATTTATCCAAAGTATAAATTTCAGTTCGAATGATGGTATGAATTGCTTTCAAGAACTGTTCGCTTTTCAAAAACGGAAATATATGGAATTTTCATTACGAAATGCAAGATTAATTTTCTGATAAAGGAAACCAGAAATTTCTTTCCAAGTGTACTATATATAAAGACTGTTTGCATTTTTTGTTTGTTTCTTACCGACGTTGTGTTTAAAATCTTGTGAGAAATCTGAAGCACCTTTTTTATTTACGACTGAGTTAAACTCATTTAGCTTTAATAATATAGCTGTCCATTTTGTTAATAATAATTTACGATGGTTAGGTTGGACAGTTAAAAGGAAAGGAAAGAAATCTTTTATTCGTCTTTATAGCCAATAAGTAATGAAATCATTTGGCATCACTATCTCACCTCTTAAGCCTTCTCTTAAGCATATTTTCTTCCACCATGTGCTGTATTGAAGTGTTCAAACGTTCGAGGATTTACCGCATTTTCTTAGGTCGCGCGTACAGTGGCGCGAGAAAGCGATGCAATGCGAGAAGCGTTTGAGTGCGAGAAAACTGTTCGCATGTATTCTTATGCACGAGCGCACGGTGGAGCGATTTTTGATGCTACAAATGCGAGCTTCTCGCAAACCTCTCGCACACAAACTCTTCTGACTACTTTTACAAGCGAGTGAGTGCGAGAAACAAGCTAGAAAGTTCATTTTTGCTGTTAATTTTTTTGAAATAAAATAAAAACCAAGAAGATAAAATAAAACAATTATTGCTCTTGTGCAGCCAGTGTTCCGCAAAATAAAATAAAATGGATACCGAACATCTGATATCGGGAATTTTCGAAAAGCCTAGACTTTGGGCTCAAAATAAAAATTATCACAACAGAATTGTTGTTGAAAAGAAATGGAAAGAAGTCGCTGTGGAGTTGTGGGAACTTTTACAAAATTGGTTAAGGTTCCTTGTATCAGAAAGTGCATCCTTTCTTAATTGGGGATACAAGTGATGAAAATATATTTAAGCAATTTAAAATATAAATTTTCCGTTAAAAAATCTTCTTCTGAAGAGGAGTCCATCTTGTCTCGTTAAGGAAAACCACAGCACAGGAAAGCTTTTACTGTGCGTACCTTGTCGCATCTGGCACTGTTTCTCGTATCGCTTTCCGCCTCTCATTTCGCATCGCATCGCTTTCTTGCGCCATTGCACGCGCGAAAGCGCGTTTGCACTATTTCTTAGTATGTACTTTGTTTTGAAAAGTTTGAATCATTTCTAGATTCGATTTTTCGTACAACCCAAAATTATTTTAAACTGCTTATAAATCAGGAGTTTGTTTTAAATATAAGGTTGGGAGCTTCTTCTCATAAGCTAATGCATGTTTCTTATTTTAATGCCTAGCTCTTTTTTTTTCTATTTGGCATGCTCTTTCCACCTAGATTTGGCATCTATCGTCATACATACCTAAGTATTTGACAGTATAGATATTTGCATACGGCATTTCTTTTCCATCTACGTCTATTAACCTTTTTGGTATTTCGATTGCAACACGAATATTCATATCGTCCATCCTCTACCTCAGAGTATATTTTTTGGATTTTCTTCATTAATTTAATTCCCAAGGTATCTGTTCAATCACTAAAAGCAAAAATACTGGTTGATGGTTGACGTCCTTCTGCTTTTAGATCTCGTGCAAAAAAGGTCTCTATTGAAGAACTCGAATTTTTTCATCGAAAGACTATTTTTATTATTTATTTTTCACATCGACAATTGACAAATACATTATCAATTTCAAATTTATTTGAATGATAACTAACAGGCACTCAAATAAAAAAATAATCATCAAAGTTATCAAATTTGTTTGGAGGTAGGAACTTTTTGTGGCATAATTTCTCTGAATAAAATTTATGTCATTTAGCTTAATTCCTTATTTTACTTTAGTTTTTGTTGCCTTTTTACAATATATTGAGCTCTTTAATGCCCAAAAAATTAAAAAAAAAATTAATTCAAAATATTTTGAATATAGCGAAGAATCAATATCAATTTTTATTTTGTTTGTATAGATATGTTTATTACATAGTATGATAAATATATAGATATGTATGTATGTATATACTTACGCATAAGAAGTTTTCTTATAGTTTGAAGAAAACCGCGTGTAAATGCAACATTAGATATTTTTCTTAATATTTTCAGAGCTACTTATTTGTTTTAGTTAATATTTGTTATAAACTAATTAAAAGATTTTTTTTTCTTTTCAACTTTATAATAAATAAATCTATGTTATGAAAAATAATATTGATTTCGTCATTTACTTTGTTGCCACTTGATACAATTTATACCATATGTTACAGTTTTCAGAACATCTCTTTTAAAGAGAACACGTCCTCTTTTTTTTAGATGTACCAAAAGGGTTTACTCTTAGCGTATTTATTTATTTTTCTGTTGGTACCTACCGCTAATATGAACGGATTTATTTTTCGGTAGTTAAAAAAGAAAAGGCCGGTGATCTGAGGAAATATCTTCTTATTTTCTACTCGTACTTCAATGTAGTTTCTTTTCCCGGAGAAAATTCACAATGCATTGTACGATCTGTTGCATATAGTTCTCTACCTTTTATATTAGTTAATCTTGAATTCCAAAAGATATTTTTGGCAATCAAATCACCTCCGACCATGAAGTAATTTCCCAAAGTTTAAAAAAAGCTGACACATCTTCTTTTATTTTTAGGTTTTCATGGTGGACAGTAGGTATATTGCTGTTATTTTTAGTTCCCCTTTTCTTGAAGTGAAGTGAACGTTTATAGTTATGTACTTAGAATTGAACCATTTAAAACGAGACTGTTGATATTAAGCTAGGATCCTTCAAAATATATGGAACTCCTACTAAAGTGTCTTCATCTAAGAGTTGCCCAAAGCCAAACTACTCAATATTTTAAAACGATTTACTAACGGCACACCGAAACGATATCTATATGCATCTATTCGTATGTGGGGAGTCTTCTTTTACTAATTGGCGTTAAAACTACCAGATAGATTTCCATCGAAAAATTGTTCGAATATTTCTTAAGTAAAGTAATGTATATTTGAGTTCAATGCCTTTAACATGACAAACAAATTATTAAAATTATTTGGTACTTAAGGGAACCACTGCCCGATATATTTTAATTAATCAAAGCAGCTTTATTCAGAAACAGAGCTTCTGCCTAAAATTGAGTCTAATGCACGCGGCACACTTTTTCATTTTACAAAAGAAAAGGATTCAATGAGTTACTACTTATGTACAGGGAAGTGCAAGTCATACCGTAAATGGGCCTGTTCAAAACACTAGATGACTAGATTTTTCTGGACTTTCCCGTGAACTTAAAAACTAGGTACCTTTTTTTTTACTATATGACAGCCAATCAATCAAAATGTGTCAAACATAGTACCTATTTAGTAGTGATTAGTCGGCTAATTATCAGCTGGAAAATATTTACATGATCAACTTAGGCTAATACAAAATCACACATACGATCGCCACCTGCTAGCAGACTTCTTATACTTTAGTTTTGAACATATCCGATGACTTTTGCACCATCGGAATGCGGATTCTTTTCCGAGTTACCTGATATTATCTCTTTTACCTGAAATCACCAGCTCAGTTTAGTTGCAGTGTATAGGTACATAACTACGTACACTACGCATAACCTAAATTTCATGTAGCGAACATATTTACGGTCACAGCTCAGAGCTAACTTTTAATATAAGCCTATGCATTATTCCCTATATAACTAATTATGTGTTTTTTTCGAACAAAAACTTTGTATACGTGATTACATGCATTGGAATTTGTTTTTTAACTAACCCCTCTTCATAACAGAAGGCACAAGGTATATAACAAAAACTTATAAAACTCCAACAAAAATCAATAGCTGCAATCCATAAGCACAATAATAAAAAAAGACCTTTCGTGAACATATTCGCCAGCTACAAGGTACGTCGACATTTTTAGATTATGCTTCCACTTTTGTGATTTATATTACAACAGCTTCTGATTGTGAATGATTATAACATCACTTCGGAGTGTTTATGAAAATATTCGATTGTTCATTCTCGTAATCTCCTTCAACACGACCCACGAGTTTACTTCCGAAATTTAAAATACTTTTCAATGAAGTAGGTATACACCAACAAAAAGTGGAAGATACATTCAAATCGTTCTCGACTTTGTGTACATGTACACAAATCACCAGTATTATTATATTATATTGAAGGCAGACTGAATAATAGACATCAATGAAAGCGTACAAACGAAACCACTTTTTGACATACCAACGAGGTGGTTGACTACATTATTATTTTGTCAATGCTGAGCACAGCACAATAAATCCAAATTTTAAATAAACTCCCATTTAAGAGGATGTGATTTCTTTTTCTGAAAAAATAAATAAATCTGATTTGATGACATGAATGATAGGAAAAAAATTGTAAAGCACTTGAAAGCCGACAAAAATAGAGTTTTTCGTCAAAGGAAAGAGCAGACGCAAGTTAATTTAATTTATTTACAAAATTAATCGTATTACTTTCAAGACAGATACTTATCAGCATTACTCGAAGTAGGTAATGTGGGAAAGACCTAGGCATTTATTTGCAACCATCAATCAAATGCAACAGATTTTATTGTAGGTAGGTACGTGGTACACGTTGCTAAAAATGTTGTTGTTCGATCTTATATCAAGAACTTATTTGATTTTGTTTGGAAATGTAGCTCCATCTTTAAATTGCTTCAAATCTTCAATTCCCCTTTAATTATGATAATATAGGCATAATATGTGTAGATTGCCTTTCAATTTTCTGTGCCAAATAAAATAAAAGGAAATGCGATTTTTGAAGTCAATAAACTTGCTTATGGCTATAACCACTTTCTATCGACGAACGAATACTCGCCAATTTTGACTTTTGACAGTCCATTCACATATACCTACACTTTCTTTGGTCGCAGTCAAATCAAATGACATTACGATAATTGTCATATGTGTGTCAAAACAATTTTTTGTTAATTTTTGTGCTTTTCATAATATGTAGTATAATTATTTATGTATGTATACTAATGTGGGGAATATCGTGGGGTTTTGGGTTTTTCTAACAACGGATTGGGCAAATTGAGATGACTTAATAGGAACTGAGCTCGAGGATTATGAGCGCGCCTTGAAGCGAGCGTTTTTCTTTTTTAGTTCAGAGCACAACCTGAACTGTTATACAAAAAGTTCGTGTTTCTTTTTTAGCTCAGATACATCAGAGCTCAGAATATTTGTTTCTTTTTTCGTTCAGAGCACGATCAGAGCGCGATCTATGAGCTCAGAAAGCTGAGTGAAAAGCTGATTACACACTTCCAGTCACATTTGACAGAAAAAAAAAAAACAGGATAAACAAAATAGTTGAAATGGCGGCCGAACCTTGTTGTTCTGGAACTGAATATTAACCAATTTAATAAATAACAATTAATAAATATTTAATCTATACATATATTTACAACAAATGACAGCTATGTGCTCAAGTGTGTTTCATAAATACCTCAGAACAATCTGAGCACGATTGCTTCAGAGCGCGCTCACAATGCTCGAGCTGATTTAAGAGCTCGGGTCTGAACTAAAAAAGAAAAACGCCTATGGAGAACAGTGATTCAACTTATTTTCTCGCCAAATGGAGAGTATAACACACCAACTTACTTACGAAAGTATTGAGTTTTATTGCAGTTTTCCCTACCCGATCTACAGAAGAAATAAAAACTTCTGAAAACCGACATCAACAGAGGAATTAATATCCTTAATATTTCTTATAATAACAGTCTATCGTAATAAAGATGACTGATTTGTACCCGGAATGATTGGCCCCAGTAATTTCACATCCGCCCAAATATACCCCACCGAAAAGTCCTGAAGTCATTTATTGAGATGAACATCCATATCTATTTTTAAGATCCCTGTCGAGTTCGCCATGTTATGTCAAATAAAAATCAAAAAATAGTTTAGACAAAACTCTTACAAAAAACTTCTTCAACATCTTCCTTAAAAAAAATTAAACGAAACTCGCAAGCAAACAAAAGAGACAGAATTTTTGCAAAATATTGTGAAACCTATTGTGGGTACATCATAAAACGCAAAGAGCCACTGTTGCGTTTGCAACATTGTGATGTGGAAACGGGAAAAATGTGTTTAGTTGTGAATGAGACTATATACGCAAGGCTCAAGGCCATCTCAGCACCGCTCAGAAAATGACAAGCGAATAATTACTTGACAATGGGTTTTTTTTCTCACCTGGAATGGCATTGTTCTAAGGAGACCGTACCTGTAAAACCTCATCATCCCACTTCTGCACTATGACACAGAAGCATTGGCAAAGGCGAATGAAAATGTACCTCGTAGTCTTAAGCGACACATTATTCGAGGTAGTTTTCTGGTTTAACAGCAAGTGTTTTCATCCAATGGTGATGACTAAAACGACTCAATGATTGAGGGCCGAATTCTATATCACAACAAACAAATGTACATCAGTCCTGGAGTTCATCTAGGGTGCAGCAGAGAAGTTCCGCGTAATGAACTGGCCACATTCCGTTTTAAGTAAAGTGAACTATGTTTCGCACTTCAGAAATAATTCCGTTGCCCAACCGCTACCAGTTCAGTTCAACGCACCTGCCATTTAATGCCAAACACTATTTTTAGCTTAAACTATTTCCATGATGACTAACTGAGTAATAGTCGCCCGCTGTTCATGTAAAACGTTCATTAAGATGGGCATGCCATTTCTAATGAATCTACGGGTTTGTTGTTAGTCGTAATTTTTTTTTGATAAATCGTTCCAGGAACTATAAAGCCTACATATGTGTAGAATAGTTAATAGTTAGTTTGTTCCTACTGAATTTGTTTTATTGTCAACCGAACCCTATAGGCGTATAGGTAAAAGATATGCTTTTTCGCATGCTCTAACAAAAAAGGTGCGAATTAGGATGTGTTAAATGTGCGTGTTTGGCACGCAAAGGAGGTTCTTATCAATTTTTTTTTCTTCGCCAGCTTGTGTTGACCATTAACATTGATTAATTGCGGTTGTTATAACAAAACGCGTAAAAAGTGACACCTTTGAAGATGATTCATATGTACAATTGTAAATGTCCACCCCGAGGCCCCTGTTGCTTTTCGAATAAAAAAAGTAACGACCAAACCAAGACTGGTATAAATTATGCTTTTTAAAGCGGTACAGATTACACAATTACTCGTCTTTACGGAATTTGTGTGCACCCCTTTTATCGTTTTAAGCATCCATAAAACAGTAAACTTGTAAACCGGTATGGATGTAATGCTTACCTACGGGTGTGCACTTAAATTAGATAACATTAGTTCCATTTGTTCTAGGTAAACACCGATCAGGGCAAGCATCTTTCATTGCAAGTAAATATTATATACAATCAAATCTGCTACTCCTCCCCAGCTACTGTATGATATTTAAAAGGATTTCGCCAAAGCATTTACGTAATAGGATTGTCAATAAATTGCTTTTACAGAAAGAAGCACCCGACAGCAAAGTTACATTAATAAATTTATATTACCTCATACTTGAGAACTGGCACAAAAGTTTGTCGGTTAGCATGTATAGTTGGTTGCAGACTGTTTTGGGTTTTGGGCCAGTTTTAAGTTTTCCTTTTTGTTTGATTTCCTGAATGGGTTTTCGGTTGGAATGTTACCCAGTGAGTTTTATAATGGGAGCGGAAAATGCAGTCAAAGGCAAAGAACAACAAAGTTGTGTAAAGTTTTCAAGTGACTTGCCTATTGCAGTGTCGGTAAGATGTTGCTTCGTTGTCATGTATTTGCCCAAAGAAGAACATACCAATATTTATTTGGAAATGCATTGATGTATGTTACACATTCAAAGCAGGTCAAGGCGTCCCCAAGTTTAGCTAGTGAAAAGGGTTCTCCTCTTGAATGCCGGACTAACTTTTATGTGGCAGCTCAAAAGGCTGGTATACCAGTGAAATAGTATGTGGACGTTGCACAACTGTGGCGATTTCGGGTCACCACAATGCTTCCAATATATGCTTTTGTGGTATGGTAGCCAAAAAGGAAAAAAAAATATCAGGAAGAAGCCTTTGGATAGGGTACAATGATTACGGGGATGGATAAAAATTCTCCGGCCCCTAGAGTATTCTATTCCAAATCAAAGGAAAAAGCGAAAGAGCTCATCAATCAACTTGAAGTGCGCGAATATACACTCACTTCTTCCATCAAGCCCAAATAATCTTAAACTTGCAAGATGGATTAATGTGCAAACCAATTAAGATCTAAACGATCATGATATACGAATTTATATTCTCCAATCAAGCCGTACAAAGTGAAACTTGCATGATGGATAAAAAAGCTCATTTATATCGATTGATATTTCGTACAGTTTGCGTGTTTCCGTATTTAAGTGTTCTTCCAAAAAATTAAACAGTGGAAAATTGTAATAAAATGCATGTAATAACAATTAATAATATTAATTTAATATAATATATATAATTGTAATAAAAAATATGTCTTGATTCAATAAATAAATATGATTTTTTAAAAAAATAAATTGCTTTATTCTCTTACACGGGAAAGTGACGGAGTTAATAATAAATTAATATACTCGACAAATAAAACTGTGCAATCTGAAATTTGGATATGAAATTCTTGATGCATTCCGAAAAAAATGAATATAAGGATAACTTGTTCTTATTAAAATTGTTGTAAGTTTATTTCAAGAGTTAAATATTATTCTGGGTTTAAGGGAGCATTATTCTTACTGCTGATAAATAGATGTAAAATAAGCTGATTTTGAGCTTAATTTAAGCTCACACATTGCGTTATGTTTAAGAATACATAAGCTAAAAGAACAATCTTAAAACAGGATTAAAGGTTAACCAAAAAGCATACTCAAAGTAAGATATTTGTAGTTGGATTAAGAATTTCCGAGCTTAACAGACTTTTGTCAACGGATAGGCTTAATCTGACACTGATTATCTTGATTTTATCTCGTTTTTTGCCTGAGTGGAGGGGTATTTGTAGAGGCCAAGGTGCACCTCGGACTATAATTTTTATTCAGAGAACTGCGATGTCGGGTTTCGGCAGTTTTGCGGTTAAGCCAGGGTTGTACATGGTGACGATGCGAAAAAGTCTATGAGGATAGAAGCGTCCTGGACTAAATCCGATAAGATGTCAGGAGTCGCATAACCGAAATGCATCACTGAACCCTAGCTGAAAATGGACGGATAGTGCAGAATTTGGCGTCCAAAACGACCAAGGACATCTTCATACAGACATAGGTTAATTCGCTAACTATCATGAAGATAAAGTTTTCAATAGTTGTGTTTCGTTCGACCTAAAATCGATCTGCAATTCTGATTTATCCTCAGTGCTTACGATTGATATTTAAAAAAGTGTCAGCAGTAATAGAGGCTTGAGCGGACCTACACTGCAATTGCTGCTCATTCTGGTACATTAATCCCTTTTCAGAAACACAAAAAAGATCATCCAATGTTAAACAATTTCAACGCATATAGCGTTATGCACTGCATTTTTTAATCTCTAAAAGGAAGCCACTTACACGTTGAAACTAATTTTCCGCACAATACTGTGTATTTGCTTTTATAGTGAGCTTACTTATTTAATTCAGAAAGGAATAAACACAAAAGAATATGCTTTTGCATTAGAGGATTTGTTGAACAGTATCAACTCATGGCATATACAGCCTATATCCTTGACATTAATTCGCATGTCGTGCAACGAGTAAGTAAACAAAGACCACAAGCTACCTACTAAACATATTAGGGTGCGCCATCTTTTCGGTTTCTTAACATTGAATAACTTTGAGATTTGTCAACCAATTGACTAAGTAGACATGTTTTTGAAACGTCAATTCAGTACAATAATTGTAACCATGAATCGCTTCACACAGAAACAATGCGCATAAATAGTGACGCTGTAGTTGTTCAGTTGTGTTAACTTCAGGCTAAATTTTTCGTACTCACAATGGCGAAATTTTTCGTGCAAAATATTAAGTGTAAATATTTAAGGTGGGACATAATTTCACAAAATTCGTGGTGTTGTAGTTGCTCACTTTGAGTGGGAAATAACTTCATATAAAAAAGTGAAATTATATCCCACTCAAGGTGAAGTTATTTCCCATAAGAAGTGAAGCTATTTCCCTGTACCTGTTTACCCACAAATACAGG
Source organism: Cheilosia variabilis (assembly GCA_951230905.1). NCBI lineage: Eukaryota > Metazoa > Arthropoda > Insecta > Diptera > Syrphidae > Cheilosia > Cheilosia variabilis. The sequence continues at coordinate 54,560,784 of OX579676.1, forward strand.
GTGTCCGCCGGGAAGGTATACTACTTTGTTTTGCCACCATTTTGGTTAACATTAGGCGTCTTTTATTTTACCCACATGATCTGTATAGATCATTGATTTCCATGGTTTACAACAATAGTACGTGATCCAAATGTTGTTGTAAACCATGGAAATCCATGATCTATATAGATCATTTGAGCATAATAAAAAAGGCCTATTAGTCTTGACAGTTCATATTTGGCAGTCGTGAAGTAGACACGTGGCAAATTTATTATGGAATAATATTCGATAAGCCAACGTGTTTTAATCGTTAAAACATTTTATCAAAATCAATCATCGATTACTGTGACGATGACAAAGTTACGTGAAATTTTTGGGAGAAACAACGTGCCAACAAGTGAATGATTTCGAAGAAAGAGGGTCTGTAGGTGATTCATCAGTCACCGTTGCATCCATTAAAAGTTACAGTCTCGTGTGCAATTTGGTCAGGAGGAATCATTGGACCTTACTTCTTTGAAAATGAAAACGGCGTAACGGTAACTGTGAATGGGGACCGATGTCGTGATATGATCGAAAACTTTAACACCACAACTTCATGCTTTGGGCTTGATTAACATGTGGTATCAACAAGACGGTGCCACATCGCATACAGCCAGGATTACAATGGAATTACTGCGAGACCTCTTTCCAGAACAAGTTATTTCAAGAAATGGTGATGTTGATTGGCCTCCACGGTCGCCTGATTTGACTGCTCCGGACTTATTTTTGTGGGGATATCTGAAAAGCAAGGTTTATGCAAACAAACCAGAAACGCTTGAGCAACTCAAACAAAATATTCGTGATGAAATTAATGAAATACCGCGTGAAATGTGTGAGAATGTAATGAAAAATGTGCTCAAAAGGGCTCGCATTTGTGTGACTAACAGAGACGGACATTTATCTGATATTGTATTCCATACATAATTTCCGACATTAAATAAAACATTTATCAATATAAGACCCATTCTCTTTCATTTAATCAAAAATTATAAATATTAATTATTTTAATTATATATAATATTAATATATATAAATATTCATCAAAAATTAACATTGTAGATTATTTGAGGAAAAATAAAAACACTTTGAGCAAATTTTCTTCATTATTTAAGAAAAACACGAAATCAAAGTTAATGATTTCCAAAAACGGAAAATACACAACCATGTTTGTCCAAATTGTTTCTAGTATATAGAACATCTCCTTCAGGTTGTTTAATTAACCAAACAATTTATAATAACTAACCAATCGCATTCAGTAATATAAAACTGTAGAATTCCCGAACTCTTTCACATTTCCCCACTGTTGCCGCGGTTGGCAGCATTTATTTTTGTATTTTTTGTATGTTTTTGCATGTCACACGGATTTTTTTTGACATAACGCCGATAGGAAAACAAAAGGGCGAACATAAAAAAAATTGAGGGGGCCAGCGGCAAGAGAACTTAACATCGATTTCATATGTACGTTTTTCTTAAATAACTATTGATAATTGTTCATACGATTAAATATTTTAAGCAAATGTACACTTATTCAACAAAAAATTATTGCCCACACGTTACGAATAATTTCAAATTCTACGAACGCTGCCAGCAGCTTTGACCACAGCGGAAGTGTCACAAATAACATAGGTGCGAGTGGATTGGTGCGTGACATTTGTCAATACGATTTTCCATGTAACAATACTAAGCGCACCTAATATGTACGATGTACCAGTCCGTAAAAATATAGGCAAGTACCTAACGGAAAATCGACCGAAGTTGGTGGTCTCAGTATAGTTTGTTGTTCTTCGGTATTGGCACGAGGGTTTCTGTTCCCGTAAAGTTTGCTCAGAATTAGGGTGGGGCACTTTCCGTGCAAAAAGCGGTTCAAACCGCTATTTGTCGACACTTTGATAAACAAAGCACTTTGCAAAGAATAGGCGAGATAGAAAAACGACGAGTGTCACTTCCCATATAACAAAATAATTTAAGATTTTTAAAATTATTATATTATTGACATAATGTGACAGCAACGAAAAAAGGGCGCTGCTATGCGGTACTTAATACAAAGGAAAAGGCAAGGTCAAAGCCGGTCAAAGCCAGTAAACTCTAAAAATGATATCACGTCAGATTTGAAGTGAAGCGTTACTCTTACCAATCATTAGATCTTCGGTCTAGCAAGAAACACTAAGAAGACTTTTTATAAAACCCTCTGATAATCGGTCGCGTTGGCGAGGATTCAAAAGCAAGCTGTAATAGTAGTGCGGCGACATCGGCTTTCTCAAAAAATTATAATTCTACCTTCTAAGATGAATAGGTCGATCGAACACCTTCGCTCAATCCCAAATAATTACTAGGAGGACTCTAATAACTTGAAATACGCAACTGTAATCAGTTTGCAAAAGACAGCGCTAATTGGGCAGCCATATTGGTTGAGATTTAGGCCCCGGTATATGTAATGCCACCTAAGTAACAACGCTCTTTTGTATTGTCCAATTACTATAACCAGTGTTGAGTTCAAGCTATACAGTTAATTTCAGATGGCAGACTTAATCGGAGGGTTAAAGATGTTATATAATATATTTTTGTCCATAGCTCTAAGATTCATATCTTGTACTCTATGTGTATATTGAAATGCAAATAAATGAATAACTTATTTACTTACTTACTTATATTGTTGTCGCTAAAATGTCTGTCTTAACTTCCGACTGTATAGAGAGGAAGATTTCCTACAACCGAACCATCCAATAAGGGCTAAGGGTGCTTCATTGTTTGTCCATCCCAGAGTAGCAGGTTCCTCGCCATATAATTGATAAAAATGACAAAAGAAAACTTCGTCTCCTCCTTTTAATATCTAGCATAATTACTCTTTTAAGCAACGTAAACAATTCCTTTACGCTAAAAGTGCTATTAATTTCAAAATTTCATTAAACTACACCTCCAGCGTAGCCTTTGTTTTCCTCTTCACTTCCGGACACGGTATAAATAAAGCGCCGTATAATAAGAGTTCCAAAGTAAAGGCGCTTAAGAGTGTAATAAAGGCATATAATACTACGCACACAATCACATCTAGCAATCATAACCGACTGAAGATAACGAACGAGTGGCTTGTTTAATTCACTTTTGTTCATCCCCTTTTTGTGTAAGTTTATTACGTACAAACATGATTGTAGTCACTTGGCTTTTATTACCTGCCAGGTGTATAAGTATCAATGGTATGTATGGTTACAATGGAAGCGTTTCACGACGTGCACACAGCACAGCCAATACTGTAGTAATTGTTATCCCAATCCTTCCCACTTAATGTAATCAAAGCAAATTTAACATATACCGGCTTATTTAACCACCCTCCCAAACCCATACGCTATTGCCAGACTCAGGACCATAACCACCCATCCTCTCGAAGCCCTCAACCCCACGTCGTCTCTGTTGTTGATTATGTTTACACTATCGCAACAGCCAGCCTATTAACATCGCCACCGTAATTTCTCTCTCGTATACTTGAAATAGGTGGTTGCTGGTAAAAAAAAGAAATTATTTTCACTTAAGGAATTTATTTCCTTTCTCTGAAAATCGCAATCGGTGTATGTAACTCTACATATGAATAGCTATATATGTGTGTAAAGAAAGTGTAAACAACTACATCATGTGTTGCCGTTATTTCCGCGGAGGGGAGCGCAAGTTTGCTTAATTTCAGTTTTTAAAAAAGTCAAGCTGAATCCCTATGATTTATTTTTGATATTTAAACGCTGTAGCTGTATAATAGGTATATGAGGGGTTTCTATTCAGCTTACTTCGTCCTTCAAATTTCGTCTAAGGATACAATCCCACATACATTTCTTCGCCATATGCTCAACAAACAGGGAGCCCACACAAATCAAGGATTAGTTAGCTCTCTAGATGGTGGTTACAAAAGTTGCACTCGCAGTTTGAATAGGACCTAAAAATATAAACACCTTTTAGTCTTTATTCAGTTTTTGCCAACCCGTACTCAAGGGGAAGGATTCACTAATGAAAGGTAGCTCATACGCAAATGTATGAACAGGAACACGTATACATGTCTAGTATAGCGAACGAGAGAGTATGTTTGCATTGGCATGCCGTAAGGGGACTTTTTGTATTCTCACTTTCTTTATTTTGTTTTTATTTGTTTGCGTAGGTATTTTGCTGTGTGCATTGATTTTTTTTATTTCAGTAGTATCTCTTTTTCTCTTACACGTTGCACGACATGCGAAATAATGTCACGGACACGGTAAACAAAGAGTTGGTTCTGTTCATCAAATCCTCTAATGGAAAAGCATCTTTGTGTGTTTATTCTTTTCTTATAATATTGAATAACTAAGCTCGCTTCAGAGACAGAGTCACTGTGTTCACTTCTTTATTTCAAAGTGGTAAGTGGCTTCCCTTTGGAGATTACAAATTTCACAGCCACCTGTGTTCAAATTGTATGACATCGGATGGTGCCTTCTTAATTTCTAAAAAAGGATTGGTACACCTTAATATGAGTAGCAAGAGTAGCTAAACGTAGGTGGAATGTCAAATGTCCTTTGTAATCGTAAGCTTCTTATTCGCTTTAAGTCACTTGGAATCAAGGAATGCGAGAGGCGAGAACTCTTTAAGCTCGGATTTAAAATGTCGTGAAGAGTTGATTTCCAACTGTGCAGACAGATTACCGATACCACATATATGTGAGTGGCCATCAGTGACAAACCATACTGGGTACGAAATCAAATGCGAAGTACGGGTCTAATGGAAATGGATGAACGTCGAGAAGGCAACCACAAAGGAAGGAGCTCACTTTCGAATACAAAATTGCAGTCGGAGATAGATGTAGCAGTGCTTATACATTAGAGAGTAGATACCATAAAAGCAACAAATTTTCCCGGCCCCATAATGCGCTTCGCAAAAGATATACGGAATCTTTTTGTCCGATTGCTTTCTACTTGCGAACAAAACGAGCTACAACTTAGATGCAGTATATAAAGGCTATAGTTTGTGTCGGGATGGACATATAAAGGCACCAGTATCCGGATCCGGACACTTAACGTACAGGGTGTCCGCCGTGAAGGTATACTACTTTGTTTTGCGGCCATTTTGGTAAACATTAATTTTTGGGAGAAACAACGTGCCAACAAAACGCACTTTTTATCGTGTAGTGAATGATTTCGAAGAAAGAGGGTCTGTAGGTGATTCATCAGTCACCGTTGCATCCATTAAAAGTTACAGTCTGGTGTGCAATTTGGTCAGGAGGAATCATTGGACCTTACTTCTTTGAAAATGAAAACGGCGTAACGGTAACTGTGAATGGGGACCGATATCGTGATATGATCGGAAACTTTAACACCACAACTTCATGCTTTGGGCTTGATTAACATGTGATATCAACAAGACGGTGCCACATCGCATACAGCCAGGATTACAATGGAATTACTGCGAGACCTCTTTCCAGAACAAGTTATTTCAAGAAATGGTGATGTTGATTGGCCTCCACGGTCGCCTGATTTGACTGCTCATGACTTCTTTTTGTGGGGATATCTGAAAAGCAAGGTTTATGCAAACAAACCAGAAACGCTTGAGCAACTCAAACAAAATATTCGTGATGAAATTAATGAAATACCGCGTGAAATGTGTGAGAATGTAATGAAAAATGTGCTCAAAAGGGCTCGCATTTGTGAGACTAACAGAGGCGGACATTTACCTGATATTGTATTCCATACATAATTGCCGACATTAAATAAAACATTTATCAATATAAGATCCATTCACTTTCATTTAATCAAAAATTATAAACAAACAAAGTAGTACACCTTCCCGGCGGACACCATGTATTTGTTTTTTTTCATTTCATTTCATAAAATCAAGAGGTGATTTTTCGTAATATGTAATACTTCATTAATATTCTTTTAAAAGTTCGACTTGCACTAGTATCCAGGCAGTCTCCGGACACCCAAATTTTGTATGATGTTTTAGTTTTTTTTTGTCTCTCACGTATTGCTACCTTTCAATCAGATTTTACCGGCTTAACTACATAAAAATTTGTTTAATTATTGTTACAGAACTCACAGAGTTCCAGAGTTAAATCGAAAACTTTTCCCACTTTTCCCACTGCAGGAAAATGTTTTCAGTACGAAGAGCGTCTATTTCTCGCTTCCAGCAGAAACTCAGTTTTTATAAGCTTTGGGGGCTCTATGGCAATTTTTGGGCAGAGGCAAAAGCTGCTTTTATCAACATTCAATATTTGTTTCAGGTCATTCCTAGTGCGTACATTGACCGATGCTGTTTAAGTAATTAACAAGTTAAACTACTGACAGTGAAGGGTTCCGTTTCGTAAAAGCTCACAATAATGTTTTTCCGGGGCAGTCGTTGTAAAATTCTGTTTTTCGGTCTTTTATGATTTTTAAAACAGCACCTATTTGCAGATTGTCCATTTAACGGAACAATCCGCATTTGCAGATATCGGCAGTCAACTGAACAATCTGTTCTGCTATTCACATATAAATCCTTTGCCCTTTTAACCGGCCATACAATTTTGAACGGCATAACCTATTTGAAAAAAAAATTAACTAAGGACTACATTCAAAAAATGTCTCCGATCTGTCCGGTATTAAGTGCCTAGAACCGGCATTTAAATTAGTTTCGATAGGCAAAGTTTGGAAAGTTGTGGATAACGTAGTAATGCGGGAATCTTTTTCTTACCATTGTTAGGAATCTGAGTCGCAACTCTGAGTTGGTACCTATAGCTTGTTTACTGACAATGTCGATTAAGAGAAGGTGAGGCAATTTTCTCTTTGATGAATCGGCGAGCGTTGAAGAATATCTCAGCCCCGTCATGGCGCTCATTGTCATTTGCTAGTTGTCTCCAAAACTATTATTCCATGCGTTCAATGCCAGAAATATGCACTGATGTTATTTTTTTAAAGGTATACTTAAAGTCTAATCTGGTGTTACAATCTTGCTCGCCTTAAACTACTCCCTAGTTGTCTAACTTGTGGTCAGTAGTATAAATTAAAATGTTTTAGCTGTAGGTAGTGCTGGAATCTATTTCTACTTGTTAAAAAATATTAATAATAATAAATATTTGAAATAAAAAGTTGCAGGGAAGTAGAAGAAATATAATCTATCTGGTGGTCATGCCAAGCTGTATTCCACAGTAATAATAATCATACAAAAAAGAGGTTTCGAGAAAATAGTTAAATATAACTACTGAAATAATTTGCCACTAAATAAGTTTATAAATAGTCACGGTGAACTATTGTGGGCATATCTTGTACGTGCAGCGCCCCCGGTTTGAGTGCACACACGGTCGCCACTACCACTATATCACCAAACGACTTATCAGCCTTCCCAAAGAAATAAAAAATGTATCTTCGACTTCAAATTTGCAATTGTGAGCTTCCGTAAATTGAAAGTCGAGACAAAAATTAGTTTTTAGTGCCGCGCATTGTGTTAAGGCAACAATTAAGTTTGAAGTGTAAGCGAATACACTTTTTGTAAAAGAAATACTGAACTGTGTGTGAAAGTACAAAACCTTAAAGCTAAAATAATTATATTTCTGTTTAGTGTTTTATTATGATCAAGAATATTGATATTATGTAGTTATTGCAATTAATGCGGAAATTTTGTGGAGCATTTCTTCGGAGAGAAATGTGCGCTCTTGATAAAAACAAATTAGCTTAATGTCTTATTAATTGCAGAGGTGCCTTAACAAATGCATTTTCTGTCCCTAAAAGAAAACTTTTATGAAAACGGTTTTGTTTACAGGGGTCCTAGGTTCGAATCCCGGAAATTTAATTTAAATTTAAATTAAATAAAATTTTTTTTTCTCTAAACCACCTCCCGCGAATGTCTGACAAACTTTCAAGAGTATAACTTTCATGAAAGAGCTTCTCAATTAGCCGTTTGGACTCGGCATAAAATTGTAGATCCCTTCATTCCAAAAACGAAAAACTCATACAAAAGGAATGACTGTGGGAAGCTTGGCCTAAGGTCCCTACGGGCCTGTTGCGCCAATCATTTTTTTTATAAGGAGACCCTGACAAACTAATGTAAAGTTTTGTCAAAATTACACACTTTCTGTGCAGCATGACATCCTACACTCTATTTCTCGACACTTATGGGAGCTTTGTTATAAGATTTAGAACTTTGGTAAACAAAGCACTTGAAAAAAGAAACGGGATAGAAAAACGGTAGTTCCACTTCCCATACTACAAAATTTGTCAAATCTTTTAAAATTATATAAATTGACAGCTTTAGCCTTGAAAATTTGTCAATGGAGGGCAGCTACTTTTTAAACGTTTTTGAAGCTAAAGTTGTAAAAGTAAGATTTTTATTACGGGATTTAATACGACAAATAAAGAACGGTTGAATAAAAAGGAAATTGCATTTTTTTCATTTCCTATTCGGCCTCATCTTCGTTTAATTTCTAAACTTTGACTTTCTATCTCCAAACTTACGGACGTACTGCTGCAATATTTGAATTTAATTCATGCATTAAAAGGTGTCATGTCCATATTTGTGTCATGCCCATATTTGCTTATTGCTTTTATTCCATTGCCTTAAATGCAGGTCATTTACGCCTAGAGCAGCTTATTTCAGGAAAAGCAATGGGCTTAATATTAACACGAGGTTTCTACAGTCTCTGTATGCAATACAAATTTCAATCTAAACTACCGAGTCCGAGTTTTATCAGGCTTATCGCCGTCAATATTTACCTATTGTAATCGTCTATACGTTGTGTTGTTATGTGAATCAATTGTGATGCTGCAAAAATATTTCTAAAATTAACTCGATTATCTGGTCTATGAGTGCCGCCAATGCATTACGTTTAAAGGTCAAAGCAACTATGTTGCTCTGGCAGATGAAAAGTTGTGCTTCATTCTTCTGCCAACCAACTCAAACTCTTAGTTATTCATATTGTTTTTGTTTTTTCTTTATTCCGATAGCCTGACGATATTAACGCAATAATGCTTTCCCTAAAGATATGATTTATTTTGTCAAATGATGCACATTGTGGTTCCTGTGTTATTTAATGATTTGAGTTGTATTTGCAGAAGCGAACCACTTATCTCTTGCAAAGTTTATATACAGAACGGGCCATTAAGTTTTGTTCTTTAAAAAAAAATTATAGACACAAACAAAGAGTAACTGGAGGCGTTATTATGAGGTATTAATATTTATACTCATACCTAAATATTTGTGGAAGAATGCTTTTAAAAAAATATATCATCGAGATTGTGTTCTCACCGAGCGTGTAAGTTTTGAAGAACCAACCAACACACAAAGCAAGGGATTATTGATTTAGTTGAAAAGGGGTGAAAGTGGTGTATTTCTGTATACTCATTCGGCTTTTTAGATATCCTCATAAAAAGTCGGTCTCACCCGAATGTCACTCCTTCGAGAATTCAATTTCTTTGCGAAAATTTTGTTCACCACAAATGCGGACAATAATGGTCTATCTTTATATAAGTATAGGTGTCTCCACCCTATTGCAAACATATATTTTCGCTATTAATTCTAAATTACTATAACATAATTCCTGGAAGATATATTCAAGATATGTTCAAGCCGAATATAAGTCACATTACTTACCCGAAAATCTTCAAAGAAGTGAGTAGCGCAGTATGTAGGTACTCGAATTTGTGTCTTACGAACTTTAAAATATCGATATTTAAGATCTGGCCTCAAACGTTACACTCTATTTTCTAAAGAAATCTAGCCATTGGATCCTTCACGACGAGAATTTGGCTGCTGTAGTCATGTGATTTGCATTACTTTAGGGCTATGACCACCTTTATTCCAGCAATCCACATACTTTGTATCATTAAAAGGCCAACAATATACGAGGTAATACGGTTAAGAAATCCACCAATCAATTCAGTATCAAGGCCGTACTCTAGAACCTTTGTAGATACTTACATACATTTTGTACCCTGAGGATAGCACGACGACAATGTAAATTTGCGCGGAGCACCGTAATAAAATTTGTATAAACTGTTCTTATTTAAAAAAATAAACTTTTTCTTAAAAATAACAAAAAATTGCGTTGCATTCATTTCTCTTATATATTAACTAATGTTTTTAGAAATACAAATTGAATATTCACTTCATTTCTTATTATTTATTTTACTTTAAAACGTTGGGGTGATAGAGCACCTCTGTTCCTAAGAGCGTATGGAAAAAAATGTGTTGCTTTCTTAATGTTCTAAAAAGAAAGCGGCCAATATTTTACAAGCTATTTGACTGTGACAACCATATAATAAGCTCTATTTAGCAACAGACATTTGATTTATTGTTACTATTAATTGGTAAAAAATAGTCATTTCGTTTCACCTATCTAAAAATATTTCTTAGTCAAAGTCGTAAAAATCTATTCCATTTTGTTTCCACAAGAAAGCAATACATTGCTCTCTTTTTACTAAACTGACGTCCAAATGTCCTCTTTTTCTCCTAAAGACAATCTTTCTACGATAAAAAAATTCTCAAGTAGGTGTTTTCTCAATTAAAAATAAAGTGGGCAACAATGGTAATAAATACTGTGATTTACGAGCAAATGCTATCATCTGCTTATTGATTGATTTGAAAACTGTCATGACAAGTTCTTTTTAGGTTTTGCTTTGCCTGATCTAAGGAAAAGAATTATGATTTATTTTTTTCCAAAGTCGAGTATTTATATTTCACAAATGCTATCTTTGTGAATGCCTGCAGCTTCTCTTGCTCTAAAGGGTTTTAAATTAAAATTCCGAAGGGCGGTGGTTTTCTCAACATTCGTTGTTAAAAATATTTTTACAAAGCTGAAGTTAAATGGTGATGTTGATATATTGATTTACAAAGAACAAGTCAATTCCATTTATCAAACCTGCATCAATACTGCATTTAAGGTAGCATTTAAGGATATAGAAAATTTCGGCTGTGTACTTTTGCATGTACAGTTCCATCTGGAAAGTCTTTTGAAAAAATTGTATCATAATAGATAATTTAAATATTGAAAAAGGACAATGTTTTACTAGATAAACAATGTGTTCCAATCGTCAAACATTTTGAAGAAGAACATATTAAATACAAAAAATACATTGCAATTTGAAATAATATATTGACTTCTAAGAAATCCAAGTAAAAATTTGATACACACATAGGAATCAATTTTATTAACACAGTGCAGTTTTGGGATGCACTGTGCAGTATACAAGACTTCTTTGAGAAACCGAAATCATATTTTTAAAAAAATGCATTCTGTAGAAAAAAAAATCCTAATTAGAGTTAATAATGCCCTTGTATTAATTTAATTTGTATGGTATTATCATTTCTGCTGTAGTTTCTGTTTTTATTTTCTATTTATCTATTTATATATTGTATTTGTACAAGTACTTTTTTTTAAATTTATTATTCCGGTTCTCAGACGTTACTGCACACGCGTTTGTATTGACTAATTTGAGAGTACCAGCATTTTTATTATTTTTTTAACTTAACTAACCTTTCGAGCTTTCACAAGTTAAACTTTATGCTCAATAAAACCACAATATTTGAATAAGGACAATTAGAGTTCGATACTATCCAACGTGAAAGTGAGGTCATTTAAAATCATTAATGACTGCTGCCTCAATTGCGAATACAGCTGCGGTATGGATAGCAATCACAAATCAAATAACAATGCAATGAACCATATCGTACGATCTACCTACCTGAAAAATAAAAAAGCAATTCACTATTTTAATCAAATTTTTGGTTAATGAAAATCCATGCTTTGTCGAAACGATTTTCGGTCATCTAAATCAAATACAAACGGTGATTTATTTTGCAAGTGTATCAAAAGCAAGGTCATTGTCAGCCAATCACATTCACAATAGTCAACAGATGCCAATGAAATTAAATATTTAACTGTAAAACCTACAGTCATTTACAACTTTCGGTATAGTCAATTGTACAGGCCAACAATCATGATCTATTCGCTTGAATTCAATTGCTTAAATTAGTGGGCCAAACCTTTCGGGATTGAGTGACGCTAACATGTGCTATATAATGTTTGACTCGTTTTTAATAGAAATCGACATTTTATGTAGGTGTCTATACCTAACCTTTTAACTATCAAACACTTTGTGTTGGATTGGGTTGACTACTTCTCCAAAATTAAGTGTCAGCACCTAAGTATATGGATAAAATTAATGTCGTTGTGTTAAAGCTAAGTGAAGCTGAGCAATTTGATGAAAAAGAAACGATTTTGAATTTTTTTTTTTGATTTATTGAATATCAATATAAACAACGTAAAGTAAATTAAAATCCTTAAGTCCATATGACACTAAATTTTTTTTTTTCATTTTTCAGACTGTTAAAATGAAATAAGAACAGTACGAAAAATTACAACAGAAGTGAGTGCGCTTTTAAAAAGAATTCATTAAAAATGTATTCAAATTACATTTTTCTGTTGTTGGTAGCTTTTTTGACATTTCAAGATAATTTGAAATTAAATTCGTTTGAAAATTTGTGGTTGCTTTACAAACTATTTCTACCCCTTTCGTAACACACTTTTATGTCGTCTTCGATCTAGCAAAAAGATCTTCTTTTTTTTTAATTTATTTTGATCGAGATTTGCTTTTCATGTTCGATTTGCTAAAAAAAAATTAATCTGTTTTTTACCTGAGGCACTTTTGAGAAATCTCGATTTCTTTCTCGGATTTACACATACTTTCACTAACACCAATGTGTATGACACACAGCAGGCGGTTACAAGTTGTTTATCGTTGGAAGGATTGCCTTTTTAACTGAATTATTAATTTTTAGCGTATGGAAACGATTTTTTATATTAAATTATTTCGAAATGCGTAAATGTAAATGTTTGAAAATCAATTGAAATGGGCTTCCAGTGCAAGTGAAAATAAAAAATGCTTGCGGCCAAATCAATAGAAACAAGAACCAATAAAATTCGGATTAAATGTTCGATTTGACAGTAGAAATCTAAAAACCCAAATCGAAAACGACATTAGTCTCTTCTACACGCAGCTGACTTTCCAACATGATAAAAATGAGTAAAAAATGTAGGGTCATATGAGCTTAAAGTCCGTGCGACACTATATTGTTGGGCAATTTTCAGACTTTTAAAATGAAACAAGAACAGTACGAGTGAGTGCGTCCACACCAACCGAAGTCACCCGAAATCTAATCCTTTCTTCTCTTTGTTATAACAAAACTGAAACTGGTCCCGACTATAAAGTGTTTAATTTTCATACATCTACAAACCACTGCACGAAAGAGACTTTGTTTTTCACTATTGTATTGCAAAATATACTAGTGGTGTGTTTTAAAACTATCCGGTGTTCAGAAGAGCATATCTAATATTATATCTAAGCAGAGGGCATTTTACGTTAACCTTTTTGCTTAGCATAGCAACTAACTTTTGAATTAGCCTAGCGGTTGAACCACTATTAATGTTTATTACTCTATCAGAAAATGCTTGTGGAGTAGTCGGGTTGTATATTTAAGAACCGAAAGACTAGCAAAGAAGGCGAGTGCGGGTCAACTAGATTGAACAAAATATTGTGGAGTTCGCATTATATTATGTCTTAGTGCACACTGCACAATCTATTCGAGAATTCGATAGTGAGTCTTTAAAAACTTACCTTAGTAGTCTTACGAATGATACTAGTACCGACTACTCGTTCAGGAAGGCAACAAAGAAAATTAATTAACAGGCCAGTGGCTCACATTCCTTCATCAAAAACCAGGGAAGGTAATTGGACAAAAATCAGCCAAGAGAATGCAAACACTTTTCCGGAGTATCTTGGAACCTCTTCAAACCCTATGAAGATAAACGTTATAATATTTACATAGATAGACCTATACAGCCGATTACAGCAAAAACTTGCCAAAGAAAGTAAAAACAAAGACTTAATTACAGGTGAAATCTTAAAAAAGTTTCCACGACAAAGTTTTAAAGAAATAGCGCAGATTAAAGGGCTGCATTTAGGTTAAGGTATGTGCCAAGTTTGCTCTACCATATTTCTTTATGTAGCACAAGTTTTCGATGCAGTCTTGCACAAAGAATTTATCCACAAGCTACAAAAGCAACTGCCGAAGCAGTATTCGACAATTCTGATTCACTCGGCTTATGATCTAAAGTCAGTCCATTTTAGATATACGTATAAAAAGGTATCACACATTCCAATTCCAGTATACATAAACAACAATGTATCGAAATACTCAAATACAGCCAAATATCTAGGCATGACTCTAAGAAAGCCCATGTATAGAGAAAACAAAATAGGAGTTAAACATTCCATACAGTTAATTGTTTTGGCTTATTGGGATATGGAAGGTATTCATCCCCGTCCAACTAAAGGGTGATTTTTTAGCTGGTTTGGTTTTGGCAACACTGGTTTTGACAGCTGACGTGTGTTTAGTACCTTGTGTCACTGTCAAACAGCTTCAGTTTGGTTTGCAATTTAACCATGGATCGTCTTACAAATGAACAACGCTTGCAAATTATTGAATTTTACTATCAAAATTCGTGCTCGGTTCGAAATGTTCATCGCGCGCTGCTTCCATTTTATGATCGGCATTCTCGACCTTCTGAGCAGTCTATTCGGAAGATTGTGACCAAATTTCGCACCAAATTTACTTTGTTGGACATTAAACCACCAACACGTTTACGTACTGTGCGTAGTGAAGAAAATATTGCGGCCATATCAGCTAGTGTGACAGAAGACCGCGAAATGTCGATTCGGCGCCGTTCCCAGCAGTTAGGCCTTTGTTACAGCACTACGTGGAAAATTTTGCGGAAGGATTTGGGCGTAAAGCCTTTTAAGATACAGCTGGTGCAAGAACTAAAGCCAGCCGACCTACCACAACGCCGAATTTTTGGTGAATGGGCTCTTGGAAAGCTGGCCGAGGATCCGCTTTTTTATCGAAAAATTGTGTTCAGCGATGAGGCTCATTTTTGGTTGAATGGGTACGTAAATAAGCAAAATTGCCGCATTTGGAGTGAAGATCAGCCAGAAGCATTGCAACAGCTACCAATGCATCCCGAAAAAGCCACTGTTTGGTGCGGTTTATGGGCCGGCGGCATTATTGGGCCATATTTCTTCAAAGATGATGCGAATCGCAGCGTTACTGTCAATGGTGAACGCTACCGAGCGATGATAATTTTTTGCCCGAAATGGAAGTTCTTGACTTGCATGATATGTGGTTTCAACCAGACGGTGCCACATGCCACACAGCACGCGAAACAATGGCGCAATTGCGAGGCGAGTTTGGTGAACAGTTAATTTCACGTTTCGGGCCGGTCAATTGGCCGCCTAGATCGTGCGATTTGACACCATTAGATTATTTTTTGTGGGGGTATGCCAAGGCTAATGTGTATAGGGACAAGCCCGCTTCGATTGACGCACTGGAAGCCAACATCCATGCATTCATTCGTGAGATCCCCGCCGATATGTGTGAAAGAGTATGCCAAAATTGGACTCAGCGGATGGGCTACCTGAGACGCAGCCGCGGTCAACATTTGCATGAAATTATCTTTAAACATTAAATTGCAAGGTTCAAACTATCGATTCAAATAAATATTTCATTCATTTTTTCGAATTTTTTGTGTTTTTTTTTAAAAACAAGTTCTAAACCTCTTAAAAAATCACCCTTTACAATAAGTTATTGCTATACAAGCAAATTTAGAAACCAGAATGAGGGATTTATCCCTTTTTGAGGGATTTGTTGCCAATTTGAATATGTCCGAGGGATAAAAGGGACCATTTTAGCTATTAAAGGGATTTTCTTTCATAGTTACAAGTTTCATATAATGACGATACCAAATGGTACTCACTTCATATCAAAAGAAAATCATCTGGAATAAGTTCGTTTTAGTTCATATTTTTCAAAGTGATTTTTTGATAACCTTCTGGCAACACCGGCAAACAAATTTACAAAAATGCAGCTCTTCCAAAATAAAGTAGGTAGGTACTAAGGGATGATGATGGAGGTTTTACTAAAAAAAAGAAATGCTCAAATGCACAGAAGTAGGCTTCTCCACCACGTTCGATAAGAAATAACCAAACTTTTAACACAGACAATAGGCGCTAATAACAATCATTTTTAACCTACACCTTATATATTTTGCAGGCTACAATTTCTAATTTTGTATGAAAAATTTCGCCATTGTAGGTTCGAAAAGTTTAGCCTGCACACTAAAAATGATTATTAGTATCGCGGACTGTGTAAAGATATTCTTAGAATGGTTTTAGTTTTGAAGAATGGTATATTTTTGTTGGATGTTTGGAGGTTTACAGAAAGAGAATCGCACGAATTTCGAACTATTATTTACTCAACTTCCCTCCTCTAGTTATTTCAGCATTAAGAATTTAGTAATAAAATTTACACTTCTTTCCACAAATTGAAAATATACAAAAATGGCTCGGCCATTCTGAAAACATTTGCTTCGGCTTTATTTGATAAGCAAAGTCCAGCAATATTTCATTTTCTCTATGTGAATAACGCCGAAATAACTTCGGCTTTATTTCGCTTTCACAAAGTTATTTTAGGGCGCACCGCTTCAATCGACAATCGAACATTGAGGATCCAAGTAATAATTATTGTTTTCTAGACTCCAGCTTTCGGTATCGGCTATCGCATGCACCGGTAGATACATTCTTCGTCTTTCTACTAATTGGCTGTAGTAAGACTTCTGCATTTTGAACTCCAGTTGTGTTTGATAATTCAATATTTTGTTAAAAAGTAAACGACCTCTGTTGTGTTCCTTTCGGATCGTGTCAGAAATATAATTCTTGCGAGTTGCCACAAGCTACACAGAAGCATCATGTTACTTAAACCGTTTATATGTATATTATATTTATAACGTCAAGTTCCAAAGTAAGAAGTAACAATTTTGCGACTTGCAAGAAACCAACCATAACATTTCTATTACAGGTTTACTAAATGTGTAACTTAATATCAAAACGTTAAATGGGGATGGATTTGCATGCAGCATACACGCCTAAATATATTGCTTGGCCTAAAGCTATTTGTGTGTTAAATTGATAGCATTTTTTATAGATCACGGTTATGGGCTTGAAATAATGCAACCACTGGCAATCGACTAAGCAAAAATATCAGTGGCACTATTTTAAATGACACGGAGCATCGGATACGTAAATATCTTAAGATTTACTTTCGATTTTCTTGCCCACTTCAGAGACGAGTTAGCTTAACTTTGGCATTGTCATTGTACGCGTGTGATAAATTTGCATTTTTAGCGTGGAGTTGCGCCTACAGTAGAATTTTTAGATTTCAATGTGACGTTAAGTTATTATTTGTTATTTGACTGACTATTGAGTCTATTCAATTTGGTTTCATATAGTTCCGTTGTAGGAGGTTTGTGCGAAAGACTCTGATCTCTCTGATGACTGCCTTTTTCAGGAACTTTTTTTTAATTTCTTAGTTCTGCACCTAACTCTTTTTGGGACAAGTAAAAGTGCTTTCAAAATGTTGTCCATCATAGAAGTTGGCCCTATGAATGATTAAAATTCTTAAAAAAAATATTTTCAACCAGGAGGTTTCATCAAAAACTGTATACGAAATTTAGTGAATTGAGTTCGAGGGTTTTCCCAAAAACTAAGTTTTTGGGAAAAGTTGAAGCGGTGAATAAGTGTTAACCAGGATAGATTCAAATTGTCGTATTAATATTTAACAATTTTCACAAATGGGGGAATCAATCGAAAAGTGCCTACTGTAGTGCCTAGATGCGCATAGAATGTGAGTGTTGCCACATGCAATAGGTTCTAGTCATATTAAATGTTCATAAAGCCGAAAGCTGCGTGCTATCGCTCGCTATATTTAGACAGCCCTGCCGAAAGTATAAAGCACTCCGTTCTAATATTCCTCACACTTTTTCTCCAAGTCATCCGCTGTAAATTTCTAATAAATGTCTTTGTTTGAAAATGATTTATTATGACTAAGTGAAAACTCTTATAAATAATTCAATATTTCTGCACACTACATAAAATCTACCTCTCCCAAAAAGACACAGTAGTATTTTAGGTATGTAAGTCAAGGGCGGTGTGTCAGGTACGTAGCCATAGGACTAGCTTTCCCCAACCATAAGTTTGTGTGATTTGTTTAATTTTGAGACGAAGGCACAGAGAGTTCTAACAGCTTAATTGGCAAATTTTTGAATTTAGCTAATCTTTGGGATTGTAACTAGTTTTCTTTTGTAGTCAAGCACACTACATAACTATTAAGTATCTGCCCCACGTAAACATAAAAAAAGAAGATTGCAGCCACACGCAGAAAAATCACTTATTTAAAATCAATCGACTTTCGGTTAAAAACTACTTAGTAATATTGTTAGTATTGCTCTCACAAAGCTAGTTGATTAAAAATAACCGAGTCAACTTATTTAAGGAAAATTTGTTCGGTTGTAAAAACCAAAATAGAACTGTTTGGTAGATATTAATCTAGAAACTTAATTGATAACAACGGATAAAGTATGATTTTTTTTAACAGTATGCATTTAACTTTTTTATTTCGGTAATTTTTAACAACGAATAATCGTTTTTTTGTTTTTCATTTTCCTATTACGCTACAACAGTGCTTCAGATACGGGCAGTTAGCTAATAGCTTTGAACTTAAATTGCTGCAAGTTGTTGTCAAAATTGTTAAAAAATCAAAATGAGTTGTATTTATTTAGGGCACATCTAATGCAAATCAAATGCACCCATTTTACATAAAAGCATCGGTGTAATTATTGCAAGAGTACAATTAGTAGGCACATTAGTTTTCCCTAATGATCTATCCAACGATAATCATTAAACGTATAGTGTAGCTTTGCCATAGAGTGTAATGATTTAATGCCATAATTAAAATAAAACCGCAACTCTTAAATCATTTAGTTTTTGTTTCTACAACAGAATATTTTAGATATACAATAGGCGTTTTTTATTTTACCCACATGATCTATATAGATCATTGATTTCCACGGTTTACAACAATAGTACGTGATCCAACTGTTGTTGTAAACCATGGAAATCCATGATCTACATAGATCATTTGAGCATAATAAAAAAGGCCTAATGTGCAGGGCATAGGTAGTTAGTGCATGCAAATAAGAGCGGCAAGTAAAAGTGCAATAAATTTATCTTACTCACGTAGATGTTTATAGCGTTATTATGGTGCTGCTATAAGTCGACACGCTGATGAATATTAAGTATATCATGCTCGTGTAGAATGGAATCGAGTCATACCGTGTATCGAACCATTTCTATTTCTGATGAAATCATGTCAAACGTGCCCAATAGGATGCAGAAGAGTGAACAGAATAGTTTGACAGGGAATTTTCTTCAGTTTTAATTACCTCTAATGTGGATGTGTCGAAATATACATATAATGTGCTGTCACGCCGTTGATACCGAAAGGAAAATATTCAAAAATTAGAAATCAGGTAACACAAACGCCAGATCATAAACTGAACGCTACTCGTAGATAATGTTTACTTCGTCGCGTCACGGTAAATCAATGTCACGAATCGATTGGAGAAGAAAGAAAGAAAACAGTAAATAGATAAATAAATACTGCGAAAATTTTATGCAGATCATGTACGAAAATGTTTTTATTTTTAATTTAGTCTTGCTTTATTAAGATTTACGTGGATTGGTTATAATTTAGAAGGAAATGCACCGATTTCAGAAGAATAACGATTTTTGCGCTGCGCTCCAGATGAACGACATACAATAGATACTCGGATCCATTGATGTGAATTGGACTAGTTTGGATACATACAGCTAGGTATACAATTTGTATGTTTTATTTTATCAAAATATTTGCCCATCAACGGTAAGCCAATAAAACGGAATTACAATAAAAAAAAACAATGAAAATACAGGAATTTATTTGCGTATAGGTACATATTCTCATAAATAAAAACATGAGATATAAAAGTCATGATCTCCTACAAGTTAATTTAGATGTTTGAAAAATTCGCACTTTTATTCCGGCGGCAGTTGCATACAGCAGAGAATTTTATACGATAGAAATCATTAGGTTGGAGGAGAACACAGATTTTTATGCCAAGCCCAATTGGCTTTAGTTTAAATTTTACAAATGAAAGGTTTTTAACAAATGCATTTATTATATATATCTGCATGAAATTATATTTGCATTCCCTTATAGCTAGCTACCAGTGGAGTAACGTGCGTATTTAAAACAAAGAGGCTGAAAGTCTTTTTAAAAGTATGCAGCTCTAAAACTACTACATGAAGCTTGGCAACTAATGTTAAAAAAATTATACAATACCATCCGTTGGGCTTACAATTTCTACTCATTTTTTTAATTTGTTAAATAGACTAGGTGACTCGAAATATGGCAGCTCTATTAGTACTTATTTCGTCAGCCAGTACGCACAATAGGAAGAACTGTGATTGAAGTCTAAAATAGAAATAGTTAAATTAGTTAAATGGATTCATCTGGTGTCCATTGTCTTGATGCGTTGACTCTCTACGGCCGGCCGTAAAATTCTACTGCAGTAAGTAAAAAATGGTTTCACTTGTAAGCGACTCCTAAAGAGTTAGAATAAACAGAATTGAATGTCAACTCTCAGCAAGCTTTACAACAGCAATGAGTTCATATTTCCAAGTTTGCCTTTGAGAACTGCTTAAGTGTTTTTTTTTTTTTTCTCAAGAGGATAGTCAGCTTAGGCTGCCGCTGCGTTTATATGCATAAAAAGTAGCGACTTGAGCAAAGCGCATAAAACTGCATATTGATTTTCATACAATTGTTAACGTTGAAACAGCCCTTTGAATAAATAATTACAATAGGACCGTCGCTAGTTGCCATTTAGTTTGGAAAATTGTTGGCATAACCACAAAAAGACCTGAATTATAGCAACATATTTGGTCAACTTGTTGAACACACGATTCATTCTGCACGATACTTTGAATGTTCTACTATTTTTGTTAGCACACATACAATACAGCATTTTTTTATGTTCACTTAATTTTTTTATAAAGAAGATATATTCTTTGTTCTGATATACCTTGGCAAATACGCACGCATTTACCAACACGTTATTATGCAGCACTTGAGTTTACAAAATGATTCTTCTAAGGCTTATCAGTACAATAAGTTTTAAAAATCTGAAGAAATAGCAGTCACAACATTTATAAAAGTGTTGTCAGGTCAAAATGTCAATTTGCCTGTTTGACTGGATTTTTTCTCTCCAAATCCAGTTAAAAAAAACAGTCAAATATTACAAAAAATCCGGTCAAAAAAACCGGATCAAATTGAAATAACTTTAAATTTACATTGTTTTCATTGTTAAAAATAGAAAAAAAATAAATCCAAATATTTTTTCTTGCCTACCTTTTTATCATCTATTTTTTGCTTTTAAAATCTGGAACAAACAGCAGCCATGTTTTGAACTATGCAAAAGACACGGCAAAAGAAATACCACATTTGACTGTTTGTTTCTGTAAATTCAGATTTAGTCAAAAATATTAAAAAATGGGTGTGTTCTTTGCACTAAGCGTATGCTCGTTTACAGTAGGTTTATATTGGAGGTGAAATTTATATAGATTCTTTTTTAGGAATTATAGTAGAGTCCGGAAAATAATAACAGTCGGCTTGATTTCCATTTAAAGGCGAACAAATCCAGTCAAAAAAACAGTCGGCTAGATTTGATTTTTTTTTTCTGTCAAAACCGAAAAAATCAAGTCAAATTTGACTGGAAAACAGTCAAACTGCCAACGCTGTTTAATTGCTCATCGTTCATCGAAGCTCTGACATGAACATCCCATTAAGACACAGACCTTAACGTTGGTTTGATCAGTGCTTTCACAGCTCTGCAGCTCGAATATAAGCGCATAAACATGGAAACATATACACGCTGTTCGAAATTTGATCGAAAACCATTTAGCGGTTTGTTGGCGTAATTGCTTCCAACACTCAACCGAACCACCAATTATTGCAAAATAATTTCTTCTAGCACCATAGTAAAAAAAAACAATGTATCAGAATATACTTAAACATTCTCAAAATCAAACGAAACAACCTTACTGTGGCGTCAAAATTATGATAAACGAAGGTGATACCAATATCCAGACTCATATACAGATTTGTCGCAATTCATATTGGATAGTGTTGTAGTCGTTTACCTTACCTTGCACTCCCAGTGAAATTTGTAGAGTCTACCTACAGCAAAAATTTGTTTGCGAAAAAAAACTATAGCTATGCAAGTACATTGCAGCTGCTACTCAATCAAATTCTCAAATGTATGCACTATTAGCCCAAATACCTGGGTTAGTTGAAGCTGGTTTCACTTGTTCGAAAGGAGATCCAATTAAAGTGCGTTGCAGAGCATTCTCTGTTCAAAATGCACCTGTCACATATATCTCATCAACCGTCGCACTATACAATCACGGGATACGCTTGCAATTTATCACCGCATAAATTGCGTAGCACAGGCCGCCTAAGAGCATTTGCGACGATGCCTAGAGTGTTTGGAAATTAAATTGATTAGCTTACCGAAATAAATTCTGTGAATATTCCAATAGCCTGACACTACGCTGCAGCAGTCCAGCCACTCATCCGTATAGGTATAGTTAAGTTTCCACTTTTTATTTAACACAAACACACTTCGAAGATCGTAAAATTTAGAATTTATCATAGACAATTTGAGATAATACTCGGTGAACAATTTTTTGTTTAAGATAATTATATTTCCAGCTCACTGGACTTTACTTTTCTTTTTTTTTTTGTTGATAATTACAAAATCAGCATTTTAGCTGCATGAATATTTTAGATAACTTCTCGATGATGGCATTTTCTGTACAGAGCGCCTGAACACACGTTCTGTAATTGATACCGCAAACCATGTAGCACACCTGCACTTCAGTGGGAATATAATTATTTATTTTAAAATTATGCACATCACACTGTAAATAATATTTTTGTTAACACTTTTTCCATTCTAATTTATGAATTATTATTATTTTGTAATTTGTTTTCATCAATGATCACTTTCTGTACAATTCGACGAAATAATTCGCATTCCATGAAGCGGGGATTTTAAACCACTAGTGGTACACTTCAAAGGCGGTTATCTAAGTACAAAATCCGTTATCCGAATATTTGAACGCTTTGCGGTGGTTGTCCTTTAGGGACTGAATTCAATGAACGACTGGCATATCCGAAGCATTCCTTGAATGAAAATCCCTTTGGGTAAACTGCAATCGGATGAATAGAATCAGAAGAAGCGCTTTTACAACATCGACAAATGTAATGAACCACCATTGCATCGTCGCACGCTGCCGATTTGAAATCTTCAAACTTAGCGCACTGCTGGTACGTTGCTGAGCTTCTACGACAGGTTGCTGGGTGAACACTGAAATCCAAACAACCAGCACGCTTTTCACAATGTGGATTGCATTTCCTCCAGTGGCTAAGGGGAAATGCGCTTAAACTTTGACTTGCCTAACAGTGCGGAGAAAAACATAGAAAACTTTGGAAAATAGATTCCACAGAGCATTTCCCCGTACAGGCGAGTGGGGAGTGCCAGATGCCAGTGCATCTGAAACAACAGGAGACAATGGTGAGCTTACAGGCACAGAGTTTGTATTACGTAAAGCACACGGAAAAGCATTTTCGCTTTTCCGATTCCGATGACATTATGCTGGCAGGACAGAGGACAGCTGGCGATAAATAGAACTTTTCTGGAACAGTGTTGGCTGTTCAACGAAGTGGAAAAAGCAAGATTATGCCCATGCATCTTTTTAACGGCTTTGAAAGCAAGCACTGTTAACATTTGGCAAATATGAATCGTAGGAATGCCGAAACGTCCACATAAGCACATTTAATGTATTGATGGTGAGCGATGTCACGTTACGCATTGGGTAAGATTTAGAACGAGGTTGTTACAAATCACGAAAATAAAGCTTTTTGTAAGGTAATTTTCGTAAGGGGTTAAGCGACCATAGTGTGCAGAGTTTTCTTATAAGGTGCGTAATGAAAAAAAAAACAAATGGTTATAGGTACAACAGGTCCACCTAGATTCAGAACTCTAGACTCTAACTTTTGCGACAATTTGAAAGCGGATATTTTATTTGTTGGACGAATGAAGGGGACAATTTGTTGCTGTATTCGTACACTCAAAAAATAGTTAGTATAAAAATACAAATGAAATCTTTGTAAAAATACGAACAGAGAGAATTTGTAGAATGCACAAATGTTTGGTACATAATACAAATATTCGTGGTTTTGGGAAATTTCTAAAAATGATTGGATTCGTAGACTTTGTAGATTCAACGAATTCACCTTTGTAATATTTTACAAAGCCGCAATTTTTGAAGGTACGAACATCGTTCGTAGACTGTACAAAGCCTAGTTAAATAGTACGAATGGCGTTCGTAATTTTACGAATGACGTCAAAATTGGTAAGATGGTAACTTTAACAACGCAAATAATATATTCGTAGAAATACGAACATGCAGCCGTTCGTCGATTGTACAAAGGCTTGGTAAAAAGTACGAATGGCGTTCGTAAATTTACGAATGACGTCAAAGTTGGTAAGATGGTAACTTTAACAACGCAAATAATATATTCGTAGAAATACGAACATACAGCCGTTCGTCGATTGTACAAAGGCTTCGTAAAAAGTACGAATGGCGTTCGTAAATTGACGAATGACGTCAAAATTGGTAAGATGGTAACTTTAACAACGCAAATAATATATTCGTAGAAATACGAACATGCAGCCGTTCGTCGATTGTACAAAGGCTTGGTAAAAAGTACGAATGGCGTTCGTAAATTTACGAATGACGTCAAAGTTGGTAAGATGGTAACTTTAACAACGCAAATAATATATTCGTAGAAATACGAACATACAGCCGTTAGTATACTAAGAAGCTTTTTTCGAGAAAATTAGGTACTCGAGAATGTTTGTGAGATGTTCGCGAAATCTTTTATTCTATAATACGCGCTTAATTGATCACTTTCTGACCTTATTTCGTCAAGTCGATAAACTAAAGTCCAAGGACCTCACTTTAGAAAAAAAAATTAAATGTGTCCTTAACAAACAGAAAATGTTTAAGGAGACGTAAAAAGACGCGCTTAATAAGGTAGCTAGATTCAGGTATCTGACATATAGATACCTAGGCATTATGTATTTAGCGGTGTTAGGTCTTATTGCCCAAAACCATAAGTCCCAAGTTGGCAAATGTCATAAACACGATTGAAAGAAATAAAGCGCCGTTAAGTCCAAATATAACAATGGCATAGCCCCCAAAGTAATTATCGAATGTCATATCGCCGAAATCTAGAAATGTCATAATGCCCAAAATATTTCTTGTTAGGCCAGTATGTTCACAGCTGGTCAAATCCTTGGTTAGGTTACCATCGATTTGGTTTAACCGATGATTACAAATCAGTGATAACCAATGAGTTCACCGTTTTTTCACTCCGGTCACCAAACCATAGATTTGCCACAAATCGTTCCATTTTTCCAGTTCATTTGTCAATTCAGTGATTAGCCGAATCAATGGTTACATTTTTTTTCTGGCTCCTTGTGTTTTGTCTAGGTAATTTATTAATGGATATATTTTCACTGTTGTGTACATAAATGTCAAAATCAAATGAGGCGGGAATTTAAAAAAAAAAAACAGAGGAATGAAATCGGTTTGGTGTGAGACAATAAGCTAGTAATTGAGAACATAACTGGAGCACTACAACAACCAATAAAAATTATTAGTCCATTTTTGGGCTTCATCTCAATTTCGTCCACGAACGTCGCAATAATTTTCTCATTCTCGGAATATTTCCTCAATTTATGAGGACTGTCAAAGGCTCATCCGGCTCAAGTTGGAAACCCCTCTGTCCCCTCACCACCCATAGAATGGCGTGCAATGTATTGTATACATCTGTCAGTTAAAAACATTAACTTAACCGAATAGATTTTATTTGTCAGGGCCTTCGCTCCATCTTGTGTTAGATATATTATTTGTATTTTTTTTTCGCACAAGATCGCTAGCAATATTCTACAAAAATTTGCTATATAGCAGATACGTCAAAACTAATACCTACGAAGTCCTTACAAAATCTTGAATAAATTAAATTCTAGAAAATCATTGGTTAAATCTCGTTAACCGAGCAAAACTGGCTGGTTATCGATTTCTTGGGTTAACTAACCAAACCGTAGATTCTCTGGTTAATATTTTGCTGAACAAACACATTTGATGATTACCAGGTGAAATAACCGATGATTAAAGATAACCAAGATTGAACAAACCGGCCCAATGTGTTTTTTTTTTTTTGTTATTGAAGGTGAAAATCTCGAAAGACACAATGGGGTTAGAAACCCAGAGTAGTGTGGGACTCTAACCGCACTAAAACACCTCCTTGATCATGACCAATCCAAGAAAGATCCACAAATGATTTTAGTTTCAACGTTCAGTTGTGTTAGAGAAGGTATTACAATTTGAATACGGGTGCTCATTATTTTTTTAGATTATAAGGTCGTGAGGTTTAATTCTTCTTAATCTACGAATATTGTTTCGTACATTTAAGACGTCTTCTATTTCAGGATTAATATGCATCTGCAGACGCACATTGTGACGAATTGCATACTTTTTAATTACTTCCGTTACAAGATCAATCTGCAAATCACGATGCAAATCATTATTTCTAATATACCATGGGGCATTTACTATTCCCCGAAGGACTTTGTTTTTGAATGTTTGTATTATTTTTACATTTGTTTTCTTTGTACAACCCCATAATTGGATACCATATGTCCAAACAGGCTTCAGTATCTGGTTATATAATAAAATTGTATTCTCAGTGGACATTTCCGAATTATGTCCTAGCACCCAATAACGTTTTCTATACCTAATTTTTAGCTCTTCTTCTTTCTTTTTCACATGTTCCTTCCATTTGAGCTTAGCATCTAGATTCATACCCAGGTACTTAGCTGTGTTTGAATAAGAAACTATTTGGTTATTAATAACTACGGGAAGATTCGTTATTTTTTATTAGTAAAATTGATATGGGTGGACTTTGACTCGTTAAGTTTAATTCGCCATCGTTGCGCCCAATCACATATCTCATTAACTGCATTTTGCAGCTTTTCTGTTGCTTTATCCACGCATCTATCAGTTGATAAAAGAGCAGTGTCGTCTGCGAATGTAGCTATCATCGTATCAGTCGTATTTGGTATATAACTGGTATACAGTAAGAACAGGGTTGGTCCTAGAACACTTCCTTGTGGAACTCCTGCTTGTAGTTCTTTGAGTTCAGAATACGCTGTACCATAGCGAACTCTAAAGAATCTATTTGAAATAAATATAAGATTTTAGTATCTCATAGTATTGTCTGGGTAGATCTCTATGAAGTTTATACTCTAAGCCCTTATGCCAGACTTTATCAAAAGCCTGTGCAACGTCTAAGAATAATGTAGAACAAACTTGTTTCTCTTCTAGTGATTTTTCTATTATATTAGTTATACGATGTACTTGGTCTATTGTCGAATGCTTATTTCTAAGCCCGAACTGGTGGGTGGGAATGAGCATTCTTTACTCAATGATTCTATCCAGCCTTTTAAGAAGAAGTTTCTCAAAGAGTTTTGATAGTACTGGTAAAAGTGAGATTGGCCTGTATGAGGCGACTTCTGATAGAGGTTTACCTTGTTTAGGTATAACTATAATTTCTGCTATCTTCCAGTGATGGGGAACATATCTTAGTTTAAAGCAAGCATTTATTAAAAGCTTAAAGTTATGAGATCATAACCTGGTGATTTTCTATTAGATAGCCTATGAATACATATTCTGATCTCTTTAAGCGAAACATAAGTGATTAGGTCTTCATCTATGCTATCAAGGAATTCAAGGTGGAAAAGGTTTAAAAACATTTGTCAGATGTTCCGAAAAAAGTTTGACCTTTTCTTTTGGGTCGCCGATCCATTTCCCATCGGATGTTCTTAACGGGTGATCTTGCGCTTGAGGTCTCTTTAAATATTTGGTAGCCTTCCAAAGGGAGTAGTCTGTGCCTTTGTCAGCTGTTAAGTTGCAAAGGTAGTTAGATAGAGATCTATTTTTAAATTCACCGATTAATTTTTTAAGTTTGTTACTTAGTCTATTAAATATAGTTCTATCGCCGGGATATCTTGTCATTTGCCATTTTCTGCGAGCTCTTCTCTTTTCCAGTATTAGTTCCCTAATATCTGTGGTATATTTTACCGATGCTTGTTTATGTTGTTGATAAGTTGGTGTACTATCTTCTGCTGCCTGTTGTATATCAGCAATGAATTGTTCAACTTCGATGTCGATATGCTTTGTTGTGACCAGTGGAGATCTAAGGTTAATAAATCGTTCGAGTAATTCTTTAAATTTGCACCAGTTCGTTCTTTTATTCGTAAGTTTTGCATTGTTTGTTTCTTCTATTGGCATGCCGTTGACCGTTAGGATAACGGGTGAATGATCCGATGACAAATCATCACTGTTTTGAACTTTTATTTCTTTTCTATTGATTCGTTTCGTTATGAAGAAGTCAATGAGGTCTGGTATTTTCACTGGGTCGGATGGCCAATAAGTGGGCGATCCAGTCGAAATAAAATTACAATTGAAATTTCGCCCTGCTTTATAAAGCTTGACCCCCAGTAGGTGTGTTTTGCATTGAAATCACCTCCAATGATAAAGTTATTGCCTAAAGATCGAAAAAGGTCATAAAGATCTTCCTCTGTAGGCGAATGCCTTGGTGGGCAGTATATAGCAGCTATGTTGAATTGCTTGCTTTTAGTCATATGCAGCGATATCATGGTGGCCAAAAACCGAACAAATAACGGCACAAAAAAAATTAAACAAGTAGCATGCGTTGGTATAACGGGGGCAATGAAAACTTGTCCAACTGCAGCCATAGGGGCAATGCTCAGCCTTCTGCCTTTACATTTAGCTGTAAAGAAGGAAGCTATCCTCAGTGCCCTCAGGCTCCCTGATATATCAAATCTTAAAGCAGGAAACCTCACAGGACACCTTAGGGTACTACAAATGCTCCAAAATGATCCTGTGATCAAGGTATCAGATACCATGCTTAAAAAGCTGCGCTTCTCCAGAAAATTTAAGATAGTCATATCTGACAGAAACACATGCAGAACAAACCAATTCGTAATACCATCGGGATCACAAATCTATTACACCGACGGTTCGAAGATGGAAGATGATGCCACCGGGGCCGGGGTCTATGGGCCTAGGTTCCAAAGAGCTATAGCACTGGGAAAATCACCAGACATCTTTCAAGCGGAGGTACACGCCATAGAGATATGTGTCCGAGAATGCTTACGAAGGCGCACTAAAGGTGCCCGCATCTACATCCTATCAGACAGCCAAGCAGCTCTTAAGGCCCTAAGATCATACTCGATCAGGTCAAAGTTGTTTTGGGAATGTCTTAATCTCCTCGAAGATCTGGCCAAGGACAATACGGTCACCGTTGCTTGGATACCAGGTCATGAGGGATTTGATGGCAATGAACGAGCGGATTGTCTGGCGAGAAGAGGCGCATCACGCCTGCTCACTGGTCCTGAACCCTACTTTTGGCTACCTTTGAGTTACGTACACTCAAAATTCAGGAAATGGGAAGATGATCAACTTGCCGAATACTGGACGAAATCCAAAGGACAGAGACAAGCAAAAAGATTCATAAGACCAGCCCGTAGTAAAGCAAAAAAGTTACTCGAGCTAAACAAAGAAGACCTAAGGATACTAACGGGTTTTCTTACTGGGCACTGGCCACTAAGATACCATCTCAAAAAGATGGGACTATCCGACGATGACTCCTGTCGGCTATGCGGAGCGGAGGAAGAGACAACGGAACATATACTCTGCGAATGCCCTGCAGTGGCAAGGGCCAGAACGATCCATATGCAAGAGGCATTTCTAAGTCCTGCCGATATAGAAAACATGGAACCAAGAAGGGTACTGAGGTTTATAAAGAGTCTCAACAGCTCCCTGGGTTAAACATTAGAGGCCAACACAATAGATCTCTTCTGGTCGCAGTGTACAGGGCCTATTACTCACAATACAATAGTCATAATGCTTATTGTCGCTACTTGCATAGTTGGTTTTTCTATTTTTGGCATTTCATAAGGTTTTAAAATACTTTTTACTATCACAGCGCTACCTCCCCTGGCACTGTCAGATGGATGGAGAGAGTGGTAACATAGGTACCCAGGGATTCTAATCCTTGCTCCCTGTTTAAAGTGGGTTTCAGAAATTAGGCAGACATCAATGTCTTCATTGCATAGAAATACCTGAAATTCAGAGATGTGTTGGTGTAAACCGTTTGCTTTTAGGTTTCTAATCATGATTATTTTTTTGATTAGTTCCTTTGGAAACGTCTTCGCTCAGTAGCTTAATTACTTTATCTTGATTATCCAATCTTTGAATAATAGTAGAAAGCATTTCCTTCACTGACAGTTCTTCTTCTTTACGTGTATTTTTCACAATTTCGGAATACGATTTGGTTTTTACAACTGGCGTATTTGTTTTAGCCGCTATTGGTATTTTGTCTACTTTAGTGTTTTCTACATTTACCTGTTGCTTGTTTCTATTTTTGAGAGTTTGGCAGTACCTCTCTTTTTCTTTTCTTCAAATTCTTTCGCTAGCGGACAGCCTCTATAATTTGCTGGGTGATTTCCATGACAGTTGATGCATTTTACTTTCTCATCCTTTTTTTGTGGACAGCTATTTGTTGGATGTTTTCCTTCACATTTAACACACGCAAAATATCTTTTACAATAGCGTTGCGTATGCCCGAAAGCTTGGCATCGTTTGCATTGGGGTATTGAGTTAGTTTTTCTTCGTAGTGACTCAATCTTGACAACAATATTCATTATTGACTTAATAGCGTATACCTTTTCAATATTTTCTTGATTGTGAAAGGATAGGATAAAAAGGGGTAATTTTCTATTTCTTGTAGTTTGTTCCCCATCATTACCTGTTGTTTTTTCTTTTTTAATTAGGTTTTTGGCTTCAAAAATTTTGAATTCTTTATTACGCAAGTCTTTAACAATATCATGTTCATCACACGAGAAGTGTAGACCTCTGGCGACTACTCTAATTGGTCTAGTAGCCTTATTTTCCATATGAGTGCCATTGAACATTCATTTTCGTTAGCTCATCAGTGATTTCTCTATAGGTGTCACTGACATCGACATTTATTTTCCAATTGTAATTGCTATATGATGTGAGCTTGCACGTTTTCTTTGTTTTTTGCTCAATTATTCTTTTTAGCTCACCAAATTTGTCTATTCCAGAGATCATTATTGGCGGTGGTAATGGTTGTCTTTTCAAGCCAATGGTTGTCTTTTCAACCCTTTTCTCATTTGTCTTAACTTGTGAATTTGTATGATTTTGCCTGGCAGATGTTTCAGGACTTTCTTCTGCCTTTCGTTTCTTTGTTGGTCTTTTGCTTTTTTTCAGATGTCTTTCTGTCTCTAGAGCCAGCTCCTCTTCATCTGTGAGGTATTCTTTTTTTTCATCTTGCTGAATTGGTTGGATTGGTTGGACAGTACGGTCCAAAAGGCTGACTTTAATTTCTAGTTCTTTTATCTGCTTTTGCAAGCTTTTAACAATTTCTTCTAAGCTTTTCCTTGCTTTAAGTTCTGCTTGCCATTCATTGTAATAGCTGTTTGTTTGTAATTTCGCTTGTGAATCTGTTTTATGTTCACTTTCAACTATATTGGTTTCGATTCCAGATTTTAATTTTTGTATATTCGGAATGCTTACAATTATAGCGCTATCTTTGGCCGTAAGTTTTTTTGGCGCGACCATTTTTGGCGGGGTTCTTGGCGTGAGTGAACTCCTTCTGGAGCTTTGTTGAAGAAGCAATAAATAGTCCCCCCCAGAATCCATGGGACCGACCTCCGAGGAGGGTGGATTTTCCAGTTTGCCTGGTCTGCCACCTGGGGTATTTATATCTGTTGTTTTGTTCATTGCCATATTTTTTTGCTGTAACTGAATCAGTTTTACTAGGTAGTTCAGTAAGTTCTACACACAAACCCCCTACCAGGAGGACCGGGTCATTTGTTTTACTTTTTGCCGTTTTGTTTTTTGCGAAGAATACCTCGGGTATATTCTGTCCCCTACCCGAAGCGGTAAATGTGTGATATTTTTTACAGATCTCAGATTTTACGCAGCTCATTGATCTGCTTTTGTAAATGTATAAGTACGTTATTTGACAGCAATACCAGAGTAGTTTTGGTGATTCATATTCTTCAGATGTTCCATACGTCATCTGAAGAAGATGACGATTAGAATTTCTCCAAAATGATATCCATGGCTATTTATGTATTTCTTTGTTTTGGTTTTCACGAAACTTTTCGCATTGGTTTTGAAAACAAATTTCTTAAAATGACGTAAAACGTATATGACACGTATGTGATCTCAAAAAAAAATATCGAGATCTGCAAAAAGTTATTCGAATCAAAAACAAATTGATATTTTTCCCAATGGAACATGAAAAGTGTTTTAGATAAAAAAGTGGAAAACTACATAATATTGTTATGACATTGTTTTTGAGCTTTATGACGTTTTAAAAATCTTCCTTTCCCTTTCTACGCCAGATGCGGTGGCCCTTCAAAGTTGAATATGTGTACATCACCGTTCGGTCCCAGATTGAGATTCGGAGCGTTTGGAAGAGGGCACCATCCAAATTCATCCAAAAATTTGGCGTTTTTGGATGAATATCTATGCTAAAAGTTGAATTGCCGCATATGGGACGATGGCATCCCATACAATGTTCCGCCAAAAAAATTACTGTTTGGTGCGAATTTCTTAACCCGTTACTGTATAGTAAGTATATGGGAGTTTCTAAAGTATATAGCAAAAGAAACAAAAATCAAACTCCTTTCAATTGGAGGTGCAAGTTGTACTCTAGATATATTTGTTGAAGAATGATAACGATTACACACTAAAGGGGGCATCAACACTCATTAGAAGAGTCAAGCAGTAAGACCCTGCCTTGATCGGATCCTTATCTGATTTGACTACTACTTGAAGCTCTGCCTATAAACAATATAGTCATCGTTTTTTGACTTCCTAATTATGAAAGCTTTGGAAATAACGGGTGCGCGTATTATATGTCGAAAAGAGGTGTTTCCTTTTTTGTGTTGCCTTTGAGTCCAAAAGCTCAAAGACCAAGAAAATGAAAATATGATAGTATGATAACCTTGTTAAATACTGCACAGCGCGAGGCTAAATGATTGAATACCAAAGAACAATACTTCAGTGTTTTAACTGGTATTTTAAGCGGTCACTGTCTAATAAAACACCATATCTTAAGAAGTGTATGATGACAACTCCCACCGACTCTGAGGAGAAGCGGAGGAGCCGATCGCATCTATACTCTGTGAATGGCCACATTAAAGAACCTAGTTATCTTAAGTCGACTAGAAAGATCTGGATGAGATGTAACCTGAACGTAAAAACTAGATTGGTCACATGAGAACTGTCAACTTAGCACTCAGTCACGAATTTCTTGACTAGATTCGTCGGCTACCCCTAAACGTCAACTAAAACAGCTGCTCTAATGACCGATTTCCCTCAATCAAAACCGAGATAAATCTAGTGAGAGAGCTGTCAGACTTGCTAACTTGAACCAATGAATTGCTAAAATACCCTGTAGGGACTATGGTTTATAATAATCCTGAATGGCAGCAAATACACACAATCAAAAACCGGTAATATTCTGAATTTCATTTAATAATAATTGGTGATTCTTCCAGGATTCGGTACTAAGCTACCTTATTTCTTGTGTCGGTTTCCTGATGTGTTAAACCTAACTAAACATAAACTCTATTCAGAGACGAGAGTAGCACGACATTTTTTTAAAGCCAGCTAAAGAACTAGATACAATGATATTGTAGTCCCTTGTACACCGCTGTAAGCATTCGGAAAAGTAGACAAGTTACCCAAGATTAAAGTTAGAACTATCGCAAGTTACTTTACTTGATGATACAACACAAAAGATACGATACAAAACATTACGACTCGGAAACAGCGCTTTTTAGAATTTTACAATTTCACGACAAGTTGCACAATTCTTTTTTAAAAAGCTTATTCATGTTCAAAGTTGAATATAGGCAACTCCATCCACCTCATGTATTTAACAACACAAATGCTTATGTGAATTTAAGCATTTGTAATGCACGTCGAAAGGCAACCGTAGTTGAACTACACGCCGCCGCCCACTAGGAAACCCTATAAAATCGATCAGAAATGAACACACAACTGTATGTACTTTGTTCAGATAGACCCATTTAGTTTCCAAAATTGGGCAAAGTGTCAACGTCAAGTCAACGCAGAGAGATATAGTGCGAGATTTCTCGAATTTATAATGCAGTAGCCTTACGCCTTAATCAGATAATTTATTCCGTTTATGTGTCTCCCGGTTATAGCCGGCAATGCGAATTCACTTAGTTATTAGTGCCTTCAATGTAAAATACACCTCCGGTCCCAAAAGTCGTTCGAACTTGGAGTAACTTTGTTTTTAAACAAAAATATAACTGCTCACGCGAGAGTAGCGCCACTATGAAGCAATAAGAATGCGAAATTTAAATGTAAATAGAGGCAGACAAGCGTGCCACCCATAGTAGGAATAGGATCTGAAGTTGAATTAATTATCCCTCCA
The DNA here is from genome assembly GCA_951230905.1 of Cheilosia variabilis. NCBI lineage: Eukaryota > Metazoa > Arthropoda > Insecta > Diptera > Syrphidae > Cheilosia > Cheilosia variabilis. The sequence continues at coordinate 54,595,416 of OX579676.1, forward strand.
TCAGTGAGTTTATAAATGACGCAACAAAAGCATGCATAATACGAATACGCTCCTCAAATGATTAAAGAAGAACGGCGCGGCGCATGAACAATCGTTTTTTCTTCCCAAAGACGTCGAAAATCGTTTTTATTCCTTTCGTTTGTTGCTTTTATTTTCCATTCTTGATTAAACAGCGTTTTGTATTCAATAGCTGGTTGATTTTACCTGCCTACGGCTAAATCGAACTCTCATTCAGTGTTAGAAATTGAGTTCCATGATAATGAAAATAAATCTTCTTATTTCTATTGGTTTCGGTGATAATCCCGACCCGATTGCCAGATAAGGCGAATCAGCTATTGTTCAACGTGCTCGTTCTAGTGGGGTTGAATGAGAGACGTAGCATCTTTACCCCAAAATTGCATAATTAATGTTTTGTTCATGAAAGATGGCGAGGGACGGTATCAGTATTGGAAAACTTAACGAACAGACGGATTTTTAAGCACTTTGAGGGACTATTTAATAAATGACGCAACAATTTTTTTACAACTGAACAAGGACAATATTATGGTAATCCGTATGAAGACTTAGTTCTCCAACATAAGCACCCTATGCGCCATATAATAAAAAAGAAAGACTTTGACGAGCATCTCGACTTCACTAGAACAATACCACCAATGTCCTGAATACGACTCTTCGATCATATTCTAACGCAGAAATAGGAAAGTAACCATGGATGGCCTTTTGCGGTTCTCGCACACTCAACCAATCTTAACGAATGAAATAAAGAAACTTTACTAAAATATTTACAACTATCAGGTACCCGCGACTTCGTCTGCGTAGAATTAGCACTTCAAGGAACTCAATTAAAGTAGTTTTATCAACAACAGCGCCACATATCGGGTCCAAAACTATCCTATCTTTCAAGCCCACACATTCAAATTCATTGGTAAAATACGCGGCAAATGTATTTATTTCTTACCACAAGTATAGATAACTAAAGGGTGATTTTTTAGCTGGTTTGGTTTTGGCAACACTGGTTTTGACAGCTGACGTGTGTTTAGTACCTTGTGTCACTGTCAAACAGCTTCAGTTTGGTTTGCAATTTAACCATGGATCGTCTTACAAATGAACAACGCTTGCAAATTATTGAATTTTACTATCAAAATTCGTGCTCGGTTCGAAATGTTCATCGCGCGCTGCTTCCATTTTATGATCGGCATTCTCGACCTTCTGAGCAGTCTATTCGGAAGATTGTGACCAAATTTCGCACCAAATTTACTTTGTTGGACATTAAACCACCAACACGTTTACGTACTGTGCGTAGTGAAGAAAATATTGCGGCCGTATCAGCTAGTGTGACAGAAGACCGCGAAATGTCGATTCGGCGTCGTTCCCAGCAGTTAGGCCTTTGTTACAGCACTACGTGGAAAATTTTGCGGAAGGATTTGGGCGTAAAGCCTTTTAAGATACAGCTGGTGCAAGAACTAAAGCCAGCCGACCTACCACAACGCCGAATTTTTGGTGAATGGGCTCTTGGAAAGCTGGCCGAGGATCCGCTTTTTTATCGAAAAATTGTGTTCAGCGATGAGGCTCATTTTTGGTTGAATGGGTACGTAAATAAGCAAAATTGCCGCATTTGGAGTGAAGATCAGCCAGAAGCATTGCAACAGCTACCAATGCATCCCGAAAAAGCCACTGTTTGGTGCGGTTTATGGGCCGGCGGCATTATTGGGCCATATTTCTTGAAAGATGATGCGAATCGCAGCGTTACTGTCAATGGTGAACGCTACCGAGCGATGATAACAAACTTTTTTTTGCCCGAAATGGAAGTTCTTGACTTGCATGATATGTGGTTTCAACAAGACGGTGCCACATGCCACACAGCACGCGAAACAATGGCGCAATTGCGAGGCGAGTTTGGTGAACAGTTAATTTCACGTTTCGGGCCGGTCAATTGGCCGCCGTGCGATTTGACACCATTAGATTATTTTTTGTGGGGGTATGCCAAGGCTAATGTGTATAGGGACAAGCCCGCTTCGATTGACGCACTGGAAGCCAACATCCATGCATTCATTCGTGAGATACCGGCCGATATGTGTGAAAGAGTATGCCAAAATTGGACTCAGCGGATGGGCTACCTGAGACGCAGCCGCGGTCAACATTTGCATGAAATTATCTTTAAACATTAAATTGCAAGGTTCAAACTATCGATTCAAATAAATATTTCATTCATTTTTTCGAATTTTTTGTGTTTTTTTTTTTTTAAAAAAGTTCTAAACCTCTTAAAAAATCACCCTTTATGTATGAATATTATTATCCATAACTTGAAATAATTGTTTCATCATTGCGTTCCCCAACTTAATCAAGTTCACGATTTGTTTTCGCGACAAAAAGTAGCCGATGTCATTCTCAGAGGTCCCATCTATCCCTTAACCAAATTTCATTGAAATTGGTTTTGCGGTCGTTAAAAGCTAATAATCTTGCTTTCGCATTTATAATATTAGGATTATATCAAGGCTACCTTGAATTTTCTGTGCAAAAAATGACAACTGACAACAAAACTATGTTTTGAAAAAAAATTTCAAATTTGCGATCACCTTACGTAGAAGGAGAATGATGTGACTATCGCATAAAAATGTTTATTAAATTTCTTTTCTTTCGCTTCCGACATTTTTCTTACTTTTTTGCCGGCAAAATAACAACGCATCAGGTATTTCTGGGATGCTTTTTTTCGTTATGTTTGCGCATCAGTTTGATCAAATTTGCAATAATGAACTTGACGTTGAAAGTGATACCAATAGTTGCATTAATAAACATTTTGCAAAGCATCATGATGCCAGTGATCGTTTACTGAATTTACACTTCATTTGTTGATTGGTTGAGCGTGTGAACCGCAAGAGGTAAATATACTACTACAGAAACTACAGAAATAAATAGAGTGGATAATTTATTTAGTTAAATCTTGTAATTTTTATTAGCATTAATTAAATTAAATCAAGAAAAACATTAACATTGGCGAAGCGGTATCACAATGAAAAATACAGCATAATACTGCATTTATACCACCATGCACTCGCATTTTTGCACGAGACGGGACAGAGAGATACGTTTTCCCGCAGTCAATGCTAATAAAGGAGTAAGAATGAGATCACAAATCAGACGCCTAAAGTGTCATGTGCTGCCCATAATAATTATAGATACGTAAAACGGCAACAGGGGAAAACTATTTTTTTTTCTCGTTCATGTGTTGGTACCTAAAATGCTTTCAATGGATGGAGCAGAAAGGTGAATGTTAGCTCAAAATATTCGTAGAGGTATTGCCAAAATACAGTTTTAAGATTTTTTTTTTTGAATATAATGGCAAGTTGAATGAAGCAAAGTAAAATTTTAAAATGATTTCATTGGAATGGGTTTTTTTATCACGTAAGCTGCTTCTCAGTGTTTCGTTCACGTAGTGCAAAAAATTAAAAATATGGAAAATGGAAAATAAAAAAGTAGCCTATGCTATCGCAATACTCTATCCCGTAGCTTTCTATTAGAGAAAGAATTTTTGAAATCGGTTCAGTAGTTCTGGAAATTACCTCTTACAAACAAACATAACCTCTTTATATAAAAGTGTGATGTGATGTGATGTGATTGATTAAGAAGAGTTTATGTTACTGTGGGAGAGCTCTCGCATGGACATCCTATAAATTAAAAAAAAAATGTACTTTCGTGGTATATTTTGCTACACAAATAACGAACACATCCATCAAAATGTTCTGTTATTGGTATTGCTGAAAATTTGTATGACAATTTATCAATTTTAAGTATCAGCTGTCAAACCTCAAAAACAAAAATCAATAGTCAAAATAAAGGACTGGGCAAAATATCAGGACAATGGCAAAGACGGGGAAGATGTTGAACTCAGTTCTGTAATTGACTATCTGTGGAATAATTGAATGTAACTTTCATTACAAAAGACTGAATTCCTTTTATGTGCCTTATTGTTAATAGATAAAAGTCATTGTGTGTTTATATTTATTGCTTTCGTTGTTTTTAACTTTAGAATATTTTGTTTTATTCCTCCATATCATTTCACATATTCCGTTTGAAAATAGTTGGCAACACTGATAATGGATACTATTTGTTCAATATTTTATGTGCCGCCTTTCAAATAATACTGGGTGACAGCCGCCGAACTTTGATTAGGTATTTGAATTGGTCTTCAATTTGGTTAGAGAAGACCTGACCAAGCACTCCAATAGACAGAGACCCGTCATATCGGCTAGGTTAAGTTAGGTTTGTGGGTTGGCGAGGAGCCATACTTTCCACACTCAGGTCAATACAGATCAGTTGCGATACCCGTCGGGCGGGACAGTTAGACCCCAATTAGGAAAATTCATTGCTTTCATTCTGCATAAGAAGCATAAGAGCCTTTTATCTCTATTATTGCACTATTGTGCAAAGGAATACAATATGAATATACGGGAAAATACTTAGAACTATTGTACGGGTGCCAAGTTCAAGCAGTGAAAGGATGGATGGAAATATTCAACCAACTCATTAAAGCCGACTACAAATATTAAGAAATATCTACAATAGTTGTATATATTTTATGGTTGCCAAAAACTGTAGCATCGGTGAAACGAATATTTTAAATTTTTTTTTTAAGGCGATTGTGTAATATAACTCAAAATAATCTGATAATTTCTTTGAATAATTTAATATAACATCGGAATTGATTCGACGGCAGTTTCTGTTATTTTTATTAGTATTTATTATTATTCAGCATAATCTTTAATAGCGTATGAATTTGACACAAGTCGCCACTTGTTTGCATGTAGGTATGTATATGTTTAGCTCGCAACAACGAATTAAAAAAAATGGTCTATCTAGAAGATCTCATCCCGCGATACAAATAATCTTTTTTAGTGTCCGGGCTAAATTTTTCGAACACACAATGGGGAAATTTTCGATACGAAATTACATATTTCAATATATTTAGTGTGAAGGTTTAAAACGATTATTAGTAAGGCCCATTGAGCTAAATCGAGAATAGGATCAGAAATGACAAAGTTTTGTTTTCAAAAAAAGATTCCGCCCATATTTTAAAGGTTAATACCTATTTAAACTGAAATAAAATCGGTGGCGGATATTATTCTAGTATGGCTTTCGTTTACGGAATTATGTTATTCGCTGTCACTCTTCATAGACATATTTCTATGTAACCGCTTAAATTTGAATTCAAAAGGCAATGTTTTTTTTTTTCTGTAAACTGCGCCATCTTCAGCAAATGACTGTAACAGTCATTTACCTGAGATCTCTACCTATCAAAGATAAATATACAATGCCCACTCATCAAAGATACTCACCAAAAAAGTAAAAATGCATGCCCAGAAGTATGCAGTGTATACGCTCGGAGTTTTGAAAATAAACAAATTTTATTTGGTAGCTTGTCATTTTTCTGCATGCAGTTCAGTGCATCTAAAATTTCCACACAACGACTCGACTGATCAGCTGCCTGAAGTTAAACTTCCCATATCAAATGCCGAAGTCATAGATGGCAGAAATGTCCCGTGATGTAGCGTAAGTTATCATTTTTTTGGCTAAGTTTTACAATGTTCCTACCAACGTGGTTAAGCTAGTCATATACAAATCACGATAAGCGTTTCCACCGAACTTTAGCAGCCTTATTTAAAAAAATTTCCAAAACACGCCTAAGCACATGTATAGTTATGCAGTGTAACTATACAGCCTTTACGTCAACCCAAAAATTTATAATATCGTGGTGTGGAATGTAGCATGGAACCTAAAATGGTGAGTCACCAAACAAGTTCCACTTCCAATTGTAGACTTGAATCTGTCAAATATAGTGGAGAGTTCAGTGAGCTAATTCTAGAACCATCGAGTTTGTTCGGGACGAACCGGAAGTAAAGTGAAATTTCCGATAGATGGCGAAGCGGATAAAAAAAGGCAGATTTGAGTACAGGGAGAGACAGTTGAATTATAAACAGTGATTGTTAAAGTTCGAAATAGTAATCGGTTGTGAGGATAAGGAAGTGTAAAGTAATACAGTGAATTAAATGATTGGTTTAAATCGGTTAAGAATTGTATTAAAAAATATTAGGGGTATTCATGATTCGGTGTAACAGGTCTAGCAAAATTACGAAATTTTATCTTGTTTTATCAGATCGTGAACACTCTTTTTCTAATCTCCAGCAACAACGAAGCAAAGGTACGGAGGATCAGTTACACTGACATTGGGCGAACTGTCAAAAGGACGAGGGTACACTTTACTCCGTTGTATTTTTCTGTTGCAATATGGCCAGGGTATAGATAAAGTGCAAAAGTGTAGCAAAATTTTAGTCAGTATGTTTTGCTGGTGGAATGCGAAAAAAAGTTGCACTTTCGCAATTTCGCAATGATACTAGACCAGTTGCATCGGATCGTGAATACCCCTAATGGGTCGTATGAATAAAAACTAGCATTTGCTTTGAGTAAAAGGCTTTAGCTAAGTAGAAACCCTTAGCAAATGCTTTGAATCGGTATGAATAAAAAACTAGTTTGCTAAAGTAAGTTTTAAAATTCGAATGTAGCATTTACTTCGCTGAACATGTCCTTACTTTGCAATTTCTGTCAAAGTTGACAAGTGACAACTGTCCGGTGGTTTTTTTATTTTGAATTTATTTTCAAATTTTTGTGGGAAAATTATCAAAGCAATCTATAGGCCTGTTTTTTTGAGCTTCGATCTCAGCAAAGCAAAGTAAAGTAGGATTTTCAGCACGCGATTACAACAACTACAACTGAGTCTCGAAGTGTCAAGTAGAGCGTAGTTGTTGCAATTGCGTGATGAAAATCCTACTTTACTTTGCTTTGCTGAGATTGAAGCTCAAAAAAACACGCCTTATAGCTCCAATTTCACCTGGAAACATACATTTTATTTGCAAAATCGCTTGGTGCTGTTTGATTTCTTCCTTTGTTGTCGGAAAATATATCCATTCATCGGCTTGCTCAGCTATTTTTTGACACACATACCAATTAGTTAACGAAACGGTTGACTGATGAACGCCAATATCTTCTCCAACATCAAACTAAACACATCAATTCACTTGTTAAGACATGGATCTCCTAAATACCTGAGAAAAGATTTAATTTTCTGGATATTTGAAAGAGCACCAACACGTTTCTCAAAATTATCATTTAAAAAAGGATTAGCCAAAATGTCCAAATTTTCACGCGTAAAACGAAACAATTTCTTTAAGTTATTATTATCCTTTGTTTGTACTGTTTTTTATTAGCACGAACGTTCACAACAAGAGGTAAAACAGGTATAATGCGAAAACTTATCCCATCCATGTTTTGTTTGGTTTTCCTGCACGAACAAAACTTAATTTAGGTAACTATTTATAAACAAAACATCGAAAATTCACAATGCTTAGATTGTTTTATGTAAAAAAGGTGCGTGCAAAATATTTAGCAAAAGCTCTGAGTCAACTAAATAACAGACTCAGAATTTGCATAACATTTGCTTTGTCTGATACGTTTTATTCATACCGATCTGAGTAAAAGGTCGAACATGTCAAAAGTTGGAACTAACCCAAATTGGTTTTTATTCATACGAAATGTAGCAAATGCTTTGATTTTGACATTTCTCTGGAGTAAAACCAATTGCTACGTTTTATTCAAACGACACATTGTACTTATTTCGAATTTGCTATTGTGAATCTTTCTGAAATTAAAATGGTCGATGTGACTTTTCCATAAAAACTTTAAAATATACCGAACATGCCTTCCCGCACTTGACAGTTGTAGTTTTAGTACATTCGAGTTCGAGCTCCTGCTGTCAAAATGTTTGCGGTTTTTTTTGGCGTTTGTAAAAAATTTGAAATGTTATAAGAGAATATCGACCCGAATTAAACAATTTACTAAACGTTTTTAATACTTATTTCGCACAAAAAATACAAACAATATGCACGACGTTGGAAAATTTAATAACATTGAAAAAATCGGCGAAGGCACATATGGCATTGTTTACAAAGCAAGGGACACAAAAACTTTCAAAGATGTTGCTCTGAAAAAAATTCGTTTAGAAAGGTATTCAAAAATATTATAAACTTATTATTATAATAAGGTATCAATTATTTTAAATATAAAAAAAAAAACAATGAATGTTAAAGTTATCCTTTAAGTGTATATATGGCATGTGGTTGGTGGGTAATGCCCTTTGTCCTTGACAAATCATTGACTGCCAAAAGCACAGATCCTTTTTTTTCTCTTAGCAGAATTCAGTTCATTTTTTTTAGAGAAAACTATTGAGAAATGCAAATTATGCGGAAGCATGATTTTGTCATTGTGTACCAACGCATTATCATTACGGGAGTATTGACATTCTGGAGAACCAGGCCTGAATGGTGTGAGTGCTTCGTTGATTTTAATTCGTAGCACCACATGATTCGGCTTGGCTTTTCAGGCTTTTCAACGTCCCAAACTAAAAGCAAAAAGTACTCGCCGAATTTTGTGATTTGTGAATGAATAAGGATCTGTAAATACAAGGTGGCGCAAAAATAACCTTCCGATGTTTTTTGGCTGTAATTTAAAAAAAAAATGAAAAACTTTGATTCTTCTTGTGGATTATTTTTATTTGGTCTTTTAATTTTTTTTACATCAAGTCGGGAATATGATGTCATGTAAATGGCCGCCGCCACAGTTTATTGTCATTTGAGCCCTTTTTATGGCATTTTCCATCACTTTGGCCAAAACTTCCGGCGATAGGTCCTCACATTCTTGACGGATATTGTCTTTAAGAGCTGAAAGAGTCTGAGGCTTGTTGTCATAAACCCGCGACTTCAAAAAGCCCCACAAAAAGAAGTCTGGAGCGGTCAAATCAGGCGATCTGGCCAGCAAAGTGCCAAAACGGGAGATTAGGCTCCCGGGAAATGCATCCTTCAGCATATCGGTTGTGGCACGTGCAGTGTGTGCCGTTGCACCGTCCTGTTGGAACCACATGTTTTCCAATCCCAATTCATCAAGTTGTGGCAAAAAGAACTCGTTGATCATTGCTTTGTAGCGCTCACCATTCACAGTAACCGTTTGGCCCGCGACGTCTTCGAAGAAAAAAGGTCCGATGACTCCTCCAGCGAAAACAGCACACCATACAGTGACTTTGAGCGGGTGTAATGGCTCTTCGTAGGTTACACGCGGATTTTCAGTGCCCCAGAAGCGTAAATTTTGCTTATTTACGTACCCGCTAAGATGGAAATGGGCCTCATCACTCATGATTCACGTTGTGCCAAAGTCACCGACCGATTATTGCTCAAATAAATAGTCACCAATATTCCGCGTTCTGGAGCAGTGTAGCGTAACATTGTTTATTAACGTGTATTTCGCATGTGTTTACTACACAAATGTCAAAACAGAACTGACATTAGGGGCCAATCGCAAAATTTATAGCATTTTCTGATAGGAGGATTACTTTTGCGCCACCTTGTATAAGAAAAACCAAATGTCGAAAAATGGATGTAAAAGGTTGACTATTCTTTTATTCGTAATACCACACCAATATGTAGGCTCGTCTTCTTGTTCCATCGAAATACCGGATGTCAAAAGTAGTCGTTTATCGTTTTTTACATGTGTAATAGCAGAGCCGATGCAGAGAAAGTTCATTACTACGCAAAGCATTGGGCGCTATAATAAGCTCTGTTCCCCAACAATAATGCATTCAAACACATCAGTCAAACTTCGTTCCTTGCGCAAAAGTTAGGGTCAAGGGATCGAAGTTTGACTAAATTTGACTAATATGTTCAAATGAATTATCCTTAGGGAACAGACCTATAGCATACCAGATTTTGTACGTAGCTTTAAAGAAACCTGAAGTTGACGCACGATTGCTTTTTGCTTCAATTTACACTAATCTGATCAAATCTTAAAATATATTTGATGCTTCTACGAAAAAGAAGATGGGGCGGGATGGGGATGGTTTCTTACAATCGTTCGTGTTGAGTTATTTTTTTTAAAAAGATTTTGAGGCATCTATAATTGTATACCGACTTAATGGAGAAACTGTATTTTATATTGCTAACAATATTTTTTCAACAGAGTTCGAGTAAATCACTTTTACACTTTGTTTATCTAACGTTTTTGAAAAATAATTTCTGATTACATACCTGCATTCGCGAATTGATTTTATAGTGAAACTGAGGGCGTACCATCAACGGCTATACGAGAGATATCCCTTCTGAAGGACCTTAAGCACCCTTCTATTGTTCAATTATTCGATGTTGTGATCGCGAATGACAGTGTGTACATGGTGTTCGAGTATCTCAATATGGATTTGAAAAAACTGCTGGATAAGAAGAAAGAGATCTTCGTCCCGGCACTTGTAAAAGTAAAACAAATTACATTTCCCTTTATCACATTCTATGATTGAAAACTCCTTCCGTAGAGTTATATGCATCAAATGTTGGACGCCATAGCTTTTTGCCATACCAATCGGATACTACATCGAGACCTAAAACCCCAAAATCTTCTCGTCGACACAATAGGCAATATTAAGGTTTGTATTCGTCGCTGCAATTATTGATGGTTTATTTAAATACTTACTGTAAGTTGGCAGACTTTGGATTAGCACGTGCTTTCAACGTTCCTATGAGAGCCTACACTCACGAAGTGATCACATTGTGGTACAGGGCACCAGAAATTCTCTTAGGGACTAAATTCTACGCAACAGGAGTTGATATATGGAGTTTGGGATGCATATTTGCGGAAATGGTAAGAAAGCCCAAGTCGTCCAAAAACATTTCTAAATAGTTTTATTTGCAGATAATGAGGCGTTCCCTGTTCCCTGGAGACAGTGAAATTGATCAGTTATATAGGATTTTCAGAACCCTAGGGACACCAGATGAAAGTATGTGGCCCGGAGTTTCACAAATGCCTGACTACAAGTCTTCATTCCCGAAATGGGGCATGAATATTCCCGAAGCAATCCTCAAACATGAAGCTTATAATCTCTTTAAAGTAAGTTAGAAATTCAAAGCACTTAATGGAGCTGTTTATTGATAAAAGTCATTAATATTAGGTGATGATGATCTTTGATCCAAATCTAAGAATATCTGCTAGGACGGCTATGCAGCACCCATATTTTAAAAATGTTGAACGGATTCCTCATGTAGCACTTCCAATCATCAATAATCCCTAGCCAAAGACTGAGCCAGCATATCCATATTATTAGCAAAATGGAGGACAAATATCTCTCGTATTATCATCTCAAACACAGCCCATGCGTGATAGCAGGGAGAACACATAATTTTTTCTTTTTTATAATTCTTACCGAATATGGTGATAGCTTCAAAGGATAAACATTTTGTACACATAATAATAAAATGCCTGTCAAGTGCTATTTAAGCATCGCGTTTCATTTAGATCGACATTTAAAAAGTTGCAGTCGCTGAAGTCAAATTTAAGCATTGGTCCAAGACTAATGTACATGGTTGGACAACAAGAAGATAAAATGCAAGCTATTAAATTCTATACTACAGCCAAATACGTGAGCCTTTCTCAAACATCAAAGAGAACTTTCAAAGGGACCATAGCCACAGCCAAAAACAAAACCTCAGACTTGAAAATTCAATCTTTCCTTACTGTGTGACTCTGTGGACTAAAATTAGAGAATACGGCCAACTTAAAGGTGTGTTTTTTATCATTTTCTATGCAACTGTTTATAGTCGAATCGTCGCCCTCAAAACCCGTCAAAGGAATTGTTTTTCAAACTACTAAGGATATCCTCATCCACTTCTGAAAGAATTCATGCATTATGTAGTTAAAGCTGGACGGGATTTTTTAAGAACTTTATAAAATAGGTACAGCGATCGGGAAGAATTGCTTTTCATTTGATTTCTGATGAAATAGAATTTTCATATGTTGTAGCAGACATACTCCCTTACTACAACAAAGTGATATCTTTTTCGAATTATTGATGAGTTATTTTATTTAAATGTAATTCAGGTGTAAGTTTCTTTCTACCGTTTATGGCTTCCATAGTTTTAGGAGTCCGTCTTCGCCATAAGTTGCCAGCAGATTCTGATGAGGATGGTGCGACAATCCGATAACATCTTTTTCATGCACCTGCAAATATGGTTATTAGAGATTAACAGTCATGAAAGCCATCTACTTACGTTGAGAGTCCTTTCCAGTTTTCCGGAGGATACTGAAAAACAGTACAGCACCTTGTCCTCCCCTGCGCAGTATATGAACTCACCGCGGGGAGATAGGGTAGCTGAAATAAACGAACCGCCTTCTCGCTTACCCGATGAAAATGATCTCACAATCTGTCCCTGCATGTTCATAATTACAACAGTGTTCGATCTGTTACACACAATGAAATGTTCCGGATTCTTTGGTAAGAGAAGGACTGTGTTAACAGCCAATTCGTTGCCAAGCGGCTTATATGTAGACAGGCACTCCGTGGTCTTAAGCGACCATACCTTTACTGTTCCATCAGAAGATGCACTTAAGAGACTGTGGCCATCGGGAGTGAATGTTACCTCATTAACAAACGACTGGTGTCCCTTGAACTCTTTCAACAGCTTTCCGGACTTAAGACCGTGCAGTCGGATGGTGTGGTCAAAGGATGCACTCAAAACATGACTATTGTCCCGAGAAAACTGCAGGCAAGTGATTCCCTTAACGTGAGCTTTTTCAAATTTACGTAGACACTGCCCTGTTGTAATGCGCCACACCTTAATCTGACCATCTTGCGAGCCTGATGCCACCATTTCAGAATCTCTTGAAAATGAGAGTGCAAGAATGGGTTGTTCCATCATCATGAATTGATCCTGCGCTTGGTACTTTAAATCTTTTCTAATCTTGCCTGTGGTAAAGTTCCACACTTCGATGAAACCATCGACACTTCCTGTTATCAAATATTGCCCATCAGCGGAAAACTGTGCACACTCGACGTGCGATTTCTGACCAAATTTGATTTGCCTTGCCATTTGTGTTGGGTACATTTCCTCTTCTTGATCCTTCATGGCAGCCTTACCACGGAACAAATCAATAGTTGTGCCTGGAGGCAACAGACCTTGATGTTGCTGCCATTTGAGCGCTTGACCCAGTAATGCCAAAAGACGAGATGAAGGTACGACGTGAACTTCTCCACTGAGTTCCTGTGCAATAACTGTACGACGTTTCTCCTTGCTGCTTCCTTCGGGATACGCCTCTCTTGGGTCGAAATAAGCCCTTTGCAACATGTTTTCTAAAATAGTTTTAGTTTTGTTATAGTTTCTTTGCATCGACAACACTCGACATACCCAAATGAATGTATCGCTCAGGTTCCTGTTGTTTCAGCATGATCATAGGGTCAGTTTGCCGCAGCAAGGAACGCGCTGCACCTAATTCACGAAGCTCAATCAACTCTAGAATGATCTGCTCGTAGAGATTTAGAAGTTTTTTATCTGGCAACTTAAGGGACTGTATGACTTTGAGAACGGTATCCCAGTGTCCATTCTGAATATCTTGTATAAATCCATCCACACTGTCCACTGTATTTAATGAAACGCCAGTTTCCTCCTAAGAGTTGATGAATATTAATTTTACATTCACAAAACCAAGACACATTTTACCTGAAGAGTTTGTAGAGTTTTACAAAGATTAGATTCCTTCAGGTATTGCTGGATCAGACGAATCACACTGAAATCTGGAGCCATAAGAGAAATTACATTTATGCGATAAATTACTTACTCTGCCGATTCGATCTCGATAGACATGATTAGGGCAAGTTTTAAATGCTAAAAACTTGTTTTAAAATTTATGTTTATTTCGACTTTCGAGTTTACTTTTCTTTCCTTCGTAGATCTGTAAAGTTGCAAACATTAAATGTCAGAATAACATTTAAGTTGAATGCACATGCATTTTTAGAGATGTGCAGACTATATAGTTTGGCAAGCTCTGTGCTCAAAATATGTGCGCAGTTCCAGCGCTTCGTAGCGGAACTAAAACTTGTGCACGACCCACCCAACTAGGCGATGGAGTAGATCCGAACTTCAATTTTAAGTCTAATGACGTTTTCGATTTGGCTTTTCAAATTTTGATATGAGATTTCAAGTTTCTGCTGCCAAATCAAACATTAAATCCGAATTTTATCGGTTCTTGTTTGTATTGAGTTGGCCCCAAACAATTTTTTTTTTCACTTGCACTGGAAGTCCATTTCAATTGATTTTCACACATTTAGGGCCGGTCTGTTCACAGCTGGTCAAATCCCTGGTTAGGTTACCATCGATTTGGTTTAACCGATGATTACAAATCAGTAATAACCAATGAGTGTTTGTTAACCGTTTTTTTGACTTCGGTCACCAAACCATAGATTTCCGACAAATCGTTCCATATTTCCAGTTCATTTGTCAATTCAGTGATTAGCCGAATCTATGGTTACATTTTTTTTCTGGCTCCTTGTGTTTTTGTCTATGTAATTTATTAATGAACATATTTTCACTGTTGAGTACATAAATGTCAAAATCAAATGATACAGGAATTACAAAAAAAAAACAGAGAAATATAACATTTTTGGTGTGAGACAATAAGCTAGTTCTAATAAATAATAGTACAACAACCAATAAAAATTGTTAACCCATTATTGGGACTCATTTCAATTTCGTCTACGAACGTCGCAATAACTTTCTCATTCTCTCAATATTTCCTCAATTTATGAGAACTGCCAAAGGACAAAAATGTTGAAAGTAATCTTAATTCATCCGGATGAAGTTGGGGAACTGTCTGTACCCTCACCTTCCATAGAATGGCGTGCAGTGTATTGTATACATCTGTCAGTTGAAAACGTTAGCTTAACCGATCAGATTTTATTGGTCAGGGTCTCCGCTCCATTTTGCGTTATTATTATATGTTTATTTATTTTATTATTTGTAATTTTTTTCGCACAAGATTGCTAGCAATATTTTACAAAAAGTTGTTGTATAGCAGATACGTTAAAACTAAAGCCTACGAAGTTACAAAATCTTGAATAAACGGAATACTAGAAAATCCTCGGTTAAATCTCGGTAACCGAGCAAAATTGACTGGTTATTGATTTCTTGGGTTAAATGACCAAACTGTAGATTCTCTCCCAAGTAACAATTTGACTTCGGTAAGGCGCTATCGAAGCTATTTCACCTCCCGCAATATTAACTGCATAAGGTCTAAAGGAAACGCATTTGGCGCACTTTAATGCAAGTATTTACTTATTTAAGACTTCCTGAACAGCTTGGATAGACCTTACCGAAACTTTATGGAAGCTTTATAGAGGCTCCAAAATGAAAAAGAAAAATAAATGTTTCATTTTCTTATTCTTTTATTTCTTTTTCCTATTATTAAATGTTATCCAACGACTTTTTGCAATTTTCATGAAGTTTACCATTTACGTACTTTTTATAATTTATATTTTACTTACATGCGCCGCACTGAGAATCGAACATGGGTCCTGCTGCGTAGTATTCCAATACACTACCCCCTAGGCTAATTCGTCATAATGCTAAAGCAGTGATAAATATGAATTACTTGATATATTTTAGAGTTTCGTTAAAATTTGGAATAAACTTGCAGCTTACTCGACCGAAGTTATATGCAAGACATTTAGTATTACCTAATTTATTTATGAGTGAAAAGTGTTTATTTAGAATCACTTTATTGACATATTTTTCAATGTGCTAAAAGTGTTTTACTTTTTGTCATTTTTCCCCAATTCATTAATTATGGTTTCTTTAGACAGTTTTGATTCATTTCATATGAAATTAATTTTTACCTCTATAAAGCCTCCATATGTAAGTTAGGAGGAAGTACGAGTAAGTGCTTCTGTACAGCTTCCAATCGCAAGCGGTTGACTGCTTGACAGTTCATTGCTTCTATAATGCCTTCGGTCAGAAGCTCTAAAGAAGCTTCTAGGAAGCGCTTCGAACCACAAGCTTTATCGAAGCAATTCACTTACCACACATCTCCAGGCACATTTTCAGATGTCTAATAGAGATCTTATCGAAGCTTAATTTCATATCCCTTTATAAAGCCCGTGTATATGCTTCGTAAAGGACTTACTGAAGTTATTATCGAAACAATTGCTTCGAAATAGATCAACTTCGTTTAACAAAGACTATAGAAGCTCTATCGAAGCTGTTGCCTACAGAAATTACAAATTTGAACCTTACCGAAGTAAAATTGTTACTTGGGCTGGTTAATATTTTAGAAACACATTCAATGGTTATCAGCTGGAATAACCGATGATTAAAGATAACCAAGATTGAACAAACCGGGCCTTATATTAACGCATTTCGAAATAATTTAATATAAAAAATCGTTTCCATTCGCGAAAAATTAATAATTCAGTTAAAAAAGTAATCCTTACAAAGATAAACAATTCGTAACCCTCAGCTGTGTGTCATACACATTGGTATTACTGAAAGTAGGTGTAAACTGAGAAAATATCGAGAATGAATGTGGTTTTCGATTGGGCTTCTTCAGATTCGCACTCAGATTTCAGATTTTGTGTGTCTAATCGAACATAAAAACGTCACTTGCTCTATTTTGTGTTGACATTTGTGCCTTCGACACTTTTCTAAGCGTTTACCATTCACTGGTTAAATTTTATGCTATATGCTTATAAAAAAAATTGTTGGCCCAGATTGATTTCTAAGCATTTGTACATAAATAATTAACAAAAAACGGATCAACCCGATGCAATTCGTTTCTTTTCAGTTGAAAAATTTCACGTAAACGTAAACAAACTGCACTAGTTGTCAAACTCAAACATAAATCTGAAGCTTGATTAGTTTTTGTGGAGGTTTTGATTAAATTTAAAAAATTAGTTAAATACACATTACAAAATACTGAATTCCTGCATAAGTCCAATACATGAACTCACTTATCCTTGAATAGAAATGAGCATGGGTGCGTGACTTCATGAATTTTTCGAGAAAACAACTTCTAGGCAACCGCTTTTCCACTGGAAAGTTATATATCTCTGTATTCCATTATCTTTGGCCCAATCGAAGACCACATAAATCTACCATAAAAATCCTCCGCCGAGCGAATGATTAACCTTACATACAAACGTCATGTTTAGTACATACATTCGAATGAAGGTGTCATACCTGTAAAAGTCCATTTGTTGTTGCTAAACTTTCGCGCCGGAAGAATTTGTTCATACGCGATCTTAATTCATGGGATTTGCGGTTTATTCAGTTCTTGTGAAATATAATTAACCACTCCATTTAGTTCTTATATTTGATCGACCTACAGCATATCGATTAGTCTTTTTAATTCCAATCATGTCTGCAATTGCACAATTATCAACAGGATGCATGGAGGTATGTAGTAATATTAAGTAACATTTTTGTAATTTGGGTAATAAACATTCCATATTCTACAGACCATAATGACCGGTGGGGATTTCGAAAAGCCAGTTCTTCAAATATTGGGAACTAAGAAAATATCTGGAGGTGAAAATGAACGTTATCGGCTTTTGGTGTCGGATGGTAAATACTTGAATAGCTTCGCCATGTTAGCCACTCAGCTAAATGATTTGTACAAGGAGGGCAATCTTGCGGAGTACACAACCATACGAGTTGATCGGTATATCACCTCGATGGTCAACAAATCTGATAAAGTCGATAAGTGGGTATTATTTAATTTTTAGTACGATGCATATGCGTATTTTCAATTGCTTTAGTTACCTAGGCACTTTTCTTTTCTTTATCTTTTCTTCTCTCTTGTATTGGTACATGTCAGTCCCGGTATACTAAGTGCGCATAATTAGAATTGAATCTATACAAAAAAGATTTTCAAAATTCGCTCTTAGAGAACTTCCTTGGTTCGATCTTAGCACCTTACCACCTTATTAATCTAGGATGAAATTGAATAAGTTAGAATCATTGGAGGTTAGGAGAAGAACGGTGGCCAAAGTGGTCTTTATTCATAGAATTATAATAGGAGAACATGATTCAACTGACATCCTAAGTCTTCTCAATATTAATGTTCCTTTATTGTTGTCTTTAAGTTAAACAATAATTACAACTTTTGTTTCTTATCTATGAGGAGATAATGCTTCGTAACCTGCAGCTACAGCTTACTGATACGATGTCTTAAATGTTTTCTTTGCCTTGCAGGCGAGTACTGATCATTCTTGAGCTTACTGTACTGAATCATGGCTCAGAAGTAAGTAAGAAAATTGGAAATCCCGTTCAATTTTCTGGGGAAGCATCTGCCGAGAGTAGGGCTAATGTTGCTGCACCAAAACCAAGCAACAACACCACATTTGGTTCAAAGGCCCCAAGTGGAAACTCAACAAATGCCTCAACGAACAATAATAACACCACAATAAATCAGTCCATCAACTCTTCAATGACAGCCCCTATTGCTAACTTGACCCCGTACCAAAACAAATGGGTCATCAAAGCTCGTGTTACAGCCAAATCCACAATACGCACTTGGAGTAACCCAAAAGGTGAAGGAAAACTCTTCAGTATGGACTTGTTGGATGAATCTGGGGAGATTCGAGCTACTGCTTTTAAGGAAATGTGCGATCGCTATTACAGTATGATTGAAGTCGACCGAGTTTATTTCTTTTCCAAGTGCCAGCTGAAACCAGCGAACAAGCAGTATTCCTCACTCAAGAATGACTACGAAATGACATTCACTTCAGATACACTCGTACAACTTTGTGATGAAGAAGATGATGGCATTCCACAGGTTCAATACAATTTGGTGCCCATATCGCAAATTGCTAACATTGAGGCGAAGGCTGCTGTTGGTAAGAATTATACTGCGCCGACTTTATTGAGGGCTCAAAATAGAAGGGTTTACATTTTAGATACGATTGGAGTGTGCCGTGATGTCGGTGAGCTGCAAACATTCATGTCGAGGGCAAACAAGGAATTTAAAAAACGAGAGCTTACCCTCGTCGATTTGAGTAATGCAGCGGTAAGTTCAGAAATACATTTTTATACTAATGTGAGAATTGGACGAGCAGTTGCAAACTTTAAACGTAGCATCTACTTTCGTAGCATTGGCTATAATTTGGTAATATATGCTAGATGGTTTTCGAATGAGTGCCTGGTTCGTTTCCTGCTACTGTTTCACGTTTAAAGAGACTGCTTGCAACCAGCTTTAGATAATGCAACATTTATCACGGTCAATACGGTGAAGTTTCTCCCAAAGATTCTTTCCTTTACCACTGCCAAACTGAAAAAAAGAAATTTAAGTGTCAGCACATTTTTCAAGCAATCTTTAGCTGTCGGGCGCCTAGTATTCCAATTGTCCGTCATGGATATTATGGTTGCTTGCGATTAATTTTCGCATTCAATGTTAGCACTTAGCAATAATCATTTTTGACCTTCACACTAAATATTTTGTAGGTCACAACGGGTAGTTTTATATGGAAAATTGTGACTTCGTAAAATCTAGCCTGGACACTAAATATGACACTAAGTATCGCTCATCTAGTAAAACTCTCGGTTCGTTGATTTCTTTATTTCTTTGTTTCTTGAGAACTCACAGCCAGCCCTTCAATTTGTAGTTATTTAGATAGGCATTTCACATTTTCATGTTGTAGGTACAATTAACACTTTGGGGTGAAGAGGCAGAAAATTTTGACGGCGGTTCGCAACATGTAATTCTTGTAAAAGGAGCGCGTGTCTCTGAATTTGGTGGTGGCAAGAGTTTAACGATGAGCGCCGGTGCTGTATTGAAAATAAATCCAGACATCCCCGAGGGTCATAAACTGCGAGGATGGTTTGATAACGGCGGCGGAGCAAATATTTCCAGTAGCGTATCTACAAGGTAAAACAAATTAAGCTTAGAATTATCTATTACTATATCTAACTTTATTGATTTTAAAGGACTGCTGGCGGTGGTGGATACAATGCTGATTGGGTATCGTTTCATGAGGCACGCGTCAATAATTTGGGTGCAGGCGAGAAGCCAGATTATTTCCAGTGCAAAGCTGTTGTCCGGATTATTCGTAGCACCAATGCCACATACAAAGCATGTCCACAGCCAGACTGTAACAAGAAAGTTATTGATGAGAATAACGGCCATTATCGGTGTGAAAAATGTAACGCCATATTTCCAGACTTCAAGTACAGGGTGCTGGTCAATGTAAGTTCACTTTTAAAATGTAAAATGTATACGTAATCATATGAAAGTCGATTTTTCATAGATGGAAATTGGAGATTGGACTTCTAGTCGTTGGGTCACCTGCTTCAGTGATCTAGCCGAGCAGTTGTTGGGCAAAACGGCCCAGGAGATTGGCCAAGCCCTTGAAAATGATCCTCAGGAAGCCGAACAGATATTCTCCTCAATAAACTTTCATGAATTTATTTTTAAATTGAGGGCAAAGGTGGAAATCTACGGTGTAAGTTCGGTTGCATTTTGCTAATAAACAAGTTAATAGGGAAATTTATTCACTTTTAGGACATGCATCGCAATAAGCTTACAGTAGTCGCTGCAACTCCAGTCAACTACAAAGAATACAACAAATATCTGATAAATGGCTTGAAAGAATTAACCGGAATTGGAAGAATGTGAATCGGTTATTACTACTCCATTATATATCGTTACTTTTTTTATTGATTATTAATATCCCAGTAAATAGAAATTATTAAAAAGGTACTTCTTTTTTATTTTGATAATGGGGGGTTTGCAATACCCACAGGTCAACGTCAATTAAAAATTACCTGACAGCGAAATGTATATTTAAAGATGTTTTGGTATTTACTTAAAGAAACTGCTCAAAGATGAAGACAACATTGCCCTCATTTTGCTTGTCATTCATCAAATAGTAGCAATTGAACACTAATATGATTTCCTACGCGCGTCACAGCGACTGGCTTCGCAGTTCTCTATCCCTTAGTCGAAGTCGCAGATGAGGGACCCCACAGCATTGTGTTAAATTGGGATCGATGGCTGCAAATAAGGACTCGGGCAAAACGTCACGATGAAGACTGCCTACCTGGGGCCCTACTCTGTATCTCGTTCCGAAAGTAACATTTTTCGAAAACGAACCTTTTCTACTCTGTATTTCGAAAGTGTAATGTAATGTACTAACAATCGCAGTTTCTTCGGGATGTGAAGTCATTTAAATAGTAAAGCCTTCTTTCAAGAGAGATATCACATAAGACCCTAATCGTACCGGTCGTGCTGTATGGTGCATGGACTCTGTCAGAAGCGGATAAAAACCTCCTGGGATGTTTTGACAGAAAGATTTTTCGGGCGATATTCGGTCCAGTTTCCATCTATGGAGTGTGGAGACGACCAATTTATAGCGAGGTGATCTGGTCAAAAAGCTGATATACAACGGCTGACATGGCTGGGGCACGTGGTGCTTATGGACTGCAACTGGTGGGCTCGAAGGAATGAATGTTGGTTGAGGCCGTGGTCGATTCCGGACTGTAAGCCCCACCAAAAGTAAGCAAACCTTATCGACCAATGGCATCGATCACAAAAGAATCAAACAGAAAAATAATAACAATGTTATATAAATGTAATATATATTATTTTATTAAACTCATTTTTTTTTAATCAGATGTAAGGGATTTTATAAACTTCTTTTTCTCCAAGTCGTCAGAGCATGAGGCGACACCTTCCAGAAACATATTAAACAGTTGCTCATCTGGATTATGGGCAAGGCAGATTACAGCATATCGTACAAACGTTAGAAAGAATAAATTGTGATCCTTTCTATTGGACGGTTTCGATACGGTCAGGATGCTGGCTAAATTTTTCCAATCTCTTTGAAGAAGACATAACCGTGCTTCCTCTAACAGTTTCAAAATGGTGTGCTTATAACTTTGGCGGATAACTGGACTGATTTTTTGAATTGGAACCGAACACCTATTTTCATTACAGGCCTTTCCCCATTCGATATCTTGATGCACTTTTTGTAAGACTTCTTCCAACTTGGCTTTTGGAATGTTATATTCTTTTCGTGTATTTAATTTGCGTATGGCCGTCTTCCTTTTATATGGCTTATAAAATGGATCTAGTTGAGAATTCTTTTTTGATTTCAATACTTCTTTTGGAGGCATTTTCGTTGAATTATCGTTGCAAACAAATTTTGAAGCACTGAAAGTGAGTCTGATTTTTATTATTTTGAGTTCTGACAGCTAGATAACAACAAACGAGCATAGACCAAAGATAATCGAATACGGAAATAAAAAACTCACACGTACTCACAGA
The DNA here is from genome assembly GCA_951230905.1 of Cheilosia variabilis. Lineage (NCBI taxonomy): Eukaryota > Metazoa > Arthropoda > Insecta > Diptera > Syrphidae > Cheilosia > Cheilosia variabilis. The sequence goes on from OX579676.1 coordinate 54,617,586, forward strand.
CGGGGGTTGAAATTACAAAAAACAAAAATGTAAACAAATGGGTATTGGGGTGATACACGTACGGAAGATATCCATCTCTTTTATTCATTCATCTCTGTCCGGGAGTCCGAAATCGAAAAAATCATTTCTGAAACCAGTGTTCTTAACTCGTGGGAAGTTTACCTTTTCGTGGGAATTTCAATGCTAAAAAATCGTCTCGTGGGAAAAAGGGAAAATTTAAGATTTCGGTAAGATTTTGTGGGAAATTTTGTCAACTTACAAGAAAAAAAACATTTCCATCAAACTTCAACCTAATATCATATTTCTAGGTACCTTATTCTGTGTTCACAAAACAAGCCTATCTAAATGACTTGTTATGAAATATATCTACTACAAATTACAAAACACGTAAGAGGCTAAGAGTATCACATTTTTGTTTTCTCTTTCATATACACATTTTGAACATAGACAAACCATACTGATAATGATAATGATATCGAAAAGAGGTAAATACGCAACCATGTTTGTCCTAATATGTTTTAGTATATAAAACATATCTTTTAGATAATGTTATTAACCAACCAAATAAAATTATTCGCCTTTTAAAAATTTATAATAACAACCAATGGCATTCAGTAATATAAAAATTTGGAACTCCTGAACTCTTTCACATTTCCCCACTGTTGCAGCGGATGGCAGCATTAATTTTTGTATTTTTTGTATGTTTTTGCATGTCACACCCACACGGATTCTTTTTTGACATAACACCGATAGGAATACAAAATGGCGAATCTGAAAAAAAATTTAGGGGTCCAGCGGCAAGAGGATTGTGAGTTGGGGGTCTCAGTATGGTTTGTCTATAGGCGTGTTTTTTTGAGCTTCGATCTCAGCAAAGCAAAGTAAAGTAGGATTTTCATCACGCGATTACAACAACTACAACCGAGTCTCGAAGTGTCAAGTAGAGCGTAGTTGTTGTAATTGCATGATGAATATCCTACTTTACTTTGCTTTGCTGAGATCAGAGCTCAAAAAAACACGGCATATGATAGAGACTATTTGCGCTATACACAAACAATATGATATTATAATGAATTATGTGTAAATTCAGAAACGTTAAACATTTGCGCAGTGATGCGGCATCACTGCTTATTTGTGATGCTGATGCGATGCACAGTTTATGCTGATGCGATGCTGATTGAATATCACGCTTGAGTTTTAGAACGCATTGTTCACATGAAACATTTTAATGTCAAGATGAAAGTTTTGTAAAAGACGACAAATTTGTTTTCATGCCTAATTATTGTCGTTATTAAAAGCTTTACCTCCGCCGCACTGAAATACTCAATGTAAAAAAAATAAATGTTTGTTAGATTAAGAAAATTAAAATAAAGAATTCAACAAAAAATTATAAATTGTTCCGTTATACGCCTATGTACCTATTGATAAAAATGTTTATTTATTTATTTTTTGCCGGCGAATCAACAGCGCATCAGGGGGTCAATTCCCGTTCCGTGATGCTGTGAAATGAAAAGAGTTTTCACAAGTTCACGCTGAATTCGATTCTCGATCTATGAAAAAATGAAAACAAATGTCAGACAATAGTATGGTTTGTCTATGCTTCCTATACTTATTACTTGTTAAGCTTTTTTTCTATTTTTCTTTTCGTTGAAAATGTTTTCATTGTTTTAGAAACTTATAGATTTTAATTTGAATTTGTTTGAAAAACGAAAGGATTCAACACACAAAAAATTTTCAAAGGAAAAAATAATTAAATATATAAAATAAAGACTGCGTTTTCATGATGACATTTAAGAAACAAAAGGTAAAGTAGTAATAACCAGAGACAATACTGAGACCACCAACTCCGGCCGATTTCCCGTTACTTAGCCTACAAGCTATATTTTTATGGAGTGTTCACGTTTGGTGCGCTAGTATTCTTACATAGAAATTCGTATTGACAAATGTCACGAAACTTCAAAAATTCTGCTCACCAACACACTCCCAGGAGATATGAGACACTTCCGCTGTGGGCAAAGTTGCTGGCAGAGTTCATAGAATTTTATCCGTTTAATTTGAAATTGTTCGGATAATATTTTTTTTTTAGGAACAAGTGCACATTTGCTTAAAATGTTCATGAAAAATTAACAATGTAGATTGGTTGAGGGAAAATGAAAACATTTTGAGCAAATTTTCTTCATTATTTAAGAAAAATTTACACACGAAATCGAAGTTTATGATATCCAAAAGCGGAAAATACACAACCATGTTTATCCTTATATGTTTCTAGTATATAGAACATCAACTTTAGATAATTTTACTAACCAAACAAATCAAATTATTCGCCTTTTAACAATTTATAATAACTAACCAATGGCGTTCAGTAATGAAAAAACGTGGTATTCCCGAACTGTTTCACATTTTCCCACGGTTGCCGAGGTTGGCAGCATTTATTTTTGCATTTTTTGTATGTTTTTGTATGTCACACTGATTGTTTTTTGACATAACACCGATAGGAAAACAAAATGGCGAATTTGAAAAAAAAACTGAGGGGGCCAGCGGCAAGAGGATTGTGAGTTGGGGGTCTCAGTATGGTTTGTCTATGGTTGGCAGCATTTATTTTTGCATTTTTTGTATTTTTTTGTATGTCACACTGATTGTTTTTTGACATAACACCGATAGGAAAACAAAATGGCGAATTTGAAAAAAAAAAAACAGAGGGGGCCAGCGGCAAGAGGATTGTGAGTTGGGGGTCTCAGTATGGTTTGTCTATGGTAATAACTTTACAGTCCATTCTCTCACCAGCTGAACTTTCGATATGGTCCTACCGAACCGAATGGAATTAGCTGATCTATGGATGTTGCGGACTCAAGTCTCAAAGAAAAAATGCCTTCAATCTATGGTCTTTTTCACTCTCCAGAGCTGAGAGCTGAGCGTATGTTTTAAAAGCGTTTGTTTCGTCGATGCAATGTATGCTGTAAGAGTTTAGTTGTGTTTTGTATTTTTTGTGTCCTACTGTTTTTGCATTATGTGCACATCTACCTCTGCTGGTGTACCCCGAGATTTATTAATGCTTGATTTTTCAAAAGGAACTCAAGCGACGATTGCTGAATGAAGACGCAGATGCAGATCGATCAAAAGAGAGCTCAAAAATAATTTTACGCAGGCCGAAGCTGATTGCAAATACACTAGATGCTGAAAAATCAGGTACTTAAGTACACTTGCAGACGTATTGCAGTTTATGGGTCACATTATGCGTGGCCATAACCAAATGCAGACTGGCTTATGGGTTACAAATGCGTAACCATAACCAGACAAAGTTGCTTATGGGTTACAAATGCGTAACCATAACCAAACAAAGTTGCTTATGGGTCACATTATGCGTGGCCATAACCAAACAAAGCTTCTTATGGGTCACATTATGCGTGGCCATAACCAAACGAAGAATGGATGATGGGTACAAATGCATAACCATAACCAAACAAAGTTGATAATGGGTCAAATTATGCGTGGCCATAACCAAATGCAGACTGGCTTATGGGTTGCAAATGCGTAACCATAACCAGACAAAGTTGCTTATGGGTTACAAATGCGTAACCATAACCAAACAAAGTTGCTTAAGGGTCACATTATGCATGGCCATAACCAAATGTGGAATGGCTTATGGGTTGCAAATGCGTAACCATAACCAAAGATAATGTTTTATTCGTCACAATATATGTGACCATTGTTAAGGCAGACTAATAAAGAATATTATTTTATAGAAAAGAAAATTCAGCAAGGCAGTTTCAAGCGCCTATCTGTTTCAGAATCGGAACTTGAATTCAAAGAACAAGAGTATTCCGGGCCATGGGCTCCATCATACAAACCCGAACAGAGCAGCAGCGATTGTATTACTAGTTTGACACCAGAATCAAGCAGTTGGCGGGAAATGAAATTGGCTGCGCTCCGTCGAGTTTTGGATTTCACTCAGGAAATCGAGTTTATTGATGCTGATCAGCATGGAATTCAAACAAAGCTGGAGATGCTAAACGCGTGCTGGAATGATTATGAGGACGCATGTCACCAATACTTCTTGATGGGTAACACAGCTGATCATACATTTCTGGAACAAGGCGAAGACATTTATTTTACTGCAAAGACAGCTCTGCGATCGCGGCTGGCGGTATTGACACCGCAAGTACCAGAACAGACAACTCAATCTGATAACAATGTGTTGCAAATTGAGTGGAGTGATATGGCGAATCAAAATAGATTGCCAAAATTTGCTGGAGATTTAGCGAAGTGGGCACCATTTCGCGATGTGTTTATTGAAGAGGTACACAATAACCAGAAACTGACAAATGCAAAGCGTTTACGAAAACTCTTGGCTGCTCTGGAAGGCCCTGCAAAACGAACAGTTGGTGAATGGTCCGTAGCAAACGATGGTAATTACTTATTGGCATGGTCCTCATTGAGACAACAATACGATAACGACCATCAAACCATCCGAGCTCACATGCAAGAAATCAGTGCTTTGCTACCAGTACGCCATCAATCATATGAAGATTTGCGCGAAATTTTGGATACTGTACGTGTGAACCGACGACATTTACTATCGCTTTTATCAACAGAGCAGTTGGTCGATTTTCAGTTTCTGCACCAAATCGAACAAATGCTGGACACAGAGGGACGACGCGAATGGGAAATGCGCCGTCGAGTTAACGAACTACCCACTTTGACTGAAATATTTACGTTTTTGTAGCAGCGTGCAAATTGTATCGCGAGTCTAGCGATTAATAGCGGCAAACTACGTCCATTGGCAGCTGATGATTCACGAAATATTACAAAGTTTTTCTCCAGCAGAACGCAGCGCACATCGAGCCCCGTGCAATCAACATCAGCCGGGCCATGCAATGTTTCATTGTGATAAATTTAAGGCGATGCCAATGAACGGTCGACTGGAATTGGTGCAGAGGAAGCAGCTGTGTGAATCATGCTTCAGTCCACATCATTTGGCAAGAAACTGCCCCAGAGAACCTTGTCCTCGATGTCCGGGTCAAAGGCACAACAGCTCAATCTGCCCGAGATATAACCAAACAAAATCCGAAGGAATGGTTGCTCAGACAAGTGCCTCTGTCGAGGCAGAATAGCAATCACCTCAGTCATTGGGCACTGTGACTTAGATGTATCTAATTCTTTTGTTGCCAATTCACCGTTGCTGGAAGACCATCAAGACAAACACCTAATGATCAGATTGGCTTTGCTTGCGACAGCCCAAGTGCGGTTGAGAGTCGGTCCATTTACAACGCAGCCGATTAGAGCAATGTGTGATTCAGGTTCTAAAGTAAATCTCATCAGTAAAAAAATTGTAAAAATGGAGCTGCTTCCAACGAAACAGTGCAGTATACGAATTGTGGGAGTTAACAGTGTTTCAAGACACCCAATTAAAAGGAAGGTGTGCTGTCAATTGCTCTCCCGTTTCAATGAAAAGCCAATAACAGAAATTGAGTTGCTTGTGGTACCTGAATTATCCATAAGCTCATTACCAAACACACTTACATCCGTCGATTTGGCTCCAAAAGATATTCAACATGCATTGGCGGATCCAGTTTTTAACGTAACGGCACCTGTTGACATGCTGCTTGGTGCTGGAATTTGGGCAACAATTGTGCAAAACTTAAGCTCGAAAAATGAATCCGGCATCATTGCAGCAAGTACGCGATTAGGATGGTTGCTATACGGTGGTGGTTTATGGCCATTAAAGGAAGCAAAGGTTTGCTTTGCATTAGGGTATGCAAAAGATGTTGAACTTGCTACGCTACTGCAGAGGTTTTGGGAAGTAGAAGAGATCCCTGCATGCCGAGTACGAACAACTAAACAGGAGGAGTGCGAACAATTCTTTATGACCCACTATCGTGAGCCAATTGGATGGTGCTACTATATTCCTCATCATGCGGTCACACGTAAATTTCGTGTCGTTTTTGATGCATCTTGTAAAACCAGCTACGGAATATCTCTGAATGAGGCACAAATGATTGGTGAAAAACTGCAAGACGATTTGTTTGACCTCATCATGCGTTTTCGCACTCATCGAATCGGAATTACAACTGATGTTCAAAAGATGTATCTGCAGGTCGGAATTCTTGAAGAACAGTGGGATGTGCAGCGGATGCTTTGGCGGTCAGATCCAAAAACTCCGGTGAAGGAATACTGGTTAACCAGAGTAACTTTTGGAATGACTTCGGCGCCTCACTGTGCAGTACGTGCAGTGATCCAGTGTGCACGAGACCAACAACATGAATTTCCACGCGGAGCAAAAGCAATTGAGGAGGATTTTTATATGGACGATGGCATAACTGGAGCAGACAATGAAAATGAAGCGCACGCGTTGTGCATCGAAATGTCAACAATTCTGGAAAATGGATGGGTTTCATTTGAAAAAATGGCACTCTAATGGCGTTAACGTCGTACCAACCGAAAGAGCACAGTCAGTAGAAGCGGTAGAGTTGGGAGAATTCGATGACACAGCAGTGCTTGGTCTGCGATGGCTACATAGCACTGATGAACTATCTCTTAAATTCCAGCCACAGCCGCCAGAAGAGACTCAGAAGATGACCAAGCGTAATATATTAAGTCAGATTGCACAGTTATTCGATCCAAATGGTTATTTAGGTCCAGCAATCGTCGGAGCGAAGATCATCATGCAACGAATATGGAAAGCAAAAATCGATTGGGACGCACAAGTGCCGGAGAACATTGGTAATGATTGGATTAAATTCCAATTACAACTGCCGGAACTTGCACGAATTCGTGTTCCGCGTTGGATCGGTACTTTACCAATACGCAGTTTTACACTTCACGGATTTTCTGACGCATCCGAGTCAGCTTATGGGGCCGTCATTTATGTCCGAGTTGAACATGCGAATGAAACAATATGCACATTACTCACATCTCGGTCACGAGTGGCACCTGTTAAAACAATGACAATACCGCGCTTGGATTTGTGTGCCGCGGTGCTGCTAAGTGAACTTGTCCAAGTCGTAAGGAAGGCATGTAAATTTGAAAATGTTCGTGCTGTGTTGTGGACTGACTCGTCTATAGTATTACACTGGATGGAGAAGGAAGCCGAGCTTTTGAAACCATTTATGCATAACCGAATCCAGACAATCCGGAAATTAACGGCTGACTGCAAATGGCGACATGTAGCGACCATTGACAACCCAGCCGATGCATTGAGTCGTGGGGTGGTTCCAGCCGAGCTTCAGTCTTTGAAGATATGGTGGAATGGTCCAGCATGGCTGCTAAGAAATAGCATCGAATGGCCCGCATCTCGAGCAGACTTTTCCGTGCTGATAGATAAAGAGATACACGCTGAAATTAAGACAAATTGGTTTGAAAAGGCAAACGAAAAGAAACTGCGTCCGATTCAAAAAACATTCGTTGGCGCTTCTGTATTCGAGATGCGTGGCGAGGTTTCTTTGATGCACACCAAGTCGGATGTGCTTACTCGAACATCGTCATGGCGTCGCCTCATTCGACGTACGGCCTGGTTGTGGCGATTTATCGGCAATCTCAAGTGTCATGGAAAGGACAAGTTTAAACGAGAATCTGGTGACGTTACCGAAGCAGAAGAGGAGATGGCTATAACTTCGTGGGTTAAGCGAGAGCAATCAATTTATTACGGCCCAGAACTGAACGCTTTACGGCATGGACAATTAATACCAGTGAAGAGTCAATTGCTACGACTCAGCCCAGTGATCGACGAGAAATTTATCATCCGAGTAGGTGGCCGATTAGAGAATGCCCTATTTTCGTACGACCAGAGACACCCTATTATACTGCCCGATAAGCCACCTGTCGCAATTGCTCATACGGGATGCTCACAAGCAGACCCTACACAGTGGTTTTCAAATAATGGCGGCAGCTCTGAGACAACGCTTTTGGATTACAAATCTCCGACGAGCAGTACACACGCAAATTTCGCGATGTATTCCATGTGTACGACAAAGGCAGAAACTGTGCGAACAAATAATGGGTGATATTCCAGCAGATCGAGTGCGACAAAGTCCACCTTTTGCACATACTGGCGTTGATTATGCCGGACCGTTCGAGGTTAAGGCACGCGGCGGCAGGTGAAGAATCATCGAAAAGAAATATGTCGCTGTATTTGTGTGCATGTCAACTAAGGCTGTTCATCTCGAACTAGTTGAAGATTTATCTACAAGGGCTTTCATTTCAGCATTTCTACGATTCACTGGAATTCGAGGCAGTTGTACTCATTTATGGAGTGACAATGGAACGTGTTTCGTTAGAGCAGAAAAGGAATTGACACAAATGATAAACAGTTGGTCACAGATTGATTCGGACGCTTACCGGGAAATGCGAGATTTAAGGGTTAAGTGGCATTTCATTACGCCCTATGCGCCGCATCAGGGCGGTTTATAGGAATCATAGGTGAAGGCCATGAAACACCATTTGCGTCGGGTTGTCGGGAAACAGAAACTAACCAGCAGTGACTTTCAAACACTTCTAGCGCAAATAAGTGCTATTTTAAACTCACGGCCACTTACGGCGCTAACAGATGACCCACACTATTTGAATTTTTTGTCACCTGGGCACCTAATCAGTGGAAGGCCACTCAAGCAGCTGTTCGGAGAGCGAAACGATGAAACACCCAAGAATGCATTAAGACGGTATGCAGTTACGCAGCATTTATCACAGTCCTTTTGGAAGCAGTGGCATCAAACATATTTAAATGAGTTGCAGCAACGTTCAAAATGGAAAATGGTGCAACAAAATTTGAAGGTGGGTGACTTAGTGCTGATCAAAGATGAAAACGCAGCCCCAACTTTTTGGGCAACTGGTCGAGTGACACAAACATGTCCTGTAACTGACAGTCATGTAAGAAATGTTGAACTACATGTAGCTAGCAAGAAACGACGAATCATGCGGCCAGTCCAAAAATTGGTTCTATTGCCGTTGGACCAAATTGATGTATCTTCCGATTCATCAAGCTGGGAATGTGTCGAAACGGCAGGGGTATCTCTTACAAAAGAGCAATTTGACCGGCACACTCATACTGTGGAATGTGGCAAGACACGAGAATGGAGTGATGCAACGTGCAGTTATGTATGTGCCACGGTATAAAGAAGCAACGTTTAGTTTTATACTTCCTATACTTATTACTTGTTAAGCTTTTTTTTCTATTTTTCTTTTCGTTGAAAATGTTTTCATTGTTTTAGAAACTTATAGATTTTTATTTGAATTTGTTTGAAAAACGAAAGGATTCAACACACAAAAAATATTCAAAGGAAAAAATAATTAAATATATAAAATAAAGACTGCGTTTTCATGATGCCATTTAAGAAACAAAAGGTGAAGTAGTAATAACTTTACAGTCCATTCTCTCACCAGCTGAACTTTCGATAACAGCAATTTCATTTGTGAAGAAGTGTGAAAACGTGATGGATGCAAAAAATAAACCGGGACAAAGGGCTTCAGAAACCCAAAAAAAATATTTAATAGACTTTCTGGAGAATTAACATAAATATTATATTCTCCTTTGAACATATTTAAACTTAAAATATGAAATTAACATACATCATAATATTTTCATGTTTACACAGAATAAGTGTGCGAAGCCGTGACAGCGCCATTAAAGGACAGCGCCAGGAAAGCGGCGTTAATGGACCCATTCCCATAAAAGATCTTACGGATCTAGAAAGAAGAGTAATAAATATTAGTACCCCAGAAGCGAGGCGTACATTAAAAAACGCCACTGACGACGCCTTGGCAGCATATATAGAGAAATAGAAAAAAGAAAATGAAGCTGGAGGAAAAGAAAATCTTGTTAATGGAGGAAAATAATAAAATCCAAAATAACATGAATGAAGAACTGGATGAATTGCTCCAAGCACTGTTAAATAAAAAATAATTTTGACTAAATGAAATGCATTAATGTTTATTGTTCGTTTATTTGTACAATTTTTACTTAAGCTTTATTTAAATATCAAATGCCTAGCTAACTATTCTGTTTCGAATGCGTCTGCCTTCTTGCAAAATTTGATTCGATAAAGAGTGCGGATCCTCTCCAGCTACATCCACTTCGTAATCATATTGCAATTCGATATCCTCCAAGTATGTGATTCCTGCTTGAATTAATACATCGTGAATTACAACACAGGCATTGATTATTATTCCTGCTTTAGCTGGATTATAAAAAAGGGACTCTTTCTTTTGCCAGGCAGCGAAATCTGCTCTTTAGAATACCAATACATCTTTCGACAAGAGCCATTGTTTGCTTGTGCGTTGCGTTGTATCTGTTCTCTGCTTCGGAAGTGGCTGTAAGAATTGGAGTCAGTTCGTTGTACAGATTTTCCAGTGTTGACTTTACTCTTGAACGTCGCCATACGTATGCATCATGTGCTGTTCCACCGTATTGTGCATTAGTGCTGTAAATGTTAAAATCTGTACCACATACTCTTTGAACATTCATTGAATGCCCGCCTTTTCGACAATAAGACACATGCTCTATTTCTCTCCTTGGAGCTGACACTTTGATGTGAGTCCCGTCAACTAATCCGATCACACCCGGAAAGCCAAATTTTTCAAAGAATTTTGACTTGATTGCTGGAAATTCTTCTCTTGTAGGAAACTTCACATATCTATGCGCTATTCTGTTCAACGCAATTGAAACCTCCTAAACACAGCGACTCACAGATGTCTGAGACAATGAAGACAAAGCATCTTGACCAATAGCACGTTGAAAACTACCAGGTTACTACATGAAATGGAAGCGCGTTTCTCCGTTGAGCTGAATCCATGAATGACTTCAATTCATTTATTAGATCCATGCAAAGATGTTTTGGAAATCTATAAAGTTGAGTAATGTGCTCCTCAGTAGTAACCTCGACCGGGTTATGAATATCTACTCTAATTGACACTTCGAGACTCGGTTGTAGTTGTTGTAATCGCGTGCTGAAAATCCTACTTTACTTTGCTTTGCTGAGATCGAAGCTCAAAAAACACGCCTATTGTATATAATTACCTTGCTCCAGTCTCCTGTGTCGAAAAAATATTCGAGAATAATTATTTAGCGCAACTGACACACTGCGTAACCGACTAATGTCGTTTTCCATTGTTTTCACTCGGGGATCCACTCATTCTGAAATCCAATGGAACAACAAAACTGCTTCTAATGTCGTTTTCCATTGATTTCACTCGGGGATCCACTCATTCTGAAATCCAATGGAACAACAAAACTGCTTCTGAAAGAATCCACAAAAGTATTGGTGGAATGCCAAACGGCTGGCTGTCAGCTGACTTGTATTTATAAAATACATAAATTACACTTGTGTGAGTGCTTCTTGAGTGGATTCTGACTTCAAATCGAGAAGCGAAATTCTCTTCTCAGAATCACCAGAAGAGTATTCTTTCTGCCAATGGAACGGTTTCAGAAGTGATTTTTTCGATCCCGGACTCTCCCGAACGCTTCTTTTTGCCCAATGGAAAACGACATAAAAGTCGCACAACCGTTTCATGAGATTGTGACATGCAATACCAAAAACTTTGTCAGACACAAAACGTTACGTTTTGAATAAACTTTCTATGTCATCATATTTGAAAAATTAGTCGTTTTGTTTCGTAAATTCCAAAAATATATAACTTACATTTTTTCCAACGTTAGTTATTTCAACTATATTCTGATCAGGTATTCGAATGAACGGATATCTTGGTTGGCTTGTAATCAAATTTGAATAAAACAGTAATAATTCGTTATTGTAGGCGTATTATATATTTGTATCTCTTTGACTAGTTTTACAATATAAAAATATACAATAAAAATTACGTTACTTGCACATCATCGCAGTTTGATTTCGTTTCTTACTTGAGATTTGTGCATCTCATAATCTATTGCATGTTTTCGATTCTATTTTTTAAGACAAAGACATTTTCTTACGAAGAAAAAGAATAAGCAAAATAAGTGTACATTTGTTATTAATATTTACCACATATAATCATTAAATTAAAGAAACAACACACGAACGGTTTTTTTCCTAATACGAGAAATACTGAGAGATTAAAATGAGAATTTTCTTTGCGCGATATAAATATGTTTCCGAAAGAATAAAAATCTTTGCAATATAAAACGTGAAAAATCTTAAATTATTTGAATATGTATTGTATATGAATATAAAAACTTAAATACAAAAAGCACAATTTTTCCACAACCTTGGGTACGTTCTTGGGGATGATGATGTTACCTAGGAGTGAACGGTGCAAACGAATAATTCCATTATGCAAGCTCTCAAGGAGATATATCGATAAACTATAATTCATTTGGATTCAATTTTTGGCACAAAGAACGTAAAACTAACTTAGGAATTTATTTTGTTTCGGTCAGCTTTGGCGCAGAGGAAATAATTGCGGTGGCTGACTTCTCTCAAGACATTATGCGTTTACAAAGCTTCAACTTACTTAAAAATAGCTTAGAGTAAAAGTGATTACATAATATTGATTTGTGTTGCAAATCCATATGTCACATGTTTAGTATAGGTTTGCTCATAACGCATCGGGCATGAACGCGTTTCTCAAATTCTTTGGTGTTATGTATCCCTCGTTGGTGCCGTTTTCAAGACAGTGCTGCGAGCAAGATGAGTGAACACGCTCATCGCAGTCAGGTGTGGTGACATTGAGTGATTTCGGTGGAATCGGTGGCGGTAATGGAAGATCCAATTCAAAAGAATTTGCAGAATGTTCATGATTTATGTTCATTCCACCATCGGCGTCTTGATGGTCAGTGCCCTCTAGTAAATTGAAATTGTTCAATTGATTGAGATCGTTGGAGCTGGTCGATATACCTGAATCACGAAAGTCGTTTGGAGGATAACAGATATTCATTTGGCCATCGGCGTTCATATGTTGGTTGAAGTCTGCTTCTGGCTCATCAAAGCTTATATCAACTACCGAGTATTTTTGACACTGACGTCGGGAGGTCGAATTCGTATTATAGGATTGATCAGCGAAATCGTTGAATTGAAGTGGAGTATTAGACGCTCTTTTGTCGGGGGTAATGCCACGGGGTGGAAGCGGTGGAGCATTGGGAGAAGAGCCGCCACGATCACGTGGCAGTGTTTTGGGTGGTACTTCTGGACTGTCGATATTGCCAACAAATCCCGTTGATTTTGGTCTATTCGGTACTGGCGGCGCTTGAGCCTTTGAATCTGATCGAGATATTTCCGAAATATTTAGGTTCTCTTTGCTCAAAGTTTGATAAGAATTAACAATCTGTCCAAGGGAAAGGTTCTCCACTGGCCTCAGCGTGTCGCCGGGTCTAGTGTAGATTTCATCATGCTCGTAGATACCATAGGAGTTCCCACCTAAGCTGAGTGTTCGCTTTTGAGTATCTGTAGGTAGAGGAGGCAGTGGAGTGTTCACAATGCTCTCTGAATGTTGCCGTTTCAAACGACCCATTCCCGATAGGCTCTGCTTGAGCTGAGAAAATCGTTCCAATAAGCGATTGTGTAATGGCTGAACGCCAGGTGGTGCAAGTTGGCCATGCAACTCTAGTGCCGTTTCCAAGACTTGAATTTGCTCCAGAATAAGGCTTTTTAATTTTTGAACATTTGCCTGCTGTCCATGACCCTGCGATGATTTAAGGAAGTTTTCGCTAAAGAAAGCCTCCTGGTATTTGCTTATTCCACCCATGACATTGGCGTCGATAATACCTTGCAGCCGCATAGAAAACGGATTGATGTTTCGTTTTGGGTCGCTTCTATATTGCACGATTAAATCCCAAAGTTCCTTTCCGACGTTGTTCATCGTTTCGCATGCAAACTCGACAGGAGTTATTTCCTGAACTGATTTCGCCGTGACTTCAAACCAACGTAAGATTCCAGGTAATGGGCTCCCTATATCAAGTGTTGTCCTTTCTATCCACAAACTTTTGAATTCATTATCTTTGTCAATGGGGCCTTTGTAAATGGGTCTGTCGTATATAAAACGTGTCACATCATTGACCTATAAATAAACAAGTAGATAATGGATCATGGTGATGTTGGGATTGTAAATGCTTTATTTAATTTTGTTTTAAGTATATAACTGTTTAAATTTGAGCAATTGACCCTCATATAGATAGAGGATAGCGCAATTCACTTTCTAATTAAAAAAAAAAGTCAACTCTTTTGTTCTTCTTTTGGTACTTATAAAATGAACCTAAAGATTATCTCTTCCGAGCTTAAGGCTGCAGCCACACAGTGAGCGATTTAGCAACAAAAAAAAAATCAAACGTATGAAATCGTATGGCGGTGGCGACGTAAGCTCTGAGCAATTATTAGCAGTTAGTTAAGGTCAGAGCGACTTCGCTCTGTCGCTCACTGCGTGGCTGCAGCCTAAGCATCAAACTCTCTAAAGTGAAAATAATGAGGACAATGTTGCATCATCGGTGTATCTAGCAGGTCGTTGCCAAGAGTTCTAAAAAAAGTATTGCCTGTTTACATAAGAAATCACCAAGGCCAAGAACTGCTGCCACTGCTTTGGCAACAAGAGCGCTACTATGGAGCATTTTCGGCCATGATATTTTCTTTCTGTGTGACGTAACCTAAATACCACTTGTCTCAAGAATATAAAAAAAAATCCTTTTAAGAGTGCTAGTAGCCTTTACTTACCATTTCCTGTCACATCTAATAAAAAAGCCCCTTTTTTCTCACGGCCTCCGTACGAAGATCTAGGCCCAATGGGTCAAAAAATGATGCACTGGTGCGTATATTGGATGACATACTACAGGAATTTGACAAGCGATTGATAACTTACATTATTTTTTGTTGTTTTCGACTTTTCAGAGGCATTTGATGAGGCCCATCAATAGGTCTGTTCCTTTACCTTTGTAGTAAGAATGGAAAAGACTGTCAAAATGGCAGTGGTGGGGATAAATTCTCTCACAGAGGGATACACTTACGACAAAGTTAGGGAACGCTTTTCTAGTAATCTATGAAAAACGGCAGATATATAATTCATCATCAAGCCACCTCTATGCTGAGGATATCCTACCTTATGTTCAAAAACTGATAGTAAAATTAGTAATCTTTGTTTACACCTAAAAAAAACTAGTCACAAATTTATAAAGGGCCCTTAGACAAAATCAAACAAAATGTCAATTTTTCTACCTCTCACGAATACGAAGATAGTCGAACCGCTACACACGTCACGGCTTTGCCATTCATAGTACTCTACACTAGGTATTACAATTGTATCAAAACGATTATTGGAAGATGGGCGAAGACATTTATTTACTTGGATTCCACTCCACTATTTTAAGCAAAATTATATATTGTTAAAAAGCGAATAATTTGATTTGTTTGGTCAATAAAACTATCTACAGGAGATGTTTAACATATAAAAAACATATTAGGACAAACATGGTTACGTATTTACCCCTTTTCGATATCATTAAGATCGATTTCATGTGTAAATTTTTCTTAAATACCTGATAAAGGTTTGGTCAACCATTCTGCATTGACAATTTTTCATAAATATTCTAAGCAAATGTACACTTACTCCTAAAAAAAACACTATCCACACGTATATAAATAATTTCAAATTTAACGGATAAAATTCTATGAACGCTGACAGCAGCTTTGCCCGTAGCGGAAGTGGCATAAATGCAAGGTGCGAGTGTGTTGGTGAGCCAGCATAATAATATTATTTATCGTACTCCGTGAACTTTTCCTTTCTTCTTTAAATAACCACTTTAAGGAAGAAAATATTACTTTCGAAACGTTTTAGCTATGAAAACAGTGCACGTTTTAGAGAGACTATTTTATAGCAAAAATAATTTGTATGCCAACATATTAGTTATTACTTTTTAAATATCAAATCATAAAACATGGTAATTAAATTTATATCCACACATTTTAATTTGACTTTATTAACATTCAGAGGACATAGAACTTGTTAGGATCCAAGAATGACCAAGTCACCAAAAAATCGTAAAAAATTTAGAATAAGGTGAACCTAGATATATGTTCCCACGAATTCATCGTGGGATCAACAGATGACAGGATACGGCTCCAAATAACGAAAATCTTAGGAAAAAACTCTATTTGACGGGCCAACCCCAAACGGCTTTGATAACGTCATACTTAATCAATGCATGTGAAGTACAGTAAAATAATAGCTTACCTCATAAAACCTCGCAATTTTTTCTGGCACCGGAACCATTGCAGTCTTTAAAGCCTGTGCATCTCCCACTGGACGAATATTGCTTATTTGAATATACTGTTCGGGTGCTGACAAAATTGACGCATCCGGCGGACTGTTATTTGTTAGGATCTGAGCTTGAGGGAATTCAGTTTGCAGTCTTTGGGTGAATGCTCCTATTCGTTCATACTCCAGACCACGATAGACAAATTGTTTATTCTGTATAAACATTACATTAGAATTAAATTGGTAGTAATTGTGTTAACTTACTCTAACGAAAAGTGGAAATCCCATGCCGTAGAAACCAACTCGAAAATATTCAGGTTCCGGTCTAAGCTGGGTTAAGATATTCTGAAAGAATTTAGCTTCAAGATTTAGGATTTCACTGAGTTTATTGTAATCGAATCTTCGAGTTTCGTACAAATGAGCCAATTCCTTGCACAGAGGTATTCCTTTCTCCCAACATTTGCCTTTATCGAAATATTTCAAAATCTTAAAATGGAAAAAGTTATTTTTATTCATTTATACAGAAAACTTAGAAAACTTCTTACCTCATGATAAAGTTTTTCCTTTCGTTGCCATTCTGGTTGACCTGCATTATCATTGGGCGCGAATGATAGCGATTCTCTGTCCCAAGTTAGCATACTCGCGTAGAGTTTCAGAGTAAAACCGGCTTCCGTGTAGTTTTCCGCTTGCAGATGTAGATCATGCAGTTTATAAATATATCTAAAATAATAGTTATTCGTTAACTTGTTATATTAAAAAAAAAAAAATATTGCAATACCTCAGATACATCTCCTTGCGATTAATTTCGTTATTATAAAAGTTTAAAAGGTTAACAGTGCAAGACATGCGCTTGTCGCGATTCTCTTCTCCTTGCATTACACTGCGGTAATCCAAAAGACGCTCCAATAATCGAGTCACCGATGTGATGAACGCGATGCCAGAATCTTTCCAGTTTGGATTTTCAGATTGCACCTTCTCTAGTAAACTACAATGGTGAGATGTAAAGCGAGTTAAATGAAATTTGTTTATAATATGATCGTATGTATCGTAAAGGCGATGTGTGATAAAACTAAAAAGTGCTGCTACTAATGTAATAAAATCAACAGATACAGTGAAGAGTTTGAAGCAATAATGTGTTCAGTGGAATTGACAGTTTACACGTTCGTTTGTAATGTTACACATTAGATTTCTTCAAATAGTAATACAGTGATGACCGAATTTGCGGTCCCAGCTATATGAAAAACGACTAAACGAGTAATGCAAATGATATGTGGAAAAAACACCACCTAACTATTTGAAACATAGAAAAGTTTATGACGCAAAAAAATATAATTCCAAAAAATTTCACACAAGGTAGAACCGCCCTAAGCCTATCCGTTTATATTGGTAAAGCGCGAGAGCCAAAAAAGAAATATTTACCATAGGCGCATTTTTTGTTACGTAAACGTGGAAGTCAGCAGGAAATTATTTTCTTGTCATCGTTACTCGTTTAGATTGGTTGAGAGTAATAGTAGCCAAAGCGCACATTACAATAGAAATAATATTTTGTGTCATTACTCCGTGACCTTTTTCTTTCTTCTTTAAATAACCTAAATTTTCACAACCATTAATATGTGAGTTATTGTTTTTAGAACGAACAGACGAATGGCTCAATTCAGAAGCTTTCTCAGGGCAAAAATACTCTCGATTGTTTATCCTACGACCACAAGAGGTGGCGGAGTAAATTGTTTTTCTTTTTTTCGGGGGATACAACGTGGCGTTAAGCACATTTACCTCTAAGTCTTTGAGTTTAGGACAATGGGAAGAACAAATATTTAAAACTCGAATAACAACAAGCTTTTGCCCACCCGACCTTAAATCTGTTCGGATGAAAAATGGATGTTTGATAAATGTAATTTCAGGACATCTGCCCAGTCCACGGCAAAAGCCGGTTTAAGCTTCTAATGAACCGCTCGGTTCTTACATAAACACATGGAGTCTGTTATTGCCGCAGACAAATTTTGTATGGGTATCTTTTGTATAAATAGGCGAAGTGAAATAGTTAAGAACCACTTTAACTGCCTTAAACACAGCATATTAACGACAAGCTTAGTGCACAGCGACCGTTTTTCAAGGCCGAAAAAGTACGCTACTTGGCTCAGGAAGAACCAAACACAATATAAATATCCATCACTTCAGAGAAGGGGAATACTTAAAAATCATAATCGTACGGGTTAAAAGCGATAACTGTTTGGTTAGTAATCTACGAAGTCACTAAGATGGCTGGCAGATATTAAGAGGATTTTTTATTTGGTCGCTTGCTGAGTATACGAGTTGTATACGAGTCATGCTGAACTTTTACACAAAATTAAAATTAATAAAAGTAAAGCAAAATAAAGGTGTACTATATTTAAATAATTCTGCGAAAATTAATTGAAATAGTGAAAGACAAAGAACAGAAAAACAAACATGCACAAACAAAAGGCAGAAAAAGTTAGATATTGACTTACACCAAGCTCAGATGTTCCCTTTTAATGTATGAAACATTGTAAAGCGTGAATATGAGTAAATTTTACACGTGGACATGTTATGATGGCGTAGAATTTATATACAATTATTCGATAGAATGTACAACACTTGTTCTTAAAAAAATATACTTACATCGTACTAAACAGCTCTCTGTACTCATCATCTCCTTTGTTTTCACTTATTAGCAAGTCAAGCTTATCGATGAGTTCGCTTTCAACCAGCCTAAAGGAGCCCCGCGCACTCTGTGAGATTATAAAATAATAATTAGCCATTCGCTTTAGAGCGATTATACCAAACTATTACCTGTTCACACTGCATCATATCATAGAATACCGACAGAGTAGCTTTCCGCAGGGCCGGTTCTGGTACCAGGGTGACTTCGAGGAATGGCCCCACCATCGAAGGAATAAAGTGCAACTTCTGCTCACCCAGCTGCGACCACATGCTGAGGATTTGAAATCCCATTAGAACTCTCATGTCACCATGGGAATGGAGAATTTTTCTCCTCTTCGGCTCCCGGTACTGTTCCAGTTGTAATGAAGGCTGTGTGAGAAATGCCACTGCCAAGCTAAAGTAAGACCACCACAACTGAGAGTCAAATGAATTCGGTCCAAGAAAACGATACACTAATGGTTTGGCGAATTCTTCGAGGGCCTTTCGGAGGACGTCATTTGCTGCCAATTTCATTACCAGCCAATCGGAGGGAAAGACATGCCAGTCTTGAGTCAACAGTTCTTCAAATACGAGAAGACTTTTGTTGAGGAATTCTTTTAAGTCTCTGGGGTCTTTGTTTGCGCTCAGCTCATCCCAGTAGCGCTTATAGTGCGTTTCGTCTAGAAGTTGGAGAAGACCCAGGAGACATGCCACCAACTGTGGAAGCACTGAGTTCGATCCGTCCATCATAATAATGATTGTCTTCATTAGGATGCCCAATATGTTCTTGCACAACGAGTCGAGATCGTGTTGCAATGTGTTGGTTACTTTTTCTATTTGTTCGCGTTGAAGGTCGTAAAGGTGGGTTAAAATTTCCGATATAATTTCAGAACAAAGCTTAAGTTCGTCGCGTCGACCAAGGTGCATCCGGAGGTGCTTACATGCTACTGACAACACAACAGTTCGTGAATCTATAAGAGAAAAAAGTTCTACAACAATTCGAAAGACGACACAAAAGTCATACCATCTTCGTGAAATAACTCTCCGGAGACCAGATTCTTGACTGCATGCAATTTTGCCTGAATCAGCCTAATAGGAGCATCTCTTGGAATAGCATCTAGCATATTACGTGCGAGCATGCCAAGTTCCGGAGCCGGGAGAGTATCCTTTAGTTGCTCCAAAACCACACCAGTTGAATGAAGTAGCGCTTCTTGAGTTGGAATGATTACGTCATATGATGGAACGGCTAACATGCCATTCAGAGCTGTAAACAAGGAATGTAGGTCTCTTCGAAACGAGTCCTCATATTGTCCACCGGTTGCACGGGCAAACAGCTTCCTAGATTGTATGAGCAGCTTAAAAATATACTCTAGGGACCCAAAACATTTCTGGAATGGATCAGGATGCTCCGCTTTTGTCATAAATACCGCCATATGCTCAACCGAAGTAATTAAACCCTTGTACACTAGAGCCGCAGCAAAGTGGTCCTCTATATAGGCATTCATGACGGGCTTAAAATGCTGGAACTTGTTGCTCTGCAGGAGACTAAATATACTGACAAGCACGTGAAACACTAAACCCGAATGTTGAGTGCTATTTCCTTCCTCGTTGGAAAACATCGCGAAAAGAGCATCAAGAACATCTTGAAGGAACTTAACTAACTCCTCGTCGTTCAGACGCAGCACACCAGTCAGGGAATCCTGAATAGTTTCTGGATGAGCACGCCACTGAAGCAACGACAATAAGTCACTGTTTTGAGTAAGCTTAGTGGAACATAGAAGGGAGTTACACACAAACACCTCTTTGGAACTACGGTGGAACAGAGAACTGGATTCGTGTTCTGCTTGGGGGTCTTTCGGTTTGCATGGCAGCTTTAAATAGTTTGAAGTTGCCAGCTTTCCCGCATCCTCACACTTATATACATACAGCTCATGCTGACCGTCGGTTAGAGTCGCCCCACCTGGATCCATCAAACGGGCAAAACTAAAACCAAACATCTTTGGCTCTGACTTTTCACGCGTTGAGCAGTGCCGGAATTCAAAGCGTACATGAGCGGTAGAGAATTTATCAATGGGAACACTCAACCTGATCATTTCATTCCAACATGGCGAGTTTTGGTGGTAGAGAATCATCGATTTGTAGGATTTCTGCGACTCCATGCCAGAAGCACCCCACAACGAGTCCGATAGAATATTTCCATCCACATCTAATATCAGCACTGTAACCATAATATTTTTAGCAGTGTTTTTACCGCCACGTTCGAATTCGCCTCGTTCAAGAGTAATAAACATGTCGTTGCGTACGTCACCTGGCATGATGACATCTGGAAAGCCCATCTTTCTAGTAATGGTGGTTCCCTGAAAAAGTAGAGGTTGCTCTTGTCGAGCTTGTCCCAAGCCGCCATGCAGCAACTTCAAAGAGACAGCAATTCCATGTGTGCCTTGATTTCCGGTGGTAACTGGGCCAAATTTTCCGCTAGATTTTTTAATAATCAATTCATGTAGCTGATGAAAGTCTTTTTCTTCACATTGATATATCTGTAAGGAAAGATGGAGTTTAACAAAATCGATTAATTCAAAGACTCGTCTATAGCATACCTTAAAGTTGTATTCTTTCTCTTCAGATTCGACTGTGTTATCGAATTGGCAAATGTCTCCTAAGCATAGGACACCAACGCCAAAGGGTCGACGAAATGTCGGACTGTAGGTGGCGGTGTTACTCTTCTCGATTTTCTTCAACGATTCGGAATGAATGATTTTCCCTACTCGCATCACAACCGCTACAAGGTACAGCTCCTCACCCAGATCAGCAGCACCTTCAGTGTTAAACAAAAATTCATGAAAACAGCTTAATGCTAAGGCTTAACGTCATACCTAGATCGGTGAACACAGTGCAATTACTGTGAAGTTTCTCCATATAATTTGAAAAGCCGTCTTTTGAGATTTTCACTAAAAATCTCTCTGATAGCGCTGTCATCTTGGAGGGGCTTCCATCGAAGAGGTAAAAGTAAACTTCAGCGTCATCACCACCTATGCGATGACCAAAATCTCGCATGCAAAAATACAAATGATGGGTTAGAATTTTCCGAGTAGTTTTTCTTCGTAACGTTCCGCGACTCTGTGGACATTTAAAGAGAAATGTTTTAGGTTGCGCTTAAACGTAATATTCCTCCTGATCTTACAGATGAATCTTTGGCATTATCCGCACTAGTCACATGCACCTGATACAAACGGACTATTCCCATATTATTTGGGTCCACTGCCAATGGCCCAACACGGGGCACGAGATCTAGTCCAAGCTTTCTGTAACGAAAACAACAACAAATATTTAAATCGGATCTTGGGTAGTACCGACAGAAACTACTTTATGTCTAATTCCAGGGTAAGACTTGAAATTATATGTTGGAACGTTCGAAATATTGAATGCATCAAGAGGGCGGGTTTTTAGTCCCAATTCTTTTTCTAAGTCTATGCTCTTCCCTTACTGCCCTATTTTGCTCGCCACCGTTTTCATATCTGCATTTCCTACAACCTTATTCCGGTAAACACATACTTGCTTAATTAAATTTGACTACCTCTGTGAAGACGTCCCAATAATACTGGGACCCGTAGTATAGAGCTGGTTTGCGTACTCTTTGGAAAGTGACACACGCTACAGCACTGCCTCTTTTTGCTCTTTTCCAGCTTTCAATTATACAAAAGTATTTTCCATAAATAGTTGAAGGACTCATTTATCATTCCCATCCACACAGGGGTGCAAGGGCTATCTAATTATAGACCCATTGCTAAACTCTCTTGTATACCAAAACTCTTTGAGACCATCGTTTACAAAACAAAGTTCTTTAATTGCAACTCAATTCTCGACTCTAAGCAACATGGGTTTTTTACGGGTATATCTACAACCACAAACCTTACGGATTTTTTAACACATTATGAGCCTTGGAAAATGGAAACGAAGTAAATGTTGTTGCTACCGAATTCAGCAAATCGTTCGACAAGACCTCGGACAAAGTCATTCAAACTAAAAGCGATCGGTTTCCACCGTGGTTTAGTTTATGAATTAAGTCTTATTTAGAAGATCGCTAGTATAGTATCCTTTTTAGATTTTCCATTTCTAAGCCAGTCATAGCATCCTTTGATGTACCACAGGGTAGTCGTCTCGGACCTTTGATCTTCAATTTGACAATAAACGGTGTAGTACGTGTTATTTTAGTTTCGGACCTGGAGATTTACGCAGATGATATGGGATTCTCTAAACAGACATCTTACACTGCTGACTCTCACTCACTACAAACTGAGCTTAACCACTTCTACACCTGGTGTCAACAGAATCGTTTAGAGCTTAACATGAAAAAATGTTAAGCTATTTCTTTCTCTCGCATACGTTATCCTCTGCCTTAAGGACCTTATTTCATTATTTCATAAACAACGAGTCTGTCTCTACTGTTTCATCAAATCGTGATCTGGGCATTATCTGCGACGCTCAACTTAACTTTCTACCTCACATCAACAATATTATTAGCAGAGCTAACTCTGCACTCGGCTTTGTTAAACTTTAGACAAAAAAGTTCCCTCACCTATACGTCACTTAATCCATTTAAGAAGTTTGTAAGACCACATCTCGAATATTCCAGCCAGGTCTGGTCACCTTACGATTAGGTACATATTCTGAGAATCGATGCTGTGCAGCGTAGATTCATTCGTTTTGCCTCACGTGGGCTTGATTGGGATGACCCTCACAATTTGACTCCGTACGAGAATCGCTTAAAGCTGCTCAATTTACAAGCTCTTAGGACTCGTCGTGATATCGCATCGCTGATATAATTTTATCTAGAAACATAGATTGTCCACATCTGCTGCAACAGATCTCTTTGAACACTAATCCTCGTCGTTTTCCTTTTTTCGCCTTCCCCATCACCGTACTGAGTTGCACCAAAGAAACTCTTTAAAACGCGCTTCAGAAATGACCTTAACCTTGAATATCCCATTTCCTTCTTACTAAAGAATAGTTATATTTAAAAATCATTTGCGCTTTTATGTTATGCGATTTAACCATCATCTATTACCAGGAGTTCTTGTGCCCAGTGCACAGCAATGCAGTGAAATTAATTAAATGGATTGAAATTCAGCTGGTGATACATACGAACAAAAGAAAAACTGGGGCCCTACTCTGTATCTCGTTCCGAAAGTAAATTTTTTCCAAAACGAAACTTTTCAACTCTGTATTTCGAAAGTGGAATGAAATGTACTTATGTCGCATTTAGAATTCCGAAATTATAACAGAGTACCTACTTAAAAGCGAAAGGGGAAAGCTATTTCGAATGGGACGAAAAAGAGAGTTGTAATCTTAACAGCAACCGATGCAAATTAAATTCTGCACGTCTGTTTCACTTGCAGTAATGCTGGCTTTGACGCATCCAGAATTGCACTTAAATATTAAACATAATTTTTAGAAAGTAGATTTGATTCGGGTAGCAGCCAAACGAATTTGTGAAATATTCTATTGTATTTATAAAAAAACGTTTAATTTTAGCTGTTTAACATAATTAATCCGTAACAATCGAAGAAAATGACCAACCCCCAAAACCAATTCTACCACCACAATTTGGCTATTGTCCTATGTCATTTTCCATTGGGACAGAAAAATTCTAAGGAGAATCGTGTCTTGTCTGCTCCGAGCGAAATGTTAACTGTGATAGGCTAAGCTCCCTGAGGGCTCCCTATTCAGCACGTCAGCGTGCTTGTTTCCAATCGTTGCAATCGTATTATAGATAGAGTTCTTGACCAATTTGATATTTTTATTTTATTTGTGGAAATGGTTTGTCCGTCCGCCTTTTTGTTCATAGGCGCAATATTCGAGCAAATTAAATTGACACAATTCCGTGAATTGTCTGCCAGCTGATAGCTGAAAATCCCCGTACTTGATTAGATTTTGCCGGCCTTGATTTTTGACCCTTCGTATACGTCAACTGTAAAGACTGGTCAAGTAATCAATACAATCACAGTAAAATGGCGTTAGCAAGTTTATTAAAGTAGTATTTCGAAAGTACCCACTTTCTTCAATAACAGGTTCGATTCACTACCAATTAATATAAATGGTGAAGTTAAACGTACGATTATTCAACTTTAATTTAACAATTGTAACATGCAAATTTATCAATAGTCATATTATTACCAACATATTCTGTAAAAAATAAATCGCTTCAGCAACATTTCTTCAAGCTGGAATTTAAAAATGAAACTGACAACCTCGCTTTCAAATGCCTCCCAGTGTTGAATGTCTATAGCTACAAAAAAGAGCAACAACGCTGCCACAGGTAGACTTTTATTGAATCATCTCAAACTCGACGAAAACTTGTTTTCTACCTGTCTTACGCGAATGCAATATTTCTCGTGATGTTATCTTGAGTGAAACCATACAGTCAAAGAAGTTTTGTATGTACAATGTACATACCTTGGCATATCTCTGTGTTAGATATGTATGTTCAAACGAGCATGGAACAACTAACTCATGTGCATGTATCAGAATGTTCAATAAAAAAAAATTGCAGAAAGAATCCATTTAGAGAATTTTTATTTGATCAATGCATTTAAATGAGTAGATGTTGAGTATAAATATCCTTCATCTTGGATTAATGTTTATCGCTGCAAGGTATTTCTTTTGTATTCCAAGCCAGATCTCCGCGATGTAGACCGATCAGTTAGTAAGTAGGTACAATGATCTTCAGCAATGTTAGGCCACAGACCAACACCCAGTAGTTCGCTTTGATTGAGGGGAAATCGAATTGACATTGACATCGATTTAATATATCCTTAACTTTATCTAAATGAATATTAAATAATTTCTCAAGTAATTTTGGTGCCATGTTTAGTTTTATTATTTGCACTTGGACTACCAACACCCATTTAAATACTTATCTCATTTCCACAAGGTTTTTATTGCCTGTTTCTTTTTATTTCATTTGAAATGTTGACAATCTCAGCACTAAATACATACGAAATTCTGGGAGAAAAGAAGTAAGTACTTTAAAAAAGAATGCAAGGATATATGCGTGTTCTCTTTAAAGATACATTTTCGTATTTGACAAATAAATGTTACAATTTCTCAGTAGGTATAGTGTTTTAAGATGAATAACCTGACGTCCATTGGTAGGGTTACCAATATGTAAAGTAAATATTTCTTGTTAAATTTGGTGTGAAGTATTCCGATACAGTACACAATTTGGTAACGTGGCGGGAAGCAGGAATGAAGTACACTGTAAAAGATATGTAATTAATAATAAGCGAAGACGACTTGATAACAAATTCTTTTGATTTAAAAATGTTTTATGTAAAGGGTGGGCCATCTAGTGGTTTCCTTTTAAATCATAGGTTATTATTTCCCGCTCGAAATCTTGACAGAAAGTCGCCTTTTGCTGGAACAACGTTGGGAAATATTAAAAACTTTTTTCCAAAGTGAGTGCTGTGTAGCCCAAGCAGCGCGTTTTTTGGCCGAAATAAAGCAGGCAGGGTGACCTGCTGTACGCAAGTTTGTGCAAAAGTTCGTGAGACTGGTATGCTAGTGAACAACACTCATGGTCCTCGACGTCGTAAGGTGCGCACAGACGAGAATGTGGCTGCTGTAGCCGAGAGTGTGAGACTTAATTCACAAACATCAACTCGCCATCGATCTCAACAGCTCAACATTTCACGCAATAGCCTGAGGAGAATTCACACACAGAGATCTCGGATTATATTCTTGGAGTGACAGAATACAGCCAATTGAACGACTTTGTGTTCCATAATTAATCGGAATGTTTGCTCTTACTAATAAAGCCATAATACATGGAAAAAATTAAATTTTGTAAATTTTATTGCATTTTTAAAAAGAAACTTGTATTTGGCCCACCCTGTATTCCATTCAGTTAAGTGATCAACCAACGATATAAATAAACTATTATGGACATATTTAGTTCGTACTCATAAGGAGTATGAAAGTTCGGAAAACATTTAGAGTAGAAGGGCGTGGAGCAATATCCCAACCGTTTATTTAGTGTCTTGAAGTGATTATAGACGCTCGTCCCTTTCAAACAACATTGAGTATATACATTTAAAAAATCATAAAGACTAATCAAGGCTGATAACATTAGACGTCTTTTGTGGGTTTTTTTTTTTTAAAGTCAGCAGTTTATGTCAACAAGCCTCAGACTCTTAAAGCCCCAAAGAGAGTATACGTCAAGTATGCGAGTATCGCCGGAGGGTCTAGCAAGAGTAATGGAAAATGCCATAAATCGGTCCCAAATGGTCATCAATTTTGGCGGCGGCCACTAAGCCGACATCGTTTTCTCGACTTGCATATGATTTTTGCATTTATAATATTTTCGTCGCCGTTAATCCATAAAATATGCTGTTAGTACCTACTCACTTTATTAATTTTATGAAATTTTCATTTACAGTTCATTGCTCTGGTTACCCTATTCGAAACCTACCCAGGCTAGCCATTCAGGCACGTCTGCATGCTCACAGTATCATATTTTCGAACATCAAACAAAGGGAATACATAAGTAGCTACAGGCTGTATATACAACCATATTCGTCGAAGAATTCGTAATGCACTTTTTTTCTGTGTTTGCCAAACTGCATAACATGAAACCACACATAGTAATGAATACATGAGCAGCAGCAACAGCAAAAGCATTGCATGTAGCAGCAGTGAAAGAATATACAAGCGATTCACAAATTTTTCGATTTCTTTATACCCCATGTTCGTCTACTCCAAATACATAGTCTAAACACGCTGTAGATCCATCTCAACCCTCACTTATTCAACTAGCAGTGTGAGTATCGATAGCAACGAGCGAGAGTAGCATAAACCGCAGACTCAACTGAACAACAGTGGCCAGCGACAGCAGCATAGCGAGATCATCTGTACACAGCCTTCGGAATTGTTTCAGCCGGCGCAGTGTAATATTTGCGGGTTCTAAAATCACTCAGCCGGGATACATCTACCAGTTAAGTTTTAGTCGCCATCACGGCTGAATCGTTTCTCTCGACTAAGCCGGATACTAAAAATAGAAATCTTATGTAAGACTCATAAATTAAGAATTCTAAGTAAAACCCTTTAAAGGTGAACTTATAAAAACAAAACACACATATATTTGAAATTGTATAATAATGTGCCTGGAATTTGAACAAAGTTTTTTCTAGTGAATTTTACATTATACTCAAGTCAAAAAGAAAAAAAAACATCAACAAGCGCATACCAACTCTGAAACCAGTTTTGGTTTTTGAATTATCAACCACCAATCTCAAAACTGGGTACGTGGTACAACTCAAGAGTTGCTGCTGTGATTTTTGATATAGATACATTTTAGTGTTTGATACAAAAATTCTATTTTGTGAATAAAAAAAGAGATCCACCAAACTGTCTAAATAATGTGCAACTCTGGTTAAAACTATTATCAAAATTACATGTAAAGCTATAGATGTTTATATTTCTCGTTTCTGTTTGTAATAAGAAGTGTAATGCCGGAGAACAAGATTATGCGCTATTTACAAATGGCATAGTGTCGGTGAATCATATACATTACCCCTTGTATATACGACGAAGTGTTATACCACGGTGCTATAATTGAGTCGCGCTTAGGTTCAATTTCAATTTGAGAGATAACTACGAGTTTAAAAAAAAAATTAAAAAAAGTGTGCCTTTCTGTAACGAGACTACAGAAACTAAACAGAAAAGAAGTTTTCCATTAATTGCGGGTGTTTATAAACTGGTCATTCCTTGACTTTGTTGCATAAATTATTAACAACCAACATTTTGAGATCTACCTACACATATGGTTACTTAACAAAGAAAATTGCTTTGCAAGATTTATCATTCATTTCGTTGAACCTTAAAGGGGTCGAGTATCTGCTTAGTAAAACAAAAGTGGTTTTGTTATTCTTGCCTTTGCGGTTTTTCGTAAACATTACTAATTTTCTTGTGAAATATGCACAAGTCACAGGAATTTACATGAACCTATTCTTTTTCTTTTTGTTTTTACAGAGAAAATTTCGACTATCAGGATCAAAATATAAAATCATAACAATATGGCGGTGTTTGGAATGGTGTCTGCCGTTTCCGGCTTTGTCAAAATAAGACACCTTTTAGATAGAGCAATCATAGATAATATGGTATTTCGTTGCCATTATAGAATTACAACAGCAATATTATTTGTGTGCTGCATCATTGTAACGGCGAATAATTTAATCGGTAAGTTTTAGTATGCTACATTGCTTTATATTTGTATAAGCATAAGTGGGTGATGGTTCTCTGTTAGTATTTAATTCACACTATTTAACACTCGGCATGACGTAATTAGTTCACGGACAACAAGTCCAGTTTTGCGTTTAAAATAAAATTATATTACTACAATAATAATAGGTGATAATAAAAATATAATGATGAAAAGGGAGGTGTTAAACTAAGAATTCGCTTGATTAAACACGTTTATTGCTTTTCGGAATGTGAATCTGATCTGCACACCGTTGCGGTGATTCATGTCGTCAGACTTTTTTTTTGCTGTTTTTTTTTTTGAAGTGGTTATCGTATCTAAGAATAAGTAGGTGGAATCTTTTTCAAGGTTTAATCCTTATTGAAAGAACGAGCAAATGTAGAAAAAAATACAGCCTTTTTAAATTTATATCGACGATTTAGACGACAATAAACTTGCTGGCTATCGTCAGGAAGTTTAGATATGCAGCACACTCAATAACGACTTTTAAATAACGTAACTTAGTAGTTCGAAAATGATCAAATAGAAATCGTGTCAGTAACATGCATTTTGTTACGACATTTTATGGCTACATAATTCTTTAGCAACATAAAAGAGGTGGGCCATGTGTTAACGTATCGACCAAATGAAGATCTTTAAATTTTATAGGGGGTGGAATGCTTCATGGAACATTAATAGGTTTTTCCATCTGGCAAATGTTTGTTTTTCTCAGAATCGCAAGGTACATGCTCACATGCTCAGGTTCTTATAATGTATTGTGGCGGCTTTCCCCCTAACCCTGTGTCAAACTTAATGATTCTTTACATTACACGAATGTTTAAATTTTCAACAGAGAACAGATTTTCAACAGCATAGGTGACTAAAATGTCCTTACCAAAACAACAATACATTTCTTTTGTCTAACACGAGTGGAATGCAGGAAATGTAGTAAGGGTCAAATGTCAAAGTTACTGCTTTCTTAGTTGTTATTTCAATGTAATGAAATTCTAGCACAGTTTTTTTCTTCCTGAGTTTGGACTGTGTTTAAAGTTTGAAAAACTATAGTTGAATAAAAAATATTTGTTTCTATTTAGGTCATTGTCGCCATTAGTTGTTAAACCTCAATTATTCCCTGCCTCAAATGTTAAATCCTTCTAGGACGTATGTTGCGAAATATATTCAGTATAAACAGAAAGCTAGCATGAACACAATTCGTAATAGCTTCAATACCTCCATGAATCATAAAACTGAAAATAGGTAATTTAAGACTTGTACACTATCAGACATAGTTGAGCATTCGGGTGGTGGCTCAACCACAATTCACGAGCTGAACTAGTTCAATATACACAAACCGATCAACTGCCGTATCATCGACTGAAGTTTTTCTTTATCAAAGTCAACTGTGAAATGAGCGTATAAGTAGCGGAGGTTATTTTTTTAAGCTAAACGTTTAAATGCCAAAATTGCAGACTGGCAAATTGTAACAACTCAATATTATAAACTTTGAGGTACTTTGCGATGGGCTAGTTTTTTAAATAAATTATGTATGTATACCTATTTCAAATACTTTACTTCCATTAAAGTGATTCCTTCACTTGAATTGATTTCTTATAACAACTTTTCGGAGATATTTTTGTTTATAGTTTCCCAATCAACCTTTCGCATTTCACATGTCTATCGATGCATGTCGGATAAAATTACTCGAGATCTTTAGAACGTTTATGGAAAATAGAGTTATTTCATAGGAAATGTAACAATTGCAACAAATGTCGAACCTAGTTCACTTATGCGTTCTGGACATTTGAAATAACATTTTTTAGTTAAATTTATGAAACTATAAATTGTTTCTCAACTTAAAACTGGTGATGATGACAGCTCGATGTTGCTAGCTAGGTTAAGCTAATTAGTTGCAGCTTTTTATTCACTGAAATTTCAGGTTGCTTTTGAGATTAGTTAAAGTTGGGATTTTTCCCCCGCATTTTCGTATTCATTCAAGAAGAATGCTCATTTATTGAAGCCAAAAATCAAGCCCTAATGCAATTTAAAGCTGTATTTGATTCAAAACCAACCAGTCTTTTCCGACAGTTTGCAATGATTTGAGCTGAAAACTATGTTTTTATGTGCTTTGTTTATTAAACAGGCCTAGTGTTAATGGAGATTTCGCGAAGATCAAATTACAAATGATGGCAAGGAGGGTAGTTCCAGTTCCATATACCAAGGAATGATGACACAATACTCGTCTGTTCTGGTTTTCTTTCAGTAGTTGCGTCAACAAATATCAAATTTAGTTTATCCAGTCATTGTGTGATAAAAAATACTTCAAGCTAACTGCTGCATAATGAATCTTATAGCTTAACAGAAAATTATATTTATCCCAAGAATTTGTTTGTTTGCTTAAAATATTAACTTCTGTTGATAGAACAAAGTATTTTTGCAGCTGGAAACGTTTCCCCTGTGGTTTCGCAATAACAAGATACTTTATAGTGTAAACTGAACTAAACTTTTGTTTCCGCTGTCTATTTTTACACGCTGAGAGTTTGATTTCGGATCCATTATATTTACCACAAACTTTATTCGCATAGTAAAATACATATATTCGTAAGTTTAAAGAAACATATCTATTTCTTTTTGAATGTGCCAACTTGTATATTATGGAATATGAAACTAGATCAGTAAGTTAGTTTCAGTAAGACAATGTACACACAATCAATAAAAATGGCGCAAAGATATCGTTTACTGAATAGTTCGATTTTCCATATTCACAATGAAAATGCCGTATGTATTATTTACTAAATCATAATTATAAACAAAAACGAATTGTTTACTCAACTAAACTGTTTTGTGGGTGCGCATTTGTGGATCAGTTCTGACAAGAGGTCGCCCCTTATCGTTATTAATAGTTTGAAATCAAAGTTGAGTCATTTTAAACGCACTGAGTTCTTTGACTCAGCACGGTAACTCGAGCAGAGAACTTGTACCACATACATAAATATTTATGTATATATTTACTTTAGCACCATATTGTGCAACTTCTGTTTTTTGAGATATAGTTCGGTTAACCGGGTCAACAATTCTCTACCTCTTTCTTCTTAGCCTGGTGTTAACGTTATCGACTTTAAGGCGGTAAAACTTTCTTTAGAAGTCACGAGTGACCGTCACGTCATTTAACATCATCGCGTAGTTCAATCCACGGTTTCATTTGCCGGTCAGCAGTTGTAATTATATATGAACTCAGTATGTGTGTCGCTAATTATCACAATTTCCATTACGTTTTGTACTTCTCAATAGGTATATGTACAATTTGCTAGTTAAATTGAATACTAAAAATAGCAACACGTCTACGGATATGTAAGCTCTCGTAGCTAATTGTTTAATTTAACTGTTGTGAGCAGTAGATGGCGCCGGTCTCTATTATAACGAGTACAAATTAATTCAGACGAGCAGTGATTAGTTTATTTTCATAACAGGAATTTTTCTTCACCTGAGTTTTGAAGTTTCTTGTTCAAACCAATAATGATGCATTTGCACAATTTTTACAAATTAATCTGATTTTATAATAAATATTTTTATGTTACATACATTGTACATTTATGTACACATTTGGGAAAAAAAGAACAAATTCTATCAATACGTGTATCATTATACGCCATCGCCCGATGGCCGATACAAATTATAATGAATTTTTAGTGCATAACAACTTTTGTTGTTACTTGTGGATATTGTTAACTGTTTTTAATGCATGGCAAGAAAAATTCCACAAGAATAATTACCGCCGCAGACAGATTAAGGTTTTAGGTTTAGGTTTCTGTCAAATTAAAATAAAGGGTCAAACTGGTTTGTAAAATAACAAACTTTTATACAGTTTCTTTTTATTTACAATAAATGCGAGATAAGATTTGAGTAGTGCATCTTTAAAAGTAGTATTTATATATTTTTTTTCATAGCTTTGGAAGAATTTTTTTTATTGCATTTATTAACTTTTTTTATAACTTTTACAAATTTACCAGCACATTAACCAGTTACACGTTGTCTTGCTTACATTTTTTTCTTCACAATGTGGTAAATTCTGTTCGATTGCGAGCGATTTAATCCGATTGTGCTCGATTTGATTTACATCGAGTACGCGAATAAACCCACATTTTGGTCTCAATTAAATATGTGATTAGAATAATTTTCGCAAATTTAAACTTTACTTTGAGGCACATCTTCCTATTGGTCACCCAGAAAAGTGGTAAACAGAAAAATTTTCTAGGTACTTTTTATAAGTTTCGATATAAAAATGAAATAGCAGCACTATTTAAAGGCTTAAGAAAATTGAATACAGCATACGAAACATGAAACTTTTTACGGTTTTGTGTTTTTTGTATTAAACGCTAATTCACACTTTTCTGACTCTCTTTTGCCGAAATATTCGACGATCGTAAATAAGACTCCTGGATTTATTGGCGCATATCGCTTATACAACACTACGGTTGTTGAGCGGAATAAAAACTATGGCTTCAAGCAGGGAGATAATGCTCTGTTTATTGGTGACAATTCAACAAAAATAATTAAGGTCACCATCCGTACCGATTTATGCAACTTAAACTTACTTATTGACGCAAAACTTAAACTGAGTTCAATTATGTAGAAATACAAATAAACATAGTACCATTCAAAGGTGTTGAATATTAAAAGTGTAGTTGTACGTTACAAGTTCAAGCAGAGCTAGTATTTTTCTTTTTACATTAACTGATCCAAGCTTTGTGATTTGCAACATTACTTAAATTGGTTTGTTCATTACGGAATAAGAATTAAATGACTTTTGTATTGCAACCTTTCTAATATGCATATTCACTTCTTCCCTTTTCAGGTGATCCTATATCATGCATAAATGATGGCTCAATACCCATGCACGTGATTAATACATTTTGTTGGATAACATACACGTTTACTATACCCGGACAGCAGCATAGGCAAATTGGTACCGATGTTGCTTCTCATGGTCTTGGAAACGAGTTTGGAAATGAGAAAAGGTACCACAGCTACTACCAATGGGTACCGTTTGTCCTGTTCTTTCAGGTTTGAAATTTGCAATAAATAACATTAACCATTCAGAAAAACTAACTAGGATGACATATTATAGGGTCTCATGTTTTATGTTCCACATTGGATTTGGAAAAATCTCGAAGATGGTAAGATCCGTATGATCACCGAAGGACTACGTGGAATGGTCACCATACCCGATGATTATCGTAAGGGCAGACAGAATCGTATCGTGCAATATTTCATCGATAGTCTCAACAGCCATAATGGATACTCGTTCGCCTACTTCTTTTGCGAAACGCTGAATTTTGCAAATGTTATTTTGAATATATTCATGGTAGACAAATTCCTTGGAGGTGCGTTCATGACATACGGCACAGAAGTGATTAAATTTTCGAACATGAACCAAGAGAATCGATACGATCCAATGATCGAAATCTTTCCGAGGCTCACCAAATGTACATTCCACAAGTTTGGCCCTGGAGGTTCACCACAGAGACACGACACTCTCTGCGTATTGGCCTTAAATATTTTGAATGAGAAGATCTACATTTTCTTGTGGTAGGTTATAAAAAAAACACGCTTTCATAGTTGTTACTCACCAAATTCTTTCCTTCAATCAGGTTTTGGTTTATAATCCTATCTCTTATATCGGGAGCGGCTTTACTCTATTCCTTTGTCGTCATCATGATGCCAACAACTCGTGAAACTATTTTGAAGAGAAGATACCGTGAGGGATCAAGCAAGGATATTGAAGGATTGGTGCGCACAATTGATGTAAGCAGTCTGAAGATGTATTGTTACCTTGACTAAATTCAATTTTTTTTTCTTTGTGCAGATTGGTGATTTCCTAATTTTACACTTTTTGGGACAAAACTTGAATACGAAATGCTATACCGACTTGCTGCATGAGATATGCAATAAGATGGATTGCAACAGAACTCCTTCTGCTCCGTCTACCTTGGAAATGCATCCCATATATCCGCAGGTAGACAAATTTAGCAAAGAAACTGAAACTTAGATAATCAGCGTCAAAATTGTCATCAAATCTAAATTATCATAAATATATATATATTTTTTTTTAATGTAAAACAAGCATTCAACAAATAGAAGACTGTTTTGGATTACGAGTTTAAAAGACCGAAAGTAAAAAAGCGCCATTATATGAAAGTAAAGTTAGTTAGAAGAAGTTAAGTGTCAAATGCTGATCTAAGAATTAAGTTAGCCCTTTCCGCCGTTGCCGTCGTCAGTGCTTAACTGTGAGAAATAAATCGACCCAACAAACATAAAACGGTTAATCAAACTTATTTTAGAACATAAAAAACAAATAATTTTATATTTTACATTTTTATGCGAGTAGAGAAAGCGATTAAATAAAGTATATGATTTTTTTTTGTAAAGAAAACCCTTGTGATTGTAAGTAAAAAGGCTCATTTTAAATAAAATGTATTTTCATTAAGAAACATATATTTTTTTTATACAAAGAGCATATTATGCATTCTTTAGGGATGTACTGAGAGACAATTAACTATATTCTCAGTGAGATTCACATGTTGTTTCTCAACATTGAGGATTAGACACTTCTTGACATACGAGTAATGAGCTTAAACGTACTACGCGAATGGTTGCAAGAGAAAACGAAACAAAGCAAAAACGGTGATGGTAATTTTTTCAAATATTTAAGACCATATTTCACGAATGCCGCTCTATTGTTATGACCCATTAGTTTCAATTTGACTACAGTGCTACAATGCGACCGCTCCTAAAAGATGGTTATCAATTTATAGCAAAATCAAATATTGAGTTTTTGTTTTAACTTTTAATTAATAACGAATGCTTTGAAATTATAACTTCATTTTTATAGCCACTTATGGTTTGCCATTAATGGAAATATGACTATAAGAACCCAGCTAAAATTTTATCAGCATGGAATGTGTACACTTTTCTCGGTATTCGAATCCGTCACGTCATTGAACGGAAGGATCAGTCATAAAATATCTGACGCATATTCACTGCACAATATATATTTCGCACAGCCTTTTTTACTATTAAACAGTCATTGGCGGTTCAAATTTTCCACCTATGAATGTTCTGTATCCTTATTTATTCATTCATTCAACAAAGACAGTTTCCCTCTTTTTTGTAATATTTCCATTTACTAACGTGCTTTATCTCAATTTGTTAAAATTGCAAAGATCAACAGATTCAACGAAGACTAAAGTATAAATGAAACCTACTGTATCCATTACATCCAGCATAGATATAGAGATGTGTGGCTTTATTTTGTTTTATTGCATGCGTACAGACGATAGCCAAATAAACGTGTAGCCTATAAATATGCAAAGCATCTAAAGGATAAACATCTACTTTATCTGTCGAATTGATCCATTAATATGCAATGCTTTCTTTCTTTCGTTTTGCAAATAAATGTTATACCATGCATTAAAAAAGGAACGCATCACTATAAATCGCTCAACCCGGAAGGCACACCAGCAATTTATCCCAAGAACATGTCAAAAAGTATGACAAAGCCGTTCGTTCGACTTCGTTTAGGCCACTCGTTCCTAACCCATGGCCATTTATTCACCAAGTACAATCACAAAACACTTACCCTACGAATGCACCACAATTCAAACCAAACTAAGTAGTATATCTCCCAACTCCCAACTTCTTGCCCTCCCCTCCCAATCCAACATCAAAACAGTTTATTCCCTCCCACAGTCATTAGATTTAATAGATAAGTAGTAATTCGCTTAGATTTAGACCTAGCCGAAAGCCCTGGTAGCTAGCGCTATACGTGTTTTTTTTATTAACTCTTAATTTATTAATAGTTAATAGTTTAAATAAATAAATAAATATACCATGTTCCCACTATACTAGTGAAAGCACTTTATACATCACGATAGGCGATTCCACAGACTTTTAGATGTTTTAATTTGACACTTCCAATATTATACGTAAAAATGTGCAACACGAACATGACCAGCAACAAAAATTTAACGTATGAATCCGCAGAAAGCCTAGCACTACCTGCGACTGGATAATATTCACTACAAGCGACCAAGTGAAGAGAGATATAGTTATAGGTAATAAATAGACAAAGTAATGCGGACTAGAAATAATCCAAAAAAAGATCCGCTAACAATTTCTGATTCTGGAAATTATCGGCCGAGCCTGGGGTCTTAGTCCTAAGATAATCATGGCGATATGAAGATATGTATCAAAGGAGTGGTAATTAAGTCTGGTGAGAGTCGCATTCCAAGGCCACAAGCTTTAAAACTATGACAAATATTCAAAGAATGGTCTGTACAGGTATAACTGGGGTAATGCGAACCAACATCATGGCGGTGTTAGACTAGAGGCTATAGTTCATCGTACACTCCTAGATTTTTCCGCACGGAAACCTGTTTGCAAAGAGTTTCCTCAGCTAGGCTATAGCTGAAATCTCAACCTGACGGATAATGCCCAAATGTTGAACGCGCCTACCGCCTAGACTTTGTAGGACCTTGTTTTCCAAGTAGGGATGAATGGAAAGAAGACCAACTGATATCCATCGGATCAACTTTACTAATATGGACATATTATTGACGTGGGGGCTGGTGCATGATTTCATTTCGAATGTCTTAGCTGGCTTTCTTGTTCAATCAGAATTCCTACTCAACAGATGTTATTTTTTTACTTACAGCCAAGCGGCAGTAGGACAAACTCAGCCGTAGAAATAAAATGAAAGCTTGTAAATGGCTGACGCGGGGAAAGGTTAAACCACAATTAAAAATGAACTGTGATCTTCGATCGTCTTTGAAAGTGGGGGTGCAAGGTAATTGCCTATGCAGATGGTGCTGCTACCGCTTGCTTATGGATACACTTCTATACGCTTAAGGTTCTTTTACAGAATGTCCTCTCTAAGCTCTCGAAATGGACCAAGAATTGTGGAGCCGTCAATCCTCAAAAATACAATTCTAAAGCTAACTGCATCCTCCTGATGTTCAATACATACGGCTAAGCAAATATATAAGCCTCAAAGTAATCCTGAAGCGAGTTACGAAAGCTCAGTACTGCTGTGAAAAACCTCTTGGGAGCAACTGTACCCTGTTCTACCTATTCGTCATGGTGTGATCGTCTGTTAGATGAAATGAGTCTTGGCGGCTATGGAGATATTGGGTCGTATGCAGAATAATAAACACAAAGCCCAATCGTTATAGCTTAAGATCAGGTTTGTATGCAAACATAAATTACTATTAGCAATTAAACTGAACATTCTTAAGGCATATGAAAGAGATAAAATGACATTTGAGTTTTTGCGAATGCTTTTGCATACGACCCATTGTTATACATGCTACCGCAAGATATATATTGCAAACAAGTGGCAGAAAATGCGGCCATTCGCATGAAAGCAATCTTTTGTGGACCAATTGGCAAACCAGTCACATTACATCCCAAATGAAATTGATCAAAAATCTTAACCAAAACTGACTAGGAGATTGAGGCAGGGTCCCGCAGAGAACCCGATTGAATCTATACAGCGTCCTAAAACCAAAACAGATGCGGGGAGTTGTTTTCTCTTGCGATTTAATTGGTAAAATCTTCATTCGCCTTCCTAATCGTTCTTCCTTTGTAATTTCCTCTTTTCGTGGCTAAGGTACAATCCAATCCCTGCCAATCCTTATTTTGGAGCTAGTGCACTGCCGACGAACTCGCAAGGCATATTACACCTCTGTCAATTCGAAGTCAAAGGTAAATCTGTACTACACCTACTCTTGTGATAAACTCTACTGACAGTGTGTAGTCGAACTGTACCACGCGCTCTAGTTATCGCCCAAGCTTGCATTCGTGTGACGGAAAATTCCGGGCCCAGCTTTCGAGATGCCAATTTCCTTTGAAAACACACCAACTTACCGATTTCCCCAATCGATTTTGGACACAACAATCATTTGCAACTCCAGTGTTTGATCTTGGGTTAGAGTGGCTCCAAGTAGTTCTTTGCGGCTTTCCAGTATGGAAAGCATTACTTTTCGCAATGTATTGAATTTGTACGACGATTCCCTGTCCTGGAAATTAAAATAATAAAATGAGTTCATTTCCAACGAAAAAATTAACAAAATCTTACCACGTAAAGCTTTTTCCATATTTCTGACCATTCGCGTAGCACTTGCGTGCATTCGCTTACAACGGGATCGATTTTTGACAGATCCTTTATATGAATATAGGATTTAGGAAATAAGCCCACTGCTCTCGATTTTCGTGGACATGTTCCTCTATACCATTCGCCACATTCTTCTAGAATTTCCACAGAGTCGCCAACGTCCAGTGGTAGACCATACCGAACCTCGCCATGCCAATTGTGAATGGCTGCAAAGATATAATGATAGAAATATACATTTATAAAGGTCTTGTAAAAATACAGAATGTTTTTTGCGTTTGTACAGTCTTCTTGTAATATACAATCTACAAGCATACCGTCGATTTGACACTTTGTAGCGAGCTCTCTTTTCACAAGACTTAAGACGACTTTATAAATTCTGTTTTAAATATCTTGGCTCAGTTATAATATGTTTCAGCTGTTTACAGCCTGCTTGTAAATCGGGAGCTGCAATGTTTACGTGATTTGAGAGCTCGGGAATCGCGGTAAAATGTGCGACTGGTAGTGTAGTTGGGTCGTTAAAATGACAGAAAATCGGTGGAAAGCTGTCTTAATCGTATCAATTTTTTTCATTTGTTAACTGCTTTTAAATCGTATAGCTGATGCCTCTGATAGTAGGTACGCGACAAATTTAGATACTTGCTGAAATCTTGCTACCTTCAATTGCGTAATTGACTGTCTGGAAAAGATTTGAAGATCAGTGCCGCAGTGTTGATGTTCACATGCTCGATAATGTCACAGCCATCTTATTTTAGTGGCATCGGCATATATGTGAGTGATTGCTCTGATTTCTTAAAACATTCTACCTTCGAAGTTGACAATTATTGCAATTACACAACATCATCCTGCATAAACGCGCTAGTTTTGTCGAGTTTGTTAAAGCTACTTATAGACTTATGGACAGCCCTTCATCATAAAAGCTATTAGAGGCAAACTAAAAATCGACGGGTGTTGAATTGGAATCTCCTGGGCCTTTTCCAAGATCTGGGTATTGTGCAAACCATATAAGATGGCTTCATCGAAGAAAGTTGTATCAATATTTCGGAGGAAGAAAATGTATGCTTCTGTTGTTGGCACAGATGCTGAGATTCCAATTATTTATTGGGCATACTTTTATCGGATCAAATTTTACGGATGAGTTGGTGCATGTTTCTACCAAATAACCTGCTCTAGCTTTATTCAGCTCCTGCAATTTTGTTGATTTTGAATTTAGATATGAATTTTTCTAACTTGATTTGAGCCAATGACTTGATTATTCTCCGTTGCCTGACAGGCATTCGTTTACATCTAAATCTCAAGACTTGTTTTGCAGCACGTAGGCTATTCACGCTTACGAACGTCATTGTCCTTTTCGTTTGAATTGTTATTCGAAAGTGAAATTAGTCTTATCCAACACTGTTATTCGAAGAAGATGTTTTTATTGTTGTTAATAACAAGTCAATAATTTGTTTGCATTATTTCATTTCATTTATTTACTCAATCTACGATTAATAATCCACTGGGCGCCTAGTGAAAAAAACAGAAACAGGAACAAAAAGTAAATCCTGTTTCTGTTTGCGTTGTTCGTTCAGATTCTAGACTTGTTTCTGTACTGTTGCCGTACATGACACTAAAATTGCAATGCATTCTTGACAATAGGAGCGATTTTGCATAGATCTATCATTCAAATAGGGAAGTATGCAGCTTCAAGTTACAGAGGTAAACATGTAAAAACGTTACTGTTGATTCAAAATTCTTCATCGCCACAATGGGAACACTGCTTTTCTGAATAATAATATTAAAACTTAGCATTGTTGGCCTGTTTATGTAACGTAAATCCGTCATAACTTTAAACTTCCGTCAGCTTCTTATCAATTGTATTCGAGGTCGTAATGTCGGTGTTGATATAACTCAGTAAAAATGCAGTGCTGTATTTTCCATGTCTTGAAAACTGTCTTAACGATTTTATGAAATTTTGCATGCATAACGTATCTAGTCAGTGCTAAGGAACGAAAATTAGAAAGTGGTGCATCAGCTATAACCTATAAGTATTGCATTTAATAGCTAAACAGTTTTCAAGACAGATCACCCTGTTATCTAAAGTTTACACAGTTGAACTTGCACTGATCGTAAAGTTAAGCTTCACTTGTTCAATCAGGCTTAGTACGCGTTCATCGTAAGTTTATTATCAACATAGCCATCCACATCCAGGAGGTTGTTTTGCTGAACTTATCAAAGAATGAGTTAAAAGTTATTTCTATATCGTGAGGTATATTTGCCAACCCGCACTTAAGACTTTTATCGCTTACTGCAGAATCACAACATACGAGTGAAACCTCTGTAGAATTTTGATATAGCTTATGGCAAAACTCTGGCAAAATAAATACAGATTTCATTTATTAATATTAATATAAAGCACACTTGCAGAACCATGAATGTGTAGTTCCCCAAGTGTCACCTTTTAAAACACTGGACCTTACTAATTATAATTTTTAACCTTCGCAATATTTTGTAGGTCACAATGGGTATTTTTTTACGCAAAATTGCGCCATTGTGAGTTTTTAAAATATAGGCCGGTCACTAAATATTATTGTTACTATCGCTCACTCGTTTGAACAAAAAACCTGTAGCTATTTTCAAAACTATAAGCCTGAACTTTTCTGTGAAGAAAATCGTGCATTATTTAAAGTTTTGGTTAGAAAACTCTTTTATAATTCTATCATTTACAATTAACACAATAATTAGATACTTTGATGGCATATCTACTATCATACCGCAATTTGCAAACACAAAAGGTTGTGTGTTAAATGAGGAAATGCAAATATTTTGCCCACGTAATATTTGTGCGGAAGTGTAGCTGCATTTCGTGTTTGGAAAGAAAAAATAAATTCTTTCAATTCAAATGAACCTTTTACATCACACGACATTAAACCATTCTTAGAATGCACTCTTCTTTAGGATTGTATTTGTATAGTATTGGCCGGATGACAAAACATACACGTACGACTTACGGTGCGTAACACTTGCAATCAGACTCGCAGAGTGGTGAAAGTAGAATACAGAAAACATAGCTCCATAACAAATATCTTTTTAGACTACAAGATAAAAGCCGCAAAAATAAACAGCACTATTTTTATAGCTGAGTTGTACAAAACTAGAGAAACTACGTTATGACGGTTTGATAAAAAAAAAATGTGCTTTATATTTCGTTTATATTTCTGTTTGAATACTTTCGTCAAGAACATAACTAATTCGCAATTCGCAAAGAAAAGCACATGCCCATGCGGCTCCTGAGTGTTCATTAGGTACATATAGTATATGTTTATTGAACTTAAATTACATTATGCCTAAATCGGCGGAAATTGTTTCTACAATAATATACCAATGTACAGCCATATGTGCGCGCGCAATAAGTTGAAAAAAAAGTAAAGACAATGCAAGAATCCGAATACAATAGAACGAGTTGAACAGTGGACATCATTTTCACTTAAACTCTTACCATTCTCACATTATGAATTCCGTGCACAAACATCAGATATCTTGAGAGCAAGAAAAAAAAGACGCTGTTTCCTGTTTAGTTAGGCCTTCCCCTTTTTATCATAATGTGCATTTTGTTGGCACTGATACAGTGATACGCCGCACATTTTTGAAATTATGTTCCACTAACTATGCGCTATTCAACGATCGCTTCGTTTGTATGTAGTTAGGTAAGGATTTATTTTTGTATTGTCTTTGTCAGTTGGAATTTAATAAAATTTGCAAAGGTAACCTAGGTTCACTGGAATCACTTTCAATTTCAAGTGAATATTATGTGAAATGAGGATTTATCCGGAAAATGCTGTTCCACATCTCACAACTTGAGAAGTCAACGAACAATGAGTTCGAAATGCGTCTCAATATGTAGGTAGTTTACCTTTACTGCAATTTGCGTAATTATCGCAGCAAAAGTGTAAAAATTCATCGCGTGAGACGATAATTGTCTGCCGATCCCGCCATGGCGATAGTCTCGCTTTATGCTTTAACTTGAAAACGATTATCGTTCCAACGACATTGTTTCAGCGATGACAGTTTCTGCTTAATGTAACGCAGAATAATATCGAACACTAATGTTTTGGGGCAATTTTTTCTGCATCTTAGAGCTTTTGTCAAAGCAAACGTTTGGAGCACGTGGATAAATTATAATAAAACTGTTTTTCTTACTTGCCTGACGTCATAACTCTGGACGTAATTATAAGTGTAGTAAGCATTTAAGGGGTTTAGGGGGTAATTTTCAAAAACGCCTGAACATAATATTAAATATTTATTATTTGTGGATCAAAGTAAAAAAAATTCAAAGGAATCATGTCACAAAAGTATGACGTTCTTTCACCCCTTGGGACTTGATTTTGGTAAATGCTGGGGTGTCAGCACGTAACTTGATACAATCGTGTTCAGTCGATACAGTCGAGCTCTGGCAGAACCTAATTTGTCTCAATCGAGGATAATTGTTTCAATCGAGGATAATCGATTGAAAGAAATTAGTGCTGCCAGAGCTCGATTGTATCGACTGAACTCGATTGTATCAAGAATCCGGAAAAGATTCAAGCACTAAGGGCAAATGTCATCCAAGCACTCCGTGAGCTACAGCCCGAAACCATCAACAAAGTCTTGGAAAATTGGAGTGACAGAATGCGCTACTGCGATGCCAGCCAAGGCAGCCACTTGAACGACGTTGTGTTCCATAATTTATGGGAATAGTTGCTCTTACTATTTATTAGTATAATACATGGAACAAATTAAATTTTGTTCATTTTATTGCATTTTTAAAAAGAACTTGTATTTGGCCCACCCTCTATAACTCTCATGAAATAGCTCCACAATTAGTCGTTTGGCAT
The DNA here is from genome assembly GCA_951230905.1 of Cheilosia variabilis. Classification (NCBI taxonomy): domain Eukaryota; kingdom Metazoa; phylum Arthropoda; class Insecta; order Diptera; family Syrphidae; genus Cheilosia; species Cheilosia variabilis. The sequence continues at coordinate 54,661,660 of OX579676.1, forward strand.
AAAATTGTAGATGGTTGTTCGAACTATTTATATCATATCAATCTTAGAGCACGTCTTCACAGCTTTCTGAGTACACCTTCAAAGTGTACCCATTACTCTACAATTAGCGGAGCTTCCGTCAGTCACGAAACTATTAAAAGTGATAAAAATGAATGGGATTGCTATAAACATGTGCCCAAACTTTGATAAATTATTAAATAAGTAATAAAAATGCGTTTATTGATGGTAGTTGGGTAGGTGTGAAGGTGCGAAATTCGGAACATGAATGAAAAAACGGTTGGCGCAATCGATGACGCTGGTTCACACACTCAACCAGGAAAGCTTTTTATAACCTTAATACTCGCTGCAGGGGACTGCTCTGGTCTATCATTTCGGACAGCCGCCACACTTTAATAATGAATGTATAGAACACACTAGATCTAAAACAGTCATTACACTTTGCAGTTCCTGATACTCCAGTCTGAATCATGTCTCAGAGCTATTTTACAAATAGCGCTTAGAAGGCCTCCGCTAACCAATTTAGACTCTTCGGGAAATATATGCCGAAAGCTACTACAAATATTACAATATTTCAATATACCTTGGTTGGAGAGGGTTTATATTTCGCTCCTCACTTGCGTCTTCAAGAGATTCGTTGGGACACAGTAGTGTTTGATTCACGTGTTTAAGATAAGGACAAGATGGAAAGCGTTCATAATTTTCGATAGCCACAAAATATTTATGATCTGAGGTGGTCGGGCAATTTTTTTCTTTTTTGACGACCTTTAATGTAACAATTGTGAGGTATGAGGTATGAGGGGCGATCGCAATACCTCACACAATTTATAAAATTTGTGAGACTAATCGCAAAAAGCGAATTCTACTATAAGAGAAGTGCGCAGCAAAGCGTGCACCTTGATGAGCGTAATAAGTTAAAGACTTTCGCTACAAGCATAGGAACGAGAAGGGAACCAATGAGCTGTGACAGCTGAAACATTTACTAAATCACAAAAGAGCTGGGAGATAGCCATTGCTTTAGTCAACACCGGTGAAAGGCTTGGATCGTTCTCTTTGTTTCGAATGAGGAACAGCTCAAAGGGTGAAAGGAACATTTTCTGCGGTTCTGCAGCGTGTACTCGCCTGTACTGTACTGTACTTATGAGGCATAATGAGCATTTCCTTAAGCGTCTGTCCAGGCGTATTGTATTCAGGTATATATATGTATATTATTCAGTCTCCTGCACTAGGCTATGGACGAATAGTTTTTGTTCCAGGGTTCGAACTACCACATCATTTAGTGAGAAATACGTCATTGAATTATGTGGATTTTACATGAAAAACAACAATAAATTCAGTCACGCAGTACTAGATCACAGATGCGCATACGGTAATTCGTCAACTTCAAGTATTGTTATTTTTTGCCTGAACTGACTTGCACTCTCGGTATAGAACTTTAAGTTGGGAACACTATTTTAACTGGCGGCCATTTTGTCAGCTGTCAAGTGATTTATTTTTAGTTTGGTTTGGCATTTCAACATGAATAGGCTGAAGCCTGAACAACGCTTCCAAATTGTGCAAATTTATTTTGAAAATCATGGTTCTGTTCGAAATGCGTCCATTTTACGGTCAACATAATGAAGCTCACTTTTGGTTGAATGGAAACGTCAATAAATAAAACTGCCGTATTTGGAGTGATGATAATCCTCAAGTGTATGTTGAGACAGCGTTTTATCCACAAAAACTGACTGTTTGGTGTGCTTTATGGGTTGGTGGAATATTTGGTCCGTACTTTTTTAAAAACGATGCTGGCCAGAACGTTACAGTCAATGGTGACCGCTATAGAGCAATGACTACTGACTTTTTCGTTCATCAATTGAACAACCTTGATGTGCAGGAGCTGTGGTTTCAACAAGACGGCGCAACATGTCACACAGCTCGTGCCACAATTGATTTATTGAAGGAAACGTTTGGTAACCGCATAGTTTCACGTTGCGGACCCGTGAATTGGCCTCCAAGATCGTGCGATTTAACGCCGCTTGACTATTTTCTGTGGGGATATGTGAAGTCGCTAGTCTACGCCGATAAGCCCGACACGATTGACCACTTGGAGGACAGCATTCGCCGCGTTATTGCCGATATACGGCCACAAATGTTGGAAAAAGTCATCGAAAATTGGACCTCCAGACTAGACTACGTCCGAGACAGCCGTGGCGGTCATATGTCAGAAATCATATTTAAATTACAATGCCAGAAGATTATCTTTCAAATAAAGTAAATTTTATATCAATTTAAAAAAATCATTTTTGTTTTATTCCATTTCAAAGTTTTATATCTCTAAAAAAAAAACCTTTATGAGTAAAGAACACAGTTTTCACTATATTGGTTGCTTACTTTTTGAAAACCGTACATAGACCGTTTAAATAATCTATATCAATAACAGACAAGAGGTTTTCGAAAAATTCCTTTAACGTGTCTTTCCTTTTGATTTGTTCAGATATGTTCAGATATTTGATGAAGGTGTCTGTTAAACTCTCTTCTGTTTGGGAGTTGTGGATGAGTTGCGAAGCCGTTAAAAGCCTACTTTTAAACTTAAATGAACCTGCTACTGCCGCGGAAATTGTACTAGTATGCTGACTTTAATTTTCAAACCTTAACTCTGTAGGAGCTGCAAAAGTGAAGAGGACGGTAACCATATTCTCCCCTACCTGCCCTGTATTAAAGGATGATGCTTTACTTCAGAGATCCTTTCCATGCCAGAAAGGACACACTGCAAACGCTAAGTTGACAGGAAATAAAAATGAATGACAAATGGTTCGATAAGCGCTCCAGTCTTCTTCAGTATTCGGTACAGCGTACACATATTAAGTGATCTCCGCTCTCTGTAATCTACTTGACTTAGATCAAGATCAGAGCCTAACAACTGCTGATGTTCCAAAATAAATCTGAACACTATTGGCCTAATGCTTGCGAGGTCCCACTATAGGAGTCCATTCAAAAAGTCAATAGGATGACACATAGACGGCGTTACTAGAATTTTATCCATATGATTTTTATTCAGTACTAGCCTTCAAACGATAAGTGTAAAAACAGCAATCTGACTATTGATTCGTGAGTTATAGCATTTTGTGTGAAGCAACTTGTGTTATTGAGAAAAAATGGAAAAAAGTGAATTTCGAGTTTTGATAAAGCATTGCTTTTTGATGAATACAAATCCAGTGGAAACCAAACATTGGCTTGATAAACATTTTCCGGACTCTCCTCCATCGAGACAAATGGTAGACAAGTGGATTGCTGAATTTAAACGTGGTCGTACCAACACAAATTATGCATAGCGCAGTGGACGCCCAAATGTGGCTGTTATTCCAGAAAACATAAAAAAAATCCACAAATTGGTTATGAACTATCGCAAATTGAAGGTGCACGAGCTAGCTGGCATTGTAAAGATATCAGATGGTAGTGTTTTTACCATTTTACACGAACATTTGGGTATGCGAAAGCTCTGTGCAAATTAATTAATTAATGCTTCAGAGGAGTGTTTGGCGCTGTTAAACCGCAATAAAATCGAATTCTATCGTCGATATGTGACAATGGATGAAACATGGCTTCACTATTACACACCAGAATGCTTGCTGGATGATGAAGTAATTGCTGAAACTGAGGCCTATTTTGACGAGAAAGAGAAATCGTACTATAAAAGTGGTATCGAAAAGTTAGAAAATCGCTATACTCGTTGTATCGCCCTCGAAGGCAACTATGTTGAATAATAAAATCGATTTTTTTCAAAATTTAGTTTTTTTCTTACTTATCCATACGGACTTATTGAATGACCTAGTAGGCATGATAGCAAATATCGAATTTCTATAATTCTTTTGCCAAAATGCAATAGCAATAGTGAGTTAGTGACTAGTTGTCACTAACTCACACCGAAAAGTATTGAAAAAGTTGACTATGCAATAACAAATTTATGCGACTGCATTAGATAAAATATAGAAATAACTTTTTTTATTTGTCAAGCCACTGTCAGAGAATTCAAGTGTCAATTTATGTCTGATAAGCTTTAACAACCACACAACATATTGCTGATATAACAATCCATTTATGTGCCAAATATATAGTGGTGACCCCCACTCTAAACAGGTAAGCATATTTGCAACGCTATGGGTGGAATTATAAACTATACCCTTTATAGTAGTATTCTTGCTCTATTTCTTACTTATATTCATTTGATAGACACTGTCCTTACATGGGATTTTGGGATACTAAAAAATCATTGCATTAACGATTGCAAGACAAATGGATGTACACGGAGTTAGCAATACAATTCGCAAAATATATATTAATTAATGTAATGTATCCCCAAGGGCCCCGCGGTCTGTTAATGAAAACTAAGTAACCCTTGTACAACTTTTATGCTCATCATTTACCAGCAAAATTCATTGTTATAGTGACTGCTATATGTAAAAAAAAAACGAACAAGACTAATACAGGAAAGAACTGAAACGACAAGTTGATATGAACTTGATGACGTCTGCCTTTTGAATAAAAACAAAAACATTAAAAGAAGACCAGGGCCACGAGAGATACGCACCCATATCGCCGTACTCGTAGGTACGGCGATGTAGTTTTCATATCCATGTTGGTATAGGCAAGCAATTCCGACACAGGCCACCAGAGAATTTGACTGGGCAGGTTAATTGGGTTAATGACACTATAAAACCATTTATTTTGGCACTTTATTTCTTTCTTTAGTTTAGCTTTAGAAACACCGTTCTTTTGATTGGTTCTTTTCTTGTTATGGGAGTATTCTATATTTAATATGTACCTATTTCGTATGTGTAACTGTCAAATTTGATCAATCTAGTTGAACGTAGACATTACCTTGTAAAATTTAAGCATCTAAAGCACCTACTCGCTTTATCTCGACTACTTAATTTAAGACAAAAACTATGTAAGTGCAAGTAAATAAATAAATAAATAGTTGGCGCAACAGATCTGTAGGGACACTAGGCCTAGCTTTTCACAACCATTCGTTTCGTGTGAGTTTTTTTTTTTTTTTTAATGTTTGGGACGAATTTAAGGGATCTACAATTTTATGCCGGGTCCAAACGGCTAATTGAGAAGCTCCTTCATGACAGTTATACTCTCGGATGCTTGTCAGACGTTCGCGAGAGGTGGCGCAGCGGAAAAAACACAAGTCGGAATTTGTTTTTTTTTTTCGGGATTCGAACCTGGGGGTCGCTTATTAGTCCAACATACTAACCACTAAGCCACTGCGCCTGTAAGTGCAAGTGCTTAAGAGAAATCCTTTTAACTAACGAAACCATCAGGTACTTATATAGCAAAACGCGACAAGTCCTATGAGTGCATGTTGACTTTGTTTGCAAGTGGTGATAACTTCAGGGTTTGGGTTCTAACTCACATTGTTTTCCATTGGGCGAAAAGAAGCCGGTAAGAGAGTCCGGAATCAAAAAAAAAACATTTCTGAAATCGATCGATTGTTGGGTGCAAGAAAAGACTCTACTGATGATTCTGAGAACAGAATTTCTTCTCAGAATCCACTCAAGAAGCACTTGCACAGGTGTAATTTATGCATTTTATATAAGCTGTGGATTAATTTTTGTTCCAGAATGAGGAGATCCCTGATTGAAACCAATGTTAAACGACATCTGTGGTACACTATATTCAATCACATAACAGCTGTTTTTTTTTTCGTTGTGTTACGTCTTACAAGAAATAAAGACATAGAAATTTACAATTTTATTCGGGTACAAATAGTTTGGTCGGTATTTTGGGAATTGATGAATTAAGATTGTTTCGTTCCATAAGAAATTTCCCTTTAAAAACCAAGCATACGAAGTAAGCAAAAGTGCTCTTGCTCGAGTATGAGGAGGACACCTGAAGTCAGTAGACTGCAAAAAATTGTTTCCAGAGATCCAGTCTCCAAGATCGGACTCATTCGTATAATAGAGTGGAGGAGATAGTGAAAACACAAGATCAGAGAAACGAGTTCCTGATGGAGGTACTCTGTGGAGACATGTGCAGATGGCCAGATGCACCCTACAAAGTAGCTTCCCCTAACGACTGATAGATATTGCCGTAAGCGATAATAGGTCTGTTCCTTTACTTTCGTAGTAAGAATGGAAAGGACTGTCAAAATGGCAGTGGTGGGGATAAAGTCTCCCACAGAGAGAGACACTTACGAAAATGTAAGGGAACGCTTTTGTAGTAACTATGAAAATGACAGATACATAATTCAAATATTCAAAAAAGTGGTACGAAAAGTCGTTAAAATATCGTATAAACTCGAAGAATTTGCTAATTTACGAACAAAATTAGTTGATTCATCTAACTAGCGATGACAGTGATTCGGAATTAATCGAACTTCTTCTTCATGAATCCGAGTATATAGAAGAGTTTGTACTAATTGAATTACAAGCATTCGAGAAGAGGCAAAAGCGACATGGCATTAAAAATTATACTCCTTACAGCAAGGAAGAATTTCGTCGCGATTTTTGAAAAGAATCTAAGGAGAACATTCAGTTATATTTTTCCGCCTGCTGATATTATTTTAATACGCAAGGACAACAAATTTCAAATCAGCTTTATTAGGTGACTGACAGCTTTTTCATTTCTTACATCAAGAAATTTGTTGAGTAAAAATTCGTAAGATTCTCAGTGGGGGTATAACTTTCTCTCTCGATGACGCTCTCTTTTACGAATTTTTCGAGTTTAGGAACGGCATTGAGTACAAATTCGTAAGATTTAAAAGTAAACGAACAGACCTAACGCTTGGCTTTGACTTTTTAACACGAGCCGCTACTTGAGCGCCCTTTTAATCAATGTATTATTGAATTTAATGAATTATTCTCTTAATAAAGGTTTTGTAGCTTGGCATTAAGAAACCGCCACGTTTTAGTTGCACCCCCATTTGCTGCAACATATACACTTTCCAGGAAGCGATATCAGCCTTGCGCTCCAGGAAAGAACAGACTTAAGGAAACTGGCATTCACACAGTGGGATATGCCGATGACATAGGCAAATTCATACACGTCACCGCAGATATCATGAGGAATTCACACAAAGTGGCTGAGCACTTGTGTCTGTAACAAGGGCTTTCCATGCGAAGAAAACAGAACTAATAATCTTCACTAGGAAGGAGGAATATCAGCCCTGAAGACTTTTCGGATCGGAACTAACAACGACCAAGGAGGTTAAGTATCTGGGAGTCTGCCCAGATAGTGAACTTACTTGGAACTACCATGTTGAGGAGAAGGTTCGAAGGGCAAAAAGTGCAAATGGCGGTCAAATGCCTCCCAGAAAACTGTGAGGAAGCACCTGGATAGGGTGCATGTATAGGACTTACAGGTGCAATACGTACAACACCAACATGTGCTTTGGAAGTGATCGTAGGGATCTTACCGCTAGACTTATGTATTAAGAAACCAGCAGTTCTAACCGCACATTGCTTGCATCTAGATGCAAAATGACGCAATATTGTGATAGGTACCATCTATGGATATGGATATGCATAGGAAGATCTTAGAACTTGTCAAAAACGAACATGCCTATGGATGGAATAAAAAATGTGCGTATTATGGAAAGGAATCATAAAACTCGTATTGACAATTACCTCAAAAAAAAAATAATTGTGAAATAGTGATTCTCACAGATGAATCCATGATGGATGCCGGAGCGGGGACCGGTATCTATTCAAAAGGGCTGGAACTAGCCCGTCACGTTAGCATAGGGAAATACGCTTCCTCATACAAAGCTGGGATGATTGCCTTGCTGCATTCGTTGGACTACTTACTTGAGAGTCAGATGGACGGAAGAAATATCCTTATAGCACTGGACAAACAAGCAGTGATCAGACATATGGAACACAACGGCAACAAAAAGGCGGACACACTTGCGAAACAGGGGTCAACTGGAAAGTAGCTGGGACCAGAACTATTCTCTTCAATTGGTATTAGAATGGTTGAACATCTGATAAAGTGATCCACTCAAAGAAGGGTTCTAAGCATTAGTCGAGGCACATTGAAACTGGTGGTGGCGTTGTCTACATGACATGGTAGTTTCGGGTACCATTTAAGGAAGATAGTCTTTACAGAAGAATATAGGCACATAGGTATACTGTGGTAGAAGAATGAAGATCTTGGGACATCACTAGGTCGAGACGCGGTGGATGAAACCGATCTCTCACAAACATCGCATCCACCGAATCATCAAAATATTACCACCAATTACCTGTTTATTTTAAAATATTTACAAAATTAAAAAAAAATTGTCAATTGGGCCTTTTGGTTATTTGTGTAATTGAATATTTAAAAAATAATTAAGATTTAATAGAGCATCTGATCTAGGTGCACAATTATAGTTCGCTGTAATACGGGGTACTCCTCGCCAGCCCACAAACCTAACCTAAGGAATGATCTTAGCATAGCCCAATTTTATAAATCTTTTTTGCATAAAAAGTTCGGTTAGGTCTCCCTGCACAAACTGACAGTATGCTGATAATATTGTACTGTTTCTGAAAGATCTGACACTGATAAGCAATAGCAGCTAAGTACAAATCTAACCCACAAGCTAACTTAGAAGTACCTAATATTTCATATACCAAAAAGTTAATTGTGAAAAAACTAAAAGTTTTCCATATTTGCGAATCACTAATCGCAAATAAAGAAGAAAAAACAAGTGAGCATAAATAGTTTCTTTCTTTTTGAAATAAGTAAGTAGGTCTGTATATATTCAGCTGGCAAAAGGCCATGAATTTCATTTTCAAAACAAATCATTAGATTTGAGCCATTTGTGAGATGATGGTGATTCATGGATAATTTTGTAGTTGGTTGACTGAATTTTTTGATATTTTTTTTAGTGTAGCCGGCATTCGAAGTAAACAAATAAGGGCCTTAGCAATAAACATTTTGTCTCGACATTAAATTTACAAAAGCACACAATTGCAAAATTTGCATGAAAAATATAGCCACAGTGAACTACGAAAATTTAGAGTCGAGAATAAAAATGTTTATTGCTTAAACTAAGCTTAAAACTCGTAATAATAAATAGGCAGGTACATGCAACATCTTCCTAGTTCTTACACATGACTAAATCTTTCTGCCGACCAAGGCTATTCTTTTTTTTAAATAGTACCCAAAAATGACACTACCAATAAAATAAAATTCTCCGCATATAATTTTCAATTTTCATGCATGCCACTGTTAAGTTACACCTCATATGGCCTTGTACTTCCGGTCAAAATGTAACCGAAAGCAATATCCATGACTGTTATGCGACATCCTCATCGTACACTACTGCGTGTGTACTCCGCACAACTTGCTGCATGCTAATCAGTACAATCCTTTGTCTGACTAATTTTACTATGCTGTCAATTGAACTCGTTTTGTTTTCTGATTAGTAAATCGGAGCAGTATCCAATTATTGTGTTAAAGGAAAAACTTCTCTGTTCTGTTCCTGATTAATAATTAGATACGCCCATTTAAGTTACATGCAATAACTAAATATCTAACGATATCGTTCCCACAAATGTTTAAACTGAGAGGTAATATTTTGTTACACCCAATTGGTTAATTAATCGCAATATACCATTAAGATATGAATTGCAGACAAAGAAAATTTCACTAATTGGCGGCGAAGTGCAAATGACCCGCCTTAGAGAAAAGAGGATATCTTTTTTAGTTATATACAAGTTACTTACCGACTCCGTACTTGTTATTCGAAGGTATCCACATTTCTCCAGCTATACTCGGAGTAATTGAGCATTAACCAGCCTTGCAATTGATGATGATTTTTGATGCTTAATTGTGAACGAACTTACGAAAACTATTTTTTGCTGTGCAAATCTCGCTGTGAAGCGGTGCACTTTTTATACCACTAAATCCAAACACATTTTGCACATTAACTTCACATTTATTTATTCCGATATTACTGGGATTTTAATTTAATTTTGAAATAAACCTATCGCGATACAAATTAAGTGGAAAAATCAAGCAAACACAAACACTGAAAAAACTACGGCATAATAACACAAAAATCAATAAAATCCCGTAGTAAATAGATACCCAGTACCAGTTCCACTTTCGATGACAGTACGTTAGTAAATGAAATGTCAAAATATACAGTGGCGCTGTAGACTGTAGAACAACTGCAAGCTGGGCCCTCTATACAGAAATGGCAATTGGATTCTGAGGTTTGAAACGGAATGGAAGTGTAAAAATATATTGACGGAACAGGGGACAAAATATCAATGGAACGATTTTAAATATCCTTGAATTTAACGAAAAATGTTTCAATATTGATTTTAAATATGTTTGAATATAACAAACAATTTATTGTTATAAATGGTGTAGTATTCTTGAAAATATATCCCAACGCTTTGCTGGCTCTAATAAGAATGTTCTTTTTGATTGACAATTAGAATAAAAAATATGTTTACATTTTCGGTTGCTTTCTATTCAGTTTTACAGTACCGGTTGCTACCGATACTGCACTAAGGTGTGAGTATAATATTTGGAGTTTTGAAATTTGTAAGAACTTTATAGGGTTGTTTGCGTAGAGAAGATATCGTGAAACTATTATAATTTTGATTGATAACAGTGCGAATTCCAATCAATGAGTGTGAAAGTATTTACCTAATGGTATTGATAGTTGTTTGTTCTGAATAGTTCTGAAAGTAAATTTGTAAGGTAAAAGAATATTTATAGGTAAGCAAAGCAATAAACATACGAGTAAAAGTTAATTGTAGAAGGCGTCAACCTATTTTGAATATTATGGTGGCTGTGAGACTTGCATTGCGTCGGAACTTTAATTATGTTTATATCGCTGCACATTTTCATAGAAAATGCTTTAATACAGGCGTCAATATTTATAAAAATTTTTTGCAAAACCGTCTGGAAATTTCAGTACGCAAAATTTGGTTAGAAAAAGAGGAAATTATTTTTTCCTTCAAAGAACTCTTGCTAGCTGCTAATTAGTATTAGTCGAAGGAATGTCTTTGGACTAATTTCTACTAATTGTCAGATCGTTGTCTAATCTCTCCAAAACAAATATAGTTTACATACTCCATTGAGGTTTGTGCTGTAATAAATGACCGCTTAATGGCTAATTATCTTGTTGTCAATTATCTGGAAAAAAGTAATCAACTTAGTTAGAGGCTCCAACCAATCCATTGCTTTGTTGATGTGACACCTATAAATAGAAATATAACAGCTTGGCAAATATGCTCCAGGTCTTTTCCTCTGAGCGAAAAACTGTTCCATGTATATGTGCTTTTACAATGTCAATGTCCTTTCATCATCAAATCGTCTTGGGTGCGTGTGGTTTTCGGTAGACATATGTACTTGATGAGGTCAGCTAAATGCGAGGACCATTTCTGCTAAGCGAACTCAGCACAATTGACTTTATTTGAAGCCGAATCAAAAGAACTGTCCAATGCTGTTTTCAAAAAAATGTATTCCATACAATTAGAGATAACTGATTCTATAGAAAAATATAACAAATAAAGCTCCAAGTGTTGTTTTTCTTAATAAAAGAACCAAAAAATCTTGTGACAATGATATAAAAACTTTTCATTTAGATTATTGAATAACACAGCTCCGGTGCGAAGAAATTTTCTGCTCATCATCGATCTCTTTTGTACAAAGTATACTTTTTATGCTTTCAGCTTCCTTCATCCAAAAATCAATCTGTTTAAGAAAAAAAGATATAAAGAATAACACCAAGTATACAAAAATGTTACCTGCTGGATTATCAGTTGTCTTCGTTCGCTTTTTGGTTCGTTGTTCACAAACGGCACAAGAATTCCCAACGCAGATGTATAGCCTTCCATTGCGGCTTCAAACTTTTTTTCATATAAGTATAGCTCTGCCTGGCGTCCGATTTCTAGACTGGTTTTTAACAGTGGGCTGGAATTTGAAAGGGCATCTGAAAATTTAAAATTTCATCAAAGCTTACAAAGAAAATGTATAGACAAATGCTGCTTGATTTGACTAACATAACTGCTTGAAGCGTTCGTCGGGCTCGAGAACTTCTGAAACGAATGGTTGTTTTGTTTCGTCGGCAGGTTTTCTGTTGGCAGTTAATATGACGGTTTTGATTTCCTCAGCTCTCTTGAGATACGTTAAAGCTCTACTTCTCAGTACTTGCCGCTTAGCTGCATCTGGTTCTTCTGTTATCAAAGGCACGAAATATTGAAGGGAATTACAGTACAAATGATAAGCTTCCTTATATTTCTTTTTTTCATCACATTCGACAGCGTTTGTAACCAATTGTATTGCTTTTTGGAGGGTCTGCGATTAAAAGAAATCATTTTTTATAAAAAAATACTTTGGATGAGCCAACCCATTCTTTGAAATATATATCTACACTGACAAGTCGTCCTATTTTGGTTTAACAAAAATATCGCTGAATATGGTCGCAAATTTATTGTAACTGTTCAAAAACTGTTATTCTTTTATGTTTTTTAAAACAACAAATATGTATATTAGATCGACTGTGTCAAAAATTAAACAAATTAAATATTGCAAGTTCAGAGAAAACAAAGCAGCGTTTTATTCTCTATAGAGCGAGCGTTAGCCTTAGGTTAGGTTAGGTGTGGTATCATAATGGCGACACAAACTGTCACACAAACCTAACCTAACCACAGAGGCCGGGTCAAAAACATTCATTCAGCATATATTAATAGCATTCAAAAGTTCAACATTAACACCATACCTACAGCCAATGTATTATATGTATGTATTATATGTATTACTATTGCGTTCCGAGGAACTTTTAAAAATCATTCCTCGAAATAAGATGTATGCAGACAACCAATACAGATTACTATATCTGTACACTTGACAACAACGAGGATAATGACGTGTTCCAATTTCACGTTTTCAGTATCAGCTCTGATGAATAATTCATGGTCTGTGTGTTTGTAAGTTTGTAGGCAGCCACCTTATCTATCCACATACTCGTGTAAAATTCTGAACAAAAATTACCTTAAGTTAACGTATTAAGTCAATAATTTCTTAATACTTGTAGGTACGTAAAACTTAATTTCATTACCTTTTCTGAAGGTATCGTCTTGAGATCAATAAATGGATGTGTGAAGAAATCTTCAAACGATATTCTCTTGGATGGTTCGTGTTGCAATAGTCGTGTCAAAAGATCATTGCATTCTGCACTTATTTTTGTGTTTGGGGGAATTGTAATTTTCTCATTGCTTTTGATTTTTACGAGCAGTTCCTCAATTGTTTTAGATGTGTAGGGAGCCTTTCCAAAAAGACACTCGTATAGAATAATCCCAATGCTCCATAGATCGGCCTTTGCATCGTACTGGTGTTTGCTAACAATTTCTGGTGCCATATACAGAGGGGATCCTTTCAATGTCAGATTGATTTCTCCCAGTTTGAGATGTTGCGCAAACCTGGAAGGTACATGCATGTAAGTTAATTTTTTTACTTCAGAGGTTCATTTTGTGGAGACATACCCAAAATCAGCAATCTTAAGAGTCACATTTTGGCCTCTAGTTAGAAGCAAATTTTGAGGTTTTAAATCAAAGTGACAGACATCGTTCGATCGCATATATTGAACACCTGACGCTAACTGACGGAGAAAGTATTTGCAAGTGCCTTCTGGTAAGGATTTGCGAGAACGTATAAAAGCGGATAAGTTTCCAGCATTGCAGTACTCCAGTACAATATAGATGTTTCTTTATGAAAAGTAATAATACCATAATTATTGCACCTATTAACTTCCTCGGATAGTGTTATATTTGCTACATAATTCTGGTAAAAGTTTTTACTTACTTATCATCCCAAAAAAAGTCGTCAAGTCCAACAATGTACTTGTGGCTCAAAGCCCGCAAGAGTTTTATTTCAGTGACTAGATTGTCTGTTGAACTTTTGGAAAGGGAACATTTTTCGACGCATTTGATGGCGTGGAATGATCGATTTTTCTAAAACGTAGACACACTTTGAGACTTGTGATACGTATGTGATATGTTTTAAATTGACTTACTTTGTGTTTTGCCTTGTAGACTGTGGAGTAACTTCCAGCTCCTAACTTTTCTAATATTTCATAATCTGTTATACGGGGAATGGACATTTTATAAAAATAACAAAATAATTCTCAAACAAATATAAACAACATTCACTCAAATAAACTCAGCAATAAAAATATTTTCGTTTGTTGTTGTGTTATTGGTTGACGTTCATGTCCCAAAAGCCAAAACATAATCTACTAAAAATTTCATTCATAAGATTTGTGTGGTTATGACAGTCCCATTTAGTGGAAAAAATCTTCACATTCTGTATTACCGACTTATCGCATTACCGACTATTGTTGAGTGCATTCGTTTTTAACGGAGGCTGGTTTAATGGAAGGAATGGAAGTGAAATTTATTTTCCCAAACCTAGGTGAACAAATAACCCGTACAGCTTTGTGCATACCTTTTTTTTTGCTATGCTATGCTGCAAAACTATTTTTTGCAAATTAGTTTTGTTATCGAACTGATAAGAGCTAGACCTTACAGTTCCCTTTTCACCTCTCTCTTTTGAGGTATGTAACTAGAAACCTATATGAACACATTTCTTTGAAAGGAAAAAACTTCATTTTTTTATAAAATGGAGTTTGACATCTAGCTGTCAATTGAACATGGCGAATGTGTTTTCTTGAAATAGGTATTTCCACCAAATAATGTGTTATAGGTGTATGGTTTTGTGACAATTAACGAATTGAACGGACATAAAAGCAGAAAGTAAACCTATTTTATCTACATTGTTTTTGCCACTTTCCATAATTTGGTTTGTTACTCTATATTATCTCAGTTAAATACATTCCCGCAACCGACAACACGGATTTTGTAGGTTATATGAGTTTCAATCTACTTGTCGACGAAACCCGTCGCCTATTATTTTACAAGTTTAACTTTAATAATATAAACGCCCCTGTTCGATTATTTGTATAGTTTATTCTTGTTTCTTTTCTCTGGCGGTGGCGATGATTTGAGTTTTGCCGGCGTAGTGCTTCTCGGTTCTACTTGTTAGCTGTCACAAAGCGATAAATGCCTGTGTTCCTACACTATTTTGGCGCGTGTTTGTCGTTCAGGTTACAAGTATGAATTTTTGACAAGGTGTGTCCGTTTTTAAAAAAACCCGAATCATCGCCCCGAACTACCATTGACAATTTATAACACCCCATCCCCCGTGAGGCGCCCTGGTCTCACCGAAGCCTCACCAATATCCAGTACTGCCAGTTTCACCGATGGTCTCCGGACAACTCCCGATGACGTCTTGATCTCTGCTGAGCGAACTTTATTGTCTTGACCGGGAAACACCCTGATGACCCTTCCTCGTTTCCATTGGCTTCTGGGCAAGTCAACGTCGCACACGAGTACTAGGTCCCCTACTGCGATGGGTGGCACTTGCTTGAACCACTTGCAGCGTCTCGTAAGCACCGGTAGATACTCCTGCATCCATCTTCTCCAAAAGCGATCCTTGATCTGTTGGCTAACGCGCCACTGTTTGCGAGCACACAACGCTCTGTTACAAAACAAATGCCGCGAACTGCCAATGGCAACGACAAAGCACAATAATAAGGCGACCAGAATAAATTATGTTTTGAAGTCTGATCTGAACGATCATTCTGTCAAGTCACTTAACGAAGATACTGTATGTCCGACCGCTGCGGCACTACTTAGCCAAGTCAAATACCTATGGTTGCGTTCTCAAGTCTGGGTAAGGTAGAAGTCCAGGGCTGACACAAAGAAATGGTAGTTAAGAGAGATTTAAAAAAGAGAGATGGAAACGGTTTTAACGAGGGTCCACAGTTAATAAAACGGCAAGAGATGAGAGCAGCAGTACTAGGAAAAAGGGAAATTATTCGGCTTTGTCGTTGAAAATTCCTTTGGCCTGCCATTCGCAGTTTGAATTTTTAAGCAGTCGGATTTACGGCCGAGCAAGCGCTCGAAGAATTTAATAAATTTGAAAGTTGTTAAATAGTGCTGTGGGCTAGTAGTAAAATAAAAAAGTGAACAAAAACCAATAACAGGAAAAGAAAAAGAACGACCAGCTGGTGAACAGCGCAAAGAAAGCTGGGAACCTAATCCTAGATAAAGAAAAAGGGAACTCGCATATACTCCCTAAAATTTGTCGGACCAACAGGAAGTGTTGGCCGACCTAACGTATTTCGGAGGTCCTAAAATATATTTAAAATTCCGGACAAGATCAAATAAGGAGAAATTGGCCCAGCAGAAATTTACGATTGAGATATCGGATGAAAAATCACCCGTTGGCGCAGCGGTTATAGCGGCAGCGAAAGCACCGCTTGAAACGGGGAACTCCGGTTCGAATCCCGAACAATAGAAAACTTTTTTTTTTTTTTGAATTTTTGTGTCAATTGTCAAAAGTTTTTGCATCGTAATCGATTCATTTTTTTTTGTTGAATTTGAGTTTGAAAATTCAGTCGCTAAAACTTGAAAATTGAAAATATTACCTGTAATTGCAAAAAAAAAATATAAGAGAAAGTAATTTAAATTTATAGTTTGAAAGTAAAGCGCGGGGTACCAAAGAAAACAAGTAGTTTCGTAGAGTATGAAATAATATAATAATTTAACGTTCTAAAGTGATACAGGTACCAACGAAAGGAAGCAGAGTATCAACGCAACCTGGATGCTGTGGCCACGTCATCGCCAGTTGCTGGATAGTATCGGTGAGTCTGTTTAGACCAGTTTTAATTATATTGTATTCATACGTAAACGAAATAGTGGGTAGGGGAATATTGCTAAAGTGGTACAGGGTTTAAGTGGGAGGGGGAGTTGTGTAAGAAAAGGAAGTGTAGACTTAAAATACTTTCTTTTTTTGAGTGAATAGCCATAGTTGTTTAAATAATAATAATTTAAAGTAAATTTGAGTTAGCGATGAATAAAGCTAAATTTTTATGAATGTTTCAACGTTAAACATGAGTTTTAATTAAGAAGGTTTGAGAGGATGAGGAGGTTTGGAAAGGGAAAGATGTTGCTGGAATAAAGGATGGAGAGGATGCCAATTAAGGGGTCGCTGATGCGAGTAGGTGACCATGGTAGGGTGGGTAAAGTACAATATCTCGTCAACGTTAACATCACCTCAACGTTAGAAAAGACTGGCATGAATTATTTTTTTGTGACGTGTTTGGGTCAAGCTCCCACGCCCTCCGGCGAGCTTAGAGAGCGGGTACAAGCATGCCAGCAAGGACCCTAGGCTAAGCAGCAGCACGTAACAAAATGGCGCCCAACGTGAATGTTATGAAGGACGATGTCTTCGACGAAAAAGGCATCCACAACGCATAGCTCGCTATAGTAGCATAGCGAAATTTTTTTTTGATTTTGAGCCTTTCATTTTCTTTGATACCATGTTTTTTTTTGATTTTTTTTTGATTTAACAACAATTGACTCCATCTACGTCATAAGTCCCGATGACTGAATGATGAGCATTCGGTATCGCGCTGCGATGATGCGGGTGGTGTCAAACGTCTTAAAATGTGTTCTAGGGTGTCCTGAGTCATGTGGGAATCTGCAAAGCAGGTTCACACACGTCCCGTACCCACAAACACATACAATATTTGTTTTTTGATGAGCCTCGGAGATATCTTTAAATTTGTCTTCTGGAAGATCCATCAAAGTTAGTTTCGCGCTAATAGTACGATAAGAGTCTGCTGCGACTAGAAAATCTGGTTGCAGGAGCCCTGAAAGGAAATGTTAGTTATTTATTAATTTGAATAAAGTAGCTTCTTAAAATTTCACCGTGTAATATAGATTGTTTAAATTTTTTTTCATTTTTTTCTGGCTCGTAGTACTTCGGCATCCTCACCTTTCCCCAGCAGTATCTTTTCTCAGCCGCAATCCTCATCCTCAACCTGTTAAATATATTGAATCTGATTTTAATAATATACATTAATTTAGATTGTTACCTCCACGCGAGTAGACACTTATACATACCATTTCATATTTTTTTTACTGTTCCTGTTGAGTTTTTTTTTTGTTCTCACACTCTGGTAATAATTGTCATTGTATCATTAATTGCGGGATACATTTTTTTTATATTTTTTTTTTATTTTTCTGACTTCGGTGATTGATCCTACTCAATTGAATTAGAATCCAATCAGTAGTAGGAACTATTAGTTTCGGTTATGAGTGGAGAAGATAGAGTAGAACCCGTACCAAACGACTCCTATCGATTTCCCACCACCTCAGCAGCGAGTTTCGAAAGGTTTGCTGGACGTTTTAACAGCACAATTGATCGCTTCAATTTTGATCGTTCATTCAACTACTCACAGGAATTGAATTCGACCGTAGTCAACTCGACCGCGACGATGTCCGAAGAGGAACAGCAAGTTCCCACCGCCAATTGCGGTGAAGAAGCAGCAGGCCCATCGCCAGGTCCGGTTGAGAATGCAGGTAACTGTGATGTCAACAGCCTAGCTGACCGAATTGACAAAACTTTAATGATCAACCAAATCCATTTCTTCCAACAATTCGATGTGGTTATGTCAAAGGTCCTGAAAAGTTTGGAAGTCAGAGTCAGCCAAGTCCCACTGCAAGGCAACAACCTAAGTGGAAATATCCAACAACCTGCACCAATGGGTGACCAGGCGCATATTAACGTAGCTTCACATATCCAACAAGCCAATCCGGTTGTACCTTCGAGTTCTAACGCACGAACAGGGGCTAACAGTAGTGCATCCGAAATCTGCCGGTTGGATAGGTGGAACATCAAATACGATGGGACGGAAAACATTTCCGACTTTCTATTCAAAGTCGACCGTCTTCAAACTTCGTCGGCTTATAGCGACGAGCAAATGACGACAAATTTCCACACGTTGCTAGTGGGCAAAGCTAACTCGTGGTTTTGGGCGTATCTGCGTAAGAACCTAACTGCGAGGTTTGCGGACGTTAAGGCAGCAATGAAAAAGGAGTTCGGCCGCCAAGAAAATGATGTGGACGTCTTTATGCGATTGTTGACGAGGAAACAAGGGTATAAGGAGTCGTTCGACGATTTCTATGGTGCAGTCATCAATCTGAATGATCGTCTCAATGAGCCGTTTGACCCGAAGAAGCTTATTGACATCGTGCGAACAAACTCTAAAGACAAGTTGGGTGAGGTGCTGTTAGCTGCGGACATTAGGTCTCTTGAACAGCTACGAACAAAGGCCAGGGAAGCGGAACGTTTCTTGGCCAAGCGTAGTTCACCGAGGCAAGTGAACGAGATTAGGGTAGAAGACCCAGAGACATCGGGTTCAGAAGCAGAAGAAGTAGCTGCCATGATTCCAGGCAGAAGAAGAGTCTCTCCTGCGGCACTTGTTTGCTGGAATTGCGACCAGTCAGGACATACGTTTTACCAATGTCCGTCCCACATTAGGAACCTTTTCTGTTTTGTGTGTGGTTTCAAGGGTGTTAGTACCCCTGAGTGTATCAGACATTCGGGAAACCAACAGGGGAACGAGACCAGACGCGGGGAGATCCGTTCCGGACAGAACAATCCCGGCGCCTCACACCAGTAAGAAGTAGTTCACCAAGTCAGGATACTTCTTCTCGCTCCTCTCCGACACACATTTTAAAAAGAGAAGAATCAGCTAGTTCCGACAGTCATCCAATTAAGACCTTCTCCTTGAAATCCCTCCATGATCGTAAGCTGAACTACTATAAGGTTCGTTCTCAGATAATGGGAACAAATAGTACTTCAGCCAGCGATCATATCCAAAAGTGTAGACATCGATTTCGGAACCGACAAAAATTTCGCAAGTTAATTTTGGAGTCCATTCTCTGTTCAGAAACAGATGGTAGAATGTACGCCAACGTACGGTTAGGTACAGAACAAGTCTTTGGCTTGCTAGACAGTGGCGCTTCTATCTCTGTTCTAGGTAATGGGTGCTGGGATTTGGTGGAAAGAAATGGAATCAAAGTGAACCCATATAAGAACCATGTGCGAACAGCAGATGGGAAGTCTCACGACATCTTGGGTTATTGTGTGGTAGAAACTACGCTAAACGGTGTCACGAAACCCATTTCTTTCTACTTGATTCCCAACTTAACCCAGAAGCTATACCTAGGAATGGACTTCTGGAGAGAGTTTCACCTCATCCCACAAGTCAGCGAAATCCGAACCGATGTCCTGTCGGAACCAGAAGAGGTGGATTTCAAAGAACAGGCAGATTTAATACAATTAAATGCAGAACAAAAACTCCGCTTAGATACGGTAAAAAAGTTGTTTCCAAATTTCGTCGATGTAGGCCTTGGTAGAACACACCTAGAGACGCACTCTATTGATGTTGGCAACGCAGTGCCAATAAAATCACGACACTACCCATTGTCTCCGGTCCGACAGGAGGAAGTTTTTAAGGAATTGGACCGCATGTTAGGACTTGGGGTAATCGAGGAGAGTAACTCGCCCTGGTGTTCGCCAACCGTGCTAGTCAGGAAGCCTGGGAAAGTTCGTCTGTGTTTGGACTTTCGCAAAGTCAACGCGGTGACAAAAAAAGACGCTTACCCGCTGCCACATATCGACGGTCTACTGAGTAGACTACAAGATACATTCTTTATCACGGGACTTGACCTGAAGGATGCGTTTTGGCAAATCCCGCTCGACGAAGAGTCAAAATGCAAAACAGCATTTGCAGTGCCAGGTCGGCCTCTTTACCAATTCGTTGTTATGCCTTTCGGGTTATGCAACGCGGCACAAAGGATGTGTCGCCTCATGGATCGGGTGATCTCCTCACGTCTACGAGAGCATGTCTTCGTCTACTTGGATGACCTGTTAATATGTTCGGCGGACTTCGAGTCACACATTCGAATACTGACCGAGGTGGCTGGCTGCCTACGGAGGGCGAACTTAACCATCAATCTCGATAAGAGCAAGTTCTGCATGCGGGAGATAAAGTATCTCGGTTATATTGTCGGCCAGGGTACTTTAAAGACCAATCCGGACAAGGTAGAGGCAATGGTGCAGTTTCCTGTTCCCAAGACCGCAAGACAAATTCGAAGGTTCCTAGGCTTAACCGGTTGGTATAGAAGGTTTATAAAAAACTATTCAGAACTCGCAGCCCCATTGTCTGACTGTTTAAAGAAAAAGAAGAATTTCGAATTAACACCCGAAGCGAGCGAAAGTTTCAACCAATTGAAAACGGCACTTACCTCGGCGCCAGTACTTTCACAGCCAGATTTTGGTAAGCCGTTTATTATACAGTGTGATGCGTCTTCAGAGGGAGTGGGTGGGGTTCTCTATCAACTTGATGAGAGTCAAAACGAAACGCCGATAGCGTTTATGTCAAAAAAACTTAATAAAGCCCAAAAAAATTACACCGTCACGGAACTGGAATGTCTGGCCGCAGTCTTAAGCGTTCGAAAGTTCAGGGCCTATGTTGAGGGTCTCCCATTTCGAGTAGTAACCGATCACTCAAGCCTCAAGTGGCTGATGTCACAAAAAGAGCTGAGCGGTAGACTGGCGAGATGGAGTCTTGAGCTCCAAAGATTCGATTTTCAAATCGAGCATCGGAAGGGGTCCCTCAATGTAGTACCAGATGCTCTATCGCGTGGCGACATGGAGGAGATTTCAGGGACGTCGATCGGCGTGGAAGTGGATTTGACATCGGCAGAGTTTGACTCGGAGAACTATTCCAAGTTGAGAGAGAATATCACGAGGAATCAATCCGCACTTCCGGACCTAGTTGTATCGGGCAAATACATATACAAAAGAATTAGGTTCAGGACCGGGGAAGTTGGTGATGAGGACTCGCTTTGGCGCCTGTGGCTGCCGGACGCACTCACACAGACTGCGGTCGAAATGGCCCATTGTACGAAGCTTTGCTCGCACAGCGGATTTGCAAAAACATATGCCCGTATACGCGACAAGTATTATTGGCCCAGAATGGCTATGGACATTAGAAAGTTTGTGAGTGTGTGTGACATTTGCAAGTCCGTAAAGGCACCAAACATTACTCTTCGTCCCCCAATAACCAGGCAGATAGTTTCCGAGAGACCGATGCAACGGGTATACATCGACCTATTAGGACCATATCCACGGACAAAACGAGGTAATGTGTCAGTGTTCATAGCGGTAGATCACTTCACGAAGTATGTTTTCCTTAAAGCGCTCCCGAAAGCAACTTCGTCACGGATTGTGCAGTATCTGGAGAGTGAGGTCTTCCACGCTTTTGGCACACCCGAAGTAATCCATTCGGATAATGGGCGACAGTTCGTGTCGAACGAATTCAAGCAATTTTTGGCTACGTATGGGGTTAGACATGTGCGCACCGCCCTATATTCGCCGCAAGCCAACATCTCCGAAAGGGTCAACCGCAGCGTCCTAAGTAAGCTGAGAGTTTTGATAGCTGAGCAGCAAAACGATTGGGATTCGCACTTGTCGAGCATCGCCTGTGCGTTACGTTCAGACATACACGAATCAATTGGCTGCCAGCCCTATTATGCACTTTTCGGTCAGAATATGGTCACGCATGGCTCAGCGTATCAAATACTACGCGAACTTAAGGTGTTGTCTGATCCGGAGATGTTGGTAACGCCAAAAGAAGCCAAAAGATCGCTCGACCGGGAGAGAATGGCAGTAAACCTGTCACACGCGTACGAAAAGACTAAGAGAGCTTACAATTCGAGATCCAGAGTAGTAACTTATAAGGTGGGTCAAGAAGTATTCCATCGCAACTTCGCTCAAAGCAATTTTCTCCAGGGACAAAACGCGAAGTTAATGCCAAAATTCCTCAAATCCCGAGTGCGCGAAGTGGTAGGAAATTGCATGTATGTATTGGAGACACGAGCAGGCAAGCTACTTGGCACATACCATGCAAAAGATATCCGACAATGACCTGAAAAAAAAAAAAAAAATAACACAAAGTATCGAGCACTTGATAAATATCTACGCAAATCTTATCTGAAATTGCCCGGCTGGATAGCGGGGTTCGCGACCCACATGAGGCAGAGTTTGGTTCCACGCAATGAGCAGTTGCACTAAATTTACAGATTTTACACAGGTACAATAGGATATTTCAAACGTGATCTGGTTTATATTGCACACGCGTGGGTTCGTAAATTTTTGCAATTCTTCAATATTAGATATCGCAGAAAGCAAAAGCCCTGTGTTACAAAACAAATGCCGCGAACTGCCAATGGCAACGACAAAGCACAATAATAAGGCGACCAGAATAAATTATGTTTTGAAGTCTGATCTGAACGATCATTCTGTCAAGTCACTTAACGAAGATACTGTATGTCCGACCGCTGCGGCACTACTTAGCCAAGTCAAATACCTATGGTTGCGTTCTCAAGTCTGGGTAAGGTAGAAGTCCAGGGCTGACACAAAGAAATGGTAGTTAAGAGAGATTTAAAAAAGAGAGATGGAAACGGTTTTAACGAGGGTCCACAGTTAATAAAACGGCAAGAGATGAGAGCAGCAGTACTAGGAAAAAGGGAAATTATTCGGCTTTGTCGTTGAAAATTCCTTTGGCCTGCCATTCGCAGTTTGAATTTTTAAGCAGTCGGATTTACGGCCGAGCAAGCGCTCGAAGAATTTAATAAATTTGAAAGTTGTTAAATAGTGCTGTGGGCTAGTAGTAAAATAAAAAAGTGAACAAAAACCAATAACAGGAAAAGAAAAAGAACGACCAGCTGGTGAACAGCGCAAAGAAAGCTGGGAACCTAATCCTAGATAAAGAAAAAGGGAACTCGCATATACTCCCTAAAATTTGTCGGACCAACAGGAAGTGTTGCCGACCTAACGTATTTCGGAGGTCCTAAAATATATTTAAAATTCCGGACAAGATCAAATAAGGAGAAATTGGCCCAGCAGAAATTTACGATTGAGATATCGGATGAAAAATCACCCGTTGGCGCAGCGGTTATAGCGGCAGCGAAAGCACCGCTTGAAACGGGGAACTCCGGTTCGAATCCCGAACAATAGAAAACTTTTTTTTTTTTTTGAATTTTTGTGTCAATTGTCAAAAGTTTTTGCATCGTAATCGATTCATTTTTTTTTGTTGAATTTGAGTTTGAAAATTCAGTCGCTAAAACTTGAAAATTGAAAATATTACCTGTAATTGCAAAAAAAAAATATAAGAGAAAGTAATTT
Organism: Cheilosia variabilis; assembly: GCA_951230905.1. Classification (NCBI taxonomy): domain Eukaryota; kingdom Metazoa; phylum Arthropoda; class Insecta; order Diptera; family Syrphidae; genus Cheilosia; species Cheilosia variabilis. The sequence continues at coordinate 54,685,753 of OX579676.1, forward strand.
AAATTTATAGTTTGAAAGTAAAGCGCGGGGTACCAAAGAAAACAAGTAGTTTCGTAGAGTATGAAATAATATAATAATTTAACGTTCTAAAGTGATACAGGTACCAACGAAAGGAAGCAGAGTATCAACGCAACCTGGATGCTGTGGCCACGTCATCGCCAGTTGCTGGATAGTATCGGTGAGTCTGTTTAGACCAGTTTTAATTATATTGTATTCATACGTAAACGAAATAGTGGGTAGGGGAATATTGCTAAAGTGGTACAGGGTTTAAGTGGGAGGGGGAGTTGTGTAAGAAAAGGAAGTGTAGACTTAAAATACTTTCTTTTTTTGAGTGAATAGCCATAGTTGTTTAAATAATAATAATTTAAAGTAAATTTGAGTTAGCGATGAATAAAGCTAAATTTTTATGAATGTTTCAACGTTAAACATGAGTTTTAATTAAGAAGGTTTGAGAGGATGAGGAGGTTTGGAAAGGGAAAGATGTTGCTGGAATAAAGGATGGAGAGGATGCCAATTAAGGGGTCGCTGATGCGAGTAGGTGACCATGGTAGGGTGGGTAAAGTACAATATCTCGTCAACGTTAACATCACCTCAACGTTAGAAAAGACTGGCATGAATTATTTTTTTGTGACGTGTTTGGGTCAAGCTCCCACGCCCTCCGGCGAGCTTAGAGAGCGGGTACAAGCATGCCAGCAAGGACCCTAGGCTAAGCAGCAGCACGTAACAGCTCTGTCATCCATTGGACCTGGAGTTTGGGTCGAGTTTGGTGCTCCCAACAGGAGATGATTAGGAGTCAATGGTTCTTCTTCTACTGATACTGGTAAGTGCGTAAGTGGCCTGCTGTTAATGATGTTTTCGGCCTCGATTAACGTGCTCATCAGGGTTTCGAGCTTCGGCGCTAGCTCGCGGAGAATATGCACAAGAACTCTCTTAACTGACCTGACAAGTCGTTCTCAACACCCGCCAGCATGTGGATTTGACGGACAGTTAAAAATCCACTCAATCCCCTTTCCAGAAAGTTCGGCTTTGATCGCTTCGTTGTCGAAGATTGTGTTTTTTAGCAGTTCACCTTTGGCACCAAGAAAATTGGTACCATTATCGCTTCTAATACGTACTGGAACCCCTCTCCTGTTGACGATGTTGCGGAGGCATAATATGAAGGCGTCTGTTATAGGTCTACTGCTACTTCAAGATGCACGGCTCTTATCGTCATGCATGTGAAGAGTGCGATCCATCGTTTCTCCTTATGACGTCCATTCGTTATCAAAACCGGCCCAAAGTAGTCCAACCCGGTGTATGTGAAAGGCCTCACAAACGGCGTGAGGCGATCTTCGGGAAGCTGTCCCATCAGCGGCGGCAACGGCAGGGCAGAACGTATTCGGCAATATTGGCAATCATTTTTTGCTCGCCGTACTATGTTTCGAAGGCTGGGTACCCAAAACTTTTGTCAGAATTCATTGGCTATCAATTCATCATTCTGGTGATGGAGGCGACGGTGAAAATGATCCACAATTAACTTTGTTAGCCTGTGGGTTTTTGGCAGTATGATGGGACGTCTGGCTGAGAATGGTATAGTTGTGGCGGCATCTATTCGTCCATAAACGCTCAAGAGACCGAACTTGTCCAGGTAAGGAGTGAGTTTGTAGATGCTGCTGGTTTTTTCGACTTGTTGTTGGCGACTAAGTTGGGCGATTTCATCGGCGAAAATTTCGGACAGAGCACTAGTTCCGCATCATTGAGCTCGGCGGCTGAAAGCTCTCCCCTCTCCCTACACTTCCGTTGGCATGCTTTAATGAACCTTATGACCCAAGCTGTGGTCCTTTGCAGCTTCGAATAGGTTGAATACCTTGAAACGTCGATTACAGGGGTACTCACCAGGCCGGCATGTAAAAGATATTTGGGTCGGATTTCCTCTTCACAGACGTAGTTCGTGTCATCATCCATAGGGACAGGCCAAGCTTCCTCAGGCAATTGAAGAAAGAAGGGCCCGGACAACCACTTGTTGTCCACTTTGTATTTGGGCGGGAAGCGCGCTCTGGTCGCATCATCAGCTGGATTAAGTTTGGTTGGCACCCAACGCCATTCGTGACACTGGCTGCTCTCAAGAACTTCCGCTATACGAAATGCGACGAATGACTTGTGGCGGCGAGGGTCTGATCGGAGCCAACTTAACACTGTCCTCGAGTCACTCCAAAAGACTCGACTCTCTAGCGACAACCTATGATGCTCGCATATCATGTTGCCTAGGCGTATACCCAAAACAGAGGCTGAAAGCTCTAGGCGTGGGATGGACATAAACTTGCTCGGAGCTGTCTTCGTCTTGCCACATACGAAGGACACATTAACCATTCCACCTCCTTCGACACGTAGATACGCGACCGCACTGAAAGCCTCTTCACTGGCATCGACGAAAATGTGAAGAACTGTGTGGTGTAATGACGAAATGTAAGGACTGTAGCATTTGGGAACCTTGCAGCTGGCTAGCGTTGGCAGCTCCGATTTCCACAACGTCCATTTTTGAAATACTTCAGCAGGGATTTGATCATCCCAGGCAATACCTTGAATCCATATTGTTCGAAGTAGCAACTTGATGTGGATAACGAAGTTAGCGATCATCCCGACAGGATCAAATATGGACATCGCCACACTCAGGAACTCGCGCTTGGTTGGGCATCTCTCCTTGATGATTATGCCTCCCCTCACTTTGGCGAACTTGAGTTTGAATGTAAAAATGTCTTCTGTTGGCACCCAGCACATCCCCAAAACTCTCTCCACCGCTGCTTCTACATTCATGTCGACCTCCTGCTTCTGCTCCGCTTCTGTGTCCACATCGGATACATCTCTCAACATGTTGCAACGCAACAAACCGACATCTATTACAAAGGTCGACAAGTTGATTTGCCGTCGGCAAAAACTCAGCTCACTGCAGCGGCTGACAGAAGAATAAATAGAGCAACCGATCTCCCAAACGAAAATTTGGGTGCTCAGGAATATCAGCAGCAACCTGACGCGGAAGCCAAGCAGTGGTGTTGTGTAGGAGGCGCCATAATGTCTAACAAACTCTATGCAAAAAAAATGCACTACTTTGGTTAATTGTCTCCGCCCACTGAGCAACACGCGTCAACAATGTGTGAGTGATGGCTAAACCAGCTGACCAGCGCTTAGCGGTGAAGACGTTTTGTTGTCACTACTGCGAAAACGCATAACAGACAGGGAGATCCGCAACCCCAGGGCAATGACCAGAGAAAATGACTCAAGGACAACTGGATGCGAGGTTTCTTTCGGACATGCAAAGCAAGAATTGACATTCCCAATTGTTAGATCAGAGCAGCAAATAAAGATCACAACGTATTAATAGAAATTACCCGCCGGCAATTAGCAAAAAAAATCAGTTCACAAATAATTGTGCTAGTATCCTTGCGTTACATTGTGGTCCTTCGAGCCGGATCTAAGGATCTAGACAGGATCAGTGCAAAGAAAAACAATTAAAAGACAGTACGTGATATAAAACTCCAGTGCGTTAGTTCAATTTGTACTTAAAGTAAATTGATCGTGTGAGTCGGTAAAGACAGTCGATTTTTTGGTTTTGGTTCCTTTGACGATCTGAAATTGAAGACGCTGGTGCAGCGTGGGAGCAGCGCTCAACAACAGGTGTGTGGCATTTTATAACTCTATATATATTATATTATATATAATTAAATCAATCTTAAATAAAATATATAGTGTGTGTGTGTATAATCTGCGATTAAACTCGTCGCCTCCATCATGAGTAAGGGCAAGATTTCAAATTGGGTAGATGCGATTCAAACAATTTCGCTTGAATTAGAAGCCGATTACGCGGCATATGTAGACTTAGCTAAATCATCGAAATCAGTGCATATGAACGAGGCGCGTTTACTCAATTTGGAGACATCATTTGATGAGGCTAAAGGTCTGCATCAAAGAATTGTAGCAGCGCCTAGTGATGAGGCGAAAATTAAATATATGGAAGCACTTACGTTTCACAAGGTTAAGGAGTTATATTATAAATATTCATCTGAATTGAAAGATCAGTTATCCACCACCGAGAATCATAACCAAACTCTGCTCAACCACTCAGTGGCTGCATCAAAACTCTCGTCGGTTGAAGTAAAGCTTCCGCCGATGAAGATTCCCACTTTTGATGGTTCGCTTCAAATGTGGCCTGAATTCAAGGGATTGTTTGAGAGTTTAGTAAATAAAAACTCATCAATATCCGACGCCCACAAGCTGCAGTATTTAAAGGGAAATTTAAGCGGAGAGGCCGCACGTATGTTGCGAAACACCGACACAAATTTTGAATCAGCTTGGGCTTTATTAGTTAAACGGTTTCAAAATCTTCGATTGCTGAAAGACATTCAATTTAGATTGCTCTTTGAGCAACCAAGGCTAGTGAAAGAATCGGCAGATGATATTAAGTTGCTATTAGATACAACAAACGAAGCACAGCTTGCTCTGAAAAATCTAGGAGTGCCCGTGGAATCCTGGGAAGATGTGCTCATTTTCCATACGGTTCAAAAACTTCCGTCAATCACTCGAGGCTATTGGGAATTCTACCTTCCAATTCTACTGGAAGGTATAGTCAAAGGAGAGCCAGGTACCCCAATGGCTCAACGGACTGAATTCGGATGGGTTCTATCTGGATGTAGTTCGACTAGCAATGGACCAACCGCTATATCTCTCCACGCAGTCACAGAAGATCCGTCTATAGACAATCTACTACTAAAATTCTGGGAACTAGAGGAAGTTCCAAGGAAGAAAATTCTGTCACCGGCAGAAGAAAAATGCGAAATACACTTCTGCAGGACTCATCAGCGTCAGGCAGATGGTAAATATGTTGTGCAACTGCCCTTCAAGGAAGGAACACATCCAGTTTTAGGTGTATCTCACAGATCAGCTCTCGTCAGATTTCTCCAATTGGAAAGAAAATTCCAAACGAATTCGTCCTTTTATGAAGAGTACAAGAGAGTTTTTAATGAATATAAAGAGCTTGGGCACATGACGGAGGTAGACCCCACGTCATTAAACAGTTCTCACTATTTTGTTCCACACCACGCAGTAATAAAGGAATCCAGTTCCACCACAAAGCTGCGTATCGTGTTCGACGCATCGTGCAAAACGTCCGACGGCTCGTCATTAAACGACCATCTCTTGGTTGGCCCAAGATTACAAGATGACATATTGGATCACCTTGTTCGCTTCAGGAAACATAAAATCGCCTTTGTAGCAGATATCAACAAGATGTATCGGCAAATTTGGGTGCCAGCGAAGGATTCGGTCTACCAACTCGTTTTGTGGAGAGATATGGAGGGAGAAGAGGTGAAGATATACCGGCTAAATACGGTCACATTCGGCACTACCGCCGCACCTTATCTAGCCATACGTACTCTTCAACAACTCGCAGTCGATGAACGAGACGACTATCCGATTGCATCGCGAATCGCTAGAAAAAACTTTTATGTGGATGATGTCATACACGGGGCAGAATCAGAAGAAGAAGCAGAGGAGATGTATCGCCAGCTCACAACAATGTTGAGATGTGGAGGTTTTCCATTAAGAAAATGGGCGAGTAACAGCGAAAAGCTTTTGGCATCCGTTCCAGAGGACGATAGAGAGGTACAAATACCTCTTTCATTCGACGAGGGGAACGCGATAAAAACACTAGGAATTCAATGGCATCCTGGAAGGGATAACTTTACGTTTAAACTCTGTCTTCAGGAATCAAAGAAGATTACAAAACGTACTATATTGTCAGAGATCGCACGGCTTTATGACCCAATGGGATGGATATCTCCTTGCACGATCATCGGGAAAATCTTAATGCAAGATATCTGGAGGGAGAAGCTTTCGTGGGATATGGAACTTCCAGCAGAAATTGTCTCTGCATGGCTTCGGTTAAAAAACGAGCTGAAAACACTAAATTCCATCGAAATTCCCCGATGGACCAACATCACCAACGGCTCACGACTCGAAGTCCACGGGTTTTGTGACGCGTCAGAAAAGGCGTATGCTGCTACAGTATACGTTCGAGTCATGACCGGAAATTCAACCCATATACATCTGTTGGTTTCGAAAACAAGAGTCGCCCCACTAAAGAAAATATCTCTGGCACGTTTGGAGCTTTGTGGAGCTCTACTACTGGCACACTTACTGGTGCACACTGTAAAGACGATGGATCTTCGATCAGCCAAAATATTTGCTTGGTGTGACTCACAAATTGTACTGGCGTGGATTAAAACCGCCCCATACAACAGAACCACGTTCGTTGCTAACAGGGTGGCGGAAATCCAGGAACTCCTAGACCCTACGATGTGGAACTACGTCCCGTCGAAGGACAATCCAGCGGACATAGCGTCAAGAGGACTTCTTCCAAGAGAGCTCAAGGAACATCAACAGTGGTGGCATGGACCGGCGTTCCTGCAAGAGTTTGACGAACAACTTCATCCGCCATACGAAATGAAAACCACGGACTTGGAAACGAAAGCTTCATCGACTTCAAGGGTAAAAAACGATTTCATCGCATCTGGGTACCCCATCAAAAATATTTTTCAGCTCTGCGTGCATTTCACAACCCTTGAAGCGAATAAGCTCTTCACACGCTTTTCATCTTTACAGCGCTTGCTTCGAGCTACGTCGTACTGGCTTCGGTTTTTTACCAATTTGCGATTTAAAGCGAAGAAGGTAACATCGCGGATATCTGGACCACTCTCAGTCGACGAGATCGCATCCGCCCGACTGCGATTGATCACCTTAGTTCAGCAAGAAGTTTTCGCTGAAGAGATCTCAAAGATCTCCAAAGGTGAAACAGTTCCAAAGGGTAGCAAATTGGCGAGACTCTCGCCAATCATCGATGAGAAGGGAATTTTGCGAGTAGGCGGCAGATTGGAAAATGCTAATTTGCCCTATTCACAGCGGCATCCAATAATATTGCCTTCAGACAATTTTTTTACATCACTCATAGTTCATGATGCTCATATGAGAACGCTGCACGGAGGTCAGCAACTCATGATGGCAACGCTCCGAACCGAGTATTGGATTATGCATCTTAAATCGAGCGTGAAAAGTTGTGTACATAGGTGTCTCAAATGCTATAGGTACAACGTCACACAAATGCAGGAGAAAATGGGTAATTTACCCGCCTTACGTGTTAACCAGGCTCGCCCCTTCCAAACATCAGGAGTAGATTATGCAGGTCCTGTGCAATTAAAAGCATGGAAAGGTCGGTGCAGCAAAATAACGAAGGCGTATATCGCAATCTTCATTTGCTTCTGTACGAAGGCTGTTCATCTTGAACTGGTAAGTGACTACAGTACATCCGCCTTTCTTGCAGCATTTAAACGTTTCACTGCGCGTCGTGGGATCTGCGCAAACCTATATAGCGACTGTGGAACCAACTTCAAAGGGGCTGCAAGAATCATGGAGTCAGAAAAGTCACACATGTCCAAGCAATGGACAGAGGACATCGCCATGCAGTTGCAATCTAATGGAACAACATGGCACTTCAATCCCCCGGCAGCTCCGCACTTTGGTGGACTGTGGGAGGCAGGGGTAAAATCGATGAAACACCACCTAAAGCGAATCATCGGCCATTATACTCTCACCTTTGAAGAATATGCAACCATTTTAACACAGGTTGAAGCTTGCCTGAATTCGCGACCACTTTGTCCAGTTACCGAAGATCCGGATGATTTATCTGTACTAACACCAGGACACTTCTTAATCGGCGCATCGCTCAACACAGTACCCGAAAGGAATTTGACCGAACTCAAGGAAAATCGTTTGGATAGATGGCAACTGATGCAGAAAATTCAGCAGGATTTCTGGAAGAAGTGGAAATCCGAATATCTCACTCGGCTTCAACAGCGTCCTAAATGGCTTACGGCCAATTTTAAGCTAAAGGTAGGGCACTTAGTACTCCTGCCGGATGAACAAACGCCTCCCACGCTCTGGCGACTCGGCAGAATCGAAGCAACACACCCGGGAACTGATGGAAGGGTACGGGTTGTCACAGTCAAGACCGCAACCACATCACTCAAGCGTCCGATTGCTAAGCTTTGCCTCTTACCAATGCTTAATGAATAAAACACACACACACACACACATACACATGATAAAATAAATATTAGTCTTATATATAACTGAATTATAATGAATTTAATCGAAATTAACTAACTCATCCCTATAAACCATTATTGCCACATGCCATTCACCACACCTTCTTTCACCTTCTTTACATGTACTGGTACCTGTCCACAAGTTGTGGAGCTTATCGTCAGAAGAAAGCATCAATCAACATACAGCTGTAAACGAAGGTCTTGAGGAAAAAGCAGATGATGACCAAGGTCTCTTCCTGTGGCCCGGCAGGATGTTGCAACGCAACAAACCGACATCTATTACAAAGGTCGACAAGTTGATTTGCCGTCGGCAAAAACTCAGCTCACTGCAGCGGCTGACAGAAGAATAAATAGAGCAACCGATCTCCCAAACGAAAATTTGGGTGCTCAGGAATATCAGCAGCAACCTGACGCGGAAGCCAAGCAGTGGTGTTGTGTAGGAGGCGCCATAATGTCTAACAAACTCTATGCAAAAAAAATGCACTACTTTGGTTAATTGTCTCCGCCCACTGAGCAACACGCGTCAACAATGTGTGAGTGATGGCTAAACCAGCTGACCAGCGCTTAGCGGTGAAGACGTTTTGTTGTCACTACTGCGAAAACGCATAACAGACAGGGAGATCCGCAACCCCAGGGCAATGACCAGAGAAAATGACTCAAGGACAACTGGATGCGAGGTTTCTTTCGGACATGCAAAGCAAGAATTGACATTCCCAATTGTTAGATCAGAGCAGCAAATAAAGATCACAACGTATTAATAGAAATTGTTAGTGTCTTTTATTTCATCTGCGATTTTCCCGTCGGCTTTTCAATATTGATCGTTGTGCTAGACCCGCCGGCAATTAGCAAAAAAAATCAGTTCACAAATAATTGTGCTAGTATCCTTGCGTTACACAACACCCTTTCCGAATTTGAGGTGATATTTCGCAGCTCGAACCCACCTTTTTTGTGGATAGAGATAACAATCTTGGTGACCTCCGATGCTTCTTCTTCGCTGTCAAAACTGTCGACGTAGTCGTCCACGTAATGGTTGTCAACTATTGCCTTAACGGCCCTCGGATGCTCCTTTATGAATCTCATGGCATTGAGGTTCTTGACGAAATTGGCCGAACATGGCGAACAACTGGCACCAAACATCATAGACTGCATGACGTAAACATCGATTGGCTGATCCCTTCGGTCCCTCCACAGAAAGCGTTGCGAGTCTTGCTCCTCTCGTCGGATTGAAATTCGGAGAAACATATCCTTGATGTCCCCAGTGACAGCTACAGGCCGCATCCGGAAGTTGAAGAGGATAGCCACCAATGGCTTGAGATCGTCAGGACCCTTGAGTAGAAAATCATTTAATGACGTGTTATTCACCTTGGCCGCCGCGTCGAAGACCAGTCGAACCTTTCCCGGTTTGTTCGGATTCTGGACTCCGAAATGAGGAAGATACCAAGTCCTCGACGTACTTGTACCTGCCTCTAAGATTGTCAACTTCCTCGCGTAACCACTTTCGATGTACATTTTGATTATTTCGTGGTAGGCTGCATTAAACTCTGAATTTCTTGCCATTTTTGATTCCAGGCACAGTAGTCTCTGCTTCGCCATTTCGAAGCTTAGTGGAACTGCAACCCCGTCATCCCTCCACAATAGTCCTGTCTCATAGCGAACACCAACTCTCTTTGTTGTTTGGGAAAGTATGTGTAGCGCTCTCTTTTCATCCGCTGAAAAGGGATGTTCTATTGGCCTTTGGATGCCAAAATTATCCAAATCAATGAACTCATTCACAATCTGGTCCAGACGTGCCTGATCATTACCTCTAAGAGCTTTGCTGTGAAGAACGAATTCACCATTGGGGTCTCTAACAATTTCCCCAAACGACCTGCCATAAACGACCCATCCACGTTTCGTTTCTGTGACAAGTGGCTGATCTGTGGACTTAATGACTTGTATTGGCGCTCCAAGATGCGAATGATCGAGTCCGATTAACAGTTGTGTGGCGTTGTCGTACTTGGCAAGTGACATCAAAATCGAGTGTGGAAGAAACGGATCTACATCGGCGGCAGTAAGCGTTTGAGTTGGCAGGTTCAACCCGTTGACTGTTTGAACTCCCTTCAACAAGAACCTACTGGCATTATCTTCGTCCGCGCTGATTTGAAGGCCAACTGCTAAAGAGTGCAAACGTCTTTAACATGATGTTGTCATTGTAGAGTCTCACTGGTAGCACACGAAAGAAGATTGCTGGGTTCGGGTTTGTACTGCAGCTCAACAGTGTTTTAGATTCTGGCTCGATCTCATTTGATGGTGATGTTGGCTCATGTATCTTCGACTCATGTAGCGATGGGTGGTGAACTCTGGAGCAGTCATCGATTCCACAGACCTTCCGCTGTCGACAGGCACTAACGTTGTGTCCGTACTTCAAACACGAAAAGCACAGCCTATTCTTCTTGACGAAGTTCCATTTTGCTGCGATCTCCAAGCTGACGAAGCTCTTGCAGTTATTTAAGGGATGTGACTTCCCTTTGCAGTGGCGGCATACGTCCTTCTTTGAGGCGGCTGTCGAAGATTGTTCAGCAGCGTGTAGAACTTTCGTTGTTGATTGGTCATTTGAAGAGTGGCATTGACACCATTTTATAGCAGGCTCCGAAGCTAACAGTAGATTTTTCGGTTTCATCCTGTTGTCAGTTTTGGCGAGTGACGGGCAATTTCGCTCAACCATTCGTCGAAGTGCTTCACTGTGGGATATGGCTTGATGTAGATGCTTCGTTGAGCCCATTCCAAACGCTTGCTCATCGGAAGTTTGCTAACAAGTTCGTCGATTAGAGTAGGGTTACCTAAGTGCTGATGCATCCCACTAGACTCAAGAAACGTAGAGAGGTTTTGTACGCTGGTGGAAAATGGAATAAGCATTTCCAATCTGCCTTCTGAAATCGGAGCGATCTCTCTCACCTTAGATAATTGGCTGTGTAACAAGCACTCTAGGCGACCAAAGCGGAATTCCAGAGCTGCCATTACTCGGTCTACGTTGTCTGGATGGATAAGAAGGGCTTCCATAACCAATTTCGCATCCCCTTTGATGCTTTTCTGCAGGCGGAATAGGTTTTCCACATCGGAGTACCCAAACATAGCGGTGGACTCCAAAAAGGCAGTGCAGAACATCGGCTACTCCTCAGGTCCGGTGAAAGCGGGTAGGTCATGAAGTTTTCTCCCGTTCCCATAATGACTTGTTTGCGTTAATGGCTGGTTAGCCACAAACATCGGCGGCGTAAATTGTTGCGATGATTGATTCGCTTGCTGACTGATGGGCTGGAACGTGCTAACAGGTGGCAGAAATGTTGCTACTTTCGGTACTGATGTGAACGTTTGTGGCTGCGACTGCGACTCATGTGGAATAGCTGCAACGCTTGTGGGAGCATTAGCTTTTGACTGTACCGGCTGCGACTGCGGTCGCCACGACCTGGGTGCGTACTGAGCTTTTCCAACACTTGTACACATAGCTGTCGTTCTGACTGTCGGCATAGGATATGAGTGTGGCGGTAACAAATGTGTATACGGTGCGTACTGGGCTGTTCCGGCACGCATGCATGTGGCTGTTGTTGAAGAACTAGTTCCGACGTCTTGGCTTGTTGAAAGGATCGTTGTAGTTGAGGATTCTTCGTTGGAAAAACGGGAAGTGCTGGCAGGCTGATGACTGATGAGTACTTGTTCAATGCGGAGGCGTTCCGCTTTTTCGGCTGTTGCTGCTTCCAATTGCATCCGAAGTTCCTCCATCTGCTTCTGAAGCGCCTCTATAGCTGTCGATGGAATGCATGGCTGGCTAGAATCTTCTCTCATGGTGGCATTCATGTCGAGACCACTTTCAGCGGTGTCGGAATTTTCTTGCTCTTCTAGCTGGGACATCAGTTTGTCTGTGTAGTAATTTTGGTGGGGATAAAACCCCATTTATTTGGCTTATTACAAGCTACAGTGACTTAAACTAACTTAAGAACTAAATATAATAACTAGGACTTAAAACTAAGGATGGTGTAGGAGGTCAGTTTTAAGGGAGGAACTACTGCGGTTGAAGTCAAAAACGGTAAGATTTGAATTAACCTTCCGCAGCATTCGGGAGATTGGTTCGTTTGAGCCATATGAGGTGCGGTGAATTGGTAGATAGAAGAGACGAGGACAACGAAGATTCCGAGGGTTAGTGTTAAAGGAGATAGAGTTGTAAAGAGACGTACAGTCGATAAAGCCTGAGAGCAGACGATGAATGAAGAGAATGTCTGCTACGTCCCTGCGCTCCTCAAGGGTATTTAGGTTAATAAGTTTAAGACGGTCTTGATAGGGAGGTAAGATTAGGGGATCTTTCCAAGGTAGTCCTCGAAGAGCAAATCGAAGAAAACGACGTTGGATGCTCTCAATTCTGTCTATATGGACACGTTGAAAGGGAGACCATGCTTGGCTAGCGTACTCGAGCAGGGGACGAACGAATGTGATGTAAAGAGATCTGGTCACGTATGGGTCGGAGAATTCTTTGGACCATCTTTTGACGAAGCCTAGCGATGAGTTCGCTTTAAGAATAATAAAGATTAAAGGAGCATTTTTTAAGAAAAATCGCGGGAAGACCGTCAGGACCAGGTGAATATTCATCATTAAGTTTTTGTAATTTATTTTCTATTAAAGAGGGTTCAAAAGTTTGAGAGATAAAGGGACCCATGGAGAAGTTAAGTAGGTATTTGAAATAAGAGGGATCCGGTACAAAGGAGTTATCAGCAAAAGATTGTTTAAAAAAGGTGGCGAAAAAGTTGGCAATATCGTGCTGATCACTTGAAGAAACGTTTTCGTAGGAGAGGGATGATGGGTAACCATCGGATTTTTTTTTATAGTTGACGAATCGGAAGAAAGATTTAGGGTCGTTTATAAGGTTGGCATGCGCGTTATGGAGATATCGCTGGTAGAGGGAGTTA